>NC_069415.1:45865418-45951588 GCF_026875155.1 Cherax quadricarinatus
TCAACTGATATTATCACTCCCAGGTCTTTCACGTGCTCTTTTCCTGGTATTTTTTATAAACTTCTCCTTTCACGTTCCTCATTTATTCCATATCTGTTACATTCGTTATTCCATATATGTTATATTCGTTATCGGCATTTAAAAAAAACTCACAAATCGTGTGTTAAATTTTTCACTTACAAAGTCTGTAAATATGAATTTCCTTATTTGTTGTAAGTGAATTCAAGTTACGTAGCTTATCAGTAACCCGAGGTTCCCGTCACATAAAGGTATAATTACTCAATAAATGTATATTCTTGATCAGCAGGCCTATATGCTACTAGCAAACTCATAGATATTCCTGGACAATATATGTTGCTAACATTAAAATATTTTTCTATCATAATGATTCAAAAGCAAGAAGAAATTGAATATATATTAAAGATTTGGTTAATGATAATTCTTTTCTGACAGCCACGACCACCATCGTTGCTCTCGCAGCCACTGAAAATGACAGCTATTTTTTTTTAATTCTCGAGCCTAGCTTCGTTCACTCACAAATTTGTATTTCAGTCCATTTGTATTTCTGGCAAAAATAAATCACCAGTCAAATATCGAACTTGTCCTTCACGGATTTCGGAATATTGACAAAATTCTGTTTTTGGTCCCGATGATTTGTAGTAAGTGATATAACACTTATTAACTACTGTGATAACCATGGTTCCTCATGATGTACCACACATGATGTGCCACACATGATGTACCACACATGATGTACCACACATGATGTACCACACATGATGTACCACACATGATGTACCACACATGATGTACCACACATGATGTACCACACATGATGTACCACACATGATGTGCCACACATGATGTGCCACACATGATGTACCACACATGATGTACCACACATGATGTACCACACATGATGTACCACACACACATGATGTACCACACATGATGTACCACACATGATGTACCACACATGATGTACCACACACATGATGTACCACACACACATGATGTACCACACATGATGTACCACACATGATGTACCACAAACACACATGATGTCCCACACACACATGATGTACCACACATGATGTACCACACATGATGTACCACACATGATGTACCACACACATGATGTACCACACACACATGATGTACCTCACACACATGATGTACCACACACACATGATGTACCACACACACATGATGTACCACACACACATGATGTACCACACATGATGTACCACACATGATGTACCACACATGATGTACCACACACACATGATGTACCACACATGATGTACCACACATGATGTACCACACATGATGTACCACACATGATGTACCACACACATGATGTACCACACACATGATGTACCTCACACACATGATGTACCACACACACATGATGTACCACACACACATGATGTACCACACATGATGTACCACACACACATGATGTACCACACACACATGATGTACCACACACACACATGATGTACCACACATGATGTACCACACATGATGTACCACACACACATGATGTACCACACACATGATGTACCACACATGTACCAAGCATGATGTACCACACATGATGTACCACGCATGATGTACCACACACACATGATGTACCACACACATGATGTACCACACATGATGTACCACACATGATGTGCCACACATGATGTACCACACATGATGTGCCACACATGATGTACCACACACATGATGTACCACACACATGATGTACCACACACACATGATGTACCACACATGATGTACCACACATGTGCCACACACACATGATGTACCACACATGATGTACCACACATGATGTACCACACATGATGTACCACACATGATGTGCCACACACACATGATGTACCACACATGATGTACCACACATGATGTACCACACACACATGATGTACCACACATGATGTACCACACACACATGATGTACCACACATAATGTACCACACATGATGTACCACACATGATGTACCACACATGATGTGCCACACATGATGTACCACACATGATGTACCACACACACGATGTACCACACATGATGTACCACACATGATGTACCACACACACATGATGAACCACACACACATGATGTACCACACATGATGTACCACACATGATGTACCACACACATGTACCACACACACATGATGTACCACACACACATGATGTACCACACACACACATGATGTACCACACACACATGATGTACCACACACATGATGTACCACACATGATGTACCACACACACATGATGCACCACACACACATGATGCACCACACACACATGATGTACCTCACACACATGATGTACCACACACATGATGTACCACACAATGATGTACCACACACACATGATGTACCACACACATGATGCACCACACACACATGATGTACCACACACATGATGTACCACACACATGATGTACCTCACACATGATGTACCTCACACACATGATGTACCTCACACACATGATGTACCTCACACACATGATGCACCACACACACATGATGTACCTCACACACATGATGTACCTCACACACATGATGTACCACACACACATGATGTACCACACACATGATGTACCTCACACACATGATGTACCACACACACATGATGTACCACACACACACATGATGTACCTCACACACATGATGTACCACACACACATGATGTACCTCACACACATGATGTACCTCACACACATGATGCACCACACACACATGATGCACCACACACACATGATGTACCACACACATGATGTACCACACACACATGATGTACCACACACATGATGTACCACAACACATGATGTACCACACACACATGATGTACCTCACACACATGATGTACCTCACACACATGATGCACCACACACACATGATGCACCACACACACACATGATGTACCACACACACATGATGTACCACACACACACATGATGTACCACACACACACACATGGTGTACCACACACACACACATGATGCACCACACACACACATGATGTACCTCACACACACACATGGTGTACCACACACACACACATGATGCACCACACACACACATGATGCACCACACACACACATGATGTACCTCACACACATGATGCACCACACACACACATGATGCACCACACACACATGATGTACCACACACACACATGATGTACCACACACACACACACATGGTGTACCACACACACACATGATGTACCACACACACACATGATGTACCACACACACACACATGGTGTACCACACACACACATGATGTACCACACACACACATGATGTACCACACACATGATGTACCACACACACATGATGTACCACACACACATGATGTACCACACACACACATGATGTACCACACACACACACATGGTGTACCACACACACACATGATGTACCACACACACACATGGTGTACCACACACACACATGATGTACCACACACACACATGATGTACCACACACACACATGATGTACCACACACACACATGATGTACCACACACACACATGATGTACCACACACACACATGATGTACCACACACGCACATGATGTACCACACACACACACATGATGTACCACACACACACATGATGTACCACACACACACATGATGTACCACACACACACATGATGTACCACACACACACATGATGTACCACACACACACATGATGTACCACACACACACATGATGTACCACACACACACATGATGTACCACACACACACACATGATGTACCACACACACACATGATGTACCACACACACACATGATGTACCACACACACACATGATGTTCCACACACACATGATGTACCACACACACATGATGTACCACACACACACATGATGTACCACACACACACATGATGTACCACACACACACATGATGTACCACACACACACATGATGTACCACACACACACATGATGTACCACACACATGATGTACCACACACACACACATGATGTACCACACACACACATGATGTACCACACACACACATGATGTACCACACACACACATGATGTACACACACACATGATGTACACACACACACATGATGTACACACACACATGATGTACACACACACATGATGTACACACACACACATGATGTACACACACACATGATGTACGCACACACACATGATGTACACACACACATGATGTACCACACACACACATGATGTACACACACACATGATGTACCACACACACACATGATGTACACACACACATGATGTACCACACACACATGATGTACACACACACATGATGTACACACACACATGATGTACCACACACACATGATGTACCACACACACACATGATGTACCACACACACACACATGATGTACCACAAAACACACACATGATGTAGCACACACACACACATGATGTACCACACACACACACATGATGTAGCACACACACACACATGATGTACCACACACACACACATGATGTACCACACACACACACATGATGTAGCACACACACACACATGATGTACCACACACACACACATGATGTACCACACACACACACATGATGTACCACACACACACACATGATGTAGCACACACACACACATGATGTACCACACACACACACATGATGTACCACACACACATGATGTACCACACACACATGATGTACCACACACACACACATGATGTACCACACACACACACATGATGTACCACACACACACACATGATGTACCACACACACACATGATGTACCACACACACACATGATGTACCACACACCACACATGATGTACCACACACACACACATGATGTACCACACACACACACATGATGTACCACACACACACACATGATGTACCACACACACACACATGATGTACCACACACACACATGATGTACACACACACATGATGTACCACACACACACACATGATGTACCACACACACACACATGATGTACACACACACACATGATGTACCACACACACACACATGATGTACCACACACACACACATGATGTACCACACACACACATGATGTACCACACACACACATGATGTACCACACACACACATGATGTACCACACACACACATGATGTACCACACACACACACATGATGTACCACACACACACACACACATGATGTACCACACACACACATGATGTACCACACACACACATGATGTACCACACACACACATGATGTACCACACACACACATGATGTACCACACACACACACATGATGTACCACACACACACATGATGTACCACACACACACACATGATGTACCACACACACACATGATGTACCACACACACACACATGATGTACCACACACACACATGATGTACCACACACACACATGATGTACCACACACAACACATGATGTACCACACACACACATGATGTACCACACACACACATGATGTACCACACACACACATGATGTACCACACACACACATGATGTACCACACACACACATGATGTACCACACACACACATGATGTACACACACACACATGATGTACCACACACACATGATGTACCACACACACATGATGTACACACACACATGATGTACACACACACACATGATGTACCACACACACATGATGTACACACACACACATGATGTACACACACACATGATGTACACACACACATGATGTACCACACACACACATGATGTACACACACACATGATGTACCACACACACATGATGTACACACACACACATGATGTACACACACACATGATGTACCACACACACATGATGTACCACACACACACATGATGTACACACACACACATGATGTACCACACACACATGATGTACCACACACACACATGATGTACCACACACACATGATGTACACACACACACATGATGTACACACACACACATGATGTACACACACACACATGATGTACACACACACACACGTCTGAACTGAAGCAAAATCTATCGTAAATATTTCGGTGAATCTTTTTACTGCCAAATTTGATGGTACTCAGAGACATAGGCATATGTTAACTCAATATACATAAATGTTTCCCAGAAACATTATATATATATATATATATTTATATATATATATATATATATATATATATATATATATAGAGAGAGAGAGAGAGAGAGTGAGGGGAGAGAGAGAGAACAAGCTACATGGGGATGGAAATATTTCTCTGTATGTGTGTCTCGCTCGTGCGTCGTCCGTCAGGAGATATATGTTACAACACTAGCAACAGATAGGAGGGGGAAAATTTGTGTGAGGCAAGACACGAGCCTATCAGTGGCGGTTTTACAGGAGAGAATGTGTAACTGGGCAAGAGACTCCTGCCAGTGTGACGCAGCTCACACACAGGAGGGATGTAAGGAAGGAGGAAGAATATATCAGACACTTCATTATATATGGAGCATGAACCCATCTACGAAATTCCTCTCGTCTAAAGTAGACATCCGATTAATGTTTTTTCTCAACCTTAGCAGTTTTATTTATATTCTTAATTTTTGGGAAGCATTGCCAAGTCAAGGTACAATAATTAAACAGTTCGAGCAAAATAGTCATTCAGAAATGGCAGGTGACTGAATAAATGTAAACCTATCTGAGTAGCTTTTCAAACTTACCTCCACAAGCTTTAGTCTTGATCCCAAAGTCTTAATGATAGAGAGATCTGTTGACCTTTCATGGTGTCGCAGGCTGATTCATGCTTCTCACATTGCCTACAGGCAACACACAGGCCTCTCTGCTTCCCCTTGGCTTGTATACCTGTCTCTAGCATTGTACTGCCTCACTGCCTCTACGTACTAGTACATTGTACTGCCTCACTGCCTCTACGTACTAGTACATTGTACTGCCTCACTGCCTCTACGTACTAGCACATTGTACTGCCTCACTGCTTCTACGTACTAGTACATTGTACTGCCTCACTGCCTCTACGTACTAGTACATTGTACTGCCTCACTGCCTCCACGTACTAGTGCATTGTACTGCCTCACTGCCTCTACGTACTAGTACATTGTACTGCCTCACTGCCTCTACGTACTAGTACATTGTACTGCCTCACTGCCTCTACGTACTAGTACATTGTACTGCCTCACTGCCTCTACGTATTAGTACATTGTACTGCCTCACTGCCTCTACGTACTAGTACATTGTACTGCCTCACTGCCTTTACGTACTAGTACATTGTACTGCCTCACTACCTCTACGTACTAGTACATTGTGCTGCCTCACTGCCTCTACGTACAGAACAGAACGCCGACTTGTACTCCACCTACGTCAATCTGACCAAGGCCTTCGACACCGTTAGTAGAGAGGGCCTTTGGAGAATCATGGCGAAGTACGGCTGCCCAAAGACGTTCATCGCCATCGTACGCCAACTTCACAATGGAATGCTGGCCAGAGTCCAAGACAACGGAGAGACGTCTAAACCATTCCCAGTCTCAAATGGAGTGAAACAAGGCTGCGTGCTTGCTCCCACCCTGTTCAGCCTGATGTTCTCGGCCATGCTTACAGACGCATTCAGGGACACAGACGCAGGAATCAGCATCAGGTACCGTACAGATGGGTCTGTCTTCAACCTCAGGAGGCTTCAAGCAAAAACCAAGGCTGCAACTGACACCATCAATGACCTGCTATTTGCTGATGACTGCGCCTCAACGCTGCTTCAGAAGCCGCCATGCAGCACAGTGTTGACAAGTTCTCTGACGCCTGCAACAACTTCGGGCTGACAATCAGTACAACAAAGACTGAAGTGATGCACCAGCCTGCTCCGGGAAAGATGTATGTTGAGCCAAAATCACCATCAAACGGGCAGCGACTGAACGCCGTAGACAAATTCACCTACCTCGGCAGTACCCTTTCCAGAAACGTTGTCATCGATGATGAGGTGAATGCCAGACTTGCCAAGCCATGCCACCTTCGGCAGGCTCCCCAAGAATGTATGGAACCGAAAGAGGCTCACCACAAGCACCAAAGATCAAGGTGTACAGAGCCATAGTTCCTCACCACCACTTCATCTATGGCTGGAAACCTGGACTGTCTACAAACGTACGCCAGAAAGTTGGATCCACTTTCACACCACACCGTCAGAAAATTTCTTGGCATCAAATGGCAAGATAAGATTTCAGACACAGATGCTGACTACGCTGGCCTGCCTAGCATCTACACCATCCTAATGCAGACACAGCTTCGTGGGCAGGTCACGTTGCTCGCATGCCAGACCACCGGCTGCCAAAGAAACTCTTGTTTGGCGAACTGCAGCATGGAAAGCGCTCTCAAGAAGGCCAAAAGAAGAGCTACAAGGACACCTATAAGACTGCTCTGAAAGCTTTCAACATCAACCACACCATGTGGGAGCTGATAGCTCAGGACAGGAATGACTGGCGAGCAGTTGTCCAGAAAGGGGCAACATCCTGCCAGGTAAGCAGAATCTCACTAGCTGAGCAGCGCGGGCAGGCGAGGAAGACCAGAGCCATCAGACCCCTCGATGCCGCCACCCTTCCCTGTCCACACTGCCAGAGAACGTTTCGTGCGCGGATTGGCCTGACAAGTCATCTGCGTACCCACCAACTTCGACCCCAGGATGGCTAGATGGTCCTCGTCGAATCGACGGACAAACAACAACAACGTTCTAGTACATTGTACTGCCTCACTGCCTCTACGTACTGGTACATTGTACTGCCTCACTGCCTCTACGTACTAGTACATTGTACTGCCTCACTGCCTCTACGTACTAGTACATTGTACTGCCTCACTGCCTCTACGTACTAGTACATTGTACTGCCTCACTGCCTCTACGTACTAGTACACTATACTGCCTCACTGCCTCACTGCCTCTACGTACTAGTACATTGTACTGCCTCACTGCCTCTACGTACTAGTACATTGTACTGCCTCACTGCCTCTATGTACTAGTACACTGTACTGCCTCACTGCCTCTACGTACTAGTACATTGTACTGCCTCACTGCCTCTACGTACTAGTACACTGTACTGCCTCACTGCCTCTACGTACTAGTACATTGTACTGCCTCACTGCCTCTACACACTGTTACATAAATTGCCAGTGTTTGTGTTTGACCTTCAAGGACAACTTATAAAAATAATAATAATGATAAAAATAAAAATAAC
The DNA here is from genome assembly GCF_026875155.1 of Cherax quadricarinatus. Taxonomy (NCBI): domain Eukaryota; kingdom Metazoa; phylum Arthropoda; class Malacostraca; order Decapoda; family Parastacidae; genus Cherax; species Cherax quadricarinatus. The sequence goes on from NC_069415.1 coordinate 45,874,619, forward strand.
AATAAATACAATAATAATAAAAAAAACAAAGAGTAAGAAAGGAGGACTGGGATGGAAGATACATGTCATAGTGAAAGTAGCGCCCATATTAATGACTCAGTTTAACAACTGCTGGAAAACACCGGAGTAAACATCATTTGCTGGTTCATCTGTTATGAATTTCTACTCCCCCTCCCCCTCCTCGCCCTACCCCCTATTCCCCCTCCATTTCTCCGCGCTCCGCCTACCCGCCCCCAATACGCCGCTTCTCCCCTCCCCTCTTGACATAACAATGGAAGTCGCTATTTCTATATTTTGCATCTTAAGCTACAGGAAAATAGGTTCTGCCCGATATCATTACGGATTAAATGATGGGTTAAATAGGTGTCGCACTAATGACAGCTTTCAAGGTTTCCAAGTTCATCATAAAGTGTTCTTGACATTGTAATTTATATATATGTGGTAAGCATTTTCTCTTGTTTTAACTTCCAGGTTTGGTGTCCTCGGATAGTCACAATAATGTGTCCGTGGGTAGTCTCAGGTGTACCAGTAGGGGTATTAATAAGATAAGATTTTCTTCGGATATTTAACCCCGGAGGGTTAGCCACCCAGGATAACCCAACAAAGTCAGTGCGTCATCGAGGACTGTCTAACTTATTTCCAGTGGGGTCCTTAATCTTGTCCCTCCAGATGGACCCCACCAGTTGCAACCCAGGACATTGTGAGGTGAACAGGACAACAGGTGTAAGGAAACGCGTCGAAATGTTTCTACGCACCGGGAATTGAGCCAGGGCCCTCCGTGTGTGAAGCGGGAGCTCTAGCCACCAGGCCACCGGGCCTGTATTTTGGGTGATATATTTCGTAGTTTTACTACGTTAAGTCCTCAATGTTAAGACAATAGTGCATTCAGAAGCCGTCATGAACACAGTATCAAGACAACGGTGTGTTCGGAAGTCATGAACACAACATCTAAGCAAAAACTACCAATTTTCGTACGTTATCGTACACCGGTAACCTTCATGAATATCTTTCCACTCTAAACAGAGCTTTGATATCGCTCTATGTAGAGCGAAATATAGTGTAGAGATAAAAGATAAAAACTTGGTCTCCACACAGCGCATTTAGCCCATATCACGCGTCAAGTCTTGCCTCTCAAACATTTCACACAGTGAAGGAGGCCAAAACTTCCTTCACGGACTGCTTTTATAATAGACCTAAAAATATATATATATTTTTTTCAATATATCACTACAATAAACTTGGTGAGAGCAAGGCATCTTTTCCCGCTATATTTAGCAGGTATTGAGTGGCAACGACTGACAAGTTATCTCGCCACAACATAGTGTCCTCATAATAACTTGTTTAGCCACGACATTATGTCGTTGGTGTCTACCTGGTCACGACAGTGTGTTGCTGGTGTCTACCTGGTCACGAGTGTGTTGCTGGTGTCTACCTGGTCACGACAGTGTGTTGCTGGTGTCTACCTGGTCACGACAGTGTGTTGCTGGTGTCTACCTGGTCACGACAGTGTGTTGCTGTGTCTCTGGTCAACAGTGTGTTGTGTGTCTACCTGGTCACGACAGTGTGTTGCTGGTGTCTACCTGGTCACGACAGTGTGTTGCTGGTGTCTACCTGGTCACGACAGTGTGTTGCTGGTGTCTACCTGGTCACGACAGTGTGTTGCTGGTGTCTACCTGGTCACAACAGTTGGTGTCTACCTGGTCACGACAGTGTGTCGTTGGTGTCTATCTGGCCGCTGTTACCGCAAGATAACATCCTCAGTTTTTGTAATAATTAAGCCATTTAGCTTTTTTTTTTTTTTTTTTTTTTTTTTTTTGTTAATTACGAGAATTCAAGTGAATCGACGTAACCAAATTAAAAGCAGTCTAGCAGACTTTAAATCGACCCTGAATGGGAATATTAAATGTGGATATAACAGCGGCGGCGTCACATGCAGCAGTGACGATGTGGATCGTTCGGAAACACACTAAGTACTGAGTTATACAATAAGCGCTTTTATTATGAGGCCGAATTGCCTGATTATCTTCGCAGCTGAACCAAAGATGTGTTGAACCCGAGACTTGTGTTAACTGCCGTGCATTTCTCACTTTACAAATATTCCCCTGAAGGGAGGTGAGCACTGAACAAGCACTTTCGTGATTTCTCACATTGTCAAGGAACTGTAAAAATAAAGGAACAGTAGAAGGCATATAGGGGAGAGATTACACATCATCCTAATCAGGTCAAAGACCTGTCAAACATAACTTATATTCTTCCCAAGTTTTAAGACAACTTGTCGAATATATCTTAAATTCTTCCCAAATTTTATTAATTATTAATGAATCTAATTTGTATAATCCTAAACCAATATTCATATTAAATTCAAAACTATTTTTTATGGAACTTAATTTGATTATATTTGTCTCAAGCACGACCTTGTTTGATACAACTTTCTCGACCTTTTGAAAAATCAGTTGAAAGGTTCAAATCTCTCACATGAATAAGCAGAGCATTAAACTCATGTCCAATTCTAATACTATATTTATGTTGTTGGTGTAATCTTAGTTCAAGACTTTTTCCAGTTTGACCGTTCCTTGATAATGTATGAAATCACGAAAGCGCTTGGAAGTTCAATGGTTGTTCTGCATATTATATCACCTGTTTACTGTAATCTTATTTCATGTATGTATGTATATATATATATATATATATATATATATATATATATATATATATATATATATATATATATATATATATATATATATATATATATATATTATATGCAATAAGATCACGTAAAACAGGTGATTTCAGAATATGCAAAACAAACCACTCTGAAAGAATTGAGAAATTCCAAGCGCTTTCGTGACTACTCACATTAATGTGAGTAGTCACGAAAGCGCTTGGAATTTCTCATTCTTTCAGGTGGTTGTTTTGCATTATATATTTTTATATATATTATAATATATTATATAATATTATATAATATTATATATATATATATATATATATATATATATATATATATATATATATATAAGCAGAGAGATCTTTACAAGTCAAGGTGTTATGATTGACATCATTCTTTCGTAGGACACTAGACATCGAAGTGTCCGCGGGTAACGACGTCATCGTGTGACTCGCCGTTCTCAATCTTCTGTTGTCGGAGGAACTGGTGACGTCGCGCTGTTTCACTTCGAGTGTTCTGCAGCCTGCGAGCCTCAGCTGCTGCACTGCGACTGGACCCACTGCGTACCGATCCGTGCCTGCCAGACCCGGAGGACTGCGAATAATGCCGCTGTTGTATGCGTCGGACTGCAGCCGTGGCTGTGTCAATGGTCTCGCTGCGACGAACGCGACGTGAGGACCGCGGGCGTCGTGCCTCGCGGAAGGAGCCTCCACTGGTCGCCCGACTAGACATTCCCGTTATGTCTCGGGATTCCCAGGTCTCCCGAGATATTCCTAGCAGGTTGAGCGCCAAGTGGTCAGACGTGGAGGTCTGTTTGTCCACCTTGATGCAAGACAGACCTGAGGGTCCAGCGGCCTCCAAATCTGGTTCGAGTAACGGGCTGGATGCCGACGGTTCCTCGAAGTCTGTGCGTGTGTTGCTGGGTGAGCGACTTTGATCCCGGACAGCCAAAGTTACTGAGCACTGTGGCAAGTGGAGGTCCATGGCCAGAGATGCCTCGCTGCCTGCCTGATGCACACCCGTGGCTGAGGCGCCCAGTTCCAAGTCTTCGTCTCCACGCTCACCAATGAACGAATTATAGGTGTTATAAACATCTCGCACTGCAGGGTTGTCCATGGACATGGCCTGACGTGGCAGACTGTTTGGGGTGAGACGACCTTGTGGGCTCTGAGGGGGATGAGCAGGCCTCGCGGACACCTTCAGTACCCGGGGAGGTTCATTTACCCGGCGCTCCCCCTGCTGGAAGGGACGCACGAGGGACGGCGCAGATGGACACTTAACCAGTTGAGGACGGGAGCCACGGGAGTCGTAGTACTCGGCGGCTGAGTCCATGCTGGTTTGCAGGTTCTTGGAGAACTGAATGAAAGCAAAGGTCATAGCACGGCGGGAGAGCTCACGGCCATTCTGCTGCCGCATCAACTCTGATCCGTAGAGTCCTAGCGTCTCCCACTTGGTCTGGCACGCGGAGTTCCTCATGCCGGAGTCTTCCTCGTTGCTCTTCCGCTCTGGGAATGTCTTGCGGAACCTGGCTGGCACGATCTTGGCTGCGCTGTCTCGGGCCTCGAAAGTCATAACGCAGGCGGCCACAATGACAAACCCTGCAAGAAGAAATGTTATTATTATCCACTTCATAACAAGCGCACCCACACACATACACAACACACACACACACACACACACACACACATTAAGCAAACACATACAGTAAACTCCATACAACGGTTCATAATTAGATACGACAAGATTCAGTCATGTCAGTCAGTCGGAAGTTCAGAGCATTATTTTAGAAATTTTATACAGTACAGAGAAGTAGTTCTGGAAGTTTGATACGCTGGAGGCTGTGATTCTCCACAGGTTACTTGATCCTGTAGATACCCAGACTGGAGATTATAGTGACAGAACTAGACACGCAGGCAGTGTTATGATTGGAGATGGTGAGGAGTGACCTACAAAAAGTCAGAGGCAGGACCGAAAGCTCGAGTTCAATTCTACCGGAAAACTCAAATAAGGTAATTACGAGCATGTAGTTATATAAGCTCACACAAGCTAAATCCACAACCTTCCCATTTTCGGTGTTTATGTGTGAGAAGAAACACTGGTCAAGATTTAAAATATACCAAATTGTTTACAGTTTTGTTCCTAAGAGGGAGAAGGGGATGGTACTAATGACATAAACAACGCTACGATTAGAGTTGGCAGGAGAGGCCATTAAACCCCAAGATCATTATAATTAACCAATATAATATGCAAGAAGATATTAAAGTGAAAATTTGCATTTTTTTTATTGCGTCTGGTGTGTAAGGAAGATGGTGATGTGTACTACCTGCGACCTGTGCCAGAGATGTGCACTACCTGCGACCTGGTGGCCTGGTGGTTAACGCTCTCGCTTCACACGGTGAGGGCCTGGGTTCGATTCCCAGCCAGAGTAGAAACATTGGACGTGTTTCTTTCCACCTGTTGTCTATGTTCCCCATCAGTAAAATGGGTACCTGGGTGTTAGTCGACTGGTGTGGGTCGCATCCTGGGACACTGACCTAAGGAGGCCTGGTCACAGACCGGGCCGCGGGGGCGTTGACCCCCGGAACTCTCTCCAGGTAAACTCCAGGTACCTGCGACCTGTGCCAGAGATGTGCACTACCTGCGACCTGTGCCAGAGATGTGCACTACCTGCGACCTGTGCCAGAGATGTGCACTACCTGCGACCTGTGCCAGAGATGTGCACTACCTGCGACCTGTGCCAGAGATAGACACCAGGGGGACGTGAAGTGTACAATAGTGTCCTGCACTGGTTGCTACACCCAAGACACCCACCTCACCTTTACTAATTAACGACCACCTGGTAATATACCGTGTGTGTACCTTGTTTGTTTTGTTAGTAGTAGGAGAGAGAGAGAGAGAGAGAGAGAGAGAGAGAGAGAGAGAGAGAGAGAGAGAGAGAGGAGAGAGAGAGAGAGAGAGAGAGAGTACATATGGAGAACATGGGAGAGGCAGTCAGCAGAAAACTATGAACTCCACACTGAGGTTATCTATTAAGAAGAACCATCTAGTATTATCTCGACCGAGGACTATCTACTATTATTTAGATTGTTGAAGCAAGGCTAGTAAAGCAGAAGGTTCTCCCAACCCTTCAGTTGCTGCCGCCTTGAAACAGGGAACAATATACCATATTATATTTGAGAAAAAAGGGCTTAGACATTTTAGGAAAGTTAGGAGGTGATGGAAGGTCTGGGCTGCAGTTACTATTGTTACAAGTACTCATGCTATTCCATTGCCTTCCACACAGCTGTGTCTACCACTAGCTGTGGTTTAGAAAAAAACACGTAAGCAAACACTACCTGGAAAGGGTTTAGGGGGTCAACGCCCCCGCGGCTGGGTCTGAGACCAGGCCTCACGGTGGATCAGGGTCTGATCAACCAGGCTGTTACTACTGGCTGCACGCAAGCTGACGTACGAATCACAGCCAGGTTGGTCAGGTACTAACTTTAGTTGCCTGTCCAGTGCCTTCTTAAAGACAGCCAAGGGTACTAGGACATATTTACTAGAAAACGTTTCAGTCCTGAGAACTTAATCACTTCTAACATACAGAGGTTGAAAGACAGTATATATAAGCAGAGAGTGAGGTGTGAGTGACGCATGGTGACCTGAAGAATGACACGTTGAGACGACAGGTAGACGATGAGATCATGTGACTCCTGTGTTGCTGGGTAGGTGGTGCTTTGTCTGGTGGAGCTAGATCAGTGACTTTAATCTATCTTCGTAGGAAAGGTTTCTAATACGTTAAATCAACGTTGTCATCATTCTCTGTATATTTCCAGCTCATTTATGTCCATTCTGAAATATGGAGACCAGAACTGAACAATATAATCTAGATAAGATCTAATCAGAGACACATAAAGCTGAAGTGCAACCTTAGTTGTCCCGTAGCTCGATCGCTAGAACACTCAGCTCACACACTGAGGTCCGGGGATCGATCCCACGGTATGACTGGAAAACATTAAGAAGTGTTTCCATAAGACACCTGCTCACCATGTTCACCTATCAGTAAAATGGGTACCTGGGTGTTAGTCGACCGATGTGGGTCGCATCCTGGAACAAAACTGACATAATTTGCCCTAAATGCTTTATATAACAAGGGGATTTCTATATAGCAGTATGTCATTGATGTCACCTAGATCTGTTTATATTGTACATGTACTTCTAGAAATAAAGATATTATTATTATTATTATTATTATTACTATTATTATTATTATTATTATTATTATTATTATTATTATTATTATTATTATTATTACTATTATCATTATCATCATCATCATTATTATTATTATTATTATTATTATTATTATTATTTTTTTTTTTTTTTTTTTTATCACACCGGCCGATTCCCACCAAGGCAGGGTGGCCCGAAAAAGAAAAACTTCACCATCATTCACTCCATCACTGTCTTGCCAGAAGGGTGCTTTACACTACAGTTTTTAAACTGCAACATTAACACCCCTCCTTCAGAGTGCAGGCACTGTACTTCCCATCTCCAGGACTCAAGTCCGGCCTGCCGGTTTCCCTGAATCCCTTCATAAATGTTACTTTGCTCACACTCCAACAAGCACGTCAAGTATTAAAAACCATTTGTCTCCATTCACTCCTATCAAACACGCTCACGCATGCCTGCTGGAAGTCCAAGCCCCTCGCACACAAAACCTCCTTTACCCCCTCCCTCCAACCCTTCCTAGGCCGACCCCTACCCCGCCTTCCTTCCACTACAGACTGATACACTCTTGAAGTCATTCTGTTTCGCTCCATTCTCTCTACATGTCCGAACCACCTCAACAACCCTTCCTCAGCCCTCTGGACAACAGTTTTGGTAATCCCGCACCTCCTCCTAACTTCCAAACTACGAATTCTCTGCATTATATTCACACCACACATTGCCCTCAGACATGACATCTCCACTGCCTCCAGCCTTCTCCTCGCTGCAACATTCATCACCCACGCTTCACACCCATATAAGAGCGTTGGTAAAACTATACTCTCATACATTCCCCTCTTTGCCTCCAAGGACAAAGTTCTTTGTCTCCACAGACTCCTAAGTGCACCACTCACTCTTTTTCCCTCATCAATTCTATGATTCACCTCATCTTTCATAGACCCATCCGCTGACACGTCCACTCCCAAATATCTGAATACGTTCACCTCCTCCATACTCTCTCCCTCCAATCTGATATTCAATCTTTCATCACCTAATCTTTTTGTTATCCTCATAACCTTACTCTTTCCTGTATTCACCTTTAATTTTCTTCTTATGCACACCCTACCAAATTCATCCACCAATCTCTGCAACTTCTCTTCAGAATCTCCCAAGAGCACAGTGTCATCAGCAAAGAGCAGCTGTGACAACTCCCACTTTGTGTGTGATTCTTTATCTTTTAACTCCACGCCTCTTGCCAAGACCCTCGCATTTACTTCTCTTACAACCCCATCTATAAATATATTAAACAACCACGGTGACATCACACATCCTTGTCTAAGGCCTACTTTTACTGGGAAAAATTTCCCTCTTTCCTACATACTCTAACTTGAGCCTCACTATCCTCGTAAAAACTCTTCACTGCTTTCAGTAACCTACCTCCTACACCATACACTTGCAACATCTGCCACATTGCCCCCCTATCCACCCTGTCATACGCCTTTTCCAAATCCATAAATGCCACAAAGACCTCTTTAGCCTTATCTAAATACTGTTCACTTATATGTTTCACTGTAAACACCTGGTCCACACACCCCCTACCTTTCCTAAAGCCTCCTTGTTCATCTGCTATCCTATTCTCCGTCTTACTCTTAATTCTTTCAATTATAACTCTACCATACACTTTACCGGGTACACTCAACAGACTTACCCCCCTATAATTTTTGCACTCTCTTTTATCCCCTTTGCCTTTATACAAAGGAACTATGCATGCTCTCTGCCAATCCCTAGGAAACCTTACCCTCTTCCATACATTTATTAAATAAATTGCACCAACCACTCCAAAACTATATCCCCACCTGCTTTTAACATTTCTATCTTTATCCCATCAATCCCGGCTGCCTTACCCCCTTTCATTTTACCCTACTGCCTCACGAACTTCCCCACACTCACACTGGCTCTTCCTCACTCCTAAAAGATGTTATTCCTCCTTGCCCTATACACGAAACCACAGCTTCCCTATCTTCATCAACATTTAACAATTCCTCAAAATATTCCTTCCATCTTCCCAATACCTCTAACTCTCCATTTAATAACTCCTCCTCTCCTATTTTTAACTGACAAATCCATTTGTTCTCTAGGGTTTCTTAACTTGTTAATCTCACTCCAAAACTTTTTCTTATTTTCAACAAAATTTGTTGATAAACATCTCACCCACTCTCTCATTTGCTCTCTTTTTACATTGCTTCACCACTCTCTTAACTTCTCTCTTTTTCTCCATAACTCTTCCCTCCTTGCATCACTTCTACTTTGTAAAACTTCTCATATGCTAACTTTTTCTCCCTTACTACTCTCTTTACATCATCATTCACCAATCGCTCCTCTTCCCTCCTGCACCCACTTTCCTGTAACCACAAACTTCTGCTGGAACACTCTAACACTACATTTTTTAAACCTACCCCATACCTCTTCGACCCCATTGCCTATGCTCTCATTAGCCCATCTATCCTCCAATAGCTGTTTATATCTTTCCCTAACTGCCTCCTCTTTTAGTTTATAAACCTTCACCTCTCTCTTCCCTGATGCTTCTATTCTCCTTGTATCCCATCTACCTTTTACTCTCAGTGTAGCTACAACTAGAAAGTGATCTGATATATCTGTGGCCCCTCTATAAACATGTACATCCTGAAGTCTACTCAACAGTCTTTTATCTACCAATACATAATCCAACAAACTACTGTCATTTCGCCCTACATCATATCGTGTATACTTATTTATCCTCTTTTTCTTAAAATATGTATTACCTATAACTAAACCCCTTTCTATACAAAGTTCAATCAAAGGGCTCCCATTATCATTTACACCTGGCACCCCAAACTTACCTACCACACCCTCTCTAAAATTTTCTCCTACTTTAGCATTCAGGTCCCCTACCAAAATTACTCTCTCACTTGGTTCAAAGGCTCCTATACATTCACTTAACATCTCCCAAAATCTCTCTCTCTCCTCTGCATTCCTCTCTTCTCCAGGTGCATACACCCCTATTATGACCCACTTCTCGCTCCAACCTTTACTTTAATCCACATAATTCTTGAATTACACTTCATTTTCTTTTTTTCTCCTTCCATAACTGATCATTTAACATTACTGCTACCCCTTCCTTTTGCTCAAAACTCTCTCAGATACTCCATTTAATCCCATTTATTTCCCCCCACTGAAACTCTCCTACCCCCCTTCAGCTTTGTTTCGCTTAGGGCCAGGACATCCAACTTTTTTTCATTCATAACATCAGCAATCATCTGTTTCTTGTCATCCGCACTACATCCACCCCACATTAAGCAACCCAGTTTTTATAAAGTTTTTCTTCTTCTCTTTTTTATTTAATTGTATACAGGAGAAGGGGTTACTAGCCCATTGCTCCCGGCATTTTAGTCGCCTCATACGACACGCATGGCTTACGGAGGAAAGATTCTTTTCCACTTCCCCATGGACAATAGAAGAAATAAAAAAGAACAAGAGCTATTTAGAAAAAGGAGAAAAACCTAGATGTATGTATATATATATATGCATGTGCGTGTCTGTGAAGTGTGACCAAAGTGTAAGTAGGAGTAGCAAGATATCCCTGTTATCTTAGCGTGTTTATTATTATTATTATTATTATTATTATTATTATGATTTATACTTCTCTGATATTAAGTCAAGAATTCTATTAGCCGTAATATGAATACTTATGAACTGTAGATTTTGCTTTAAATTTCTATTAATCAGAAATCCTAAATCTTGTTCACATTAATTTTGATTATAATCTACATCATTTAGTTTATAAGTGCCATAGTTATCTATTTTTCCTACGATTAGACCTTACGCTTCCTTGTGTTGAACTGCGACTGCCACTTCTCCGATCACAAGGTCAACCTGTACAGGTCATAATGTAGCTTGCTAGTGTCCTCTATTAAAAACTATTTGACGGCCTATTTTAGTGTCATAGGCAAACCTATTTATTACCTGGAGTTTACCTGGAGAGAGTTCCGGGGGTCAACGCCCCCGCGGCCCGGTCTGAGACCAGGCCTCCTGGTGGATCAGAGCCTGATCAACCAGGCTGTTGCCGCTGGCTGCACGCAAACCAACATACGAGCCACAGCCCGGCTGATCCCGAACTGACTTTAGGTGCTTGTCCAGTGCCAGCTTGAAGACTGCCAGGGGTCTGTTGGTAATCCCCCTTATGTGTGCTGGGAGGCAGTTGAACAGTCTCGGGCCCCTGACACTTATTGTATGGTCTCTTAACGTGCTAGTGACACCCTGCTTTTCATTGGGGGAGGGTGCATCGTCTGCCAAGTCTTTTGCTTTCGAGTGGGTGATTTTCGTGTGCAAGTTCGGTACTAGTCCCTCTAGGATTTCCAGGTGTATATAAATCATGTATCTCCCCCTCCTGCGTTCCAGGGAATACAGGTTCAGGAACCTAAAGCGCTCCCAATAATTGAGGTGTTTATCTCCTTATGCGCGCCGTGAAAGTTCTCTGTACATTTTCTAGGTCGGCAATTTCACCTGCCTTGAAAGGTGCTGTTAGTGTGCAGCAATATTCCAGCCTAGATAGAACAAGTGACCTGAAGAGTGTCATCATGGGTTTGGGCCCTCCCAGGTTTTGAAGGTTCTCATTATCCACCTGTCATTTTTTAGCAGATGCGATTGATACAATGTTATGGTCCTTGAAGGTGAGATCCTCCTACATGATCACTCCCAGGTCTTTGACGTGGTGTTTCGCTCTATTTTTGTGGCCAGAATTTGTTTTGTACTCTGATGTGGGTTTAATTTCCTCATGTTTTTCCATATCTGAGTAATGAAATTTCTCATCGTTGAATTCATGTTTTTTTCTGCAGCCCACTGAAAGATTTGGTTGATGTCTGCCTGGAGCTTGCAGTGTCTGCAATGGAAGACGCTGTCATGCAGATTCGGGTGTCATCTGCAAAGGAACACGGTGCTGTGGCTGACATCCTTGTCTATGTCGGATATAAGGATGAGGAACAAGATGGGAGCGAGTACTGTGCCTTTGGAACAGAGCTTTTCACCGTAGCTGCCTCGGACTTTACTCTGTTGACGACTACTCTCTGTGTTTGTTAGTGAGGAAATTATAGATCCATCGACCGACTTTTCCTGTTATTCTTTAGCACGCATGTTTGTGCGCTATTACGCCATGGTCACACTTGTCGAAGGCTTTTGCAAAGTCTGTATATATTACATCTGCATTCTTTTTGTCTTCTAGTGCATTTAAAGGGCCTTGTCGTAGTGGTCCAATAGTTGAGACAGACAGGAGCGACCTGTTTTTAAACCCATTTGCCCTGGGTTGTGTAACTGATGGGTTTCTGATGCGTGTGATCTTGCTTCTTAGGACCCTTTCAAGGGTTTTTTTGATAGGGATGTTATGTGCTTTGGTCTGTAGTTTCTTTGCTTTTTGCTTTACTGCCCCTTTGTGGAGTGGGGCTATGTCTGTTGTTTTTAGTAACTGTGGGACGACCCCCGTGTCCATGCTCCCTCTCCATAGGATGGAAAAGGCTCGTGATAGGGGCTTCTTGCAGTTCTTGATGAACACAGAGTTCCATGAGTCTGGCCCTGGGGCAGAGTGCATGGGCATGTCATTTATCGCCTGTTCGAAGTCATTTGGCGTCAGGATAACATCGGATAGGCTTGTGTTAATCAAATTTTGTGGCTCTCTCATAAAAAATTCATTTTGATCTTCGACTCTCAGTCTGGTTAGCGGCTTGCTAAAAACTGAGTCATATTGGGACTTGAGTAGCTCACTCATTTCCTTGTTGTCATCTGTGTAGGACCCATCTTGTTTAAGTAGGGGCCCAATACTGGACGTTGTTCTCGATTTTGATTTGGCATAGGAGAAGAAATACTTTGGGTTTCTTTCGATTTCATTTATGGCTTTTAGTTCTTCTCCGCGATTCCTGACTCCTAAAGGATTCTTTTAGCTTAAGTTCGATGCTTGCTATTTCTCTGACCAGTGTCTCCCTACGCATTTCAGATATATTGACCTCTTTTAGCCGCTCTGTTATTCTTTTCCGTCGCCTGTAAAGGGAGCGCCTGTCTCTTTCTGTTTTACATCTACTCCTCCTTTTTCTTAGAGGAATAAGCCTTGTGCTACATCGAGTGCTACCGAGTTAATCTGTTCTAGGCATAAGTTGGGGTCTGTGTTGCTTAGTATATCTTCCCAGCTTATATCGGTTAGGACTTGGTTTACTTGGTCCCACTTTACGTTTTGTTATTGAAGTTGAATTTGGTGAATGGCTCCTCGTGACCAATCTCATTATGTCGGTCTGGGGCTCCGCGCATACATGACTGAACCTCAATTATGTTGTGATCTGAGTATATTGTTTTTGATATGGTGATATTTCTTATCAGATCATCATTGTTAGTGAAGATGGGTCTAGGTGTATTCTCCAGTCTAGTAGGCTTATTATTTGCTGTTTAAACTGATTTTTGTCAGAGATTTAAAAGCTCGCGTAAAGTGTGAGTTTTCATCAGAGCTGCCTCCTGGTTGTTATTACTGCAACAATAGTTATTTGCTATATTCCTCCATTTTAGGTGCCTTAAGTTGAAATCCCCCAGGAGCAAGATGTTGGTGCAGGAGCTGGAAGGTTTCCAGACAGTGGTCAATTTTTAACAGCTGTTCCGGAATTGCTGGGATGTTGCATCCGGAGGCTTGTAGACTACCACAATGACTAGGTTTTGGTCTCGACCTTTACTGCTAAAACTTCCACTACATCATTTGAGGCATTTAGCAGTTCTGTGCAAACAAGTGACTCTGCAATGTACAGGCCAACCCCCCCCCTTTTGCCTGTTCACTCTGTCACATCTGTATAGGTTGTAACCTGGGATCCATATTTCGTTGTCCAAGTGATCCTTTATGTGGGTCTCAGTGAAAGCCGCGAACATTGCAGTGCCTCTGCAAGCAGTCCACGGATGAAAGGTATTTTGTTGTTTGTTGCTGGCTTTAGACCCTGTATATTTGCAAAGAAGAATGTTATCGGACTGGTGGTATTGTTGGTACTGGGGGGTATTTTTTTCCGGCATTAGTATCTGTATCTGTTGGTTTGGAGTGGAGGCCATCGACTGTGGTTCCACTCCAGGAATGACTGGATTTGGTGTACGATTTCTGCCATTTCCTGCCAGTTTTGTTTCCTTCCTGGCACTAAAAAACCTCTCGCTCTTGAGTGGCTGTGGCTACCCAGGTTTTCCCATGGCCTGGATGTTTTGTATCTTTTTGTCCCCTTTAGATGGTATGCCTGGCAATTTAAGTTATAGCACAGTCTTTCCTGTACTGAAGAGGTACACAGTTCAGGGTGAAAAAGCTTACAGGAAGGGAGTTTGCATTTTCCTTTTGTCACATGGGCATGGCATTTTCTAGGGTGGTCATAGTTGCACGTCCCATCTGTTTTTCCAGATTTCCCATGCCAGCAGATACCGAGTGCATAGTATGTGCACAGGTTTGGGGTTTCCGTTTGCCTTGGGGGTTTCTGTGACTGTATTCCCTGTTGGTGCATGTTTCCCTGTCTTACTTCTATCCTCCCTAGCACCAACAATGGAGCTCCCACCATTTGTTTTTGGTAATATATCCTCACTATTGCTAGTGGAGTCCTCTTGTTTGCTATTTCCTGCGGTATTCTAGTTTGAAATATTGGTTTTATCTTTTCTTTGACTACACTTGTTTCCCTACTATGGCTCCTGTCCCCTATGAGGTCATTTATATGTATTCCTTCCTGCGTATAATTCCCGACTACCTGGACAAAATCTCCAGCTTCACCATTACTGTCTCCCAGGACAGCATCTCCAGCTTCACCATTACTGTCTCCCAGGACAGCATCTCCAGCTTCCCCAGTACTGTCTCCCAGGACAGCATCTCCAGCTTCACCATTACTGTCTCCCAGGACAGCACCTCCAGCTTCACCATTACTGTCTCCCAGGACAGCACCTCCAGCTTCACCATTACTGTCTCCCAGGACAGCACCTCCAGCTTCCCCATTACTGTCTCCCAGGACAGCACTATCAGCCCCCCATTTACTGACTACCAGGACATCATCTCCAGCCTTACAGTTTCTGACTACATGGCCAGTATCAAGGGCAGTACCATTCAGCCCAGACTTTTTATGTTCCCATCTGTTGTAGAAAGCTTCCAGGTTTTCTATGAAAGCAGCTTTGATTTTGACCTCTTTTAATACCCTTGTGATTTTAGTCCACAGATTTATCTCATTTGGGCATACCCAAAAACACTTCCCTGTTTTAATACTGCTTGTAGCTAGTTCTTGGATATCTGCACAAGGGGCGTGACACCAATTTCCACAGAAATGACATTTATGCATGTGGAAGCCCGTTTGTTTGACTGACCACAGAAATACACACAGCTTCATAATGATTTGAATGGTTGATTTACTGCAATTCTACTAGCAACCTCTTGAATATTCTATTAATAACCTGCTAGGTGGTGCACAACGAAACCGTTTGAAACCAGTCCAGGGTTCGGACCAGTCAAGGGTTCGGACCAGTCAAGGGGTTTGGACCAGTCTATCTGATCTGATCATGGGTCACTTATTTAAACCATACTGGTCGGTGATT
Source organism: Cherax quadricarinatus (assembly GCF_026875155.1). Classification (NCBI taxonomy): domain Eukaryota; kingdom Metazoa; phylum Arthropoda; class Malacostraca; order Decapoda; family Parastacidae; genus Cherax; species Cherax quadricarinatus. The sequence goes on from NC_069415.1 coordinate 45,890,088, forward strand.
TGAGCTAACACATGAAGGATCTACTGGAAATTATCTACCCGAGTAATATGTGATTTGATTGATATAAAAGTATAACTTGCGTGTTGAAGAGCCGGTGACTGCTGGCACTCCTACAATGACGAACGGTCGAGCCTCCACCTTTGTTTATCAATCGCTGTATCTAGCTTCTCTATTTTTTTTTTTTCCGTCTCCACCACAAAAAATGCTATATTATCACTATAGTTGACTGGTGCAAATTTTGGAGGAAGGGCGCTTTTTCTGTAGTAATAATTGCTTCTCGTTGTGTATATTGCGACCGCTGGTAACTACAGGTTATATGAAATTCACAGTAACGTCTGGTATTTCAAGAAAAAGAAACTAATGAAAGTCACTCCACTCCACTAAGTACCATTATAATACTGGTTAGTTGCTACTACAACACTGTATTCTGCTATTCACTGGTATCACTAGATTATATGCGAGTACACTAGCAGGCCAGTAAGATTATTAAAAACAGCTGACCTGTGGTAAGTTTCTGGCGACTTCTGGCACCTGCCTCTATAGGCTTATCACTTCATTTACAAATTCACCTGTTTTCAAATGACACTTTAGCCTTTTATCATCAATATACTAGGGAGCCACTGTAGTATACACTATACACTATGTATACTCAATGCTTTCAGGGAGACTTTCTTTCCTCTGACACAAAGTTCAATATTATTATTTTTCCACACGGGACAGGCCTATGACTCCCCTCTGGCAGTAAACTCTGTTAGGTAGTGCACACAATTCTCCTTTTTTTTCTCAGTATATAATGTTTTCCGCCCAAGATTGGTTCCAGGCGCTAGAGGGATGTATCGTATAGGATTGATGACACAAATTAAAGTTCTAGCACGTAAGAGCGACCGTGAAAACACCAAAAAACCGGGAGCACAACGAGGCACGCTGACAGTGGTACTGTTATGTCACAGTTCATTTCCTCATTTATATCATTTATGTATATTGTGAATAACAATGGTCACAACACTGACCCTTATGGCATACCACTCACAGCAGGTTCCCATTCTGACTTATCATTAATACAAATTGTCTGTTGCCTGTCGGTCAGATATTTTCGACCCAGGAGATAATTTCTCCTAGTCCATGTGCTGCTACTTTCTTAATCTGTATCCCGTGTGTAATGTTATCAACGGCCTTACTCAAGTCCATACACACAGTATTGTATTCTTAGTCTTGGTATATCGTCTCGAATACCTTATTGAAAAGAATTAATCAATTTGCGAGGCAAGGTCACCCCTTTGTAAATCCGTGCTGAGATGCACTGATACCTGGAGTGGGTTTCGGGGGTCAACGCCCCCGAGGCCCGGTCTGTGACCAGGCCTCATGACGGATCAGGGCCTGATCAACCAGGCTGTTAATGTTGGCCACACGTAAACCGACGTACGACCCACAGCCTGGCTGATCAGGTACTGACTTTAGGTGCCTGTCCAGCTCCTTCTTGAAGACAGCCAGGGGTCTACTGGTGGCAGTCTATGCTGGGAGGCAGTTGAACAGTCTTGGGCCCCTGACACTTACTGTGTTGTCTATTATTGTGCTCCTGGCTCCCCTGCTTTTCATTGGGGGAATGTTGCATCTCCTGCCGAGTCTTTTGCTTTCATAGGGAGTGATTTTCATGTGCAAATTTGGTACTGATCCCTCTAGGATTTTCCAAGTGTATATAATCATGTATCTCTCTCGCCTGCGTTCCAGGGAGTACAGGTAAAGGAACTTCAACCGTTCCCAGTAATTTAGGTTTATCGTACTTATATGTGCTGTGAAGGTTCTCTGTACGTTTTCTAGGTCAGCAGTCTCACCTGCCTTGAAAGGTACTGTTAGTGTGCAGCAATATTCCAGCCTAGATAGAACAAGCGACTGAAGAATGTTATCATGGTCTTGGCATCCCTAGTTTTGAAGGTTCTCGTTACGAATCCTCTCATTTTTCTAGCAGATGCGGTAGATACGATGTTGTGGTCTATGAAAGTGATATCTTCTGACATTATCACTCCCAAGTTTTTTTCATTAGTTTTTCGTTCTATTGTGTGGTTGAAATTTGTTTTATACTCCGATATAGTTTTAATTCCCTCATGTTTTCCATATCGGAGTAATTGAAATTTCTCATCACTGAACTTCATATTGTTTTTTGCGGCCCATTTAAAGATTTGGTTGATGTCCGCCTGGAGTCTTGCAGTGTCTTCAATGGGAGACACTGTCATGCAAATTCAGGTGTCATTTGCAAAGGGAGACACTGTGCTGTGGCTGACATCCTTGTCTATGTCAGGATGGGGGCGAGTACTGTGCCTTGTTGAACAGAGCTTTTCACAGCAGCCGCCCCAGACTTCACTCTGTTTACTACTACTCTTTGTTTTCTATTTGTTAGGAAATTATAGATCCATCTTCCAACTTTTCTTATTCCTTTATCACGCATTTTGTGTGCTATTACACCATGGTCACACTTGTCAAAGGCTTTCGCAAAGTCTGTATATATTACATCTGCGTTTTGTTTGTCTTCTAGAGCATCTAGGATCTTGTCATGTCGGTCCAGTAGTTGGGACAGGCAGGAGCAACCTGCTCTAAATCCGTGTTGTGGACAAAATGATATTTTCAAGTGACTTCGAATTGCATCAGCAATTATTGGTTCTATCAGTTTTCACACAATTGAGGTTAGATTGATGGATCTGTAATTTGATGCTAAGGATCTGTCTCCTGCTTTGTAAATGGGTATCACATTTGGCATTTTCCATTTATCCGGTACGATACCCATTTGTAGATCAGAACAAGAGACTGGGTGAGATCCCTTAGAGAATAGTTAATGGTTTACTAACTTCATTCTTACATTCCTTTAAAATCCTTGAAAACAGTCCATCAGGGCTAGTGACCTGCTTGGCTTCATTCTACTTGTTTCAGGACCATGTCACTAGTGACTTTGATACTGCATAACTTATTTTCGTTCTGACCAGTATAATAAAGATTTCTGGGATGTCGTTTATATCTTCTTGTATTAAAACAAAGATGATATAAGTGTTGACAATGGTACACACTTCTTTGTCATTAAGAGTAAGCCGAATTGATTTACCTTTTATTGAACCTATTTTTGTCTAATTTTATCCTTATATACCTGAAAGAAAACCTTGGGATTGGTCTTTGATTCCTCGCAACCTTAATTTCATAATCTCTTTTGCATCTTTTTATTTCCCCTTTTACCTCTCTCTTAGTGTGAATATGTTTACTAAGGTTACTCTCTCCTCTTTCGATTCGTCTGTAAATACTACCTCTGGAGACAATGAAATTTTTATTTCCTCTTCAACTGTGGATTCATAGGTATTCCTCAGCTGTCAAAGAGGGTGTCATGAATACTCAGCATGAGAAGCTCCAGAGAAATGAAAGTCTTCTAATCTGCGTTACGGAGCTTTCTTGGCTCGCAAGTTAGACTTTACTCTCGGCAACTGTTGTAAATCATTGATCAAAAATTGTCGATAAAGTTTGGCACCAAAGTTTTCTTACTAAACTTGTTTCATTAGACCAGTTACTTCTCTCCTTTCCAAAATGTTCTTATTTCTTTGGAGCGGTCAGATTCTTGCTTTTATTCCCAATACTCCAAAAACTCTCAGTACTCCGAATACACAAATGAATAAATCTGAGAAGAAACTAATTAGGTTTCGGTCCGTCTTGGACTTATATGATGATGGTAATTGTTTGATCCAGGCTGTTGTGACTTTCATCAACCATACTGTTAATACTTCCCCCACTGTGTCCTGTAGTTCGATCGCCAGCGCACTCAGCACACACACTGAGGTCCGGGGTTCGAATCTCCTCCGGTACGGCTGGAAAATATTAAGGACGTGTTTCCCTAAGATACCTGCTGTCCATGTTCATCCATCAGTGTAAAATGGGTACCTGGGTGTTAGTCGACTATTGTGCACTGCAAGATTTCCTTCTCTTGATCTGATCCTGGATCACCTCCCCGGTCATCAGTACTGACTCAGTATAACCAGGTGTTGGAATATCCTCACCTCACCAGAGTATATACATCCAGAGATTGATGTTAAACAAGGTATATTCACTCTTTAAGAGCTGATTCAGTACTATGTTAGGAACTAACGTATTCTTGTCTGCTGAAGATAAATGTTATAAAATACCAACACGATGGAAAACTAAACCCTAATGCAGTATAATGCGCTTCTTTATTGACAACGTTTCGCCCACACAGTGAGCTTTATCAAGTCATGATAAAGTACATGAAACGTTCTCAATAAAGTATCGCATTATACTGCATTAGGATTCATTTTCTCATTCTTGTCTGGTGGTGTAACAGCTGATATGCAGTTTAATAACTCTCTAGCAGTCTGTAGGCGAGAAAATCAAACCAGCTATTCCTACCCTGTCATTGTAAAACATTGTAAAACACTCGTCGATGATCAACACCCTCACCTAGGGCTGTTATTTTCGGCAAGAAATTTGTTATTTTACGTAACAATCTCTCCGGATCGACGTGGCCATCCCTACTGGCGTGTCATTAGTCAGGATAAATACATGCAAAAATTCTGCTGACGCGGGTCTGAGCCGTGAAATGACCCACTAAGTAGAGATTTTGGTCCACCCCGAAAAAAAAGATTGCATCAAAAGACATATTCGAAGGTTTACCAACGCAATAGGTGAGAAAACAGTTGTGTTTAAGAATAGGATTACATCTCCGCCGTACACTGCAGGTCCAGCCAACCTCGTAACATGCTGACCCAAGCCGTGAAAGATAATGATAGTCCCCCGTGAACTATCTTGTAGATAGTAGTCCCTCCTGGACTATCTTGTAGATAGTGATAGTCCCTCTTTGAATATCTTGTAGATAGTGATAGTCCCTCTTTGACTATCTTGTAGATAGTGATAGTCCCTCTTTGACTATCTTGTAGATAGTGATAGTTCCCCCTAGACTATCTTGTAGATAGTGATATTCCCTCCTAGACTATCTTGTAGATAGTGATAGTCCCTCCTAGACTATCTTGTAGATAGTGATAGTCCCTCCTAGACTATCTTGTAGATAGTGGTAGTGCCTCCTAGACTATCTTGTAGATAGTGATAGTCCCCCTAGACTATCTTGTAGATAGTGATAGTCCCACTAGACTATCTTGTAGATAGTGATAGTCCCTCCTAGACTATCTTGTAGATAGTGATAGTCCCTCCTAGACTATCTTGTAGATAGTGATAGTCCCTCCTAGACTATCTTGTAGATAGTGGTAGTGCCTCCTAGACTATCTTGTAGATAGTGATAGTCCCCCTAGACTATCTTGTAGATAGTGATAGTCCCACTAGACAATCTTGTAGATAGTGATAGTCCCTCCTAGACTATCTTGTAGATAGTGATAGTCCCCCTAGACTATCTTGTAGATAGTGATAGTCCCTCCTAGACTATCTTGTAGATAGTGATAGTCCCTCCTAGACTATCTTGTAGATAGTGATAGTCCCTCCTAGACTATCTTGTAGATAGTGATAGTCCCCCTAGACTATCTTGTAGATAGTGATAGTCCCTCCTAGACTATCTTGTAGATAGTGATAGTCCCTCCTAGACTATCTTGTAGATAGTGATAGTCCCTCCTGGACTATCTTGTAGACAGTAATAGTCCCTCTAGACAATCTTGTAGATAGTGGTAGTGCCTCCTAGACTATCTTGTAGATAGTGATAGTCCCCCTAGACTATCTTGTAGATAGTGATAGTCCCTCTTTGACTATCTTGTAGATAGTGATAGTGCCTCCTAGACTATCTTGTAGATAGTGGTAGTGCCTCCTAGACTATCTTGTAGATAGTGATAGTCCCTCCTAGACTATCTTGTAGATAGTGATAGTCCCTCCTAGACTATCTTGTAGATAGTGATAGTCCCTCTTTGACTATCTTGTAGATAGTAATAGTCCCTCCTAGACTATCTTGAAGATAGTGATAGTGCCTCCTAGACTATCTTGAAGATAGTGATAGTCCCTCCTAGACTATCTTGTAGATAGTGATAGTCCCTCCTAGACTATCTAGTAGATAGTGATAGTCCCTCTTACATTATCTTGGAGACAGTGGTGGTCCCTCCTAGACTATCTTGTAGATACCTAGAGTATAACTGGAGGGGGTTTCGGGGATCAACCCCCCCGCGGACTGGTCCGTGACCAGGCCTCGTGGGGGATCAGGGCCTGATCAACCAGGCTGTTACTTCTGGCCACACGCAAACTGACATACAAGCCACTCCCCGGCGGTCAGGTACAGACTTTAGGTGCCTGTCCAGCGTCTTCTTGAAGATAGCCAGGGTCTATTGGTAACCGTTAGGTATGCTGGGAGACAGTTGAACAGTCTTGGGCCCATGACACTTATTGTGTTTTTCTCTTAGTGTACTCGTGGCGCCCCTGCTTTTCTTTGAAGGGATGTTGCATCTCCTGCCAAGTCTTTTGATTTCGTAGGGAGTGATTTTCGTGTGCAGATTTGGGACCAGTCCCTCTAAGATTTTTCCAAGTGTATATTACCATATATCTTTCACACCTGCGTTCCAGGGAGTACAAATCAAGAGACGTCAACCGTTTCCAGTAATTTAGGTGCTTTATCGTACTGATGTGTGCCGTGAAGGTTTCCTGTACATTCTCCAGGTCTGCAATTTCGCCGGCCATGAAGAGGGCCGTTAGTGTACATCAGTATTCCAGCCTAGAGAGAGCAAGCAGTTTGAAGAGAATCATCACAGGTCTTGGCATCTCTAGTTTTGCAGATTCTCATTATCCATCCTATCATTTTCTTAGAAGATGTGGCAGACACATTGTTGTGATTCTTAAACGTGAGATTCTCAGACATTATCACTCCCAGGTTCTTCACATTAGTTTCTCGCTCAATTATGTGGTTGAAATTTGTCTTATAACCCGACACAGCTTTAATTTTCTTGAGTTTTCAATAGCGGAATTGTTGAAATTTGTCTTCACTGAACTTCATATTGTTTTCTGTGGCCCAGTTGAAGATTTTGTTGATGTAAGCTTGTAGAGCGGTAGTCCCTCGTGGACTGTCTTGTAGATAGTGGTAGTCCCTCGTGGACTGTCTTGTAGAGTGGTAGTCCCTCGTGGACTGTCTTGTAGAGCGGTAGTCCCTCGTGGACTGTCTTGTAGAGCGGTAGTCCCTCGTGGACTGTCTTGTAGAGCGGTAGTCCCTCGTGGACTGTCTTGTAGAGCGGTAGTCCCTCGTGGACTGTCTTGTAGAGCGGTAGTCCCTCGTGGACTGTCTTGTAGATAGTGGTAGTCCCTCGTGGACTGTCTTGTAGATAGTGGTAGTCCCTCGTGGACTGTCTTGTAGAGTGGTAGTCCCTCGTGGACTGTCTTGTAGAGCGGTAGTCCCTCGTGGACTGTCTTGTAGAGCGGTAGTCCCTCGTGGACTGTCTTGTAGAGCGGTAGTCCCTCGTGGACTGTCTTGTAGAGCGGTAGTCCCTCGTGGACTGTCTTGTAGAGCGGTAGTCCCTCGTGGACTGTCTTGTAGAGCGGTAGTCCCTCGTGGACTGTCTTGTAGAGTGGTAGTCCTCGTGGACTGTCTTGTAGAGTGGTAGTCCCTCGTGGACTGTCTTGTAGAGTGGTAGTCCCTCGTGGACTGTCTTGTAGAGCGGTAGTCCCTCGTGGACTGTCTTGTAGAGCGGTAGTCCCTCGTGGACTGTCTTGTAGAGCGGTAGTCCCTCGTGGACTGTCTTGTAGAGCGGTAGTCCCTCGTGGACTGTCTTGTAGGAGTGGTAGTCCCTCGTGGACTGTCTTGTAGAGCGGTAGTCCCTCGTGGACTGTCTTGTAGAGTGGTAGTCCCTCGTGGACTGTCTTGTAGAGTGGTAGTCCCTCGTGGACTGTCTTGTAGAGCGGTAGTCCTCGTGGACTGTCTTGTAGAGCGGTAGTCCCTCGTGGACTGTCTTGTAGAGCGGTAGTCCCTCGTGGACTGTCTTGTAGAGCGGTAGTCCCTCGTGGACTGTCTTGTAGAGCGGTAGTCCCTCGTGGACTGTCTTGTAGAGCGGTAGTCCCTCGTGGACTGTCTTGTAGAGCGGTAGTCCCTCGTGGACTGTCTTGTAGAGTGGTAGCCCCTCGTGGACTGTCTTGTAGAGTGGTAGTCCCTCGTGGACTGTCTTGTAGAGTGGTAGTCCCTCGTGGACTGTCTTGTAGAGCGGTAAGTCCCTCGTGGACTGTCTTGTAGAGCGGTAGTCCCTCGTGGACTGTCTTGTAGAGCGGTAGTCCCTCGTGGACTGTCTTGTAGAGCGGTAGTCCCTCGTGGACTGTCTTGTAGAGTGGTAGTCCCTCGTGGACTGTCTTGTAGAGCGGTAGTCCTCGTGGACTGTCTTGTAGAGTGGTAGTCCCTCGTGGACTGTCTTGTAGAGTGGTAGTCCCTCGTGGACTGTCTTGTAGAGCGGTAGTCCCTCGTGGACTGTCTTGTAGAGCGGTAGTCCCTCGTGGACTGTCTTGTAGAGCGGTAGTCCCTCGTGGACTGTCTTGTAGAGTGGTAGTCCCTCGTGGACTGTCTTGTAGAGCGGTAGTCCCTCGTGGACTGTCTTGTAGAGCGGTAGTCCCTCGTGGACTGTCTTGTAGAGTGGTAGTCCCTCGTGGACTGTCTTGTAGAGCGGTAGTCCCTCGTGGACTGTCTTGTAGAGCGGTAGTCCCTCGTGGACTGTCTTGTAGAGTGGTAGTCCCTCGTGGACTGTCTTGTAGAGCGGTAGTCCTCGTGGACTGTCTTGTAGAGCGGTAGTCCCTCGTGGACTGTCTTGTAGAGTGGTAGTCCCTCGTGGACTGTCTTGTAGAGCGGTAGTCCCTCGTGGACTGTTTGTAGAGTGGTAGTCCCTCGTGGACTGTCTTGTAGAGCGGTAGTCCCTCGTGGACTGTCTTGTAGAGCGGTTTAGTCCCTCGTGGACTGTCTTGTAGAGCGGTAGTCCCTCGTGGACTGTCTTGTAGAGCGGTAGTCCCTCGTGGACTGTCTTGTAGAGCGGTAGTCCCTCGTGGACTGTCTTGTAGAGCGGTAGTCCCTCGTGGACTGTCTTGTAGAGTGGTAGTCCCTCGTGGACTGTCTTGTAGAGTGGTAGTCCCTCGTGGACTGTCTTGTAGAGTGGTAGTCCCTCGTGGACTGTCTTGTAGAGCGGTAGTCCCTCGTGGACTGTCTTGTAGAGCGGTAGTCCCTCGTGGACTGTCTTGTAGAGCGGTAGTCCCTCGTGGACTGTCTTGTAGAGCGGTAGTCCCTCGTGGACTGTCTTGTAGAGTGGTAGTCCCTCGTGGACTGTCTTGTAGAGCGGTAGTCCCTCGTGGACTGTCTTGTAGAGTGGTAGTCCCTCGTGGACTGTCTTGTAGAGTGGTAGTCCCTCGTGGACTGTCTTGTAGAGCGGTTAGTCCCTCGTGGACTGTCTTGTAGAGCGGTTGTCCCTGTGGACTGTCTTGTAGAGCGGTAGTCCCTCGTGGACTGTCTTGTAGAGTGGTAGTCCCTCGTGGACTGTCTTGTAGAGCGGTAGTCCCTCGTGGACTGTCTTGTAGAGCGGTAGTCCCTCGTGGACTGTCTTGTAGAGTGGTAGTCCCTCGTGGACTGTCTTGTAGAGCGGTAGTCCCTCGTGGACTGTCTTGTAGAGCGGTAGTCCTCGTGGACTGTCTTGTAGAGTGGTAGTCCCTCGTGGACTGTCTTGTAGAGCGGTAGTCCCTCGTGGACTGTCTTGTAGAGCGGTAGTCCCTCGTGGACTGTCTTGTAGAGTGGTAGTCCCTCGTGGACTGTCTTGTAGAGCGGTAGTCCCTCGTGGACTGTCTTGTAGAGTGGTAGTCCTCGTGGACTGTCTTGTAGAGCGGTAGTCCCTCGTGGACTGTCTTGTAGAGTGTAGTCCCTCGTGGACTGTCTTGTAGAGCGGTAGTCCTCGTGGACTGTCTTGTAGAGCGGTAGTCCCTCGTGGACTGTCTTGTAGAGCGGTAGTCCCTCGTGGACTGTCTTGTAGAGCGGTAGTCCCTCGTGGACTGTCTTGTAGAGTGGTAGTCCCTCGTGGACTGTCTTGTAGAGCGGTAGTCCCTCGTGGACTGTCTTGTAGAGCGGTTAGTCCCTCGTGGACTGTCTTGTAGAGCGGTAGTCCCTCGTGGACTGTCTTGTAGAGCGGTAGTCCCTCGTGGACTGTCTTGTAGATAGTGGTAGTCCTCGTGGACTGTCTTGTAGAGCGGTAGTCCTCGTGGACTGTTTGTAGAGCGGTAGTCCCTCGTGGACTGTCTTGTAGAGCGGTAGTCCCTCGTGGACTGTCTTGTAGAGCGGTATTTCCTCGTGGACTGTCTTGTAGAGCGGTAGTCCTCGTGGACTGTTTGTAGAGCGGTAGTCCCTCGTGGACTGTCTTGTAGAGCGGTTAGTCCTCGTGGACTGTCTTGTAGAGCGGTAGTCCTCGTGGACTGTCTTGTAGAGTGGTAGTCCCTCGTGGACTGTCTTGTAGAGCGGTTAGTCCCTCGTGGACTGTCTTGTAGAGCGGTAGTCCCTCGTGGCTGTCTGTAGAGCGGTTAGTCCTCGTGGACTGTCTTGTAGAGCGGTAGTCCCTCGTGGACTGTCTTGTAGATAGTGGTAGTCCTGTGGATGTTTGTAGAGCGGTAGTCCCTCGTGGACTGTCTTGTAGAGCGGTAGTCCCTCGTGGACTGTCTTGTAGAGCGGTAGTCCCTCGTGGACTGTCTTGTAGAGCGGTAGTCCCTCGTGGACTGTCTTGTAGAGCGGTAGGTCCCTCGTGGACTGTCTTGTAGAGCGGTAGTCCCTCGTGGACTGTCTTGTAGAGCGGTAGTCCTCGTGGACTGTCTTGTAGAGCGGTAGTCCCTCGTGGACTGTCTTGTAGAGCGGTAGTCCCTCGTGGACTGTCTTGTAGATAGTGGTAGTCCCTCGTGGACTGTCTTGTAGAGCGGTAGTCCCTCGTGGACTGTCTTGTAGAGCGGTAGTCCTCGTGGACTGTCTTGTAGAGCGGTTAGTCCCTCGTGGACTGTCTTGTAGAGCGGTTTGTCCCTCGTGGACTGTCTTGTAGAGCGGTAGTCCCTCGTGGACTGTCTTGTAGATAGTGGTAGTCCCTCGTGGACTGTCTTGTAGATAGTGGTAGTCCTCGTGGACTGTCTTGTAGATAGTGGTAGTCCCTCGTGGACTGTCTTGTAGATAGTTGTAGTCCCTCGTGGACTGTCTTGTAGATAGTGGTTAGTCCCTCGTGGACTGTCTTGTAGAGCGGTAGTCCTCGTGGACTGTCTTGTAGATAGTGGTAGTCCCTCGTGGACTGTCTTGTAGATAGTGGTAGTCCCTCGTGGACTGTCTTGTAGATAGTGGTAGTCCCTCGTGGACTGTCTTGTAGATAGTGGTAGTCCCTCGTGGACTGTCTTGTAGATAGTGGTAGTCCCTCGTGGACTGTCTTGTAGATAGTGGTAGTCCCTCGTGGACTGTCTTGTAGATAGTGGTAGTCCCTCGTGGACTGTCTTGTAGATAGTGGTAGTCCCTCGTGGACTGTCTTGTAGATAGTGGTAGTCCCTCGTGGACTGTCTTGTAGACAGTGGTAGTCCCTCGTGGACTGTCTTGTAGATAGTGATAGTCCCTCGTGGACTGTCTTGTAGATAGTGGTAGTCCCTCGTGGACTGTCTTGTAGATAGTGGTAGTCCCTCGTGGACTGTCTTGTAGATAGTGGTAGTACCTCTTGGAATGTCTTGTAGATAGTGGTAGTCCCTCGTGGACTGTCTTGTAGATAGTGGTAGTCCCTCGTGGACTGTCTAGTAGATAGTGGTAGTCCCTCGTGGACTGTCTTGTAGATAGTGGTAGTCCCTCGTGGACTGTCTTGTAGATAGTGGTAGTACCTCATGGACTGTCTTGTAGATAGTGGTAGTCCCTCGTGGACTGTCTTGTAGAGCGGTAGTCCCTCGTGGACTGTCTTGTAGATAGTGGTAGTACCTCATGGACTGTCTTGTAGATAGTGGTAGTCCCTCGTGGACTGTCTTGTAGAGCGGTAGTCCCTCGTGGACTGTCTTGTAGATAGTGGTAGTCCCTCGTGGACTGTCTTGTAGATAGTGGTAGTACCTCATGGACTGTCTTGTAGATAGTTGTAGTCCCTCGTGGACTGTCTTGTAGAGCGGTAGTCCCTCGTGGACTGTCTTGTAGATAGTGGTAGTACCTCGTGGACTGTCTTGTAGATAGTGGTAGTCCCTCGTGGACTGTCTTGTAGATAGTGGTAGTCCCTCGTGGACTGTCTTGTAGATAGTGGTAGTCCCTCGTGGACTGTCTTGTAGATAGTGGTAGTCCCTCGTGGACTGTCTTGTAGATAGTGGTAGTCCCTCGTGGACTGTCTTGTAGATAGTGGTAGTCCCTCGTGGACTGTCTTGTAGATAGTGGTAGTCCCTCGTGGACTGTCTTGTAGATAGTGGTAGTCCCTCGTGGACTGTCTTGTAGATAGTGGTAGCTCCTCCTGGACTGTCTTGTAGATAGTGGTAGTCCCTCGTGGACTGTCTTGTAGATAGTGGTAGTCCCTCCTGGACTGTCTTGTAGATAGTGGTAGCTCCTCCTGGACTGTCTTGTAGATAGTGGTAGTCCCTCGTGGACTGTCTTGTAGATAGTGGTAGTCCCTCGTGGACTGTCTTGTAGATAGTGGTAGTCCCTCGTGGACTGTCTTGTAGATAGTGGTAGTCCCGCGTGGACTGTCTTGTAAATAGTGGTAGTACCTCATGGACTGTCTTGTAGACAGTGGTAGTCCCTCGTGGACTGTCTTGTAGATAGTGGTAGTCCCTCGTGGACTGTCTTGTAGATAGTGGTAGTCCCTCGTGGACTGTCTGGTAGATAGTGGTAGTCCCTCGTGGACTGTCTTGTAGATAGTGGTAGTCCCTCATGGACTGTCTTGTAGATAGTGGTAGTACTTCATGGACTGTCTTGTAGATAGTGGTAGTCCCTCGTGGACTGTCTTGTAGATAGTGGTAGTCCCTCATGGACTGTCTTGTAGATAGTGGTAGTACCTCATGGACTGTCTTGTAGATAGTGGTAGTACCTCATGGACTGTCTTGTAGATAGTGGTAGTCCCTCCTGGACTGTCTTGTAGACAGTGGTAGTCCCTCGTGGACTGTCTTGTAGATAGTGGTAGTCCCTCGTGGACTGTCTTGTAGATAGTGGTAGTCCCTCGTGGACTGTCTTGTAGATAGTGGTAGTCCCTCATGGACTGTCTTGTAGATAGTGGTAGTCCCTCCTGGACTGTCTTGTAGACAGTGGTAGTACCTCATGGACTGTCTTGTAGATAGTGGTAGTCCCTCGTGGACTGTCTTGTAGATAGTGGTAGTCAATCGTGGACTGTCTTGTAGGTAGTGGTAGTCCCTCCTGGACTGTCTTATAGATAGGGGTAGTCCCTCCTGGACTGTCTTGTAGATAGTGGTAGTTCCTCCTGGACTGTCTTGTAGATAGTGGTAGTCCCTCCTTGACTGTCTTGTAGATAGTGGTAGCCCCTCATGGATTGTCTTGTAGATAGTGGTAGTACTTCATGGACTGTCTTGTAGATAGTGGTAGTCCCTCGTGGACTGTATTGTAGATAGTGGTAGTCCCTCCTGGACTGTCTTGTAGATAGTGGTAGTCCCTCCTGGACTGTCTTGTAGATAGTGGTAGTTCCTCCTGGACTGTCTTGTAGATAGTGGTAGTCCCTCGTGGACTGTCTTGTAGATAGTGGTAGTCCCTCGTGGACTGTCTTGTAGATAGTAGTAGTTCCTCCTGGACTGTCTTGTAGATAGTGGTAGTCCCTCCTGGACTGTCTTGTAGATAGTGGTAGTCCCTCATGGACTGTCTTGTAGATAGCGGTAATCCCTCCTGGACTGTCTTGTAGATAGTGTTAGTCCCTCCTGGACTGTCTTGTAGATAGTGGTAGTTCCTCCTGGACTGTCTTGTAGATAGTGGTAGTTCCTCCTGGACTGTCTTGTAGATAGTGGTAGCTCCTCCTGGACTGTCTTGTAGATAGTGGTAGTCCCTCGTGGACTGTCTTGTAGATAGTGGTAGTCCCTCCTGGACTGTCTTGTAGATAGTGGTAGTACCTCATGGACTGTCTTGTAGATAGTGGTAGTTCCTCCTGGACTGTCTTGTAGATAGTGGTAGTCCCTCATGGACTTCTTGTAGATAGTGGTAGTTCCTCCTGGACTGTCTTGTAGATAGTGGTAGTCCCTCATGGACTGTCTTGTAGATAGTGGTAGTCCCTCATGGACTGTCTTGTAGATAGTGGTAGTATCTCATGGACTTCTTGTAGATAGTGGTAGTCCCTCCTGGACTGTCTTGTAGATAGTGGTAGTACCTCATGGACTTCTTGTAGATGGTGGTAGTCCCTCATGGACTGTCTTGTAGATAGTGGTAGTCCGTTCTGGACTATCTCTCAGACTACCCACCTTCAGCTTTACATAGATACATTCTTCCATACATGTTATGTGGACACAGTCACCCAACTCTTGCTGACCCAGCTCGTCTTCTTCAGCTCGTTCTTCCCAAGTTCCTCCTCACCCAGCTCCTCCTCACCTCTCTCCTTTACCATGCAACGCAACGCCCTCATCTGTACTGGCCTACAGAGACACTTCCCCAGCACCTCTCCCTAAATCTCCCCCAGCATCTCCCCTCCGCATCGCCCCTTCAATACGTATCCCTTAACACCTCCCCATCAACACCTACCACTTAGCATCTCCTCATCAACACCTATTACTCAGCACCTCATAACATACAACACTTCAACACCTCCTGTACCACAACACCAGCACTTGCAGTAGCCACAACACTTCAACATCTGCAGTACAGTGATGTCATTGGTGAGGTTGGTGTGGTGGTCTGGTGACGTCATTGGTGAGGTTGGTGTGGTAGTCTGGTGATGTCAGGGGTGAGGCTGGTGTGGTGGTCTGGTGATGTCCAGGGTGAGACTGGTGTGGTGGTCTGGTGATGTCAGTGGTGAGGTTGTGTGGTGGTCTGGTGATGTCAAGGGTGAGGCTGGTGTGGTGGTCTGGTGATGACAGTGTGGAGGCTGGTGTGGTGGTCTGGTGATGTTAGGGGTGAGGCTGGTGTGGTGGTCTGGTGATGTCAGGGGTGAGGCTGGTGTGGTGGTCTGGTGATGTCAGGGAGTGAGGCTGGAGTGGTGGTCTGGTGATGTCAGTGTGGAACATGGTGTGGTGGTCAGGTTTACCTGGAAAGGGTTTCGGGGGTCAACGCCCCCGCGGCTTAGTCTGAGACCAGGCCTCATGGTGGATCAGGGTCTGATCAACCAGGCTGTTACTGCTGGCTACACGCAAGCTGACGTACTGGCTGAGGTACTGACTTTAGTTGCCCATCCAGTGCCTTCTTAAAGACAGCCAGGGGTCTATTGGTAATCCCCTAATGTATCCTGGGAGGCAGTTGAACAGTCTTTGGCCCCTGACACTTATTGTATTGTCTCTCAATGTACTCGTGGCGCCGCTGCTTTTCATCGGGGGAATGTTGCATCTCCTGCCGAGTGTTTTGCTTTCATAGGGAGTGATTTTCGTGTGCAGGTTTGGTACCAATCCCTTCAGGTATATTATCATGTATCTCTCTCGCCTGCGTTCCAGGAAATACGGATCAAGGACCTTCAACCGTTCCCAGTAATTTAGGTGCCTTGTCGTACTTATGTGTGCCGTGAAAGTTCTGTGTACACTCTCCATGTCTGCAATGTCGCCAGCCTTGAAGGGGGCCGCTAGTGTACAGCAGTATTCCATCCTAGAGAGAACAAGCGATTTGAAGAGAATCATCATGGGCTTCGCGTTCCTAGTTTTGAAGGTTCTCATTATCCTTCCTATCATTTTCCTAGCAGATGAGGTAGATACATTGTTGTGGTCTTTGAAGGCGAGATGGTAATGTCGGGGTGAGGCTAGTGTGTTGGTCTGGTGATGTCAGGGGTGAGACTGGTGTGGTGATCTGGTGATGTCAGTGGTGAGGCTGGTGTGGTGGTCTGGTGATGTCAGTGTGGAAGCTGGTGTGGTGGTCTGGCGATGTCAGGAGTGAGGCTAGTGTGTTGGTCTGGTGATGCCAGGGGTGAGGCTGGTGTAATGGTCTGATGATATCAGTGTGGAGACTGGTATGATAGTCTGGTGATGTCAGGGTGAAGGCTGGTATGATGGTCTGGTGATGTCAGTGTGGAGGCTGGTATGATAATCTGGTGATGCCAGTGTGGAGGCTGATATGATGGCCTGGTAATATCATTGTGGTGAGGTGTCAGTGTAGTGTATGAGTTGGTGATGTCAGTGGGAGGTGAGTATGAGGATCTGGTGATGTCAGTAGAGTGGTAAGTAGAATACTGGTGTCAGCTTGCAGGATGTGGGAGTTTAGTAAATGGAGTTGAGAAGACTGGGACTCGGGAGGCGGGAAGATAACTGGTGGGTCAGCTATGGCAACGGATGAGTCCATGTGAGAGGAAAGAGGATAGGAAAGAGAGTTGCATAGAGAAGTGAATACTGGAACTAACTGGGAGGCAGAGGAAAGTTCTGATAACTAGAAGTGGAGTGGCGATGGAGCAAACGAGTGAAATTTACAGCAAAACTATTGATACAAAGAGATTTAAAAAAGGGAAATCAAGAAGAGAAAGAAGGGAGCTGCAATATGGAAGAGAGACATAAAGAAGCAGAGAAGCTGAATAACGTAGGCAAAACATACGCAAGGGGAGCAGGAAGAAGTGTATGAACGACACTCAAGGTTGAGAATGGGGAGCAAGACGCGAGGCTGGAACCAAACTCACAGGAAAGGAAAAAGTTGGCAAGTAAATGAGATAATCCAAGTAAGGGAAGAGGAGGAGAGGCTGGCGAGTACTGGACGACACACACTCCACAGGGAGAGCAGGAGAGCTGGCGAGTACTGGATACCACACACTCCACAGGGAGTGGAGGAGAGCTGGCAAGTACTGGATACCACACACTCCACAGGGAGAGGAGGAGAGCTGGCAAATACTGGATACCACACACTCCACAGGGAAAGGAGGAGAGCTGGCAAATACTAGATACCACACACTCCACAGAGAAAGGAGGAGAGGTGGCAAGTACTGGATACCACACACCCCACAGGGAGAGGAGGAGAGCTGGCAAGTACTGGAGACTACGCACTCCACTTTGAGAGGAGGAGAGCTGGCAAGTACTGGACACCACACACTCCACAGGGAAAGGAGGAGAGCTGGCAAGTACTGGATACCACACACTCCACACAGAGAGGAGGAGAGCTGGCAAGTACTGGATACCACACACTCCACAGGGAGAGGAGGAGAGCTGGCAAGTACTGGACACCACACACTCCACAGGGAGAGGAGGAGAGCTGGCAAGTACTGGATACCACACACTCCACAGGGAAAGGAGGAGAGCTGGCAAGTACTGGATACCACACACTCCACAGGGAAAGGAGGAGAGGTGGCAAGTACTGGACACCACACACTCCACAGGGAAAGGAGGAGAGCTGGCAAGTACTGGACACCACACACTCCACAGGGAAAGGAGGAGAGCTGGCAAGTACTGGACACCACACACTCCACAGGGAAAGGAGGAGAGGTGGCAAGTACTGGACATCACACACTCCAGAGGGGGAGGAAGAGAGCTGGCAAGTACTGGACACTACACACTCCACAGGGGGAGGAGGAGAACTGGCAAGTACTGGACACCACACACTCCAGAGGAGGAGGAGGAGAGCTGGAAAGTACTGGACGCCACACAATCCATAGGGAGAGGAGGAGAACAGGCAAGTACTGGACGCCACATACTCCATAGGGAGAGGAGGAGAGCTGGCAAGTACTGGACACTACACACTCCACAGGGGGAGGAGGAGAGCTGGCAAGTACTGGACGCCAAACACTCCACAGGGAGAGGAGGAGAGCTGGCAAGTACTGGATACCACACACTCCACAGGGAGAGGAGGAGAGCTGGCAAGTACTGGATACCACACACTCCACAGGGAAAGGAGGAGAGCTGGCAAATACTGGACACCACACACTCCACAGGGAAAGGAGGAGAGGTGGCAAATACTGTACATCACACACTTCACAGGGAGAGGAGGAGAGCTGGCAAGTACTAGACACCACACAGTCCACAGGGAGAGGAGGAGAGCTGGCAAGTACTGGACACCACACACTCCAGAGGGGGAGGAGGAGAGCTGGCAAGTACTGGACGCCACACACTCCAGAGGGGGAGGAGGAGAGCTGGCAATGCTGAACATCACACACTCCACAGGGAGATGAGGGGAGGTGGCAAGTATTGGACACCACACACTCCACAGGGAAAGGAGGAGAGCTGGCAAGTATTGGACATCACACACTCCACAGGGAAAGGAGGAGAGCTGGCAAGTACTGGACGCCACACACTCCACAGGGAGAGGAGGAGAGCTGGCAAGTACTGGACACCACACACTCCACAGGGAGATGAGGAGAGCTGGCAAGTACTGGAAGCCACACACTCCACAGGGAGATGAGGAGAGCTGGCAAGTACTGGACACCACACACTCCAGAGGGGAAGGAGGAGAGCTGGCAAGTACTGGACACTACACACTCCACAGGGGGAGGAGGAGAGCTGGCAAGTACTGGAAACCACACACTCCACAGGGAGATGAGGAGAGCTGGCAAATACTGGACACTACACACTCCACAGGGAGAGGAGGAGAGCTGGCAAGTACTGGACACCACACATTCCACAGGGAGAGGAGGAGAGCTGGCAAGTACTGGACGCTAAACACTCCACAGGGAGAGGAGGAGAGCTGGCAAGTACTGGACACCACACACACACCACAGGGAGAGGAGGAGAGTTGGGAAGTACTGGACGCCACACACTTCATAGGGGGAGGAGGAGAGCTGGCAAGTACTGGACACCACACACTCGACGGGGAGAGGAGGAGAATTGGCAAGTACTGGACACCACACACTCCACGGGGGAGGAGGAGATGGCAATACTGAGGGGGAGGAGGAGAGCTGGCAAGTACTGGACGCCACACACTCCTCGGGGAGAGGAGGAGAGTTGGGAAGTACTGGACGCCAAACACTCCACAGGGAGAGGAGGAGAGCTGGCAAGTACTGGATACCACACACTCCACAGGGAGAGGAGGAGAGCTGGCAAGTACTGAACGCCAAACACTCCACAGGGAGAGGAGGAGAGCTGGCAAGTACTGGATACCACACACTCCACAGGGAGAGGAGGAGAGCTGGCAAGTACTGGATACCACACACTCCACAGGGAAAGGAGGAGAGCTGGCAAATACTGGACACCACACACTCCACAGGGAAAGGAGGAGAGGTGGCAAGTACTGTACATCACACACTTCACAGGGAGAGGAGGAGAGCTGGCAAGTACTAGACACCACACAGTCCACAGGGAGAGGAGGAGAGCTGGCAAGTACTGGACATCACACACTCCAGAGGGGGAGGAGGAGAGCTGGCAATGCTGAACATCACACACTCCACAGGGAGATGAGGGGAGGTGGCAAGTATGGACACCACACACTCCACAGGGAAAGGAGGAGAGCTGGCAAG
This sequence comes from Cherax quadricarinatus, assembly GCF_026875155.1. Taxonomy (NCBI): domain Eukaryota; kingdom Metazoa; phylum Arthropoda; class Malacostraca; order Decapoda; family Parastacidae; genus Cherax; species Cherax quadricarinatus. The sequence continues at coordinate 45,909,545 of NC_069415.1, forward strand.
TATTGGACACCACACACTCCACGAGGAAGGAGGAGAGCTGGCAAGTACTGGACCCACACACTCCACAGGGAGAGGAGGAGAGCTGGCAAGTACTGGAACCACACACTCCACAGGGAGATGAGGAGAGCTGGCAAGTACTGGAAACGCCAAAAACACTCCACAGGGAGAGGAGGAGAGCTGGCAAGTACTGGAATACCACACACTCCACAGGGAGGAGGAGAGCTGGCAAGTACTGGATACCACACACTCCACAGGGAAAGGAGGAGAGCTGGCAATACTGGACACACACACTCCACAGGGGAAAGGAGGAGAGGTGGCAAGTACTGTACATCCACCACTTCACAGGGAGAGGAGGAGAGCTGGCAAGTACTAGACACCAAACAGTCCACAGGGAGAGGAGGAGAGCTGGCAAGTACTGGACATCACACACTCCAGAGGGGGAGGAGGAGAGCTGGCAATGCTGAACATCACACACTCCACAGGGGATGAGGGGAGGTGGCAAGTATGGACACCACACACTCCACAGGGAAAGGAGGAGAGTGGCAAGTATTGGACACCACACACTCCACAGGGAAAGGAGGAGAGCTGGCAAGTACTGGACGCCACAAAATCCACATGAGAGGAGGAGAGCTGGCAAGTACTGGACACCACACACTCCAAGGGAGAGAGGAGAGCTGGCAAGTACTGAACGCCAAACACTCCTCAGGGAGAGGAGGAGAGTGGCAAGTACTGGATACCACACACTCCACAGGAGGAGGAGAGCTGGCAAGTACTGGATACCACACACTCCACGGGAAGGAGGAGAGCTGGCAAATACTGGACCCACACACTCCACAGGGAAAGGAGGAGAGGTGGCAAGTACTGACATCACACACTTCACAGGGAGAGGAGGAGAGCTGGCAAGTACTAGACACCACACAGTCCACAGGGAGAGGAGGAGAGCTGGCAAGTACTGGACATCCAACACTCCAGAGGGGGAGGAGGAGAGCTGGCAATGCTGACACACACACTCCACAGGGAGATGAGGGAGTGGCAAGTATGGACACACACACTCCACAGGGAAAGAGGAGAGCTGGCAAGTATTGGACACCACACACTCCACAGGGGAAAGGAGGAGAGCTGGCAAGTACTGGACGCACACACACTCCACAGGGAGAGGAGGAGAGCTGGCAAGTACTGGACACCACACACTCCACAGGGAGATGAGGAGAGCTGGCAAGTACTGGAAGCCACACACTCCACAGGGAGATGAGGAGAGCTGGCAAGTACTGGACACCACACACTCCAGAGGGGGAGGAGGAGAGCTGGCAAGTACTGGACACACACACTCCACAGGGGAGGAGGAGAGCTGGCAAATACTGGAACCACACACTCCACAGGGAGATGAGGAGAGTTTGGCAAGTACTGGACCCCACACACTCCAAGAGGGGAGGAGGAGAGCTGGCAAGTACTGGACACTACACACTCCACAGGGGGAGGAGGAGAGCTGGCAAGTACTGGAAACCACACACTCCACAGGGAGATGAGGAGAGCTGGCAAATACACGGGACATACCACACTCAAGGGAGGAGGAGGAGAGCTGGCAAGTACTGGACACTACACACTCCACGGGGAGAGGAGGAGAGTGGCAAGTACTGGACACCACACATTCCACGGGGAGAGGAGGAGAGCTGGCAAGTACTGGACGCCAAACACTCCACAGGGAGAGGAGGAGAGCTGGCAAGTACTGGACACCACACACACACCACAGGGAGAGGAGGAGAGTTGGGAAGTACTGGACGCCACACACTCCATAGGGGGAGGAGGAGAGCTGGCAAGTACTGGACACCACACACTCGACGGGGAGAGGAGGAGAATTGGCAAGTACTGGACACCACACACTCCAGAGGGGGAGGAGAGCTGGCAAGTACTGGACGCCACACAATCCACATTGAGAGGAGGAGAGCTGGCAAGCACTGGACACCACACACTCCAGAGGGGGAGGAGGAGAGCTGGCAAGTACTGGACGCCACACACTCCTCGGGGAGAGGAGGAGAGTTGGGAAGTACTGGACGCCACACACTCCACAGAGAGAGGAGGAGAGCTGGCAAGTACTGGACACCACACACTCCACGGGGAGAGGAGGAGAGCTGGCAAGTACTGGACGCCAAACACTCCACAGGGAGAGGAGGAGAGCTGGCAAGTACTGGACACCACACACACTCCACAGGGGGAGGAGGAGAGTTGGGAAGTACTGGACGCCACACTTCACAGGGAAAGATCTGAAGATAAGTTAGTGAAACTAGATACAAGAAATGCGAGAGGAAGCTGAAGCACTGTGTGAACCACTGGCAACATGGCACTGTTGCCAGAGATCTGGAAGTTAGCGAATGTAGTCCCTGCGTTTAAGAAAAGAGACGAACAATGAGCATTAAACTACAGACCAGTTTCATTGACATGGGTTACCATGCAAGATAATGGAGATTATCAGGAGGAGAGTGGTAGAGCACTTGGGAAAAGTAACTACATAAACGAAAACCAGCAAGGGTCCTAAGATTGTAAATTTTGTCTTTCCAACCTGTTGAAATTCTATGACAAATTAACGGAAGTGAGAGAGGAGATAGAATAATAGTTGGATTGCATTTTCATAGACTGCAAGAATGTGTAGGCAGGAATAACAGGGAACGTACTCCGGTGGATGAAAGAGTAACCTAGGGGAAGGAATCAAAGATGGAGTGTCATAATGGGGAAGAGTAACAAGTAAGGTTTACAAAGACCTATACAAAGGTCCAGCACTATTTCTAGTTAATGTGAATTACATACCAGATAGGACTGAGTCAGATGTATCCCTGTTCGCTGACAGTGTAAATCTAATGAGGAAAATACAAACAGATGAGACGGGAAAAGGCTGTAAATTTATTTAAACAAACTACAAGTATCATGGGCGACACATTGTGTTAAAAGAATGCTCTGCTGCCAGTGTCTTTATTCCCGCTTGTTTTTTCGTTCTTTAGTTACTTGCCCCGACCAAGTTACAGGACTGAGCAAATAAATGGTAGCTTGAATTCAACCCCAGTAAATGCAGTGTTATGAAGACAGGCTAAAGAACTAGAGGACCGAGCAAATAGAATAGAATTGGGGAGCAGAGGCCGCAGACCTCACTCAACCGAATAACCTCTACAACCAATGCTCACCTGATAATTGTAAGATTGGCTTTCAGGAATCTTAACAGCGTTATTCCGGGGTCTTTATGCAGCATATGTCAAACTCGCCTTGCTGTAACCAGTATCATTGTGGAACCCACGTCTTAGAGAACATGTTAACAAAGTAGACAATGTGTAGATGTATGCAACGAGAATAGTTCCAGAACTAAGGGGTATGAGCTCCGAGGAGAGGCTAAAGTAATTGAATCTAACGACATTGGAAGACAGAAAAAACAGGGAGACGTGAGAACAGCATAAAAAAATACTCAGAGGAATTGATAGAGTAGATAGGAATAGCCTGCTTGAGAGGCGGAAAACAAGTACTCTGGAGCCCAGCTGGAAATTAAAGACACAGATGAACCACACGGATGTCGGGAAGTATTTCTTCAGTCTCAGGGTGGCCGGGAAGTGGGGTGACCTCAACGAGAAAGTGGTGAAAGCAGAACCATACATAGTTCTGAAAGCACACACACACACACACACACACACACACACACACACACACACACACACACACACACACACACACACTACGTGGCGAGGTGTCAGAGTGGGCACCTGTGACCAGCTGGGTCCAACAGGGGTCAGTCCTAGGACCAGTGCTGTTTCTGGTATTTTTGAATGACATGACGGAAGGAATAGACTCCGAAGTGTCCCTGTTTGCAGATGATTTGAAGTTGATGAGGAGAATTCATTCGATCGAAGACCAGGCAGAACTACAAAGAGATCTGGACAGGCTGCGGACCTGGTCCAGTAATTGGCTCCTGAAGTTCAACCCCCACCAATTGCAAAGTCATGAAGATTGGGAAGGGCAAAGAAGACAGCAGACGGAATACAGTCTAGGGGCCAGAGACTACAAACCTCACTCAAGGAAAAAGATCTTGGGGTGAGTATAACACCAGGCACATCTGAAGCGCACATCAACCAAATAACTGCTGCAGCATATGGGCGCCTAGCAAACCTCAGAACAGCATTCCGACATCTTAATAAGGAATCGTTCAGGACCCTGTACACCCTGTACGTTGGAGTATGCGGCACCAGTCTGGAACCCACACCTAGCCAAGCACGTAAAGAAACTAGAGAAAGTGCAAAGACTAGTCCCATAGCTAAGACATGATAACGACATACAAAATACTGAGAGGAATTGGCAAGGTGGACAAAGACAAGATGTTCCAGAGATGGGACAAAGCAACAAGGGGACACAGTTGGACGTTGAAGACACAGATGAATCACAGGGATATTAGGAAGTATTTCTTCAGCCACAGAGTAGTCAGGAAGTGGAATAGTTTGGGAAGCGATGTAGTGGAGGCAGGATCCATACATAGCTTTAAGCAGAGGTATGATAAAGCTCACTGTTCAAGGAGATTGACCTAGTAGCGACATGTGAAGAGGCGAAGCCAGGAGCTTGGACTCGACTCCTGCAACCTCAACTAGGTGAGTACAACTAGGTGAGTACACACACACACACTTATTTTCACACACAGAGAAGTAAGACACGAGAGGGAGGGGTGGGTTGATTGCATTTTCTTGGACTGCAAGAAGGCCTTCGACACAGTTCCTCACAGGAGATTAACGCAGAAGCTAGAGAATCAGGCGCATATAACAGGAAGGGCACTGCAATGGATCAGAGAATACCTGACAGGGAGGCAACAACGAGTCATGGTACGTGATGAGGTATCATAGTGGTTACCTGTGATGAGCGGGGTCCCACAGGGGTCGGTTCTAGGACCAGTGCTATTTCTGGTATATGTGAATGACATGATGGAAGGGTTAGACTCAGAAGTGTCCTGTTCACAGATGATGTGAAGTTAATGAGGAGAATTAAATCATCAAATCAGATGAGGATCAGGTAGGACTTCAAAGAGACCTGGATAGGCTGGACAACTGGTCCAGCAACTGGCTTCTCGAATTTAACCCCGTCAAATGCAAAGTCATGAAGATCGGAGAAGGGCAAAGAAGACCGCAGATGGAGTATAGGCTAGTTGGCCAAAGACTGCAAACCTCGGTCAAGGAGAAAGATCTCGGGGTGAATATAACACCGAGCATGTCTCCGGAAGCACACATCAACCAGATAACTGCTGCAACATATGGGCGCCTGGCAAACCTGAGAACAGCGTTCCGATACCTTAGTAAGGAATCGTTCAAAACACAGTACATCGTGTACGTCAGGCCCATACTGGAGTATGCAGCACCTGTTTGGAACCCACACTTGATCAAGCACGTCAAGAAATTAGAGAAATTGCAAAGGTTTGCGACAAGGTTAGTTTCAGAGCTAAGGGGAATGTCCTACGAAGAAAGGTTAAGGGAAATCGGCCTGACGACACTGGAGGACAGGAGAACTAGGGGAGACATGATAACGACGTACAAAATACTGGGTGGAATAGACAAGGTGGACAGAGAGAGAGGATGTTCCAGAGATGGGACACAGAAGCATGGGGTCACAATTGGAAGTTGAAGACCCAGATGAGTCAAAGGGATGATAGGAAGTATTTCTTCAGTCATAGAGTAGTCAGGAAGTGGAATAGCCTAGCAAGTGAGGTAGTGGAGGCAGGAACCATACATAGCTTTAAAATGAGGTATGATAAAGCTCATGGAGCAGGGAGAGAGAGGACCTAGTAGCACTTAGTGAAGAGGCGGGGCCAGGAGATGAGTCTCGACCCCTGCAACCACAATTAGGTGAGTACACATATCGTAGAGCGATGGTGGTATAGTGATGAGCATAGCTGCCTTCCAAGCAGCTGACCCGGGTTCGATTCCCGGCCATTGCAGGTTATTAATTTTCAGTACCAGCGTCAATGAATTATGTGAAGCTACATCAACTTGGTTGATGTGGGACGTTAGTGCTATCGGTTTTAATTCTTAAGAAAAGGTATGATAAAGCTCATTGAGCAGGAAGTAGCGACCAGTGAAGAGGCGGAGACAAGAACTGTGACTCGATCCCTGCAACCACAACTAGGTGAGTACATACACACTTTCACACACACATACACATTTTCACACACCCTCACATTCACACACACACACATGCACACACACAGTAGCGACCAGTTAAGAGGTGGGGCCAGGAGCTGCGATTCGACCCCTGCAACCATAATTAGGTGAGTATAATTAGGTGAGTACAGACTCGCATACATTACATCTCCATCATATACTCATTAGTCATTCATCATGGCAATATCAATTTGACACGACTGTAATCATGTTAAAGTTAATTAGGATACAGTAATCAGGTAAACTATTTGACACAAACACGTTGTATCAAGTGAAACACAACTTTGTCTGAGTAATGTAACATCAGAATTCTTGTGGTGTTGCAACACTGGATATAACCCCATCCCAGCCCACTCATAGAGTGGTGACAGAAATGGTCGCAACAGGCTGTGTTGAGCCCAGGACAGAGAGAGAGAGAGAGTGAGAGGGGGAAGAGGACAGTGTGAAGCAAGCTTCTATACCACAAGACGGGCAGAAAGCAGCAGCTTCACTCTGGCTGTACCCTTCTCCAGAACATCACTTCATCTGAGATCATTTATCCCCAGGATGACTCGAGTATGGAACACATTCGTACAACATTATGATGTCAACGAAATAAAGTCAGTTGATTAAATGAAAATGCTGGCCCACAGATGGCTCCAACTTCATCCTGTACCCTACTTGTATGTCTCATAACAATAAAAATGCTTTCAAATGAGCTGATGTAGGTAACAGCTCTTAGCTTGTCAATAAAGTTAGGGATCCTTAGCCTAACCTTGTCAAACCTTGTGTAAAAAAAGAGGGAGAGAGACAGAGGCAGAGAGAGAGAGAGAAAGAGAGAGAGAGAGAGAGAGAGAGAGAGAGAGAGAGAGAGAGAGAGAGAGAGAGAGAGAGAGAGAGAGAGAGAGAGAGAGAGAGAGAGAGAAGAGAGAAAGAGAGAGGAGAAGAGAAGAGAGAAGAGAGAGAGAAGAGAGAGAGAGAGAGAGAGAGAAGAGATGAGAGAGAGAGGAGAGAGAGAGAGAGAGAGAGAAGAGAGAGAGAGAGAGAGAGAGAGAGAGAGAGGAGAGAGAGAGAAGAGACAGAGAGAGAGAGAGAGAGGAGAGAGAGAGAGAGAGAGAGAGAGAAGAGAGACAGAGAGAAGAGAGAGAGAGAGAGAGAGAGAGAGAGAGAAGAGAGAGAGAGAGAGAGAGAGAGAGAGAGAGAGAGAGAGAGAGAGAGAGAGAGAGAGAGAGAGAGAGAGAGAGAGAAGAGAGAGAGGAGAGAAGAGAGAAGAGAAGAGAAGAGAGAGAAGAGAGGAAGAGAGAGAAGAGAGAGAGAGAAGAGGACAGACAGACAGACAGACAGACTAAGGGAGGGAAGACAGCAGTCACATGTCGCTTCATCGCCCCATCCAAACATCATCAGACTGTAAGAGGGTTATATTGACGTCGTATTTTGAAGTCACATTACTGAGACGCAGGTATATCCAGGATTTATGCTTAAACATGCCTGATTTCCTCGATAAATTTTCGCAGCGTTATCTGGGTTCTCTCAGCCTTCTGTGGTGTTCTTACACACATGTTACCAGCGTCACCTTCCCAGTTTGTCACTACCTGCTGCTACAGCTCACGCCATTGTCATTTACAGTAGTTCCGAGAAAAGCTCAGTGGCCTTTCGCCCGCGGATTGTGCCCCTGTTGTCGGATCAGCTCTGATCACATGTGTAGGGCTGCCTGGCCTAGCCACACCTGCGGGCTCAGCACCCGGCCTCCTACACCACTCTGACTCCATCTATGCTGTCTATGTAAATTCCTTGTGAGTTTCTAGCCTAAGCTGTGCGTTCGACCTGTGATCGTAGTTTGTGATTTTTTTTTCTGAGTGCCCAAGCCACTCAAAACCACAGAGGAATCCCCGTGGACGACCAAGCTCAATGGACGACCAAATCCCATGGATTACCAAGCCACATGGACAATCAAGTGCTGTAGACGACTGAACCACATGGACGACCAAGCCTTGGACGCACCTTGCCACACACTTGTATCAACCTACACCAGCCTGTGAGTCGCCTGAAGCTTTGTACAGTCTCCTACCACGATTCTACAAGCTACAGTAGCCAGAGGCGAAATTTTAGTGTTATGGAGGGTTACATGTTTTCCACATGTATACATAGCAGGACGCCAGGACGCTCATACCCCATGCAAACACCTCACACACACACACGCCACACACACACACACACACACACACACACACACACACACACACTGCATCACTTTTAGATACTGGTCACTCACTCCTGCAAGCTATTACCAGAATTAGGGTAGAAATAGCATAGATAAGGTGAAGATAGTGTTGACGAGAGTGTGAGGTGTAGAGCAGACTAGCGAGGGGTAACGTAGGGGTAACGTAGTATTACTACCGGTAGTTATTAGCAGTACGAATACTTAGGAAGCTAGGAAGTCTTCTCTCAATGTGAGCAAGGAATAGGGTAATAACCAGCAGTAACTGATACCAGAAAGGGCAATAAGTGGAGAGAGTAGCATTACTGGGAAAGACAACTGGGACTAAATATGAGCCTACACGACAGAGAGGCATAACAGATCTTTCAACCACAACAACCCCTCCGCTACCCCTCTAACCATCTCTCCCTCACACACATACACACACACACACAAGGGTAGACACTTATAGAAGCTTTAGAACCCTAGTACCAATTTCCGCCAAACACACGAACACACACACATACGCACACATATACACACATACACACACCTCTACTAGGCGAATACACACACACACACACATACATACTACACACATACACACACACCTTTACTAGACGAGTACACACACACACACACACATAACACACACATGCACAGACACACACACACACACACACACACACACACACCACACAGAAGCAGGAAGGCCAGGACGAATGAAGCCAAACTACAAGAAAGGGGACTACACAGGAATGAGGAACTACCTGAACGGGGTTCAGTGGGACAGAGAACTGGCAGGGAAGCCAGTTAATGAGATGATGGAATATGTAGCAACAAAATGCAAGGAGGCTGAGGAGAGGTTTGTACCCAAGGGTAACAGGAATAATAAAAAAGCCAGGATGAGCCCATGGTTTACCCAAAGGTGCAGGGAGGCAAAAACCAAGTGTGCTAGGGAATGGAAGAAATATAGAAGGCAAAGGACCCAGGAGAATAAGGAGAGCAGTCGTAGAGCCAGAAACGAATATGCACAGATAAGAAGGGAGACCCAAAGACAATATGAAAATGACATAGCACCGAAAGCCAAATCTGACCCGAAACTGTTGTACAGCCACATCAGGAGGAAAACAACAGTCAAGGACCAGGTAATCAGGCTAAGGAAGGAAGGAGGAGAGACAACAAGAAATGACCGTGAAGTATGTGAGGAACTCAACAAGAGATTCAATGAAGTGTTCACAGAGGAGACAGAAGGGGCTCCAGAAAGACGGAGAGGTGGGGCACACCACCATGTGCTGGACACAGTGCACACAACCGAGGAAGAAGTGAAGAGGCTTCTGAGTGAGCTAGATACCTCGACGGCAATGGGGACAGATAACATCTCCCCATGGGTATTGAGAGAGGGAGCAGAGGCGCTATGTGTACCCCTAACAACAATATTCAATACATCTATCGAAACAGGAAGATTGCCTGAGGCATGGAAGACAGCAAATGTAGTCCCAATCTTTAAAAAAGGAGACAGACATGAAGCATTAAACTACAGACCAGTGTCACTGACATGCATAGTATGCAAAATCATGGAGAAGATTATCAGGAGAAGAGTGGTGGAACACCTAGAAAGGAATGATCTCATCAACAGCAGCCAACATGGTTTCAGGGATGGGAAATCCTGTGTCACAAACCTACTGGAGTTCTATGACATGGTGGCAGCAGTAAGACAAGAGAGAGAGGGGTGGGTGGATTGCATATTCTTGGACTGCAAGAAGGCGTTTGACACAGTTCCACACAAGAGATTGGTGCAAAAACTGGAGGACCAAGCAAGGATAACAGGGAAGGCACTACAATGGATCAGGGAATACTTGTCAGGAAGACAGCAGCGAGTCATGGTACGTGGCGAGGTGTCAGAGTGGGCACCTGTGACCAACGGGGTCCCACAGGGGTCAGTCCTAGGACCAGTGCTGTTTCTGGTATTTGTGAACGACATGACGGAAGGAATAGTCTCTGAGGTGTCCCTGTTTGCAGATGACGTGAAGTTGATGAGAAGAATTCACTCGATCGAAGACCAGGCAGAACTACAAAGGGATCTGGACAGGCTGCAGACCTGGTCCAGCAATTGGCTCCTGGAGTTCAATCCCACCAAGTGCAAAGTCATGAAGATTGGGGAAGGGCAAAGAAGACCGCAGACGGAGTACAGTCTAGGGGGCCAGAGACTACAAACCTCACTCAAGGAAAAAGATCTTGGGGTGAGTATAAACACCAGGCACATCTCCTGAAGCGCACATCAATCAAATAACTGCTGCAGCATATGGGCACCTAGCAAACCTCAGAACAGCATTCCGACATCTTAATAAGGAATCGTTCAGGACCCTGTACACCGTGTACGTTAGGCCCATATTGGAGTATGCGGCACCAGTTTGGAACCCACACCTAGCAAGCACGTAAAGAAACTAGAGAAAGTGCAAAGCTTTGCAACAAGACTAGTCCCAGAGCTAAGAGGTATGTCCTACGAGGAGAGGTGAAGGGAAATCAACCTGACGACACTGGAGGACAGGAGAGATAGGGGGGACATGATAACGACATACAAAATACTGAGAGGAATTGACAAGGTGGACAAAGACAGGATGTTCCAGAGATTGGACACAGTAACAAGGGGACACAGTTGGAAGTTGAAGACACAGATGAATCACAGGGATGTTAGGAAGTATTTCTTCAGCCACAGAGTAGTCAGTAAGTGGAATAGTTTGGGAAGCGATGTAGTGGAGGCAGGATCCATACATAGCTTTAAGCAGAGGTATGATAAAGCTCACGGTTCAGAGAGAGTGACCTAGTAGCGATCAGTGAAGAGGCGGGGCCAGGAGCTCGGACTCGACCCCTGCAACCTCAACTAGGTGAGTACAACTAGGTGAGTACACACACACACACACACACACACACACACACACACACACACACACACACATGCACACACACACCCGTAAGGACCTCGTTATCAAGCAGTCACTCTACCCTCAGCCTTCTTTCCCTCCCTTCTAATCCCATCACAACTCACACACCTCCCCGCTTCTAAGGGTCACTCATCCTTCTCTCCCCCTCCCCCTCCCCTCCCCCCTCCCCCTTAATCACATCCCTCTCTCTCCCACACATGCACACACACATACACAAGCACACATACACAATCACATATACACTTGACACAAACACATACTCCCCTTCCCCTAACTACCTCTCCCCTCCCCCTAGCCACCTACCCCTCCCCCAAACCATCTAACCCCTCCCCCAAACCATCTAACCCCCTCCCCCCAGCCACCTCTCCCCCTCCAATAACCATCCTTCCCCTCCCCCATAACCATCCATCCCCACTCCCCCTAACCATCTATTCCCCTCCCCCTAACCATCTCTCCCCCTTCCTTCTGTGGTGCAATGGGGCATCCTAGAACTAGGATGAGAACAAAGGGCCAGATGGACGAATCTGGGAGGGAAGACTGGGAGGCAGAGCTCAAAAAAAGGGAGGAAGACTGGGGAAGGAGGTTAGATGAGCTTGCAAGGAAGATGGAGGAGAGGTTAGCAGCAGAATGCAGAAGGTGGGAGCAACATGCCACAGTAGCAGAAGCCAAGATACAGAGATTAGAAGAGGAGCTGAGAAATCTGAAACAGCCTAGAGACAAAGATAATACAGAAGTAGCATCAGCAATGTTTACACCAGACACAGACAAAGGGTCTGAAGGGAGCATGGAAGCTAAACTGTATGCAGAGGTCCTGTCAAACCCACATGGATCCAAAACAAACAGGGAGCACACTAGGACAGAATGAGAGGTTGGAAGACATTGAAGGAACTAGGACATGTGCAGGGACCTTACCAGACACTTGTGGGGGCCAGGAGCAGGTGAGCAGGAAGGACAAACCAATGAGCATAGGGGCCACAGCTAGGGAAGGGACTGAAGGAAGGAACACTCCATGGGAAGGAACTAAACACCTCAGAGGATGCAATAGAAATCACAGTTGGAAGTGGAAAGGGAGAGATCAGTTTTTGTCTATGGGCTAGACGAAGCTGAAGAGGAAACTTATGATGAAAGAAAGCAGGAGGAGAAAAAAGTGATTGAAGGTGTCATGAAGGTGATAGGCGAGGGAGACATGACCCAGGTGGCAAATTTTTGGAGAATCGGGTGGTTCACAAAGAAAAGGAATCAGCCTCTCAAAATAATTTTTAAGGCAGAATCAACTCGAACCATGATCCTGCAGGAGAAAGCACGTCTGAGAGGCAAACAGGAGTTCATGAGTGTGTACCTCGATCGAGACAGAACACAGGAGGAAAGGATGATACTGAAAGAGAGAGTGCAACAACGAAAGGAGGAATGGGAGGAAATGAAAAAGGAGAGCAGAATAACCCAGGAACAGGTGGAAGGACAAGCACACCCCCCAGAAACACCTGCAGAAGGACTCCAGCCACGACACCCCCAAGGCAACTGAACAATCCAAACCAACCATCACACACCGATCCCTCTGTTCCTACCCCCCGCACCACGAACCCTACCCCTACAGCAACCCCCTATGGGAGCTCTTCCTCCATCTCCACTGCAGCCCCCCACAGGCCCCCACCAGGGCTCCTGCTCTCCCAACCCCAGTATTCCCCCCAGGACCACAGTTACAGTATTAGAACAGAAGTTGAAGGTTTGGTACACAAATGCGGATGGATTAACGAATAAATATGAGGAATGGCAATAAAGAATCAATGAGAAGTCCCCAGACATCATAGCAGTTACTGAAACAAAACTCACAGAGACAATAACAGATGCAATCTTCCCACCAGGATACCAGAGGAAAGATAGAAGGGGCAGAGGGGGAGGAGGGGTTGCTCTGCTCGTAAAAAACCGATGGAAATTCGAGAAAATGGGAGGCACAGACGAGACAGAAGAAAGGGACTACATACTAGGTACACTTCAGTCTGGGGAGCACAAGGTGGTCATTGCAGTGATGTATAATCCACCACAGAACTGCAGGAGGCCAAGAGAGGAATATGAAGAGAGCAACTGAGCAATGGTGGACACACTTGTTGAGGTGGCAAGAAGAGCTCACTCCAGCAGAGCAAAGTTGCTGGTTATGGGGGATTTCAACCACAGGGAGATTGACTGGGAAAACCTGGAGCCACATGGGGGGTCCCGAAACATGGAGAGCCAAGATGTTGGATGTGGTGCTGGAAAACCTCATGCACCAACATGTTAAGGACACTACCAGAGTGAGAGGGGAGGATGAACCAGCAAGATTGGACCTTGTGTTCACCCTGGGCAGTTCAGACATTGAGGACATCACATATGAGAGTCCCCTAGGAGCTAGTGACCATGTGGTTCTGTGCTTCGAATACATAGTAGAGTTGCAAGTGGAGAGAGTAACAGGAGTTGAATGGGAAAAGCCAGACTATAAAAGAGGGGACTACATAGGGTTGAGGAACTTCCTGCAAGAGGTTCTGTGGGACAGAGAACTGGCAGGAAAGCCAGTAAATGAAATGATGGAATATGTAACAACAAAATTCAAGGAGGCAGTGGAAAGATTTATTCCCAAGGGCAACAGAAACAATGGGAAGACCAGAACGAGCCCCTGGTTTACCCGACGGTGTAAGGAGGCAAAAACAAAGTGCAATAGAGAATGGAAAAAGTACAGAAGGCAGAGAACACATGAAAATAGGGAGATTAGTCGCAGAGCCAGGAACGAGTATGCACAGGCAAGGAGGGAGGCCCAGCGACAGTATGAAAATAACATAGCATCGAAATTCAAGACTGACCCGAAACTGTTGTATAGCCACATCAGGAGGAAGACAACAGTCAAAGAGCAGGTGATCAGACTGAGGACAGAAGGTGGAGAACTCACAAGAAATGATCAGGAGGTATGTGAGGAGCTAAACAGTAGATTTAAGGAAGTTTTTACAGTAGAGACAGGAAGGGCTCTGGGAAGACAGCACAGAAGGGAATATCAAGAGGGAATATACCAACAAGTGTTGGATGACATACGAACAACCGAGGAGGAGGTGCAGAAGCTGCTAAGTGACCTTGATACCTCAAAGGCGTTGGGACCGGACATCTCCCCGTGGGTCCTTAGAGAAGGAGCAGAGATGCTGTACATGCCCCTAACCACAATCTTCAACACATCCCTTGAAACTGGGCAACTACCTGAGAAATGGAAGACAGCAAATGTAGTCCCCATATTTAAGAAAAGAAACAGAAATGAGGCACTAAACTACAGACCTGTGTCTCTGACATGTATTGTGTGCAAAGTCATGGAGAAGATTATCAGGAGGAGAGTGGTGGAACACCTGGAACAGAACAAGATTATAAACGAAAACCAGCATGGGTTCATGGAAGGCAAATCCTGTGTCACAAACCTTCTGGAGTTTTATGACAAGGTAACAGAAGTAAGACACGAGAGAGAAGGGTGGGTTGATTGCATTTTCCTAGACTGCAGGGAGGCCTTTGACACAGTTCCCCACAAGAGATTAGTGCAGAAGCTGGAGGATCAGGCGCATATAACAGGGAGGGCACTGCAATGGATCAGGGAATACCTGACAGGGAGGCAACAACGAGTCATGGTACGTGAAGAGGTATCACAGTGGGCGCCTGTGACGAGCGGAGTCCCACAGGGGTCAGTTCTAGGGCCAGTGCTATTTTTGATATATGCGAACGACATGATGGAAGGAATAGACTCTGAAGTGTCCCTATTCGCAGATGATGTGAAGCTGGTGAGAAGAATTAAATCGGATGAGGATGAAGCAGGACTGCAAAGAGACCTGGACAAGCTGGACATGTGGTCCAGTAACTGGCTTCTCGAATTCAACCCTGCCAAATGCAAAGTCATGAAGATTGGGGAGGGGCAAAGAAGACCGCAGACAGAGTATAGGCTAGGCGGACAAAGACTACAGACCTCACTCAGGGAGAAAGACCTTGGGGTGACCGTAACACCGAGCACGTCACCGGAGGCACACATCAACCAAATAACTGTTGCAGCATACGGGCGCCTGGCAAACCTAAGAATAGCGTTCCGATACCTTAATAAGGAATCGTTCAAGACACTATACACTGTGTATGTTAGGCCCATACTGGAGTATGCAGCACCAGTCTGGAACCCACACCTGGTCAAGCACGTCAAGAAGTTAGAGAAAGTACAAAGGTTTGCAACAAGGCTAGTTCCAGAGCTCAAGGGAATGTCGTACGAGGAAAGGTTGAGGGAAATCGGACTGACGACACTGGAGGACAGGAGGGTCAGGGAAGACATGATACTGCGGGGAATAGACAAGGTGGACAAAGATAGGATGTTCCAGAGAGGGGACACAGAAACAAGGGGTCACAACTGGAAGCTGAAGACTCAGACGAGTCACAGGGACGTTAGGAAGTATTTCTTCAGTCATAGAGACGTCAGGAAGTGGAATAGCCTAGCAAGTAAAGTAGTGGGGGCAGGAACCATACATAGTTTTAAGAAGAGGTATGACAAAGCTCAGGAAGCAGAGAGGGAGAGGACCTAGTAGCTATCAGTGAAGAGGCGGGGCCAGGAGCTGAGTCTCGACCCCTCCAACCACAATTAGGTGAGTACAATTAGGTGAGTACACACACACACACACACACACACACACACACACACACACACACACACGCACCCACACACCCACACACACACACCCACACACACACACACACACACCCACACACACACACACACACACACACACACACACACCCACACACCCACACACACACACACATACACACACACACACACACACACACACCCACACACACACACACACACCCACACACCCACCCACACACACACACACACACACACACACACACACCACACACACACACACACACACACACACACACACACACACACACACACACACACACACACACAAGCTATGACTCGACCCCTGCAACCACAGTTAGATGCGTACTATTACGGAATACTGTATTAAAAAATGATATAAAATAACCCTCCATATATAATGTCATTTTCAGTGTAGTATACTGAAAACGGACGTGTATTATTCCCTGAAAGCGGACGCGTTTTATTCCTGTCACAGGCAGAGTGGCCAGGACAGGAGAAGATGAGGTGTGTTCAGGCAGTAAGTTACACACAGCAGAGGAAGCAAGATGTAGCGCTGTGAGTATGTGGTTGGTTTTTTCTAGTGTATATTATTGTGTTTGTTTTGGTGCTCTCGTTTATTTGTAAAGTGCTAGTGTGTGCAAGGACCTGTGTTTTGGAGAATATTGAATATTTTAACTGTAGGCTAAGTAGCCGGCAGGAAGAAGACGGGGGGGGGGGGGGAGGGGAGGGGTCTTCAAACGTCCCTGTTTATATATATATTGTTTAACACACTGCTAGCAGTGTGCTAGTGAACTAATGTGTACTGGAGTCTGGTGGTTTTTTGGAGTAGATTGTAAGTTGTATGTAAGTTAATTATTATTATATTATATATATTTTTGTATAGGTGAGTTTTTGTGTTCTTCCTCATACAACGTTAATTATTTGCTGTCTTGCTTCATAATTTGCATGAGTACATGCTGACTCTAGAGTTGCTGCTTTTTTTAGTGTAATTTAAATGCCTCTAGACAGCAGACTGAGCAGCCATTTAGGAGCCAGGACCATTTTCTTCAAGTTACGACATCAAAGTCGTAACATGGGGACCTACAGTGAAGAATTATCACGTTAATAAGAATGATAATTCACATTTGAAACCTGGAAAGATTTTACAGGATGGTTACATTAATAGTAACTTTTTCAGGTGCATTAATTTTTCTGCCTGATTTTTGTGTGCACAGTTAGTAATTTGGGGAGTTATTTAGTAATAATGATTCTCTGTGTATATAATAATCATTTAATGTACCTATGTGCTTTGCTGTGTGATTCATTATTTTATATAAGTGATTTCTTCTGTAATAGGCAAGTGTTTTGTGCTTTTAATTTTTAAGATCCTGGATCAAACCCCACTGTTATTACTGAGAGTTATGAAGTAGAGATATTAAGACTAAAATTAGCTCTAATTAGGGAAGAAAACTCTCTGATAAGTTTTGAACGTACTTATTGAGCCCAGTACCAGAAGAACAGGGATGAGGGTATTCCCTTGCTTTTATTAGGCTATAGTCCTATTGAACTGATCTATGGTCGCCAAGTACGGGGGCCACTGACTATTTTGAAGGAACACTGGCTAGATGGTGATCGTGAAGCTTCCCCCTCGGAATCTTTTCTCACTTTCAGAGACCGTTTAGCTCACATGAGGTGCTTGGCACCTGAGAACCTGCACAACAGCCAGATCAAGATGAAGAGTCTATTTGACCGCAAGCAGTGCCCCGTACTCTTGAAGTTGGAGAGGAGGTGCTAGCATTGGAACCGGTGCCTGGTAATGCCTTAAAAGCAAAGTACAGTGGGCCGTACAAAGTGGTGAAAAAGGTCACTGATCAATATTACAGAATTTACACCCCTGGGCGGCGGAAAGTCTGAACGTGATGTGCATATAAACCGACTAAAATGGTACCATTAAAGATCTGGTGTGGCGAGTGTTAATACAATAGGTGATCCAGGGTTGGACACTGATTTGCAGGAAACCACAGATGTACATCTTAGTAACAGGGCATTGTTGAAGGACCCTACACAATGTATGTTAGGCCTTAGTAAAGAACGGATTGCAGAGATGGTTCAGCTTCTCTTGAATTTTGAGGATTTGTTTGGGGATACCCCTAAGGTAAGCAATTTAAGGGGCGCGTGACATGTCGAGCTAGGCAAGAGACGAAAAAAAAAAACGAAAAATGAGTTAAAGCCCCATGATATAAATGTAGGGGAAGCTGACCAATTCTGCAGGTCCCTTATAGAATGAACCCAGAAAAGAAAGCAAGCGTGGAGGAGGTGAAATTCCTACTTGACAATAATTTAACAGTACTGAGCGAGAGTGAGTGGGCAAATCAGGTTGTGCCTTAATACACACCTCAAACCCTGACACCTCAAACCAGATGACACCATGAGGATGTGTAATGGCTACTGTAAGGTTACCCCTCAAGGAAGGTTCCTTGATGTTGGTGAGGGGCTCTTGATTTAGGGAATTGGATCTGTGCTCCAGTTCCCCAAATTAAGCCTGAATGCCTTCCACATCCCCCCCCCCATAGGCCTCCGGGTTTAGAGCTTCCCCTTTGATTATAATAATAATAATAAATACTGTAAGGTTAATTTAATAACTAAGGCTGACTGTTTTCCTCTTCCTAGAATGGATGATGTCAGTGATGCAGTGGGGGGAGCTAAATATGTAAGTAAGTTAGACCTGTTGAAGGGTTATTATCAGATACCTTTAACCCCACGTACCAGTGACATCTCTGCTTTGTGACGCCAGATGGGTTTTTTCAGTACAAAGTTCTCCCATTCGGGCTTCGTAACGCCGCCTCCTGTTTTCAACGTAGGATGCAGGAAGTCATACGTGGCTTAGCTGGAGTGAGGTGTTATATTGATGACCTTATTGTTTTTAGTAATTGTTGGGAAGAACATGTGGTACAGCTGAGAGAACTTTTCTAGGCTCACTGATGCTCAGCTCACGGTCAGTCTAGCGAAAAGTATTTTTGGACAAGCTCAGGCAACTTTTCTAGGACATGTAACTGGCCAGGGAAAAGTGGCCCAGTGAATACCATAGTGGAGGCTATAGACAATTTCCCTTTACCAAAGAACCGAAAAGAGGTTATGCGTTTCGTGGTCATGGTAACATTTTACAGAAAGTTATGTCCAAATTTGTCAACGGTAATATCTCCACTCACAGTCCCAAGCGAAAATTTGTGTAGGACATGAAGTGTCAAAGGGCTTTTGAACATGTATAAACTCTGCTTACTAGTATTCCTGTGTTGACTAGTCCCAATTGAACTGCCATTTTGTCTACAGGTAGACGCTAGTGATACTGGTGTTGGTGTTGTATTATTACAAGACGTAGCAGGACAATTATTGCCGGTCAGCTACTTCTCTGCGAAACTCAAAAAACATCAGAGATTATGCCACCATCGAAAAGGAGGCTCTTGCTTTAGTGTTGGCTGTGGACTATTTTTCTGTTGATGTTATAGGATCAGTTCATCCTGTAACTATGTATAGTGACCACAATCCTTTACGTTTCCTTCACCTAATGAGGAACCACAATCAGACTTACTAGATGGGATTTGTTCTTCCAACTTCTCAATTTGATGATTCGTTATGTGAAAAGGACGGAGAATGTGCTTGCTGATGCGTTGTCTGCAGTGGTTGCAGTAGGTGAGTAGATGGCTTTCTGACCACCTGGTGGACTGAAGTCGGTAAGGTAAGCTGGTGGAGGGAGGTATCAGACTTCCCAAGAATGTGTGTGTGTGTGTGTTTTTAGTGGTAGTCACATTAGTACATGCTTAAGTAAGGTATGCTAACATAAGCTGTGGGCGGTGATGCCTCACCTGTGTGATGTTGATTTACGGACTGTTGGACCAAAGGTAGAGGTAGGGTGTCGGCTGTGAAGCCTCACCATTTTCGGGTCGTATAGTGATCCTGTGTGTTTTATGTGTTTTCTCCAGGTCCCAACTGTTTTATTTTTTGGATCACCAAGTGTGGTGGCTCCAGGGTTCCTTGGAGTGACGGCGTAGGTGAAGGCCTGGCAAGCCCACCTTTTGAGGGGTCAATGGTGATGACTCCAGTTTGTTTTTCAAGGTCACAGTCCCACTGACTAATTTTATATGTGACTTACTTACGAGTGTACTTCAGTGGTTAGTGAGGTTGAATGTACCACTGATTTCCCTGCTAATCAAGGTAAGAATATTCTAATTGTAGGAGATTCTCAGGTAAGATATATGGACTGTGTTTTTTGTAACAAAGATAGAAAGGTCAGACAGAGGGTGTGCCTCCCAGGAGCAGGTGTTGGTGACATAGTCAGCAGGTTGGATAATATTATGTCAGGTAATGGGAACAAGCCCATTATCTGTCTTAGGCTGGGGGTAATGACATTGGGAAGGGCAGGAGACAGGAGCTGCTGGATAAGTACAGGTCATCCATAGAAGTAGTTAGGTCTAAGGGAGGGATCCCAGTCATATGTAGCATCTTGCCTAGAAAGGGAGTGGGCAATGAATGGATGTCTAGGGCAACTGGTATAAACTGCTGGCTAGACAGGTACTGCAAGGAACTTGCAATCCCATTCATTGATAGCTGGAACAAATTCTATGGCAAACGTGATATGAATGCAAGGGATGGGGTTCATCTTTCTGGAGCTGGAGTGGTTGCATTAGCCAATTCGATTGAGGGGGTAATTGATGACTTGTCTAGGACTTTAAATTGATAGATTATAAGCCCAGACTTTAAATTGATAGATTATAAGCCCATATTGGAGTGTGTAATGCCAGTATGGAATCCACACCTGGTCAAACACGTCAAGAAATTAAGAGAAAATGCAAAGGTTTGCAACAAGAATAGTCCCGTAGCTAAGGGGTATGCCCTACGAGAAGTTAAGGGAAATCAATCTGACGACACTGGAGAATAAGGATAGAGGGGATATGATAACAACATATGAAATACTGATAGGAACTGACAAGGCAGATAAGGGCAGAATGTTTCAGAGAAAGGACATCAGCAAGTTGTCAGAATTGTAAGTTGAAAACTCAGATGAGTCACAGGGATGTTAAGCATTTCTTCAATCATCGAGTTTTCAGGAAGTGGAACAATCTGGAGAGTGATGCAGTGGAGGAAGGATCTATACATAGTAAAGCTTTAAGAAGAGACTCGATAAAGCTCATAGAGAAGGGAGAGAGTGGACATAGTAGCGACCAGCGAAGAGACGGAGCCAGGAACTGTGAATCGACCCCTGCAGCAACAACTAGGTGAGTACACACGCACTGTTTCCTCACTTCCTTACGCTGTATCTAGTTAATTTCAACGTCAATTTGCTGATGATAAGTGTCTCTTCGTCTAAAAAGCGCCTAGCACCTAAGCCAGCCTTGTGAGTCATGCCCACCTTGACGTCATATCACCATACAACTGCTACACAGGTTCTGTACAGTTCTCCACCATCTCCACTATTATCTCGTGTTCCTCCATACACAATCGTCAATATCATGTGTACCAGTTGTGCATTGCTGTTTTATGGTGAGCAGTTGAAAGTGTTTTACAGTATTCTCTGTGGAAAATGAGAGAAAATGTGGAAGAGTTTAGTGTTACTCAGTCCACTGAGTATTCGACCTAGTTATGTTGGTTACATGACTCACGAAATCGTAAAGACACGGTTACCTGGAGTTTTGTTAGGTAAGACACATATGCAACAGTTAGGTATCTTTATTTCGAAACGTTTCGCCTACACAGTAGCCTACTGTGTAGGCGAAACGTTTCGAAATAAAGATACCTAACTGTTGCATATGTGTCTTACCTAACAACCTGTCGGTATTTTATACCATTTTAATGTTCAACCTGGAGTTTTACGACTCACTTGAGTTCCATCCCCACGCATACTGTGGTTTTTGGGTCACATTTTACATCCTTTCAGTTAATGTTCCATTCCATTTTCGCATACGCACATATGTTTCTAAGTGCCTTAGTGTCCATTTTTGCACAGAAAAACATAATTTCTATCGTGCAAATCACGTTAAACCACGATAGCCATGTGGAAAATGCTCGGTGTTATCACATATGTGTGTAGTATGTATTGTCTCCCCAAATTTTGCTGTTGTGAGTGTGCTAAGATTTTCGTATGTGTTCTGCAGTGTGGTCTGTTACTAGACCAACGTAACACCCCATAGGTTTACAGGTCACACCCTGAGGTGTCACTTGTCCACTGACATTCTACAGTCAGTCTTGACATCAGAGGTGTGAGTCGACTGAGAACCCGACTTGCCAAACGTCGAGCCTACGACACTCCCACGCAACGACCACAACTTCTAGTATCACTGAAAGCACCTTCGCCTGAGTCGTTCTGACGGCTCACTCACTCGTCAACGTCACCGTCCCCTCCAGGACGACTCGCTCGCAGGCAACATCAGGTCGTGTTGCCGCTTGAGTTAATACAGACGACTGCACTGCAACACTGTTCCGGTCGAGGACATTTCTGAGCGCTGGAACACAAGAACACTTGTGAATGTTGGAACACCAGGACACTTCTGAGTGCTGGCACAGCAGAACACATTTGAGTGGTGGAGCACCAGAACACTTATGAGTGTTGGAACAGCAGAACACCTGTGAGTGTTGGAACAACAGAACACTTATGAGTGTTGGAACACCAGAACACTTATAGTGTTGGAACAGCAGAACACCTGTGAGTGTTGAACCAACAGAACACTTGTAGTGTTGGAACAACACAACACTTGTGAGCGTTGGAACACAAAAACACTCTTGATACATTTCACTAGATCCTCGCACCTTTATAGATAATTTCACTAGGTCTTAGCACCTTTGGACGATGTGACGTATAGACAAGGCTGATCTAAAATGTTTCATTGCTAATAAAATGTAGCACTTCAGTGTCATGGATAACAAACGCTGGAAAGACAACGTCAGAGGAGGTGTTGACCCTGGATCATTGTCAATTTACAAGTGAACGTGAAAGCAAGAAGAAAATCAGAGGACATGTCGAAAGGAAGAGATGTAAATTAAAGCAAGTAATACGTCACATGTTGAGGGGCTCTATCACGTACACACACATATTAGAGAGCAGCGGCAGAAGCTAAGAACACAGAGTTAGTGAGAGCTTCTAGCACAGGCTGTGCCTTAACACACCGTCTCACACCCTGACAGCTTCTAACACACCTTAAGACACACAACCTCTTACATTGACAGATTCTAACACACCTTATAACATACTACCTTAACACTGAGAGCTTCTAACACGCACCTTAACACACACTACCTCAAGCACTGAGAGCTTCTAACACACCTTGTGTTCTCTGCATAGTGTTCTTGTGTTCACTGCATAATGTTCTTGTGTTCTCTGCATAGTGTTCTTGTGTTCTCTGCATAGTGTTCTTGTGTTCACTGCATAATGTTCTTGTGTTCTCTGCATAGTGTTCTTGTGTTCTCTGCATAGTGTTCTTGTTGTCTCTGCATAGTGTTCTTGTGTTCTCTGCATAGTGTTCTTGTTGTCTCTGTATAGTGTTCTTGTTGTCTATGCATAGTGTTCTTGTGTTCTCTGCATAGTGTTCTTGTTGTCTCTGCATAGTGTTCTTGTTGTCTCTGCATAGTGTTCTTGTTGTTTCTGCATAATGTTCTTGTTGTCTCTGCATAGTGTTCTTGCATTCTCTGCATAGTGTTCTTATGTTCTCTGCGTAGTCTTGTTGTCTCTGCATAGTGCTCTTGTATTCCCTGTATAACGTTCTTGTGTTTTCTGCATAGTGTTCTTGTGTTGTCTGCATAGTGTTCTTGTGTTCTTTGCATAGTGTTCTTGTGTTCTCTGCATAGTGTTCTTGCTCTCTCTGCAGTGTTCTTGTCTCTGCATAGTGTTCTTGTGTTCTCTGCATAGTGTTCTTGTTGTCTCTGCATAGTGTTCTTGTGTTCTCTGCATAGCATTCTTGTTGTCTCTGCATAGTGTTCTTGTGTTGTCTGCATTGTGTCCTTGTATTCTCTGCATAGTGTTCTTGTGTTCTCTGCATGCTGTTCTTGTGTTCTCTGCATAGTGTTCTTGTTGTCTGCAGTGTTCTTGTTGTCTCTGCATAGCGTTCTTGTGTTCTCTGCATAGTGTTCTTGTGTTATTTGCATAGTATTCTTGTTGTCTCTGCAGTGTTCCTGTTGTCTATGCACAGTGTTCTTGTGTTCTCACAACTTTACCAACAGCTTAAAACTTTACCAACAGCTTAAGGAAGAATTGAGGTTGGCGAAGGTGAAGATTCGGCGACTGACCGAGGAAAACAAGAAGATTCGTAGTAGTCCTCCTGTTTTGAGTCCTCAGGTCAAGAAGGGAAACTGGTCAGTGGCTGGACAGCAGGGAACGAAGTTGACGATCAAGAAGACGAATGGAAAGGTAGAAACGATGAAGAAGAAAGAGACTGCCGTGGAAACTGTTGTGGAAACATCTAATACATTCTCAGTGCTACCCGACGAATGTGAGTCGACTACTGGGAACGTCACGACGAACGCACCAACGAAGGTAGAATATTGTTGTTGTTGGGGTATAGCAAGTTAGATTATATGATGGGCATTCTGCTTGAAGGGACAGGAGTAGGAGACAGAGAGTTTGCTTTCCTGGGGCTGGGATGGAGGATAATTGTTAGCCGTCTGGATGACATCATGAGAGGTAATGGAGCAATCCTATTATCTGTCTCAGTGCTGAGGCAAACGATGTTGGCAGAACGTAGGAGTGAAGACTGATTAGCAGGTATAGGTCAGAATAGAAATAATTAGGAGTAAGGGTGGGAACCCTGTCTATGTGTATTTTGCCAAGGAGAGGTGTTGGAAATGAATGGTTGTCCAGGGCAATTGGTGTCAATTGCTGGCTGGACAAATACTGTAAGGAAAATGCGGTAACATTCATTGACAACTGAGACCTCTTCTATGGCAGAAATGACATGTATGCCAGGTATCTAGGTGTGGGGTGGTAGCACTGGCAACTGCAGTGGAGGGAGCAGTTAGGACTTTAAACTAGGAATAGTTAGTGGCATGGGTTTTGGCAGGAAAACAGTGAAGTCCCAGTGTAGTAATATTACGAGTTTTAGGCGAACTAGTAATAAGCAGAACGAGGTAGATATTGAAAAGCCAGTGACACTAGGTGATAAGGAGAGTAATAGGTTTAGTAGAAAAACAGAAATGAACAGGAAGGGTAAAAAGAAAGGAGAGTCTTTCAATGTTTATTATGCTAATTTCCGTAGTGCTAGGAATAAGATGGAAGAGTTGAGATTAGTTGCTAGTGCAGGTAACATTGATGTATTTGCCTTAACTGAGACGTGGTTTAATTCAAAAAGTCGGGACATGCCTGCGGAATGTCATATTCAGGGTTTTAAATTGTTCCAAGTAGATAGAAGTATCGGGAGGGGGGGTGGGGTGGCATTGTATGTCCGAGATCGCTTGAACTGTTGCATAAAAACGGGTATTAAGTCTGAAGTAACACATACAGAGTCTGTTTGGATAGAATTTTCAGAGGGGCATGAAAAATTGATTTTAGGAGTGATATACCGTCCCCCAAACTTAGATAGGGACCAGGGAAACTACTATGGGAGGAAATTGTTAAGGCCACAAGGCACGATAATGTAGTAATTCTCTAGACGACTTTAACTTTAGTCATATTGATTGGAATTTCTTGACTGGGAATTTAGAATCATACGACTTCTTAGAAGTAGTTCAGGATTGTTTTTTGAAGCAGTTTGTGACAGAACCTACAAGGGAAAATAACCTGCTTGACTTAGTTATGGCAAACAATGAATCCCTTGTTAATAATTTAGAAATTTCAGAGGAACTGGGTGCTAGCGACCACAAATCAATTACATTTAGCATTGAATGGAAGTACGATAGTAGCGATAACTCAGTAACAGTCCCAGATTTTCGCTTAGCAGATTACGATGGGTTTAGAGAACACTTATCATCTGTTGACTGGGGTAACGAAGAGAGCTATCAATATGACAGTTTTCTGAACACAATACATGCTGCTCAAAGAACGTTTATCCCGTATAAAGAAATTAGATCAAATAGAAATGACCCAAAATGGATGAATAATAGGCTCAAATATCTACTAGGGCATAAGAAAGGAATTTATAGGCGTATCAAAAGAGGTGAGGGTCATCTTATGAATCAGTATAATAACATTAAGAGGGACATTAAAAAGGGGATAAGAAAAGCTAAAAGGGACTATGAAATTAAAGTTGCTAGGGATTCTAAAACTAACCCAAAAAGTTTTTTCCAGGTCTATAGAACAAAAGTTAGAGATAAGATAGGTCCCCTTAAAAATAACTATGGGCACCTTACTGACAAAGAGAATGAAATGTGCTCGATTTTTAATAATTATTTTCTCTCAGTTTTTACACAGGAAGACACTAACAATAATCCAGTAATTAATTTTTATAGTGGGCTAGAAGAAGATAAATTTATGTAACATCACAGTCACTAGTGAAATGGTTGTGAAGCAGATAGACAGACTGAAGCAAAATAAGTCGCCGGGTCCTGATGAGGTTTTTTTCAAGGGTTCTTAAGGAATGCAAAATGGAACTCTGTGAACCATTAACTAATATTTTTAATTTATCTCTTCAAACAGGTGTAGTGTCTGATATGTGGAAGATGGCTAATGTAATTCCTATTTTTAAAACAGGGGACAAGTCGTTACCGTCAAATTACCGCCCAATAAGCCTGACCTCAATTGTAGGCAAATT
Source organism: Cherax quadricarinatus (assembly GCF_026875155.1). Lineage (NCBI taxonomy): Eukaryota > Metazoa > Arthropoda > Malacostraca > Decapoda > Parastacidae > Cherax > Cherax quadricarinatus. Next base: position 45,936,196 of record NC_069415.1, read on the forward strand.
ACTAGAGTCAATTATAGCTGAGATTATAAGAAGCCATCTCGATAAGTATAGCTTGATTAATAATACTCAACATGGATTCACAAGAGGCCGGTCTTGTCTAACTAATTTATTAACTTTCTTCAGTAAAGCTTTTGAGGCTGTTGACCACGATAAAGAATTTGATATTATTTACTTAGATTTTAGTAAGGCTTTTGATAGAGTTCCGCACCATAGACTGTTAAAGAAAGTGGCAGCTCATGGCATTGGGGGAAAAGTGCTCTCGTGGATCGAGTCATGGCTCACTGACAGGAAGCAGAGAGTGTCCATAAATGGGGTTAAATCCGAGTGGGGATCTGTAACAAGTGGCGTTCCACAGGGATCAGTCTTGGGCCCGTTGTTGTTTATAATATATATCAATGATCTTGATGAGGGAATTACTAGTGATATGAGCAAATTCGCCGATGACACAAAGATAGGTAGGATAATTGATTCAAACGTAGATGTTATGGAACTTCAGGAGGATTTAAACAAACTCTATTCTTGGTCAGAAAAGTGGCAGATGCAGTTCAATGTAGATAAATGCAAGGTTCTGAAGCTTGGGAGTGCCCATAACCCTAGCACTTATAAGTTAAATGATGTAGAACTTAGCCATACAGATTGCGAAAAGGACTTGGGGGTTATGGTGAGCAGCAACCTTAAACCAAGACAGCAATGCCTAAGCGTACGTAATAAGGCAAATAGATTACTGGGATTTATATCAATAAGTGTAAGCAACAGAAGTCCAGAGGTCATACTGCAGCTTTATACATCATTAGTAAGGCCTCACCTAGATTATGCAGCTCAGTTCTGGTCTCCATATTACAGAATGGACATAAATTCATGACTTAAGAAATCGTAATGACACGATTGCAAACAAACCATACCCCCGGCCGGGATTGAACCCGCGGTCATAGAGTCTCAAAACTCCAGCCCGTCGCGTTAGCCACTAGACCAGCTAGCCACAATAAGATTCATCCAACTAGGTATATTTCTACACCATAGGAAGGTTAGCACAGGCACCTCTGTGACCACAAATGCAAGTTTTTACAGACGAATCTCCAGAATCTGGAGATTCGTCTGTAAAAACTTGCATTTGTGGTCACAGAGGTGCCTGTGCTAACCTTCCTATGGTGTAGAAATATACCTAGTTGGATGAATCTTATTGTGGCTAGCTGGTCTAGTGGCTAACGCGACGGGCTGGAGTTTTGAGACTATGACCGCGGGTTCAATCCCGGCCGGGGATATGGTTTGGACATAAATTCGTTAGAAAACATTCATCGTAGGATGACTAAATTAATACATAGCATTAGAAATCTTCCTTATGAAGAAAGATTGAAGACCCTTAAGTTATATTCACTTGTTAGACGAAGAATGAGGGGAGACCTGATCGAAGTGTATAAGTGGAAGACAGGTATTAATAAAGGGGATATTAACAAAGTCTTGAGGATATCTCTCCAAGAGAGAACCCGCAGTAATGGATTTAAATTAGATAAGTTTAGATTTAGAAAGGACATAGGAAAGTATTGGTTTGGAAATAGGGTAGTTGATGAGTGGAACAGTCTACCTAGTTGGGTTATTGAGGCTGGGACTTTGCGGTAGTTTCAAATTTAGGTTGGATAAGTACATGAGTGGGAGGGGTTGGATTTGAGAGGGACTTGCACATCAGAGCTTATTTCTTGGATGGCATTGAAAATTGGGTTTGGCAAATGTTTTGTTAGTGGGATGAATTGTAAAGGACCTGCCTAGTATGGGCCAACAGGCCTCCTGCAGTGTTCCTCCTTTCTTATGTTCTTATGTGTTCTCTGCATAGCGTTCTTTTCTCTTCATAGTGTTCTTGTGTTCTCTGCATAGTGTTCTTGTGTTCTTTGCATAGTGTTCTTGTTGTCTCTGCATAGTGTTCTTGTGTTCTCTGCATAGTCTTCTTGTGTTCTCTGCATAGTATTCTTGTGCTCTCTGCATAGTGTTCTTGTGTTCTCTGCATAGTGTTCTTGTGTTCTCTGCATAGTGTTCTTGTGTTCTCTGCATAGTGTTCTTGTGCTCTCTGCATAGTGTTCTTGTGTTCTCTGCATAGTGTTCTTGTGCTCTCTGCATAGTGTTCTTGTGTTCTCTGCATAGTGTTCTTGTGTTCTCTGCATAGTGTTCTTGTGCTCTCTGCATAGTGTTCTTGTGTTCTCTGCATAGTGTGCTTGTGTTCTCTGCATAGTGTTCTTGTGTTCTCTGCATAGTGTTCTTGTGCTCTCTGCATAGTGTTCTTGTGTTCTCTGCATAGTGTTCTTGTGTTCTCTGCATAGTGTTCTTGTGCTCTCTGCATAGTGTTCTTGTGCTCTCTGCATAGTGTTCTTGTGCTCTCTGCATAGTGTTCTTGTGCTCTCTGCATAGTGTTCTTGTGCTCTCTGCATAGGTGTTCTTGTGCTATCTGCATAGTGTTCTGTGGCTCTCTGCATAGTGTTCTTGTGCTCTCTGCATAGTGTTCTTGTGCTCTCTGCATAGTGTTCTTGTGCTCTCTGCATAGTGTTCTTGTGTTCTCTGCATAGTGTTCTTGTGCTCTCTGCATAGTGTTCTTGTGTTCTCTGCATAGTGTTCTTGTGTTCTCTGCATAGTGTTCTTGTGTTCTCTGCATAGTGTTCTTGTGTTCTCTGCATAGTGTTCTTGTGCTCTCTGCATAGTGTTCTTGTGTTCTCTGCATAGTGTTCTTGTGTTCTCTGCATAGTGTTCTTGTGTTCTCTGCATAGTGTTCTTGTGCTCTCTGCATAGTGTTCTTTGTGTTTCTCTGCATAGTGTTCTTGTGTTCTCTGCATAGTGTTCTTGTGTTCTCTGCATAGTGTTCTTGTGCTCTCTGCATAGTGTTCTTGTGTTCTCTGCATAGTGTTCTTGTGCTCTCTGCATAGTGTTCTTGTGTTCTCTGCATAGTGTTCTTGTGTTCTCTGCATAGGTGTTCTTGTGCTCTCTGCATAGTGTTCTTGTGTTCTCTGCATAGTGTTCTTGTGTTCTCTGCATAGTGTTCTTGTGTTCTCTGCATAGTGTTCTTGTGCTCTCTGCATAGTGTTCTTGTGTTCTCTGCATAGTGTTCTTGTGTTTTCTGCATAGTGTTTCTTGTGCTCTCTGCATAGTGTTCTTGTGCTCTCTGCATAGTGTTCTTGTGCTCTCTGCATAGTGTTCTTGTGCTCTCTGCATAGTGTTCTTGTGTTTCTGCATAGTGTTCTTGTGCTCTCTGCATAGTGTTCTTGTGCTCTCTGCATAGTGTTCTTGTGTTCTCTGCATAGTGTTCTTGTGCTCTCTGCATAGTGTTCTTGTGTTCTCTGCATAGTGTTCTTGTGCTCTCTGCATAGTGTTCTTGTGTTATCTGCATAGTGTTCTTGTGCTCTCTGCATAGTGTTCTTGTGCTCTCTGCATAGTGTTCTTGTGCTCTCTGCATAGTGTTCTTGTGCTCTCTGCATAGTGTTCTTGTGCTCTCTGCATAGTGTTCTTGTGTTCTCTGCATAGTGTTCTTGTGCTCTCTGCATAGTGTTCTTGTGTTCTCTGCATAGTGTTCTTGTGTTCTCTGCATAGTGTTCTTGTGTTCTCTGCATAGTGTTCTTGTGTTCTCTGCATGTGTTCTTGTGCTCTCTGCATAGTGTTCTTGTGTTCTCTGCATAGTGTTCTTGTGTTCTCTGCATAGTGTTCTTGTGTTCTCTGCATAGTGTTTCTGTGTTCTCTGGCATATGTGTTCTTGTGTTCTCTGCATAGTGTCTTGTGTTCTCTGCATAGTGTTCTTGTGTTCTCTGCATAGTGTTCTTGTGCTCTCTGCATAGTGTTCTTGTGTTCTCTGCATAGTGTTCTTGTGTTCTCTGCATGGTGTTCATGTGTTCTCTGCATAGTGGTCTTGTGTTCTCTGCATAGTGTTCTTATGTTCTCTGCATAGTGCTCTTGTGTTCTCTGCATAGTGGTCTTGTGTTCTCTGCATAGTGTGTTCTTGTGTTCTTGCATGGTGTTCTTGTGTTCTCTGCATAGTGTTCTTGTGTTCTCTGCATAGTGTTCTTATGTTCTCTGCATAGTGTTCTTGTGTTCTCTGCATAGTGTTCTTGTGTTCTCTGCATAGTGTTCTTGTGTTCTCTGCATAGTATTCTTGTGTTCTCTGCATAGTGTTCTTGTGTTCTCTGCATAGTGTTCTTGTGTTCTCTGCATAGTGTTCTTGTGTTCTCTGCATAGTGTTCTTGTGTTCTCTGCATAGTGTTCTTGTTGTCTCTGCATAGTGTTCTTGTGTTCTCTGCATAGTGTTCTTGTGTTCTCTGCATAGTGTTCTTGTGTTCTCTGCATAGTGTTCTTGTGTTCTCTGCATAGTGTTCTTGTGTTCTCTGCATAGTGTTCTTGTGTTCTCTGCATAGTTGTTCTTGTGTTCTCTGCATAGTGTTCTTGTGTTCTCTGCATGGGTTCTTGTGTTCTCTGCATAGTGGTCTTGTGTTCTCTGCATAGTGTTCTTATGTTTCTGCATAGTGCTCTTGTGTTCTCTGCATAGTGGTCTTGTGTTCTCTGCATAGTGTTCTTGTGTTCTCTGCATGGTGTTCTTGTGTTCTCTGCATAGTGGTCTTGTGTTCTCTCATAGTGTTCTTATGTTCTCTGCATGGTGTTCTTGTGTTCTCTGCATAGTGTTCTTGTGTTCTCTGCATAGTGTTCTTGTGTTCTCTGCATAGTGTTCTTGTGTTCTCTGCATAGTGTTCTTGTGTTCTCTGCATAGTGTTCTTGTGTTCTCTGCATAGTGTTCTTGTGTTCTCTGCATAGTGCTCTTGTGTTCTCTGCATAGTGGTCTTGTGTTCTCTGCATAGTGTTCTTGTGTTCTCTGCATGGTGTTCTTGTGTTCTCTGCATAGTGGTCTTGTGTTCTCTGCATAGTGTTCTTATGTTCTCTGCATGGTGTTCTTGTGTTTCTGCATAGTGTCTTGTGTTCTCTGCATAGTGTTCTTGTGTTTCTGCATAGTGTTCTTGTGTTCTCTGCATAGTGTTCTTGTGTTCTCTGCATAGTGTTTCTTTATGTTCTCTGCATGTGTTTCTTTGTGTTCTCTGCATAGTGTTCTGTGTTCTCGTGCATAGTGTTCTTGTGTTTCTCTGCATAGTGTTCTTATGTTCTCTGCATGGTGTTCTTGTGTTCTCTGCATAGTGTTCTTGTGTTCTCTGCATAGTGTTCTTGTGTTCTCTGCATAGAGTTCTTGTGTTTCTCTGCATAGTGTTCTTGTGTTCTCTGCATAGTGTTCTTGTGTTCTCTGCATAGTGTCTTGTGTTCTCTGCATAGTGTTCTTGTGCTCTCTGCATAGTGTTCTTATGTTCTCTGCATAGTGCTCTTGTGTTCTCTGCATAGTGTTCTTGTGTTCTCTGCATGGTGTTCTTGTGTTTCTCTGCATAGTGGTCTTGTGTTCTCTGCATAGTGTTCTTATGTTCTCTGCATGGTGTTCTTGTGTTCTCTGCATAGTGTTCTTGTGTTCTCTGCATAGTGTTCTTGTGTTCTCTGCATAGTGTTCTTGTGTTCTCTGCATAGTGTTCTTGTGTTCTCTGCATAGTGTTCTTGTGTTCTCTGCATGGTGTTCTTGTCTTCTCTGCATAGTGGTCTTGTGTTCTCTGCATAGTTTCTTTATGTTCTCTGCATGGTGTCTTGTGTTCTCTGCATAGTGTTCTTGTGTTCTCTGCATAGTGTTCTTGTGTTCTCTGCATAGTGTTCTTGTGTTCTCTGCATAGTGTTCTTGTGTTCTCTGCATAGTGTTCTTGTGTTCTCTGCATAGTGTTCTTGTGTTCTCTGCATAGTGTTCTTGTGTTCTCTGCATAGTGTTCTTGTGTTCTCTGCATAGTGTTCTTGTGCTCTCTGCATAGTGTTCTTGTGTTCTCTGCATAGTGTTCTTGTGTTCTCTGCTGGTGTTCTTGTGTTCTCTGCATAGTGGTTTGTGTTCTCTGCATAGTGTTCTTATGTTCTCTGCATAGTGCTCTTGTGTTCTCTGCATAGTGGTCTTGTGTTCTCTGCATAGTGTTCTTGTGTTCTCTGCATGGTGTTCTTGTGTTCTCTGCATAGTGGTCTTGTGTTCTCTGCATAGTGTTCTTATGTTCTCTGCATGGTGTTCTTGTGTTCTCTGCATAGTGTTCTTGTGTTCTCTGCATAGTGTTCTTGTGTTCTCTGCATAGTGTTCTTGTGTTCTCTGCATAGTGTTCTTGTGTTCTCTGCATAGTGTTCTTGTGTTCTCTTGCATAGTGTTCTTGTGTTCTCTGCATAGTGTTCTTGTGTTCTCTGCATAGTGTACTTGTGTTCTCTGCATAGTGTTCTTGTGCTCTCTGCATAGTGTTCTTATGTTCTCTGCATAGTGCTCTTGTGTTCTCTGCATAGTGGTCTTGTGTTCTCTGCATAGTGTTCTTGTGTTCTCTGCATGGTGTTCTTGTGTTCTCTGCATAGTGGTCTTGTGTTCTCTGCATAGTGTTCTTATGTTCTCTGCATGGTGTTCTTGTGTTCTCTGCATAGTGTTCTTGTGTTTCCTGCATAGTGTTCTTGTGTTCTCTGCATAGTGTTCTTGTGTTCTCTGCATAGTGTTCTTGTGTTCTCTGCATAGTGTTCTTGTGCTCTCTGCATAGTGTTCTTATGTTCTCTGCATAGTGCTCTGTGTTCTCTGCATAGTGGTCTTGTGTTCTCTGCATAGTGTTCTTGTGTTCTCTGCATGGTGTTGTTGTGTTCTCTGCATAGTGGTCTTGTGTTCTCTGCATAGTGTTCTTATGTTCTCTGCATGGTGTTTCTTGTGTTCTCTGCATAGTGTTCTTGTGTTCTCTGCATAGTGTTCTTGTGTTCTCTGCATAGTGTTCTTTGTTTCTCTGCATAGTGTTCTTGTGTTCTCTGCATAGTGTTCTTGTGTTCTCTGCATAGTGTTCTTGTGTTCTTGCTAGTGTTCTTGTGTTCTCTGCATAGTGTTCTTGTGTTCTCTGCATAGTGTTCTTGTGTTCTCTGCATAGTGTTCTTGTGTTCTCTGCATAGTGTTCTTGTGTTCTCTGCATAGTGTTCTTGTGTTCTCTGCATAGTGTTCTTGTGCTCTCTGCATAGTGTTCTTATGTTCTCTGCATAGTGCTCTTGTGTTCTCTGCATAGTGGTCTTGTGTTCTCTGCATGTGTTCTTGTGTTCTCTGCATGGTGTTCTTGTGTTCTCTGCATAGTGGTTTTGTGTTCTCTGCATAGTGTTCTTATGTTCTCTGCATGGTGTTCTTGTGTTCTCTGCATAGTGTTCTTGTGTTCTCTGCATAGTGTTCTTGTGTTCTCTGCATAGTGTTCTTGTGTTCTCTGCATAGTGTTTTTGTGTTCTCTGCATAGTGTTCTTGTGTTCTCTGCATAGTGTTCTTGTGTTCTCTGCATAGTGTTCTTGTGTTCTCTGCATAGTGTTCTTGTGTTCTCTGCATAGTGTTCATGTGTTCTCTGTGATGTGTTTGTGATATCTTTGGTGCATCTGTGATGTCTGTTGTGTCTGTGATGTATGTGGTATACCTGTGATGTCTATGGTGTGTCTGTGGTGTGTATGTGTGATGTCTGTGGTGGTCTGTGATGTCTGGTGTGTCTGTGATGTCTGTGGTGTGTCTGTGATGTCTGTGGTGCGTCTGTCGGTGGGTGCGTCTATGTCTGTGGTGTGTCTATGTCTGTGGTGTGTCTGTGTCTGTGGTGTGTCTGTGTCTGTGGTGTGTCTGTAGTGCCTGTGGTGTGTCTGTGAACGCTGTGGTGTGTTTGTGATGATGTGGAGTATGTGGACTGTGTGGTGTTCTGTGGAGTATGTGGACTCTGGTGTGTTTGTCGAGTATGCGGATTCTGTAGTGTGTCTGTAGAGTCTGTGGTTGGTGTGTGATATCTGTGGTGTGTCTGTAATGTCTGTGGTATGTCTGTGGTATTTCTGTGATGTCTGTGGCGTGTCTGTGGACTCTGTCGTGTCTGTGGTGTGTCTGTGGAGTATATGGAGTCTGTGGTGTGTCTGTGGTGTGTCTGTGATGTGTGTGGGTGTGTCTGTGGAATCTGTTGCGTGTCTGTGGAGTATGTGGCGTGTCTGTGGAATATGTGGAGTCTCTGGTGTGTCTGTGATATCTGTGGCGTGTTTGTAATGTCTGTGGTGTGTCTGTAATGTCTGTGATGTCTCTGTGATGTCTGTGGAGTGTCTTTGGACTCTGTCGTGTGTCTTTGGTGTGTGTGTTGAGTATGTAGAGTCTGTGGTGTGTCTGTGGACTCTGCGGTGTGTTCGTGGTGTCTGTGGTGTGTCTGTGGAGTGTCTGTGGAGTCTAGGGATGTCCTCTGTCTCTGATGTTTCGGGGTGTCTGTGGTGTTTAGGGGTTTCTGTGGTATCTGTGGAGTCTGGATGTATCTGTAGAGCCTTTGAGTGTCTGTGCAGTCTGGGGGGCGTTTGTGCTGTCGGGTGTGTCTGTGATGTCTATGGTGTTTAGGGGTGTCTCAAATGTCTGTTTTTTTTGGGGGTGTCTTTGATGTCTGGCAGTGTATGTGGAATAAGGGTGTGTCTGTAGTGTCTGGGGGTATCTGTGGAGTCTAGGGGTATCTGTGATGGCTGTGGATATCTATGGTATCTGTGGTGTCTGAGGGTGTCTGGTATTATTACTATTATTATTATTAAAGATTCGCCGGTATTCTCCCGGCCCGGGCCTTTTCGAAGTGGTGCCCCGGCCTTGGCTCCCTCTTTAGGGAGTGTCTGAGACCTAAGTCTCCCATGGGAGGAGGCACAAGTACCTCCTCATCTTTGGGACCAACTGTCCCCAGGCCTAGCCACAAGCTAGGCCTCTCTGGTCTGCCATCCCCGCCACAAGGGGGCAAATGGGAATGACAGTCTTATGAGCTAAAGGCTCGGGCTCAGGCACCTACCCTACCCTAGAAGGGTTAGGCATGGTGTCGATCGGGTGTCTGGTGTTTAGGGGTGTCTGTGGTGTCTTGGGATGTCCGTGGTATCTGGGGGTGTCTGTGATGTAAGGGGTATCTGTGATGTCCTGAGGTGTCTGTGATGTCCTGGTGTGTCTGTGATGTTTGCGGGTGTCTGTGTTGTCTGGGAGTGTCTGTGATGTATGGGGATGTCTGTGGAATCTAAGGTGTGTGTGGTGTTTGGGGGCATCTGGGGTGTCTATGATGTTAGGGTGCGCCTGTGGTGTCTTGGGGTGTCTGTGGTGTATTACGGTGTCTGTGATGTCTGGGGGTGTCTGTGATGTCTAGGGACGTCTGTGATGTCTGGGGGATGTCTGTGGAGTCTGGGTGCATCTGTGGAGTCTGGGTGTGTCTGTGATGATTGGTGTGTCTATGGTGTCTGGGGATGTTTGTGGAGTCTACGAGTGTCTGTGGTGTCTGAGGGGTGTCTGGGAGTGTGTATGGTATCTTGGGGTGTCTGTGGATTCTGTGGAGTCTGGGAGTGTCTGTGAAGGGTGGGGAATCCTGTGCTTTCTGGGGTGCTTGTGGTGCCTGGGATGTCTGTGATATCTGGGGGTGTCTGTGGAGTCAGGGAGTGTCTGTGGAGTCTAGGGGTGTCTCTGGTGTCTGGGGGTGTCTGTGTAGTCTGGGGGTGTCTGTGGATTCTGGGGTGTCTGTGGTGTCTGTGGGTGTGCATGGAATCTGGGTGTGTCTGTGGAGTGTGGGAGTGTTTCTGGGTATCTGTGATGACTGGGGATGTCTGTGATGACTGGGGGTCTGTGATGACTGGGGCTTCTGTGTTGTCTCTGGTGTCTGTCATGTCTGGGGTGTCTGTCATGTCTGGGTGTGTCTGTGAAGTCTGGGGGTGTCCGTGGGTGTCTGTGATTGCTGGGGGTATCTGTGATGTCTAGGGGTGTCTGTGGAGTTTTGGGTGTCTGTGGTGTCTGGGGTGTCTTTGGTGACTGGGGATGTCTGTGGTATATGGGGGTGTCTGTGGTGTGCGGGTGTGTCTGTGATGTCTGGGGGTGTTTGTGGTGTCTGGGGTTTCTGTGATGTCTGGGATGTCTGTCATGTTTGGTGTGGTGTCTGTGGAGTTTGGGGTGTCTGTGGTCTCTGCGGTGTCTTTGGTGTCTGGGGATGTCTGTCGTATATGGGGGTGTCTGTGGTGTGTGTGGGTGTTTCTGTGATGTCTGGGGTATGTGTCATGTCTGGGGTATCTGTGGAGTTTTCGGTGTCTGTGGTGTCTGAGTGTCTGCGGTGTCTGGGGGTGTCTGTGGTGTCTGAGTGTCTGTGGTATTTAGGGGTGTCTCTCGTGTATGTGGTGTCTGTTGAGTCTGGCTATTTCTGTGGTGTCTATGGTGTGTGTGTGGAGTCTGTGATGTCCGTGTGTGTCTGAAGTCTGTGGGTGTCTGGAGTCTGTGGAGTCTAGGGGTGTCTCTGATGTCTGGGGGCCTAGGTTGCCTGTGGTGTCTGGGGTGTCTGTGGTGTCTGAGGGTGTCTGTGGTGTCTGGGTTTGTATGGGCTTTCTGGGTGTGTCTGGGGGTTGTCTAGGTTTGTCTGTGTTTTCTGGTTGTGTCTGGGGGTGTCCTTGGTGTCTGGGGGTGTCTCTGGTATCTGCTGGTATCTGTGGTGTCTAGGGCTGTCTGTGGTGTCTGATATATCTGTACTATCTGGGGTGTCTGTGGTGTCTGGGGGTGTCTGGAGACTGGATATCTGGAGTCTTGGGGTGTCTGGTGTCTGGGGGTGTCTGGAGTAATGGGGGTGTCTGGAGTATGGGGGTGTCTGGAGTGTGGGGGTGTCTGGAGTGTGGGGGTGTCTGGAGTCTGGGTGTGTCTGGAGTCTGGGGGTGTCTGGAGTCTGGGGATGTCTTGGGTCTGGAGTGTCTGGAGTCTGAGGTTGTCTGGAGTCTGGGGGTGTCTGGAGTCTGGGGTGTTTGGAGTCTGGGGTGTCTGGAGTCTGGGGGTGTCTGGAGTCTGGGAGTGTCTGGAGTCTGTGGGTGTCTGGAGGTGTCTGGAGTCTGCGGGTGTCTGGTGTCTGCGGGTGTCTGGAGCCTTGTGGTGTCTAAGGTCTGGGGTGTCTGGATGCTAGGGTGTTTGGCCACTGAATTGTCTGGTGTCTGGGGTGTCTGGAGTGTCTGGAATCTGGGGGTGTCTGGAGTCCAGGGTGTCTTTAATCTGGGGTGTCTGAAGTCTGGGGGTGTCTGGAGTCTGGGGTGTATGGATCCTGGGGTATATGGAGTCTGGGTGTTTCTGGAGTCTCGGGTGTTCTGGAGTCTCGGGGTGTCTGGAGTCTGGGGGTGTCTGGAGTCTCGGGGTGTCTGGAGTCTGGGGGTGTCTGGTGTCTGGGGGCGTCTGGAGTCTGGGGGTGTCTGGAATCTGGGGGTGTCTGGAGTCGGGGGTGTCTGGAGTCTGGGGGGTGTCTTGGGTCTGGGGTGTCTGGAGCCTGGGGTGTCGGGAATCTGGGGGTGTCGGGATTCTGGGGGTGTCTGGAGTCTGTGGGGTGTCTTGGGTCTGGGGTGTCTGGAGTCTGGGGTGTCTGGAGTCTTGGGTGTCTGGAGTCTGGAGTGTCTGGAGTCTGGGGTGTCTGGAGTCTGGGGTGTCTGGAGTCTGGTGGTGTCTAAGGTCTGGGGTGTCTGGATGCTAGGGTGTTTGGCCACTGAATTGTCTGGTGTCTGGGGTGTCTGAAGGCTGTGGTGTCTGCAGTGTCTGGAATCTGGAGTGTCTGGAGTCCGGGGTGTCTGAAATCTGGGGTGTTTGAAGTCGGGGGGCGTGTGGAGTCTGGGGGTGTATGGATCCTGGGATATATGGAGTCTGGGTGTTTCTGGAGTTTTAGGGTGTCTGGAGTCTCGGGGTGTCTGGAGTCTGGGGGTGTCTGGAGTCTGGGGGCGTCTGGAGTCTGGGGGTATCTGGAATCTGGGGGTGTCTGGAGTCTGGGGGTTTGTGGAGTCTGGGGGTGTCTTGGGTCTTGAGTGTATGGATCTGAGAGTGTCTGGAGTCTGGGATGTCTGGAATCTGGGGTGTCTGGTGTCTGGGGGTATCTCTGGAGTCTGGGGGGTGTCTTGGGTCGGGTGTCGGGAGTCTGGGGTGTCTGGAGTCTGGGGTGTCTGGATGCTAGGGTGTTTGGCCACTGAATTGTCTGGTGTCTGGGGTGTCTGGAGGCCTGTGGTGTTTGCAGTGTCTGGAATCTGGTGTGTCTGGAGTTCGGGGTGTCTGGAATTTGGGATGTCTGAAGTCTGGGGGCGTGTGGAGTCTGGGTGTATGGATCCTGGGGTATATGGAGTCTGGGTGTTCCTGGAGTCTCGGGCGTCTGGAGTCTGGGGGTGTCTGGAGTATGGGGATGTTTGGAGTATGGGGATGTTTGGAGTACGGGGGTGTCTGGCGTACGGGGGTGTCTGACGTACGGGGGTATCTGGAGTCTGCGGGTGTCTGGAGTCTGCGGTGTCTGGAGTCTGGAAGCTGGGGTGTCTGGAGTTTGGGGGTGTCTGGAGTTTGGAGGTGTCTGGAGTCTGCGAGTGTCTAGAGTCTGGGGTATCTGAAGTCTGGAGGCTGGGGTGTGTGGAGTCTCGGGGAGTACGGAGGGTGGGGTGTATTAAGTCTGGCGTGTCTGGAGGTTGGAGTGTCTGGAGACTTATCTGGAATCCGGAGTGTATGGATGTTGGGGTGCCTGGAGCTTGAGGTGTTTACCCAGCAATCCTGCCACCACTTACTGGGGTACCAATAAGGTGCTAGCCTCACCCCCAGCATCACGAGGAAACACGTACTGGGGGTACCAGTAAGATGCTAGCCTCACCCCAGCCACACCGGGAAACATGACTTAGGGGAAGCCTGCGGATACTTATTATTCTCAGAACGACAACGACAATCATTGTAAATTTCTTTATTTTTTTAAATGTCGGTGGGTACTGGACATAAAATGTCTACTTGTGAGTCCTGTTGTAATGGGATTTTTTGCCAATTTCGAAATGCCTGGTGAGACGACTTTTTCTGTGGGGGTAAAAGTGACCACTGTTGACGGTGCATGACTGGAATGTTACATGATAACTACTCTGTAAGAGGGTATATTGTGTACCACTTTGAGAGTGAGGGTACATAGTGGACCACTGCGAGAGTGAGGATACATTGTGGACCACTGTGAGAGTGAGGATACATTGTGGACCACTGTGAGAGTGAGGATACATTGGGACCACTGCGAGAGTGAGGATACATTGTGGACCACTGTGAGAGTGAGGATACATTGGGACCACTGCGAGAGTGAGGATACATTGTGGACCACTGTGAGAGTGAGGATACATTGGGACCACTGCGAGAGTGAGGATACATTGTGGACCACTGTGAGAGTGAGGGTACATTGTGGAAAACTGAGAGCGAGGGTATATAGTGAACCACTGTGACAGTGAGGGTACATTGTGGACCACTGTGAGAGTGGAGGGGTGCATAGTGGACCACTGTGAGAGTGAGGTTACACTGTGGACCACTGCGAGAGCGAGGGTACATTGTGGACCATTGTGAGAGCGAGGGTGCATAGTGAACCACTGTGACAGTGAGGGTACATAGTGAACCACTGTGAGAGCGAGGGTACATTGTGGACCACTGTGAGAGTGAGGGTACATTGTGGACCACTGTGAGAGCGAGGGTGCATAGTGAACCACTGTGACAGTGAGGGTACATAGTGAACCACTGCGAGAGCGAGGGTACATTGTGGACCATTGTGAGAGTGAGGGTACATTGTGGACCACTGTGAGAGTGAGGGTACATTGTGGACCACTGTGAGAGCGAGGGTGCATAGTGAACCACTGTGAGAATGAGGATACATAGTGAACCACTGGGAGAGCAAGGGTACATTGTGGACCACTGTGAGAGCTAGGGTCCATAGTGAACCACTGTGAAAGCGAGGGTACATTGTTGAGCACTGTAAGAGTGAGGATACATAGTGAACCACTGTGAGTACGAGGGTACATTGTGGACCACTGTGAGAGCGAGGGTACATTGTGGACCACTGTGAGAGCTAGGGTCCATAGTGAACCACTGTGACAATGAGGGTACATACCGAACCACTGTGAGAGCGAGGGTACATTGTGGACCACTGTGAAAGTGAGGATACATAGTGAACCACTGTGAGAGCGAGGGTACATTGTGGACCATTGTGAGAGTGAGGGTACATTGTGGACCACTGTGAGAGCGAGGGTGCATAGTGAACCACTATGAGAATGAGGATACATAGTGAACCACTGGGAGAGCAAGGGTACATTGTGGACCACTGTGAAAGTGAGGATACATAGTGAACCACTGTGAGAGCGAGGGTACATTGTGGACCACTGTGAAAGTGAGGATACATAGTGAACCACTGTGAGAGCGAGGGTACATTGTGGACCACTGTGAGAGTGAGGAGACATAGTGAACCACTGTCAGAACGAGGGTACATTGTGGACCACTATGAAAGCGAGGGTACATTGTGGACCACTGTGAGAGCAAGGGTACATTGTGGACCACTGTGAGAATGAGGGTGCATTGTGGACCACTGTAGAGGTGAGGGTGCATAGTGAACCACTGTGAGAGTGAGGATTACATTCTGGAGAACTGTGAAGGCGAGGGTACATTGTGGACCACTGTGAGAGTGAGAGTACATTGTAGACCACTGTGAGTGATTGTACATTGTGGACCACTGTGAGAGCGCGGTACATTGTGGACCACTGTAAAAGTGAGGGTGCATAGTGGACCACTGTGAGAGCGACGGTACATAACCCTCAATAAAGCTGAACTAGCAGGTGAGAAAGAGAACTCTTAGCACTAAGGAGTCAATTTTCAGCACCTCTTCTTAACTTGCCGGAATTTACCACAGAGATCACTGTTGATGGCAGTTATTGGTATCAGTGGAGCTGTGTAACGAGAGACCATTGTTGCTCTGAGGATCATTACTGACTGTGCCACCTAGTATGTATTAATATGATAAGCGTCTATCCTATGAGATCTCGTTTCTTTTCCAAGTTGAGGCTGCAGATTCTGATGATCTTTGCAGATGAGAAGTAGAGCTATCATCTCGTCTTCCACTGAGCTGGAAACTCAGAAAAAAAAGAAAGAAAAAGGCAGTTACAAATTTTATTAAATCTTGTGGTGTTCCCACGACAAAAGATAAAATGATTACAAAGTAATGTTGCAGAATCATAACCAGAAACCTGGAATGCATAAGTTGACCGGTAAATTCTTTGGTCCATATCTAATTCTCAGACAGCTACGAGAAAATAAGTTCAGGCAGAGATATTGTTTAGAGCGACTTTAAGATAGCCCACTTGGAGCAATTTTGGTGAAGTTTTTTGATCAAGCTGAAACTAAACTATAGGAATAAGCTTGAATCATCTTCATCATATGACAGGACGCACATGACAGCCTTTCACTTCCTCTTTCATGAGTGCCCGAACCCGAAACCCTTTTTGTGTAACACAGATCTTACTCCTAATTCTTCCCACCCGTATCCAATATTTAAGTTCTTTGCTAGCTGA
>NC_069415.1:45952088-45964588 GCF_026875155.1 Cherax quadricarinatus
TACCCCTCACCATTGTTCCCCCCTGTACTCAACTTCGAGTACTTCCCACTCTACTGTATCTTCGAGTACTTCCCACTCTACTGTATCTTCGAGTACTTCCCTCTCTACTGTATCTTCGAGTACTTCCCACTCTACTGTATCTTCGAGTACTTCCCACTCTACTGTATGTGAGAGTACTTCCCACTCTACTGTATGTGAGAGTACTTCCCACTCTACTGTATCTTCGAGTACTTCCCACTCTACTGTATGTGAGAGTACTTCCCACTCTACTGTATGTGAGAGTACTTCCCACTCTACTGTATGTGAGAGTACTTCCCACTCTACTGTATCTTCGAGTACTTCCCACTCTACTGTATGTGAGAGTACTTCCCACTCTACTGTATGTGAGAGTACTTCCCACTCTACTGTATGTGAGAGTACTTCCCACTCTACTGTATGTGAGAGTTCTTCCCACTCAACTGTATCTTCGAGTACTTCCCACTCTACTGTATGTGAGGGTACTTCCCACTCTGTTGTATGTGAGAGTACTTCCCACTCTACTGTATATGAGAGTACTTCCCACTCAACTGTATGTGAGAGTACTTCCCACTCTACTGTATGTGAGAGTACTTCCCACTCTACAGTATGTGAGAGTACTTCCCACTCTACTGTATGTGAGAGTACTTCCCACTCTACTGTATGTGAGAGTACTTCCCACTCTACTGTATGTGAGAGTACTTCCTACTCTACTGTATGTGAGAGTACTTCCCACTCTACTGTATCTTCGAGTACTTCCCACTCTACTTTACGTGAGAGTACTTCCCACTCTACTGTATGTGAGAGTACTTCCCACTCTACTGTATGTGAGAGTACTTCCCACTCTACTGTATGTGAGAGTACTTCCCACTCTACTGTATCTTCGAGTACTTCCCACTCTACTGTATCTTCGAGTACTTCCCACTCTACTGTATGTGAGAGTACTTCCCACTCTACTGTATGTGAGAGTACTTCCCACTCTACTGTATGTGAGAGTACTTCCCACTCTACTGTATGTGAGAGTACTTCCCACTCTACTGTATCTTCGAGTACTTCCCACTCTATTGTATGTGAGAGTACTTTCCACTCTACTGTGTGTGAGAGTACTTCCTACTCTACTGTATGTGAGAGTACTTCCCACTCTACTGTATGTGAGAGTACTTCCCACTCTACTGTATGTGAGAGTACTTCCCACTCTACTGTATGTGAGAGTACTTCCCACTCTACTGTATGTGAGAGTACTTCCCACTCTACTGTATGTGAGAGTACTTCCCACTCTACTGTATGTGAGAGTACTTCCCACTCTACTGTATGTGAGAGTACTTCCCATTCTAATGTATGTGAGAGTACTTCCCACTCTACTGTATGTGAGAGTACTTCCCACTCTACTGAATCTTCGAGTACTTCCCACTCTACTGTATCTTCGAGTACTTCCCACTCTACTGTATGTGAGAGTACTTCCCACTCTAATGTATGTGAGAGTACTTCCCACTCTACTCTATGTGAGAGTACTTCCCACTCTACTCTATGTGAGAGTACTTCCCAATCTACTGTATGTGAGAGTACTTCCCACTCTACTGTATGTGAGAGTACTTCCCACTCTACTGTATGTGAGAGTACTTCCCACTCTACTGTATACGAGAGTACCTCCCACTCTACTGTATGTGAGAGTACTTCCCACTCTACTGTATGTGAGAGTACTTCCCGTTCTCTAGTAGGTATATGTACTTCCACACTCTACTGTAGGTATGAGTACTTCCCCACTCTCCTATAGGTATGAGTACTTCCCAACTCTCCTGTAGGCATGAGTACTTCCCCACTCTCCTATAGGTATGAGTACTTCCCCACTCTCCTATAGGTATGAGTACTTCCCCATTCTCCTATAGGTATGAGTACTTCCCCACTCTCCTATAGGTATGAGTACTTCCTCACTCTCCTATAGGTATGAGTACTTCCCCACTCTCCTATAGGTATGAGTACTGCCCCACTCTCCTATCGGTGTGAGTACTTTGGCACTCACCTATCGTTATGAGTACGTTCCCCACTTTCCTATAGGTATGAGTACTTCCCCACTCTCCTATAGGTATGAGTACTTCCCCACTCTCCTATAGGTATGAGTACTTCCCCACTCTCCTATAGGTATGAGTACTTCCCCACTCTCCTATAGGTGTGTGTGTGTGTGTGTACTCACTTACTCACCTAGTTGTACTCACCTAGTTGAGGTTGCGGGGGTCGAGTCCGAGCTCCTGGCCCCGCCTCTTCACTGATCGCTACTAGGTCACTCTCCTTAGCCGTGAGCTTTATCATACCTCTGCTTAAAGCTATGTATGGATCCTGCCTCCACTACATCGCTTCCCAAACTATTCCACTTACTGACTACTCTGTGGCTGAAGAAATACTCCTAACATCCCTGTGATTCATCTGTGTCTTCAGCTTCCAACTGTGTCCCCTTGTTACTGTGTCCAATCTCTGGAACATCCTGTCTTTGTCCACCTTGTCAATTCCTCTCAGTATTTTGTATGTCGTTATCATGTCCCCCCTATCTCTCCTGTCCTCCAGTGTCGTCAGGTTGATTTCCCTTAACCTCTCCTCGTAGGACATACCTCTTAGCTCGGGGGCTAGTCTTGTTGCAAACCTTTGCACTTTCTCTAGTTTCTTCACGTGCTTGGCTAGGTGTGGGTTCCAAACTGGTGCCGCATACTCCAATATGGGCCTAACATACACGGTGTACAGGGTCCTGAATGATTCCTTATTAAGATGTCGGAATGCTGTTCTGAGGTTTGCTAGGCGCCCATATGCTGCAGCAGTTATTTGGTTGATGTGCGCTTCAGGAGATGTGCCGGGTGTTTATACTTACCCCAAATCTTTTTCCTTGAGTGAGGTTTGTAGTCTCTGACCCCCTAGACTGTACTCCGTCTGCGGCCTTCTTTGCCCTTCCCCAATCTTCATGACTTTGCACTTGGTGGGATTGAACTCCAGGAGCCAATTGCTGGACCAGGTCTGCAGCCTGTCCAGATCCCTTTGTAGTTCTGCCTGGTCTTCGATCGAGTGAATTCTTCTCATCAACTTCACGTCATCTGCAAACAGGGACACCTCAGAGTCTATTCCTTCCGTCATGTCGTTCACAAATACCAGAAACAGCACTGGTCCTAGGACTGACCCCTGCGGGACCCAGCTGGTCACAGGTGCCCACTCTGACACCTCGCCACGTACCATGACTCGCTGCTGTCTTCCTGACAAGTATTCCCTGATCCATTGTAGTGCCTTCCCTGTTATCCCTGCTTGGTCCTCCAGTTTTTGCACCAATCTCTTGTGTGGAACTGTGTTTAAACGCCTTCTTGCAGTCCAAGAAAATGCAATCCACCCACCCCTCTCTCTCTTGTCTTAATGCTGTCACCATGTCATAGAACTCCAGTAGGTTTGTGACATAGGATTTCCCGTCCCTGAAACCATGTTGGCTGCTGTTGATGAGATCATTCCTTTTTAGGTGTTCCACCACTCTTCTCCTGATAATCTTCTCCATGATTTTGCATACTATACATGTCAGTGACACTGGTCTGTAGTTTAATACTTCATGTCTGTCTCCTTTTTTAAAGATTGGGACTACATTTGCTGTCTTCCATGCCTCAGGCAATCTCCCTGTTTCGATAGATGTATTGAATATTGTTGTTAGGGGTACACATAGCGCCTCTGCTCCCTCTCTCAATACCCATGGAGAGATGTTATCTGGCCCCATTGCCTTTGAGGTATCTAGCTCACTCAGAAGCCTCTTCACTTCTTCCTCGGTTGTGTGCACTGTGTCCAGCACTTCGTGGTGTGCCCCCCACCTCTCCGTCTTTCTGGAGTCCCTTCTGTCTCCTCTGTGAACACTTCTTTGAATCTCTTGTTGAGTTCTTCACATACTTCACGGTCATTTCTTGTTGTCTCTCCTCCTTCCTTCCTTAGCCTGATACCTGGTCCTTGACTGTTGTTTTCCTCCTGATGTGGCTGTACAACAGTTTCGGGTCAGATTGGCTTTCGCTGCTATGTCATTTTCATATTGTCTTTGGGCCCTCCCTTCTTATCTGTGCATATTCGTTTCTGGCTCTACGACTGTTCTCCTTATTCTCCTGGGTCCTTTGCCTTCTATATTTCTTCCATTCCCTAGCACACTTGGTTTTTGCCTCCCTGCACCTTTGGGTAAACCATGGCTCATCCTGGCTTTTTCATTAATCCTGTTACCCTTGGGTACAAACCTCTCCTCAGCCTCCTTGCATTTTGTTGCTACATATTCCATCATCTCATTGTGTTGGTGTGTGTGTGTGTGTGGTGTGTGTGTGTGTGTGTGTGTGTGTGTGTATGTGTTGTGTGTGTGTGTGTGTGTGTGTGTGTGTGTGTACTCACCTATTTGTACTCACCTATTTGTGGTTGCAGGGGTCGAGTCCTAGCTCCTGGCCCGGCCTCTTCACCGGTTGCTACTAGCCCTCTCTCTCTCTCCCCGCTCCATGAGCTTTATCAAACCTCGTCTTAAAACTGTGTATGGTTCCTGCCTCCAACTACGTCATTTTCTAGGCTATTCCACTGCCTTACAACTCTATGACTGAAGAAATACTTCCTACTATCTCTCTGACTCATTTGTGTCTTCAACTTCCAATTGTGGCCTCTTGTTTCTGTGTCCCCTCCCTGGAACATCCTGTCTTTGTCCACCTTGTCTATTCCACGCAGTATTTTATATGTCGTTATCATGTCCTCCCCTGACCCTCCTGTCCTCCAGTGTGGTCAGGCCGATTTCCCTTAATCTTTCCTCATAGGACATTCCCCTTAGCTCTGGAACTAACCTTGTCGCAAACCTTTGTACTTTCTCTAGTTTCTTGACGTGCTTTATCAAGTGCGGGTTCCAAACAGGTGCTGCATACTCCAGTATGGGCCTGACATACACGGGGTACAGTGTCTTGAATGATTCCTTACTAAGGTATCGGAAAAGCTTTCTCAGGTTTGCCAGGCGCCCATATGCTGCAGCAGTTATCTGATTGATGTGTGCTTCCGGAGACATGCTCGGTGTTATACTCACCCCAAGATCTTTCTCCTTGAGTGAGGTTTGCAGTCTTTGGCCACCTAGCCTATACTCTGTCTGTGGTCTTCTGTGCCCCTTTCCCCCATCTTCATGACTTTGCATTTGGCAGGATTAAATTCGAGAAGCCATTTCTGACCAGGTTTTAGTCTGTCCAGGTCTCTTTGAAGTCCTGCCTGGTCCTCATCAGATTTAATTCTCCTCATTAACTTCACATCATGCAAACAGGGACACTTCTGAGTCAAACCCTTCCGTCATGTCGTTCACATATACCAAAAATAGCAACTGGTCCTAGGACCGACCCCTGTGGGACCCCGCTCGTCACAGGTGCCCACTGTGATACATCATTACGTACCCATGACTCGTTGTTGCCTCCCTGTCAGGTATTTCTCTGATCCATTGCAGTGCTCTTCCTGTTATATGCGCCTGGTGCTCTAGCTTCTGCACTAATCTCTTGTGAGGAACTGTGTCAAAGCCTTCTTGCAGTCCAAGAAGATGCAATCAACCCACCCCTCTCTCTCTTGTCTTACTTCGTTTTTTTATCATAAAACTCCAGAAGGTTTGTGACACGGTATTTGCTTCCGTGAATCCGTGCGGGTTTGGGCATTTATACTCCTGTTCCGTTCCGGGTGCTCCACCACTCTCCTCCTGATAACCTTCTCCATAATTTTGCATACTAAAACACTCAATTTGACACAGGTCTATAGTTTAGTGCCTCTTTTCTGTCTCCTTTTTTAAAAATGGGGAAATAAAATTTGCCGTCTTCCATACCTCAGGTAGTTGCCCCAGTTTCCAGGGATGTGTTGATGTGTTGTGTGTGTGTGTGTGGTGTGTGTGTGTGTGTATGTGTGTGTGTGTGGTGTGTGTGTGTGTGTGTGTGTGTGTGTGTGTGTGTGTATGTGTGTGTGTATGTGTGTGTGTGTGTGTGTGTGTGTGTGTGTGTGTGTGTGTGTGTGTGTGTGTGTGTGTGTGTTTGTGTGTGTGTGTGTGTATGTTGAGTGTGTGTGTGTGTGTGTGTATGTATGTGTGAGTGTGTGTAAAGTGTGTGTGTGTGTGTGAGTGTGTGTGGTGTGGTGTGTTTTGGGGTGTTTTGTGTGTGTGTGTGTGTGTGTGTGTTGTGTGTGTGTGTTTTGTGTATGTGTGTGTGTGTGTGTATGTGTGTGTGTGTGTGTGTGTGTGTGTGTGTGTGTGTGGTTTTGTGTGTGTGTGCGTGCGTGTGTGTGTGTGTGTGTGTGTGTGTGTGTTTTTGTGGTTGTGTGTTGTGTGTGTGTGTGTGTGTGTGTACTCACCTATTTGTAAATCACCTATTTGTGGTTGCAGGGGTCGAGTCATAGCTCCTGGCCCCGCCTCTTCACTGATTGCTACTAGGTCCTCTCTCTCCCTGCTACATGAGCTTTATCATACCTCGCCTTAAAACTATGTATGGTTTTCCCCCCTCCACTACTTCACTTTCTAGACTATTCCATGATTTACTACTCTATGTAAAAGAAATTTTCCCCTAACATCCCTTCGATTCTTTGATCTTCAACTTCCAATTGTCCCTCTTGGTCTGTGTCCCATCTCGGGAACACCGTTTTGTCCACCTTGTCTATTCCGCGCAGTTTTTTAATTTGTCGTTATCATGTCTCCCCTGACCTCCTGGCCTCCAGTTCGTCAGCCCGATTTCCCTCACCTTTCTTCGTAGGACAACCCCCTAGCTCTGGGACTATCTTGTTGCAAACCTTTCCCTTTTTCTCAATTTCTTGACGTGTTTGACTAGGTTGGTTTCCCAAAACGGGTGCGCATATCCAGTAGGGGCCTGACGTAAAGGTATACGGGGTCTTGAACGACTCCTTACTAGGTATCGGAACGCTATCCGTAGGTTTGCCCAGGCGCCCGTAGCTGCAGCAGTTATCTGATTTATGTGCGCCTCGGGAGATATGCTCGGTGTTTTTGCCCCCACCCCCAGATATTTTTCTTGAGTGAGGTTGCATTTCTTTGGGCCATCTAAACTATATTTGTCTGCGGTCTTCTTCGCCCTTCCCCCAATCTTCAGACTTTGAAATTTGGCAGGGTTAAACTCAAGGAGCCAGTTGTTGGACCAGGCTTGCAGCCTGTCCAGGTCTCTTTGTAGTCCTGCCTGATCCTCTTTCCGATTTGATTCTTCTCATTAACTTCGCATCATCTGCAAACAAGGACACTTCCTGAGTCTATCCCTTCCGTTATGTCGTTCACATATACCAAGAACAGCAAAAGGTCCTAGGACTGACCCCTGTGGAACCCCGCTTGTCACAGGCGCCCACTCTGACACCTCGTCCACGTACCATGACTCTTTTGTTGCCTCCCTGCAGGTATTCTCTGATCCATTGCAGTCCCCTTTCCTGTTAAGTGTGCCTGATCCTCTAGCTTTTGCAGTAACCTCTTGTGAGGAACTGTGTCGAAGGCCTTCTTGCAGTCCAAAAATATGCAGTCGATCCCCCCCCTCTCCCTCTTGTCTTACTTCTGTCACCTTGTCATAAAACTCTAGTAGGTTTGTGACACAGGATTTTCCTTCCCCGAAACCGTGCTGGTTGTCAATTATACACTTGTTTCTTTCCAGGTGCCCACCACACTCTCCTCCTGATGATCTTCTCCATGACCTTTCATACTATACACGTTAGTGATACAGGTCTGTAGTTTAGTGCCTCATGTCTGTCTCCCCTTTTTTAAAAAATTTGGGACTACATTTGCCATTTTCCATAAACCCCAGGGAGTTGCCCAGTTTCAAATGATGTGTTGAAGATCTTTGTTAATGGCTCACAACAATATCTCTGCCCCTCTTTTAGGACCCATGGAGAATGTTGTCTGGTCCCACCGCCTTTGAGGTGTCAAGTTTTGCATAGCAGCTTCTTCACCCCCCTCCTTGGTTATATGTACCTCATCCCGCACTTGCTGGTGTGCCCCCCTGTTCTGATTTCCTGGAGTCCCTACTGCTTTCCACTGTAAATACCTCTTTAAATCTTGTGTTGAGCTCCTGACATACCTTTGGTCGTTTCTAGTGAATTCCCCATCACCCCTTCCTCAGTCTGATTACCTGGTCCTTGACTGTTGTTTTCCCCGATGTGGCTGTACAAAAAGCTTCCCGGGGCATTTTTTACTTTTGATGCTATGTCATTTTCATATTGTCCTGAGCCTCCCTTCATATCTGTGCATATTCGTTTCTGGCTCTTCAGCTGATTTCTTTATTTTCCTGAGTTCTCTGTCCCTTTTGTAAACCCTTTTCCCCTTCTCTAGTACACCTAGTTTTTGCCTCCCTACACCTTTGGGTGAACCAAGGACTCGTTCTGTTCTTCCCATTATTTCTGTTTCCCTTGGAACAAAAACCCCCTCCTCTGCCTCCTTGCATTTGTTGCTACATAGTCCATCATTTCTTGTACTAGTTTTCCTGTCAGTTCCCTCTCCCACTGAATGTCTTGAAGGAAGTTCCTCATGCCTGAGTAGTTCCCCCTTTTGTAGTTTGGTTTTTCCCAGCCTATTCCTGCTACTCTCTCCACTTGGAGCTCAACTATGTAGTCGAAGCACAGTACCACATGATCACTAGCTCCCAGGGGCCTTTCATACATGATACCCTCGATGTCCGAACTACTCATCGTGAATACAAGGTCCAGCCTTGCTGGTTCATCCTCTCCTCTCTCTCTGGTAGTGTCTCTAACATGTTGATGCATGAGGTTTTCCAGTACCACATCCATCATCTTGGCTCTCCATGTTTCGGGACCCCCATGGGGCTCCAGGTTTTCCCAGTCAATCTCCTTGTGATTGAAATCACCCATAACTAGTAACTTTGCTCCCCCCATGTGTGCTCTCCTGGCCACCTCGGCTAGTGTGTCGATCATTGCTCTGTTGCTCTCATCGTATTCTTCTCTTGGCCTCCTGCAGTTCTGTGGTGGGTTGTACATTACTGCAATTATCACCTTATGTCCCTCAGATTGGATTGTTTCTACTAAGTAGTCCCTTTCGCCCATGCCATCCATTCCTTCCATTTTCTCAAAATCCCACGGGTTTTTAATGAGCAGTGCAACTCCTCCTCCCCCTCTCCTCCCTCTGTCTTTCCTGAAGATTTGATATCCGGATGGAAAGATTGAATCTGTTATTATTCTGGTGAGTTTTGTTTCTGTGAGTGCTATTATGTCTGGGGATGTCTCTTTGATTCTTTCGTGCCACTCCTCATACTTGTTTGTTATTCCATCTGCATTTATATACCACACCTTCAACTTCTTTTCTAAGACTGTGGTCTGGGAGGTATATTGGGGTTGGGGAAGTGGGAGACCTGGTAAGGAACTATGGGTTGTTGCTGTGGGGGTGAACGTTTGTAATGTAGTGGGTGGGGGCATTGGATGTGGCATGGGTGTCTTGATTTAGAGTGTTTGGTTGCACTGGGGTTGACCTGGTTGGGAGGCTTCTATAGGAAGTTGTGAGGGAGGCTGTATTTGATCTTCCTGGGTCTGGGATCTCCTGTCTGTCTTCTCCATCCCCTCTCTTTCCTCCTTTCGCCTTTGTATCATCTCTCTCAGTTTCTGCCTTTCTTCTTATGGGTGTGTGTGTGTGTGTGTGTGTGTATGTGTGAGTGTGTGTGTGTGTGTGTGTGTGTGTGTGTGTGTGTGTGTGTGTGTGTGTGTGTGTGTGTGTGTGTGTGTGTGTGTGTGTGTGTATATGTGTGTGTGTGTGTGTGTGTGTTTGTGTGTGTGTACTCACCTAACTGTACTCATCTAATTGTGGTTGCAGGGGTCGAGACTCAGCTCCTGGCCCCGCCTCTTCACTGATCGCTACTGGATCCTCTCTCTCTCTGCTTCCTGAGCTTTGTCATACCTCTTCTTAAAACTATGTATGGTTCCTGCCTCCACTACTTCACTTGCTAGGCTATTCCACTTGCTGACAACTCTATGACTGAAGAAATACTTCCTAACATCCCTTTGAGTCATCTGAGTCTTGAACTTCCAATTATGACCTCTTGTTTTTGTGTCCCCTCCCTGGAACATCCTGTCTTTGTCCACCTTGTCTATTCAGCGCAGTATTTTATATGTCGTTATCATGTCTCCCCTGACCCTCCTGTCCTCCAGTGTCGTCAGGCCGATTTCCCTTAACCTTTCTTCACAGGACATTCCCCTTAGCTCTGGATCTAACCTTGTCGCAAACCTTTGCACTTTCTCTAATTTCTTGATGTGCTTGATCAAGTGCGGGTTCCAAACAGGTGCCGCATACTCCAGTATGGGCCTGACGTACACGGTGTACAGTGTCTTGAACGATTCCTTACTAAGGTATCGGAACACTGTTCTCAGGTTTGCCAGGCGCCCATATGCTGCAGCAGTTATCTGGTTGATGTGTACTTCCGGAGACATGCTCGGTGTTATACTCACCCCAAGATCTTTCTCCTTGAGCGAGTTTTGCAGTCTTTGGCCACCTAGCCTATACTCCATCTGCGGTCTTCTGTGCCCTTCCCCGATCTTCATGACTTTGCATTTGGCGGGGTTAAATTCGAGAAGCCAGTTGCTGGACCAGGTGTCCAGTCTGTCCAGGTCTCTTTGAACTCCTGCCTGGTCCTCATCTGATTTAATTCTCCTCATTAACTTCATATCATCTGCGAACAGGAACATTTCTGAGTCTAACCCTCCCATCATGTCGTTCACATATACCGAAAATAGCACTGGTCCTAGGACCGACCCCTGTGGGACCCCGTTCGTCACAGGTGCCCACTGTGATACCTCATCACCTACCATGACTCGTTGTTGCCTCCCTGTCAGATATTCTCTGATCCACTGCAGTGCCCTTCCTGTTATATGCGCCTGATTCTCTAGCTTCTGCACTAATCTCTTTGAGGAACTGTGTCAAAGGCCTTCTTGCAGTCCAAGAGTATGCAATCAACCCACCCCTCTCTCTCGTGTCTTACTTCTGTTACTTTATCATCTTGTTCCGTTCCAGGTGCCCGACCACTCTCCTCCTGATAATCTTCTCCATAACTTTGCATACTATACACGTCAGTGACACAGGTCTGTAATTTAGTGCCTCTTTTCTGTCTCCTTTTTTAAAAATTGGAACTACATTTGCCGTCTTCCATACTTCAGGTAGTTGCCCAGTTTCCAGGGATGTGTTGAAGACTGTGGTAAGTGGCACTCACAGCATATCCACTCCCTCTCTATTACATATTCCATCATCTCGATTACTGATTTTCCTACCAGTTCTCTGTTCCATTGAACTTCCTGCAGGAAGTTCCTCATACCTGTGTAGTCCCCCGTTTTATAGTTTGGCTTTTCCCATTCAATTCCTGTTACCTTCTCCACTTGTAACTCTACTATATAATCAAAACTCAGAACCACGTGATCGTTAGCTCCAAGGGGCCTCTCGTAAGTGATGTCCTCAATGTCTGAACTGCTCAGGGTGAACACAAGATCCAGTCTTGCTGGCTCATCCTCCCCTCTCTCTCTGGTAGTGTCCCTGACATGTTCATGCATGAGGTTTTCAAGTACCACATCCATCATCTTGGCTCTCCATATTTTGGAACCCCCATGAGGCTCCAGGTTTTCCCAGTCGATCTCCCTATGGTTGAAATCGCCCATTACCAGTAACTTTGCTCTGCTGGAGTGAGCTCTTCTTGCCACCTCAGCCAGTGTGTCCACCATCGCTCTGTTGTTTTCTTCGTGCTCCTCTCTTGGCCTCCTGCAGTTCTGTGGTGGGTTATACATCACTCCAATGAATACTTTATATTCCCCAGACTGAACTGTACCTACTATGTAGTCCCTTTCACCAATCATGTCCATGCCTTCCATTTCCTCAAATCCCCATCAGTTTTTTATGAGCAGTTCAACCCCTCCTCCCCCTCTACTCCTTCTATCTTTCCTCAGGACCTGATATCCAGGTGGGAAGATTGCATCAGAATGCCCATAGGGGACAGCTGTAGGGGTGAGGTCTGTGATGTGGGCGTTGGTGGCAGAGGGAACAGTGTGTGGGTTTTGGTTTAGATTGCTCAGTTGCATTGGGGTTGTCGCAGTTGGAGTCCTTATGTGGGAGTTTCTGCGGGGTGTGTTTTCCTTCCTCCTGTGTCTGGGTCCTGCTCATCTTCATCATTGCCTCTCGTTCCTCCTTGCGTCTCTGTACCCTCTCTTTCAGTGTAGTCCTTTCTTCTTGTTTTCTGTCGTGATCGAGGTATACTCTCCAGTACCCCAGTTTGTCCCTCAGTCATGCTTTCTCTTGCAGGATCCTGGTTCGAGCTGATTCTTCCTTGAAAATTACTTTGACAGGCCGTTTCCTTCCCCTCGCAAACCACCCAATTCTCCCAAAATTTGTCACCTGGGTCATATTGCCCTCACCTATTGTTTTCATGACGCCTTCAATCATTGTTTCCTCCTCCTGTTTTCTTTCATCGAAGGTGTCCCCTTTGGCTTCTTGGAGTCCGTAGACAAAAACTGACCTCTCCCTTTCCTCC
>NC_069415.1:45967088-45992088 GCF_026875155.1 Cherax quadricarinatus
CAAGTGAGTCAAGTCCGTCAAGTACGTCAAGTAAGTCAAGTGCGTCAAGTACGTCAAGTGAGTCAAGTGCGTCAAGTACGTCAAGTGAGTCAAGTGCGTCAAGTCCGTCAAGTCCGTCAAGTCAGTAAAGTACGGCTCCTTCACTAATATTAGATTTTAATGTGACCCACTGAACAAACAGTGTGTTGATAACTTCTCATCTACACGGAAGAAGAGGTAGCAGGACTGTTGTTCTTACTCGGCAGACAGCCACAGCAGACAGCTTCAACAGATAGCCATATCAGGCAGCCACAGTAGATAGTATTAACAGACAGCTTTAGTAGACAGTATTATCAGTCACAACAGTCTCAGCAGACAGGTTCAGCAGGCATACGTAAAAGACAGCCAGAGCAGCCAGCCTCAGTAGACAGTATCAGCCGACAGCCGCGGAAGACGCCCTCAGCAGAAAGCACTTCCACTCTCTACCTACTCCACCCACTTTTCCACCCTCTACCCACTCATCCACCAACTCCACCCATTCCTCCGCCCACTCTTTCACCCACTCCTTCGCATACACTTCCCTCCACCCGCACTTCCGCCCTCCTCCACTCACTCCACCCACACTTCCCTTTCACTTCCACCCTCCATCCACTTCTAAACCTACTTCTCCACCCACTTTTCCATCACTCCACCACCCGCTCCTCCTCCCACCCCTCCTATTGCTGATCCACCCACTCTTCCAACCACTCGACCACCCACTGCTTCACCCACTCTTCCAACCACTGCTACACCCACTCCACCCACTCCACCCATTTATAGAATGGTCACTGATATTAGTAGACGTTCTTTATTTGTTAGCCGCCCTTGGGTTGATATAAAGTGTAGTCGTAATAACGATGAGAGGCGCTGATCACACCTCCATGATGGCGTCAGTTGACACTCTCAGGCTGACACACTCAGGCTGACACCCTCAGGCTGACACACTCACGCTGACACACTCACGCTGACACACTCACGCTGACACACTCACGCTGACACACTCACGCTGACACACTCACGCTGACACACTCACGCTGACACACTCACGCTGACACACGCTGACACACTCAGGCTGACACTCTCAGGCTGACGCTCTCAGGCTGACGCTCTCAGGCTGACACCCTCAGGCTGACACATTCAGGCTGACACACTCACGCTGACACACTCAGGCTGACACACTCAGGCTGACACACTCAGGCTGACACACTCAGGCTGACACTCTCAGGCTGACGTTCTCAGGCTGACACACTCAGGCTGACACACTCAGGCTGACACTCTCAGGCTGACACACTCACGCTGACACACTCAGACTGACACTCTCAGGCTGACACACTCACGCTGACACACTCAGTCTGACACACTCAGACTGACACACTTGTGTTGACACACTAAGGCACAACAGTTCTTCGTAATTACTTCTTCCCCACCACTTCTTCCCCACTACTTCTTCCCCACCATTTCTTTCCCATCGCCTCTTCCCCATCACTTCTTCCCCATCACCTCTTCCCCATTACTTCTTCCCCACAACTTCTTCGCCACCAGTTCTTCCCCACCATTTCTTTCCCATCGCATCTTCCCCATCACCTCTTCCCCATCACTTCTTCCCCACAACTTCTTCGCCACCAGTTCTTCCCCACCACTTCCTTCCCATCACCTTTTCCCCACCACTTTTTCCCCACAACTTCCGTACAGCTTCATCCCTACAACTTCTTCTCCACTACTTCTTCCCCACAACTTCCTCCCCATCACCTCTTCCCCACCACTTATTCCCCATCACCTCTTTCACACCAGTTCTTCCCCACTACTTCCCCACAAATTCCTCCCCACAACTTCTTCTCCAGCACATCTTCCCCAGCATTTTTCTCCCCATCACTTATTCCCAGGCACTTCTTCCCCAGCACTTCTTTCCCATCACCTCTTCCCCACCACCTCTTCCCCACCACTTCTTCTTCCCACCACTTCTTCCTCATCACCTCTTTCCAACAACTTCTTCCGCATCACCTATTCCCCACAACATCTTCCCCACTATTTCTCCACCACTTCTTCCAAACCACTTCTTCCCCACTATTTCTTCCCAACCAATTCTTATCCACTACTTCTTAACCACCACTTCTTCCCCACCACCTCTTCCTCACCACTTCTTTCCCACTACTTCTTCCCCACTAATTCTTCCCCACCACTTTTCCCCAACACTTCTTCACCACTTCGTCCTCACCGCTTCTTCCACACCACTTCTTCCCCACCATTTCTTCCCCACCACTCTTCCCAACCACTTCTTCCTCACCACATCTTCCCCACCACTTCTTCCCACCACTTCTTCCCCACCACTTCTTCCCCACCACTTCTTCGCCGCCACTTCTCCACCACTTCTTCCCCACCACTTTTAACCAACCATTTCTTCCTCACCACGTCTTCCCGACAACTTCTTCCCCACCACCTCTTCCCCACTACTTCTTCCCCATCACTTCTTCCCCACCACTTATTCCCCACTACTTCTTCCTATACACTTCTTCCCCAACACTTCTTCCCCACCATTTCTTCCCCACCACTTCTTCGCACTTCTTCCCCACCACTTCTTCCCCACCACTTCTTCCCCACTACTTTTTTCCCCACTTACTTCTTCCCCACCACTTCTTCTTCCCAACCTCGTGTTTTCCACCACTTCTTCCCCACCATGTCTTCCCCACGACTTCTTCCTCACCATTTCTTCGCCACGTCTTCCCCACCCGTGTTTTCCACCATTTTTTTTCCCACCACTTCTTCCCCACCACGTCTTCCCCACCACGTCTTCCCCACCACTTCACCACTTCTTCCCCACTTCTTCTCCCCCCACCACTTCTTCCCAGCCACTTCTTCCATACCACTTCTTCCCCACCACTTCTCTCCCACTACTTCTTCCCCACTACTTTTTCCCCAACACTTCCTCACCACTTTTTTCACCATTACTTTTTTCCATCCACTTCTTCCCCACCACTTCTTCCCCACCACTTCTTTCCCCATCACTTCTTCCCCACAACATCTTCCCCACCAATTCTTCACCACTTTTTTCCCCACTACTTCTTCCTCACCACTTCTTCCCCACCACTTCTTCCCCACTACTTCTTTTCCACCCATTTCTTCCCCATCACTTCTTCCAAATCACTTCTTCCCCACCACTTTCTTCCCCACCACGTCTTCCCCACCATGTCTTCCCCACCGCATCTTCCCCACCAATTCTTCTCCACCACTTCTTCCCCACTTCTTCTTCCCCACCTTTTCTTCCCCTTTCACTTCTTCCCCACCTCTTCTTTCCCACTACTTCTTTCCATCCACTTCTTTCCATCCACTTCTTCCAAACCACTTCTTCCCCGCCACTTCTTCCCCACCACGTCTTCCCCACCACGTTTTCCCCACCACATCTTCCCCACCACTTCTTCTCCACCACTTCTTCTCCACCACTTTTTTCCCCACTACTTCTTCCCCACTACTTCATCCACACAACTTCTTCCCCACCACTTCTTCCCCACCACTTCTTCCCCACCACATCGTCCCCACCACTTCTTCCCCACTACTTCTTCCCCACTACTTCTTCCCCACTACTTCTTTCCATCCACTTCTTCCCCATCATCTTTTCCAAACCACTTCTTCCCCACCACTTCTTCCCCACCACGTCTTCCCACCACATCTTCCCCACCACTTTCTTCTCCGCCACTTCTTCCCCACCTATTCTTCCCCGCCACTTCTTCTCCACTACTTCTTTCCATCCACTGCTTCCCCAACACAACTTCCAAACCACTTCTTCCCCACCACATCTTCCCCACCACTTTTTCCCCACTACTTCTTCCCCACCACTTCCTCCACACAACTTCCCTAGAACTTCTTCCCCACAACTTCATCTCCACCACTTTTCCACCACTTCCTCACTACTTCTTCCCCATCACTTCTTGCCACTACTTCTTCCCCACCACTTCTTTCCCACTACTACTTCCCCACCACTTCTTCCCCAGTATTCCTCACCACCTCTTCCCCACCACTTTTCCATTACTTCTTCCCCACTATTTCTTCCCCACAACTTCTTCCTCACCACTTCTTCCCCACTACTTGTTCCCCACCATCTCTTCTCCACTTATTCCCCACACCGCTTCTTCCCCGCCACTCTTTCTCCACAACTTTTTCCCCACCACTTTTTCCCTACAACTTCTTCCCTACCA
The DNA here is from genome assembly GCF_026875155.1 of Cherax quadricarinatus. NCBI lineage: Eukaryota > Metazoa > Arthropoda > Malacostraca > Decapoda > Parastacidae > Cherax > Cherax quadricarinatus. Next base: position 45,971,297 of record NC_069415.1, read on the forward strand.
CTTCCCCACTACGTCTTCCCCACTACTTCTTCCCCACCACTTCTTCCCCACCACTTCTTCCCCACTACTTCTTTCCATCCACTTCTTCCCATCACTTCTTCCAAACCACTTCTTCTCCACCACTTCTTCCCCGCCACGTCTTCCCACCACTTCTTCCCCACCACGTCTTCCCCACCTCTTCTTCCCCAACACTTCCTGCTAGTTGTATAACAGCAATATCACGGAATCTTGATACAAGGAACATCACCACAATCTTCTTGCCTCCCCCGGCGCATTCCTTGCGTGTTACCTTCAGTGACCATAATGGAAATAACTCACTTTGATTTTTTTTTTGGTTATTTAAAGTAATTTACACTTATTCTGTTACGTATGATAATTATATAACTGTATTTATGTGTACCTGTACCTGAACAAACTTACTTCCAGTGGGAAGTCCCACCTACCAGCGACAATGTTTTCGTCTACTGTGCTTGCCCACTAACATCAGTATATAAGCGACAGTTTTCCTGCCTGTGCTTCAGATTCTTCAAGACGACGGTGCTAATAACCTGCTCCTAGGCTGAGGGACTGATTACCTCGTCTTCTACTGTCTTCTGTGTATATTTCTACTGTCTTCATATTATGTTCATGTAATATATTGATAAAGCCACTGGATGACGAAGCGTCTACAGGTAAAGATACCCACCCAGATGTTGCTCATGTGTTTAATTCATCTCGTAGGTATTAAATGTCTCTGATATACACCGTATAGTGTGTGTATCTGTGTATATTCACTGTGGGTTGTGTATCTCTGGTATGTGTGTACACCGTGAAGTGTGTATTTCTCAGCATATACACACTGAGAAGTGTGTATCTTTCAGTGTCTGTACACTTAGACTTAATCCTCCAGTTAAGGTATTAAAGAACCCTTGAAATGCTGAGCACAGGTGACATGCAGCCTTAATCTCGTACAGGTGGTGTGTCCTGACGCTAGTGAGTGTTCTTGAGTCCCTCTCACTCCCCTTGTGCTGTGTGAACTATGAATAAATAATGAGAGACCGAGGCACTCTCTAAGATTTGGTCTACCACTCATGTTAAAAAAAATAACATTATTCGGATTAGTAAACTAAGAGGTTATTTACAGAGCACAAGACAACCAGTGCGGAGTGTTCCGTCTGGGGAGGGAGACTTGCACTCCTGATGTAAATGGTCTAGAAAACCGACAAGTTGAAAAATGAGACACTTGTGCAACATTTGAGAATCTTTATTATGGAAACTTTTCGCCATAAAGTGGCTTCTTTAGTTCTCTGTATTGGACTGAAGAAGTCACTGGCTGTTGAAACCTTTCCACAATAAAGATTTCCAGGACTTGCCCAAGTGTCTCATTCTTCATCTTACGGTCCTCTTTCCTTGGAAGCGACCGCCTACAGTCGACTAACTTCTGGGTATCTGTTTACAAGAAGGTGAACAGGAGCAACAGGTGTTGAGGAGACTTGCCTGTATGTCTCGCCCTGTTACCCTCTGACATTGACGTTTTCCCAGTGAGTCAGCAACTGTTATAGACTCACAACTCAAATACTCACGTTAAGTCAGGATTTCAACACATAAAGAGGAAACGATGAATCAAAACATATTTTCTAGATATAATTAACATATTTCACGAAATCATAATAATACGATTTCAAACAAACCAAGGTACGGGTGAGGTTTGAACCCATGGCAAGTGAGTCGTATAACTCCAGGCCAGTGAGTAAGCCACTGTACGAGTGGGGTTAGAACCCATGGCAAGTGAGTCGTATAACTCCAGGCCAGTGAGTAAGCCACTGTACGAGTGGGGTTAGAACCCATGGCAAGTGAGTCGTATAACTCCAGGCCAGTGAGTAAGCCACTGGGTCAGCTGACTATAATAGGATTCATCCAACTAGGTATACTTTTACAAATGAATCTCCTGCCAGCTATGCGGTTGGATGAATCTTATTGTAGCCAGCTGGCCCAGTGGTTTACGCACTGGCCTGGAGTTATACGACTCACTTGCCATGGGTTCTAACCCCACTCGTACAGTGGTATATAAGTAACATATGTACTTATCATAAGTGCAGTTTTTAACATAGTCCCCGAAACGCATATCATGAACCAGCAACAGTTTAACTTATCACATCTATTATAAATTGAATACAGTACCAACAAGTTGATAACACACACGTACAACACTTGTGTGTATTTATTGACCAAACGTTTCTCCTGCTCAACATTTAGGTATTCTTTATTCTGGAACGTTACGCCAGCCAGTGGCTTCTTCAGTCCAATACAGAGAAAGGTGGAACATGAGAAGTTGAGGTAATCAGTCCCTCAGACTGGAGTCATATGTTCAGTCCATCAAGACTGATGCATTATGGTCGCCGCGCGATCAAAGAACGGTATCCCCGCATCCTATAAGTCCAGCCCCTTCTACCTCAATGAAGGGTCGGGGAATAATTGAGTGCGGCATAAGTTTTAATGTAATTAAAAATCAGCACTGAAGATCTGCAGTCACTCGGAAACTGTCACATGGAAACTGTCACATGGAAACTGTCACATGGAAACTGTCACATGGAAACCAATATCCCAGTCTCTTCAGTGAAAAAAATTATATTATCACTGTAGAGAATACTGGAGAACTCATCCACAGGTCACTGACTCGTGTTATTGCTTTAGAAATGACCTAATTTTTAAAGGGGTGGACCGGTAAGCCAGTGGAAGGCCTCGGTCAGATAACCAAAAGTTCCAGATGAGGGTTATATGACGAAGACCCGCATCAGGAAACACTTGTCCTGTTTCCTGACAAACTTTACTTAACCTAACCTACGTCTTAGTAAGTTTTAGAGGAACTTGTAAACAAATGGTCCGCACACAGCTGTGTCCTTCACGTGAGCCAGATCAGGCCAGTATTCCTCAGCGGGAGACTAATTAATTAATATTATATAGGAATATGGTTTCCTCAGATGTATTATTACCATATTAATTACTCAGTTAACAACTTAAGTGAACTGTAATCAAAGGACCAAATATTATGTTTCAGTGGACCTCAATTAAATGGAGATTCTGTTACTCTTATTAGTTTTTGTAAGACATTACATGTATACTGGTATATCAGTCACAGGATATTCCTACTCTCACTGAATAAATATAAAGATCAGATGAGAAATCTAGCAAGAGTAATAACGTTATACCTTTGAATAAATGGTTTAGAAAACTAACAAGATGATAAACGAATCACTTGTGCAACGTTTGGTTATTTTTATTCTGGAAACGTTTCGCCAGGCAGTGTCTTCTTCAGTCAGTGCAGAGAACGGTGGAAGAGGAGGAGGAGAACTTTGAGGTAATCAGTTTCTCAGGCTGGAGTCGAAGAAGCTACTGACTGGCGAAGAGTTTCCAGAATAAAGTTACTCAAGTGTTGGACAAGTGTCTCATTTATCCACGTTATACTAACACTATTAGTTAGATTCGCTTATGATGTGGTGATGGTCAGCCTGAATATTTCCCTTGTAGCCTCTTATCTCTAGAGCCATGCAAGACCTGGCATGTACATCAGTAGTTAAAACAGCATACATAAGGGGAATTACCAATAGACCCCTGGCTATCATCAAGAAGGCGCTGGATAGACACCTGAAGTCAGTACGTCAGTTTGCGTGCGGCCAGCAGTAACATCCTGGTTGATCAGACCCTGATCCACCGCGAGGCCTGGTCACGGACCAGACCGAGGGGGCGTTGACCCCCCGAAATCCTTTCCAGGTACGGAGGGTATCTGGTACCTACTTTGGGGTAAATAAGGTGGCAGTCTCTCCAAGACTGCGTCACAGCGCCATTAGGCAAGATTTGTCAGGAAAGAAGATTAAGTGTTTCCTGACGCGGGTCTTAGTCATATGATGACCCACAGCTGCGGTTTTTGATCATCTGACCGAGGCCTTCCACTGGCTTACCTGTCCACCTACTTTAAAAATTATGGTTATAATTATGATCAATAGATTTTACTTGACCTTCTTGAGCTTAATTAAAGAGACCAGCTAGTGGCTTAATTCATCGACCTTCACCTTCCTGCTGCGTTATAGTTACGTTGGCTGAAGAAGACACAGGTGCAACCAATGTCACATTTTTTATTGTGGAACGTTTCGTTCTCCAGGAGAGCGAAACGCTGTCCAGTTGTCCAGGCTTTATCAAGCCGTTACGTCAGTTTAAAAGGTGAACCGGCTCGAGGAATATTGGAGATCGGGTATTGTAACCCAAGTAACGAGTCGCAATCAACACTGATAAATTATATTGTGATTTTTGTAACGTTAGGAAGTCCACTAGTGCAGTGACGTCCCTTTCCTAACATACTTTGTCCCCCCTCCCCCCTCTCCCAAATCCCCTCCCCTCTCCCAACTCCCCTCCCCTTCCACACCCTTCCTTTCCCCTCCCTTCCCTTTCCCCTCCCCTTCCCTTTCCCCCCTTCCCTTTCCTCCCCTCCTTCCCTTTCCTCCCTCCCTCCCTTCCCTTCCTTCCCCTCCCCTCAAAGTTTAAAGTTCACGGCTTTGATTACTTTATATTTCGCATCATTGACAATAAGAGTTTTTAAGTAAATACCGGAAGTTATGATGAAGATTTTGCTATAATAATATATAAGGAAAATGAGCTTTAGAGAGGAAAAAAAATTACATTTGTTAACTTGAGAATTGACTGTTAGTTACCTGGAGATGTTGTCATGGCAACCAGTAAAACAAGAGGCCTACAGGTGAAAATTTGTTACCAAGGAACCTTCTAGTTAGGCATAAGGTCGAAAATGCAATAGTAATTGCTCTGAATTTAAAGTTGGTTAATAATTCCATTAAAATTTCAAATTTGCACCTTAAGAGGCACCTAAGTTCCCTCGTCTTCTAATATGTTCATTTTTCCTCTATAATCTACCTTGTCCATAATTACTATGTTGTAGAGGTGTGAGCGTCGCTCACACCTCTACAACATAATTGTTCTCAAAGATTTGCCCGAAATGCCTAGCCATGCTAGGTGTTCTAGTGGTACACTCCGTAATTATTATTTTACTACATGTAAACCACACAATAACCAAATTCTGTAAACTCAGCATTGTAATCCTTATAGAGAATAAACTTTGAATTGAATTGAATTATACGATGAATTAAGGAAAGATCCTGGACTGCATCTTACGAAACAAAGTAAATGTGACAGTAATTATGGACAAGGTAGATTATAGTGGAAAATTGAACATGTTATTGGAAGACGAGGGAACGTAGGTGCCTCTTAAGAGTCTTCACTGACGGGCGTCATCCTTCTTATGGAATGTATCAGTTTTAATATTGTGAAACCAATAAGACTATACATTTCTTAGTTATTGAATGTAAATCAATATCACTCTTTATTTAATCAAATTTGCTTTCTGGAAAACATACCAGAGGCTGAAAATTTAAAGCCGATCAGAAGATGCATTTTCTAGTTATCACATGTATTTCAACGCTTCCAAGCCTTATTTTAACAATTTTATACACTAATAACTTTGCCTGTGACAATTGCAAAACATCACTCTCTCAATTTTTGCAGTGGTACTATCATTCTACCACATACCATTGTTCAACGTAATTTCCAAACATGTGGTGATGACATTCTGGAACAGCTTGAGCTCCAAGACTTCCCGATCCTTAAAGTAGACACGTATGTACTACCTGTCTGTGGGCGGAGATGATACCCTTGCAATGTAGCTTGCTTAGCATTTTGATTGCCTTGAGCTTCTATCTTCCGTTTATATTGTGGGACACCGTTTACAAGTCCGACAGGTGACACCTACACAACAACAGTGTAGAAATTGCTGGCGGTTTGGCCATCCGGCAAAATATTGCAGGTCCTTGGCTGAATGCTCAGTCTGTGGTGCCGATGACCATACCAATACATCTTCGTGGCCTACGTCTCTCCTGCCTTAAATGTCATGAAACTCATCCATCTCATTCTCGTCGCTGCCTTCTGTCTCAAAGAGACAGAAGGCTTTACTTACACCATGGCAGTCTCTCATCTACATCTCCAGGGAAGACTTTCCCATATTTCTTATTCTCGAGTTACTAAGAGACCTCCAACCGCGGTCTCCCATACAATCACACCTTCCACAGTTACCTCTGTATCTAACTCATTTGCAGTCCTGGACTCCGAGGTCCCTACTTCATCACCTTCTACTGTTCTCTACATGCAAGCTTCTATGTCTACAAGACCTTGCACAGCAGCTCCTCTCCCTTGCCTTTCCACTTCTTCAAAGTTCAACAAATCCCCAAAGGGTAAATCTCTTTCATTTCCAGTCTCAGTACCTGGATCTTTATCTCTTACTCGTTCTGTTGCGAGTATGGAGGTCCATCCTCCCCCTCGTACAGTACCTTCTTCTCCTGTCCCCTTCCAAGCTTCTTCTCGAGTTACCTCTAACCTCTCGTTTCCCCCCCTCCACGTTGGTAAATTCCATCGTCACCCCGATCTTTACTCACCTTCCTCCTTCTGTCTCCAATATCGTCCCACATACAATGTCCTTGTTCTCTGAAGCAACTGAAGCTGTCTCTGACTACACTGCGAAGACTAAACCATTGATGGACACTGATCCACCTCCTGTCGCTCCTCTTCACTCTTCTCCATCTGGGCAACTCCTTTCTTCACAGTGTTCCAATCCTTCGCTGCTTCTTCATTTTCCGCTGCCTCCACATATGGGCTTTTCTAACCCTTCTAGTCTGTAGATACCTCTGCCTTCCAATTTCTTATATCCTTCTCTTTGCAAACCATGGCTTTTTTACAGTGGAAAATCCGAGGCCTCAGAGGTAACCTGGGTGAGCTTCAGGTGTTGCTCTCCCAGTTTTCCCCTGCGTGTGTTTGTTTACAAGAACCCAGATTATGCTCCGCTGTTATCTGTCCTTTGTTATATGCACTGGTATTCCATATCATCAGTGCTATGTTCATACTTTGCTGCATTACACTGCAGCCCACATCCACTTGAATAAGTGGTATACAATCTGTGTTTTGTATCTTTCTCCTTCTCGGGCATTATCTATCCCAGATGTTGCATATCTGGTTTCTTCCTTACCGCCACCCCTCTGTTACTTGGCGATTTTAATGCTCACCATTTCCTCTGGGGTAGGGGGAGGTCTCGCTGTGACCCTCGTGGAATTCAGTTGGAGGCTTTTCTCACTTCTCTCCCCCTCCATGTTTTAAATACGGGTACTCCCACCCATTTGGATCCTCGTACTCAATCTCTCTCTTGCATCAATCTCTCGGTTTGCTCTTCCTCAACTGCACTAGACTTTACCTAGTCTGTCCTCCCGGACTTGCATGACAGCAATCATTTTCCAATCATCCTTACTTCTCATTCGTACTCGCCACCTCCTCGCAGCCCACGCTGGGAGTTTGACCGAGCAAATTGGGACCTTCTCTCACATCAAACTGCTTTTAGTGAGGATCCTTTTTCGTCCTCCACTGATAAGCTGTTACCCCTCTTCTCGATCTCAGTTTTAACCGCAGCTTTACATTCTATACCCCAAACCTCAGGCAGGCATCCTCAAAGGTGCGTGCCTTGGCGGTCTCCTACCTGTGCTCGTGCGGTACATTTTAAATGTGCAGCACTTCCTTGATTTTAAGGGGAGGAGAGCAGACGCCCGCCATGTCATCTGTGAAACTAAACGCACTTGTTGGTGGGATTGTTTCTACCGTCACTTCGGCTTCCTCTGTGAGTGCAGTTTGGAAAAAAGTACGGAAACTGAGTGGCAAATACACTCCCAACCCGGCTCCCATCCTTCTGGTTCCCAGTGTCGCTATAGCTAACCCTCTTGACGTTGCCACCGAACTTGGTTATCATCTTGTCCATATCTGCCAGGGGCTCCATCTCTGCCCCACGTTTCTTTCCTCCAAATCTGCCAGAGAGTTTGAGTCCTTAGACTTTTCTTTTAGTGGAGAAGAGAGCTACAATGTGCCTTTTATACTTCTAAAATTAGAGTCAACACTCTCTGATTGGTAGGTAAGACACATAGGCAACATTTAGGCAACTTTATTCCGAAACGTTTCGCCTGCACAGTAGGCTTCTTCAGTCGAGTACAGAAAGTAGGCCGGAGCAGTAGAGATGTGAAGAAGTCTACTGAAGAAGCCTACTGTGTAGGCGAAAAGTTTCAGAATAAAGTTGCCTAAATGTTGCCTATGTGTCTTACCTACCAGCCTGTCGGTATTGTATACCATTTTGATATTCACTCTCCGATTGCCGATCATCGGCAGCTGGGCCGGACGGCATTCATATCTATATGCTCCAGCATTTACATTTGTCAGCCCTTGCTGTCCTCTTACGTCTCTTTAATCTTATTTGGTCGCGATGAGTTCTGTCCCAGCTGTGGAAATCTGTCATTGTACTACCTTTTCGTAAACCAGGTACTTTGGGGCCTGATGCCTCCCACTATCGTCCCATTGCTCTTACCAGTGCGGATCTGGTAAATAGACGTTTGGTGTGGTATTTAGAGACACTCAATAGTCTCTCCACTAGTCAATATGGCTTTTGTAAGGGCCGTTCTACTATTAGCCCCTTGCCCCGTTTAAATACATATGTACGTAATACCTTTGCCAATAACCACTTGGTTATCGCCATCTTTTTTGGTCTTGAGAAGGCATATGACACAACTTGGAGATATAACATCTTGACCCAAGTTCACTCCTTAGGCCTCCGAGGCAATCTACCATTTTTTCCTTAAGAATTTCTTATCCAATAGACATTTCTGTGTTCGGATTAATAATATGCTTTCCAAGGACTTTGTCCAGGCTGAAGATGTCCCCCAGAGGTGTGTCCTGAGCACCACACTTTTTCTCCTTGCTATAAATGATCTGGCATCTGTTCTTCCATCTATGTTGATGACTTTGCTATAGCTTGTGCAGGCACTGTCTGTCACCTCATTGCAGCTTCTCTCCAGCATGTGGTCAAATTGGGTTTAAATTTTTTAGAACTAAAACACACCAAATTACTTTCACTAGGCGTTCTATCGTCCCTGATAATCCATTGTACCTATATGGTTGGTGTATTCCAGAACATGATACTGTCAGGTTTCTCGGCCTTCTGTTTGACCGTCGGTTATCCTGGAAACCTCACATTACCTCCTTGAAGGCAACTTGTCATAGCCGGCTGAACCTCCTTAAAATCCTCGCTCGTTTCATGGGGGGAGGGAGGGCTGATTGTACAACTCTCCGACAGCATTCTGCCCTAATTTCATCGAAACTAGGTTATGGCGACCAGATATATTCAGCGGCCTCTCCTGCAACTCTTTCTAGCCTTAATCCCGTCCATCACCAGGGATTACGTTTATGCCTCTGTGCTTTTCACTCTTCACCTGTTGAGAACCTCTATGTAAAGGCGAATATTCCATCCTTGACAGATCACCGTGATGCTCATTGCTCTGATATTTTGTTCGCTTTCATGACCACATCCACCACAATCGTCTTACTCACGGGTATCTCATAGAGAGGCGCCCTGTTCTACTCTGTGAGAATTGTCAGGTTCCAGTTTCTGTTGGACTGCTCATTCTGTCAATGAACACTCAAAATTTACCTCCAACGTCATCACCGCTCTAGTGCCCTTACTGCTGACAGACCCTCCTTTAACCCAGACTCTCTAGTTGACTTTTTGACAGCAACTGATTTACTGCGCAAACTTTGATGATGATGCCTCTAACACTCCTCACAGCCCTTTCTATCTCTCCGTCCTGCTATCCTCTACCCCTGAACTATCCCTTGCCCTCTACACTCCACGACCTAATAATAATCCCTCTCCCTCTTGCTACCCAATATCCCTGCCCTGCTGCGCTGTATGACCCTTGTAGGTTTAGCGCTTCTTTTATATTATAATAATATTATGAAGCTGATGGATAAGTCGTTCTCAGGAATGATGAACATCAGAAGGAGTTTTATGTAATCAGTCCCTCAGCCTGGAGTTCATGTAGTCGATATAATCAACTACATCGACTCCAGGCTGAGGGACTGATTACCTCAAGCTCCTTCTGATCTTCACCATTTTTCTTTGTATTGGACTGATGAAGCCACTATGTGGAGAAATCTTTCCACAATAAAGATACTCAAGTGTTGCACGTCTCTAATTTATCAGCCTGTTTGTTTTCTGAATCATTTATCTACATTGTTTACGAAAACCTGGAAGAATAAAAGTACAATTTAGCTAAGAAGATACGAGTTATGCAACAAAACTAGACAAAAATCTGATATGAAAGGACTCACTAAACTCGTGAAACTTAAAAACGCCGTAAAAACGAGAACTTTCATTAGTTCTCGGTTTTATTTCCAATTGAAATTCTCGACAAGCCAATAAGACAAAATATTTGACCAATTTTTTATAGGACACTGAAAGCTGTGAGACAAGGTGAGTGACTGAAGTAACATTTACCAGGTAGCATCTACACAGTCCAGGAACACTGCTATACATTCTCTTACAAAGATTATTGTCCCACACACAGCATCTCAATAATCCACAAACGTTGAGAACATCACGATATTAGAAAAAACCTCGGGAATATTTTTGTAATAATTTGATGTAACATTCTTCATAACACAACAAGGCAGGAAGTCTGAGAATTGTTACCTAATTCTAACAGCAGACGAGAGAATATTTTCACAAGGAAACTCCTGGAGAATGAGAGAGAGAAGAGGAGACTGGAGGAGGGATGGAGAGAGAGAGAGAGAGAGAGAGAGAGAGAGAGAGAGAGAGAGATGGAGGCTGCTAACTAGATGGTGTCAAGTAAATCTTCACTCACGTCTTCAGAAACTGGTTGGCGTCTCACTCACCCTCACCTTCGCTCTTCCTCCCTCACCCTCCTTCTTCCTCCCTCACCCTCCCTCTTCCTCCCTCACCCTCCCTCTTCCTCCCTCACCCTTCCTCTTTCACCCTCACCCTCCATCACCCTTCCTCTTTCACCCTCACCCTCCATCACCCTTCCTCTTCTCCCTCACCCTCCCTCTTCCTACCTCTTCCCTCCTCACCCTCCCTCATGCTTCTTCATCCCCCTCAGCCTCCCTTATCCTCCCTCATGCTGCTTCATCCTTCCTCATCTCCCTTCATGCTCCTTCATACTCCCTCAACCTCCCTCATTCTCCTTCATCCTTCCTCAACCTCCCTCATCTTCCTTCATACTCGATCCTCCTCCCTCATCCTTCATCATCATTCTCCCAACCTCTCTCATTCTTCCTCATCCTCTCTCATCCATCGTTATTCTCCCTCATCCTCCATCATTTTTATCATTCCTCATCCTCCCTCATTACCCCTCATATTTCCTCATCCTCCTTCATCTTTCCCCAGTCTACCTCATCCTTCCTAACCTTCCCTCATCTTTCCTCATTCTTCCTCATCCTCACTCATCCTCCATCCTTCCTCATCTCCCTCATCCTTCCTCATCCTCCCTCATCACCCATCCTTTCTCATTCTCCCTCATCCTCATCATCCTCCCTCAACCTTCCTCATTCTCCCACATCCTTCCTCATCCTCACACATCCTTCCTCATCCTTCCTCATTCTCCCTCATCTTCCTCATCTTCCCTCATCCTTCCTCATCTTCCTCATCCTTCCTCATCCTCACTCATCCTCCATCCTCCCTCATCCTACCTCATTCTTCCTCATCCTTCCTCATCTTCCCTCATCCTTCCTCATCCTTACTCATCCTCCCTCATCCTTCCTCATCCTCCTTCATCCTTCCTCATCCTACCTCATCATCACTCATCCTTTCTCATCTTCCCTCATCCTTCCTCATCCTCACTCATCCTCCATCCTCCCTCATCACTCATCCTTCCTCATTCCTCCCTCATCCTTCCTCATCCTTCCTCATCCTCTCTCATCCTTCCTCATCCTCTCTCATCTTCCTTCCTCATTCTCCCTCATCCTTCCTCATCCTCACTCATCCTCCATTCTTCCTCATCCTCACTCATCCTCCATCCTGACTCATCCTTCCTCATTCTTCCTCATCCTCCCTAATCCTCACTCATCCTCCATCATCCTTCCTCATTCTCCCTCATCCTCAATCATCCTTCCTCATCCTTCCTCATTCTCATTCATCCTCCCCATCTATCCTTATCCTCCCTCATCTTCCCTCATCCTTTCTCATTCTTCCTCATCCTCCCTCATTCTTCCTCATCTTCCTTCATCCTCCCTCATCCTCCTTCATCCTCCCTCATCTTCCCTCATCCTCTCTCAACCTTCCTCATTCTCCCTCATCCTCCTTCATCCTTCCTCATCCTCCCTCGTCCTCCTTCATCCTTCCACATCTTCCCTCATCCTTCCTCATCCTCCCTCATCCTCCCTCACCCTTCCTCATCTTCCCTCATCCTCCCTCATTCTCCCTCATCCTTTCTCATCCTTCCTCATCCTCACTCATCCTTCCTCATCCTCCCTCATACTCCCTCATCTTCCCTCATCCTCATCCTTCCTCATCCTCCCTCATCCTTCCACATTCTCCCTCATCTTTCCTCACCCTCCCTCATCTTCTCTCATCCTTCCTCATCCTCCCACATCCTCCCTCACTCATTCTCACTCTTACTTATTCTCACTCATTGTCACTAGCTCACTCACTCTCTTTCCCACTCACTCATTTTCACTCTCATTCTCACTCACTCTCATTCTTGCTTACTTATTCTCACTCATTCTCACTCATTCTCACTAACTAGCTCTCCTCCTCGGTGACTCACTAGCTCACTCCCTCGTTCACTCGGTCACTCAGTCACTCCTTCTTTCGGTCACTCACTCCCTCGGTCACTCAGTCACTCCTTCCCTCGGTCACTCATCACTCCTTCCCTCGGTCACTCAGTCACTCCTTCCCTCGGTCACTCCCTCGGTCACTCACTCTCTCGGTCACTCAGTCACTCCTTCGGTCACTCAGTCACTCCCTCCATCGGTCACTCACCCCCTCGGTCATTCGGTCACTCCTTCCCTCGGTCACTCACTAAACATAGCTATGAGCTATGCTGATATCATGATACAACAGGACATAAGATGAGTACCAGTCTTAATGAAGTTCAAGTAACTTGTAATCAACTAGGCCTCATAATATCGTCCTCTAAAACGAAGATATTAACAAACAAACAACATCCCCGCCCACCTGTTTGCTGGGTGAAAACATCAGCTACGATAAATCTTACAGATAGACACACCCTTCAATAAATCCATCATACCACAACTAAATAAAAAATATAAAGATAGGATAAATGCTCTCAGAGCTGTGGCAACAACCCCAAACTTGGTACTAATGTATGAACAGTGAGAATGATGTACATAGCCTATATTAGATCCTTAATTGAATATGCTGCGTCCATGTTAATATTAGCTAATGGACCTAATGCAAAATATAGCCCTCAGAATTATTCTTGGCTGTTCCAAATCTACCAAGGTTCTTAACATGAGGAAGGAGCTTGGTGTGTCTAGTATCAGTGATAGGATTATTGAGATTAACACTGTACTTGGTATTAGAATGTTAAGAAATGATTCAGACACTGTTACTATAAATCTTACTAAATATCTAGAAGTAAATACACATAAATCTAAATGGGTTGTGAAACATGCAATTATCTTAAGTTTTATAACCTGCATGAACTGTATCACTGTAGACAGCAAGAGCATTTCACCCCCCACCCTCAATGGAAGATGTGTTCATTTAATATCACATACCTGCAAGTCCCCCCCCCCCCCCAAGAAGCTCAATACTAGTAATCCCTTTTTAAAATCACTTACAAAAGCACCTGCACAAAAATAAATTTCTCTCTTAACTGTCAGTAATAATTTATCACAAGTTATATACACTGATGGATCTAAGCAGGAGTCGAGTAGCAGGGATGCATCTGCTCTTGTTGTCACCTCCCTAGCTAATAACGATAGCAACTATGTTGAGTTATGCATAAGAATAAACAACTGGGCGTCTCCACCGCAAACTGAATTATTTACCATCCTAATGGCTCTAAACTTAACCTAACCTATGACACTAAGCTGACTCTTTTATTATTGCTGATTCCATGTCATCATTGAGGGCGCTTGACTTACGTTATGACCCCCTAACAACATACGCATTGAAAATGTCAAGTGTAGATAGTAAAAAAATCAGAGAAAAATTAATGCAGATCTCCATAAACACAGTGAATTAACTTTTTCATGGTAAAGTTGGTAGGTTAGCCAAACAAAGTACCTTGAAGGAATATGTTGAATATAACTTGGGTGCATCTGTGTCTTACATTAGAAATAATATTAGGAGAGAAGTAAATAATATAACTGAATGCTGTAGGAATGCAGCTAGAAGCCTGAGTAGATCTGTAACTCACTATGACAGCATGAACGTAAATGAATGTGTTTATGGAGCAACTTGCAATGTGGACAGACTGACTGATGCTGTAGTAGCCGAGCTTAGGCTTAGTTACAAGCACTTTAACAATTTAACACATGCTCAGATGATCAAACTAAATTCAAAGTATGTGATCATCCTCATGGTCACTATCAGGAATCGTAAATAGTTAATTGTTCACTTATTGAGAAGGTATAATATCCAGATGTACTCCTGTTTATCATTCTGGATCCTAGGTCCTAGGCATTTTGTGCATCCATATGCTCTTGTGTAACCCTCCTTGGGACGGATATGGATTGCACAATAAACTAGCCACTTCAGCAGTGAAATCCAAAAACAGTCTAATCGTAAACCAGTTTTATCACTTATAAATAAATTCTTGTGCTCCTCCAGTGGCAACTTGCGTTCTGTCAATAAGTCAATAGACACAGGACAGTTGCCAGAGATCTGGAGGACAGCGAATGTAGCTCCTATATTTAAGAAAGGAGACAGATAGGAAGCGCTGAACTATAACTCAGTTTCACTGACATGCATACCATGCAAGATAATTGAGGAGAGTGTTAGAACACTTGCAGAGTAGTGGTTTCATAAAAAAAATAACCAGCATCGATTTAAAAATGGCAAATCTCTTGTCTTATAATCCTCCAGGAGTTATATGACAAAGTAACAGAGAGAGAGAGAGAGAGAGAGAGAGAGAGAGAGAGAGAGAGAGAGAGAGAGAGAGAGAGAGAGAGAGAGAGAGAGAGAGAGAGAGAGAGAGAGAGAGAGAGAAGTGAGAGAGAGAGAGAGAGAGAGAGAGAGAGAGAGAGAGAGAGATGGGTGGATTGCATTCTCTTAGGAAAAATTTGATACTATACCCCAAAAGAGATTGAGGCAAAAGCTTGATGTGTAGTCATGAATAACGGAACGTACTCCGGTCGATTAAAGAGTATCTCAGAGGAAAGCAAAGAGTGATTATCCAGGAAGAGATGTCAGAAAGAATTAGATTGAGTCAGATTTATACTTATTACGTGATGGTGTACAACCAATGATGAGAATAATAACAGATGAGAACAGGAAAAGACTACACATGGATCTGTGCAAACTACATGACACATTAGAGAAATGGTTGTTTGAATTCATTCACAAATGCAGTATTATGAATGCTGGGGAAGAGGTAAGAAAACTGGACGCGGAATATGGACTCGGGGGACAGCATCTGCAGAACTCAAAGAATAAAGACCTGGGGGTGAGTATAATGCCTAGGATACCACCAGAAGCTCACATCAACCGAATAACCTCCGCAGCCAATGCTCAATAGGGGAATCATCGAGTAGCCTTCAGGATTCTCAACACAGAGTCATCCCGGGCCCTTTATATAACATCTTCAAATATGCAGCACTAGCATGGAACCCACAACCTAAGGAAAAAAAAATGTTAAGAAACTAGAAAAAGTACAGAGGTATGCAAGAAGAGTAGTTCCAGAGCAAGGGGATGTGAGCTCTGAGGAGAGGCTAATGAAATTGAACCTAACGACATTAACAGACAAGATTCTGGGAAGACATAAAAACAGCCTACAAAATACTCACAGGACTTGATAGTTAGACAGAGATAGGCTATGTAAGAGGTAAGAAACAGGTACTCAGGAGCACAACTGGAAATTATAGACACAGGTGATTCACAGCGATGTCGGGAAGTATTTCTTCAGCCTCAGGGTGGTCAGGGCTCCAGAACTTTTATATAAAAGGGGCTTAAAAGGCAGCCGTCTGCCTGGAGAGAAGTGGCTTGAAGCCTTCTTGTTGTTCTACTTGTTCTTGTTATTATTTTTCTTCTTGTCCTTCTTGTTTTTGTTGTTATTGTTCTTCTTCATTATATTATTATAATTATTATTATTATTATTATTATTATTATTATTATTTAGGTGGCTGGTGGAATTTTGGGGGCGTTTCAGGCCCACTTATTCCCTTAAGTGTCTTCAAGCACATACAGATAAGTATAATCAAACAAACAGATTCTCTCTCTCTCTCTCTCTCTCTCTCTCTCTCTCTCTCTCTCTCTCTCTCTCTCTCTCTCTCTCTCTCTCTCTCTCTCTCTCTCTCTCTCACTCACTCTCACTCTCACTAACTCGCTCGTTGCGACCAGATATTGGATCGACTCCACCGGGCGGGAGTTTGTCATGGTGTTATACCTGTCACCGCGCTACTCCAGCAGACTTACTACCGGTGGTGGCCACTATCAGTGTGTGTTAATAGCCTCTTTATTATATCCTTCTCCTGCATGTCTCCTACCCAGATTTTAACCTACGCACTTTTACTCGCTCCGAGGTTGCATGAGCCGGCTGCTTACGAGAGCCGGCTGCTTGCAAATGATTGCTAGAACTTTCTCGGGGAGGTTTTCTTTTTTGTCCCCAGGAAATTCTAGTTCTCTAAACCTTTCACTTTTTTTAAAGAAATATTTATTTTTCTCACATCAGTGTGCCATGCCACAATGTATGTGGTTTATCGCTTGTCACTCAGATTAGGGGATGTTGGAGAGAAGGGAAGATATTTTCCAGTAAAAGTTGACCTTAGATTGGAATATGACGCCACTGTGGCTGTAAAACAAGTGAATGTTAGAGTGTAGGTGAAAAGTCCAGCCTTAAAAGATAATGAATCTTATACAAAGTGGAAATTATCTTACATTCTCTTTGGTGATAACTCAGTACTTTCGGTAGATTGAAGAAGGAAAGTTGCAGAGGATGGAGGAAGAACTGGGGAGGATATGTAGACGATGGAAGCTGAAAGTAGTCAAGAATACTGTCAGGAGGTGTATGAAGCTTAAATAATGGTAGACTAAAGAACAGAAAGCCACAATACTGTGACCGGAAAATAAAAAAATAACCTGCACATGAGAGAGAGAGAGAAAGAAAGAGAGAGAGAGAGAGAGAGAGAGAGAGAGAGAGAGAGAGAGAGAGAGAGAGAGAGAGAGACAGAGAGAGACAGAGATATTACGACGACGTTTCGGTCTGACAGTCGCAGTGTAATTTGTCCAAGTCGGACCGAAACGTCGTCGTAAGGTTGTGTCTCGTACCTGTGGGTTATCTGTGTAATGATTGACTGGAAGTCAGACTGGAGGAAGTATGGAAGAAATGTATGTATTTAAACACCTGAGAGTTGGTATGCGGAAATATAGATACAAGTCAGTGAAAATGTCATGAAATCAACTATTATGAAACATGGGAAGAAAAATAGAAGTGACAATGGCAACTTTATTTGCACAGAGTAAAGTGTAGTTTACAAATGACATAGAATTAACTGACATATATAAAATACTTTTTTTAAGAAGTTTTCCTTGTTACGCTGAGTAATCCCGTCAACCTTAAAATAAACTATAACTACTAACAATTATTTAACTAGGCTAGTTCACTAGAATGACACGATTTGCAATCTTTGACTATTTATTTAACAATATTGTTAATGAATTATGACATTTTGAATTTGAATGTAACGATATGGTACAAGTTTTGCAGCAGTGATTACTGCAGTAGATTATTGTAATCATGGGGGAACGCTAAACCCACGGGAATTATACAGCGTCGGTGGTGGGGGGGGGGGATGGAAGGTATTCAGACTTAATTCAGGGAACTGGAGCACAGATCCAATTTCCTAGATCAAGAGCCCTCCCTTGAGGGGTACTGAAGTACATATTATGGTTTAGGCCGAAGTAGAGGTGATATTTTTCTATATTTTTGAAGCAGGTGGCTTGTAGGTAACTCTCTGCATCTTCTGGAAGTGTGTTCCAAATTTTAGCGCCTTTATTTGCAGGCAGTGTCTCTAAATGTTGAGTACATGCAACAAATATCTCTTTGATACACGTGTTGTATCCAAGAGATGTTTGTTTCATGTATTGTGTCTGTGTGTTCTGTTGCAGCTCATCAGGAAGAGTCGGGGCATTGGGTTGAAGCTCTAAGGTTATTCCCGAATAATATGAAGAAGTTCTTGTCAATACTGAGAGTAAGTTTGCTGGTTGCCACTTAGGTAGAACTTTTCAAGAGCTCCTCGTTAAGTTTGTTATTAAGAACACCCGGATCTGCACTGGATATGACAAATGTTGTATCTGCAAGCAGAACTAGTTCAAGTCCCTGAGAGGCATATCCACACATGGTAGGTGTAAATGAGGAATAATTATAGACCAAGGACGTTCCTCTGAGGCATCCCATGTTGATAGTTTGGGTCAACAAAGTTGTATCGTTGATTATTGCATGTTGACGTCCGTCAGTGAGGTGGCATTTTATGTGAGAGAGTATGACCTCTCGTTCCATAATTCTCTAGTTTCAGCAGCAAGATGTTGTGGTCTAGAGTGTCAAATGTTTTTCATAGATCAATAGAGAGACGCCCAATGCGTATTCATTGATATAATAATAATAATAATAATAATAATAATAATAATAATAATAATAATAATAATAATAATAATAATAATATCTTCATTTACCACAAGTACATGTACAAGGTATACAGTCCTAGATGACATCAGTGACATACTACTATATAGAAAGCCCCCTTGTTATGTAGAGCATTTCGGGCAAATTAGGTCCTTATCCCAGGATGCGACCCACAACAGTCAACTAACTCCTAGGTACCCATTTTACTGAAGGGTGAACATGGACAACCGGTGTAAAGAAACACTCCCAGTGTTTCTACCCGCACTGGGAATCGAACGCAGACATTCGCAGTGTGAAGCGAGAGCTTCAGCCACCAGGCCACGGGGCACCGTAGCCTGAAAGGACAGAGTGTAGCATCCTTATGATAGCATCATTAGTATTTTACGTTGGCCTGAAAGCAAACTGACAAGGGTTAAGATTATATTGTTTAGTTATAAATGTATTTAATCGTTCGCATATTATCTTTTCAAAGATTTTCAACAAGACAAGCAAGTTAGAGTTTTCAGGTGTTGATTTCAGTCATCTTCGTGAATTAGAGTAACACGTGACACCTTAATTATATAAGGGAAAGTTTTGGTTTCAGAGAATAATTAAGCAGTTGCAGTGATATATGAGACTTTATTTGTGAATGGTGGTGTACTAGCTTCATTACTTGGTTTGTGTTATTGTTCATTTATTATTAATGTTACCTCTGTAGAATTGTTGGTCACAGGTAGAGGAAGTTTTGATAATTGTCACCGAAGTATTGACTGACCTGAGCAACGGAGAGAGGTTTCAGCACCTCTGCAGGAGCATAAAGTGTAGCTCTGGATGTTGCAGCGAGGAGGCAGTGGAGATGTCATGTTGAAAATCAATGAGGGGGTTTGAATATTATGTAGACAATAATAAGCAAAACATTAGAAGATGGTGTTGTGGGATGAAAGGTAAAATTCAGGGAGTGGAAGATAGGCTCTTGAGAGGCTTTTGTCATTAATAGCTTTATCACGGGCGAGATCCCCAGAAGTACGTTTTAAAAATTTTAGGGAGACAGTGGTTTAGGATGTGAGTAAAAGAAAGTCAAGAACAAGATTGCTAAGAGCGATGATTAAAAGTTTACTGTGTATTGGCAGGTTACTACGCTGAGGAGGAGGAGCTACGACGGCAGTCATGGAACGGTAGTAGCAGTAGCAGCAGCTCCACACTGGTGATGAACATGTCCTCGTATGCCCTCCCTCTGCCCCCTCACACCGCTGTCAACCGGGTCTCCTCCACCAGGATGCGACCTCCACCAGCACACATCAACAGGGACAGCCACTCCTCTTCTAACGCCACCACCAACACCGCCGTCACCACCACCATCATCACCACCAACAACACTGTCTTCACCAACGACACCACCAGCAGGCCCGCCATGGGCAAAGTCTTCCCTCCCGACGGAGGCTTCGGTCTCAACAAGCTGTCCTACGTGGGTCCCATAGTCATGGGCTTTGGAGGTTAGTACTGATGATTTATGTTACATATACTATGTGAATTTTAGATATCACACACACAAATAAATTAACGTACAGAACAAAAGTTCTTGCACGCGCGCGTGTGCAAGAACTGATCCTTAGGGGAAACCCATTTGTTCCATTTTCCCATCCTGAAACATTTGCCTTTTCCATCAATTTCTGTCATCAATTCGTTCGATATTCCTTGAGCCACTGTTAAACTTCACCTCGTGTCCCTGATTCCTCCTCTAATTTGTGAATCAATCTCTGGTGTCGTAGAGTGTCAAATGCTTTCATACAGTCCAAGAATATGCAGTCAAACCATCTTTGCCTTTCCAGTAGGTTAGTGAGGCAAGACTTACCATCCTTAAAGCTGTACTGACTTTCGTAAAAAAAAAAAAAAAAAAAAAAAAAGTTCCACCTCTCCAGATGTTCAACCACTCATTTCTTGATTATCTTTCCCAGTACTTCAGACAGTATACATGTCAATCATACTGGTCTATAATTCAGTAACTTTTGTCTGTCCCCCCCCCCCTGCTTATTTTCAGTCTTCCAGCTGTCTGATACATTTTCTGTCTCCAGGGACATGTTGTAG
>NC_069415.1:45997088-46002088 GCF_026875155.1 Cherax quadricarinatus
TTTCGTGCCAAAGAGAATGGCTTCAGTTTTCCCTAGGTGTAATGATAGTTTGTTGTCTACTAACCATTTGCTGCAGGACTGTATCAGTGTGGGTTGCATGCTGGTGCTACATACTCCATGATAAGTCTGACATATGTTGTTTGAGATTCTTGAATGAATCTTTATCGAGATTCCCAAAGGCCATTCTTAGATTTGCCAGACGAGCATTGACTGCATTGAAGCAGTATTGGTCCTGAGACCAGTCTTTACGGAGACCCGCTTCTCACTCCTCCCCATTCTGACATCTCTTCCCAGAAAATCACTATTTACTTTCTTCCCTAAGGTATTCTTTGATTCTCCAGAGTATATTCCCTGTTTTTTACGCCTACCTCTCAAATTTTTGTCTTAGTTTTTTTGTGAAGTGTAGTGTCAAATGCCTTCTTTCAGGCCAGATATGTGCAATCCACCCAGCCTTCTCTCTCCTGTCTCACTTCTGTCACTTTGTCATAGATCTCCAGCAGGTTAGTAAGATAAGATTTGCCATCTGTAAATCTGTGCTGATTACTGCTTGTGAGATCACTTTTTTCTGCAACTTTCCTTGCATGGTATGTATGTCAGTGATACTGGCCTCTAGTTCAAAGCTTTCTGTCTGTCTCCTTTCTTAAATACTGTGACTACATTCACTGTCTTCCGAATCTCTTGTTGTAGATGTTAGCGAGGGAGTCATACAATGCTTCTCTCAGAATCCATGGTGACACCTTGTCAGGTCACATTGCCTTCTATGTATCCAGCTCATTCAAGTATTTTTCACTTCTTCCGCTATTGTGCATATTTTCCAGTAGCCGTCGGTGTACATGTTTCTCTAGGCCCTCTGGTACTGCCCTGTTTCCACCGGGAACACTCTCTTTAAATTGTTTGTTCAACACTTCACAGACTTCCTTGTCATTACTCGGGTGTGTATGTGTGTGTGTGTGTGTGTGTGTGTGTGTGTGTGTGTGTGTGTGTGTGTGTGTGTGTGTGTGTGTGTGTGTGTGTGTGTGTGTGTGTATGTGTGTGTGTGTACTCACCTAGTTGTACTCACCTAGTTGAGGTTGCGGGGGTCGAGTCCGAGCTCCTGGCCCCGCCTCTTCACTGGTCGCTACTAGGTCACTCTCCCTGAGCCATGAGCTTTATCATACCTCTGCTTAAAGCTATGTATGGATCCTGCCTCCACTACATCGCTTCCCAAACTATTCCACTTACTGACTACTCTGTGGCTGAAGAAATACTTCCTAACATCCCTGTGATTCATCTGTGTCTTCAACTTCCAACTGTGACCCCTTGTTACTGTGTCCAATCTCTGGAACATCCTGTCTTTGTCCACCTTGTCAATTCCCCTCAGTATTTTGTATGTCGTGTGCGTGTGTGTGTGTGTGTGTGTGTGTGTGTGTGTGTGTGTGTGTGTGTGTGTGTGTGTGTGTGTGTGTGTGTGTGTGTGTGTGTGTGTACTCTCCTATTTGTACTTCCGTATTTGTAGTTGCAGGAGTTGGTTCTCAGCTCCTGGCCCTGCCTCGTAACTTGTTACTTTTCAGACTCACTCCCTGTTATCTTCGTCCTATCGTACTTGCTCTTAAAACTATGTTTGTAGCCTGCCTCTACTACTTCCCCACTAAGGTCGTTCCATTTCCTGACAACTCTGAGACTGAAGAAATACTTCCTAACATCCACGTGGCTCAACTGTGACTTGAATTTCCAATGGTGTCTCCCCCAAGTTCCTGTTTCTCACTTCTCAAACAACCTATCGATGTCTCCCTAATCAATTCCCCTGAACATTTTGTATGTTATTGTGTCCCCTCTGTTTCTTCTGTCTTCCAGTGTCGTTAGGGTTGGTTCCATTAGCTTTTCATCGTAGCTCATGTCTCTTACATAATTTTGTATTTTATCCGGTTTCTTTACATGCATTTTTTCAGGTGTGGTTTCTATAATGGTGCTGCATACTCCAAAATTAATCTAACGTATATTGTATAACAGGCCCAGAATGACTCTTTGTTGAGATTCCTGAATGCTAATTTTAGATCTGCCAGAAGAGCATTTGTTGCAGAGGATATTCGTTTGATGTGAGCTTCTGGCAATATATTAGGTACTATGCTCACCCCTTTGTTTTTTCTCTTTGGGTGAGGTTTGCTGCCACTGTCCCCCAAGTCTATACTGTGTCCCGTTTTCTTGCCCTTTTCCCAGTCGTCATAACCTTGCATAGGCTGGGGGTTGAATTCAAACAAATGCTTATTTGACCAGTCTTGTAATTTCTTCAGATCCTTTGAAGCCTTTCCCTATCCTCATCTGTTTTTATCCTCCTCATTAGTTTTACATGATCATGCAAGGCTACATCTGACTCATTCCCGTCTGGTATGCCATTCATATAATTCCAAAACAGTACTGAACTTAATGCCGATCCTTATTCCAACATGTCTTCCTATACAATGACTCTTCGCTTCCTTCTCCTAAGGTACTCTTTAATCAACTGGAGTACATTCCCTGCCTACACCTTCTTGCAGTCTAAGAAAATGTAATCCAACCAGTCCCTCTCTCTCTACTGTCTCATGTTTTTTTTATGTCTGAGAATTACAACATGTTGGGACAAGATTTCCCACAGGCGCTGTATAATCCCTAAGGGTTTAGCGATCCCTATGATAATAATAATAATTGCCATCTCTGAGCTTAGACTGGTAGTGACACCGCCCAATACTTCCTCTTTATGTCTCCTTTCTTAAATATAGAGACTTCATTTGCTGTCTCCCAGGTCTCTGACAACTGCCCCATGTTCACCGACTTGTAGGTCTTACCTAGTGGTTCAGACAGCACTTTTGCTCCCTCTTGCAGAATATATGGTGGCACCTTATCAGATCTCACTGCCTTTGATGTATCCAGTTTCATCAAAAATTTCTTTACCTTTTCCCGTGTTGTGCACAGTGTTTAATACTTGTTGGTGTACTGTTTTCCCTGTGCCAACTAATAATGCCACTGTTTCAACTGAGAGGACTTCTTTAAATCGTTCTTTCAACACTTCTCAGACTTCCTTCTCATTTTATAACAGCTCTCCATATTTCTTCATTCAAATTACCTGGATTTTTATTGTCATCTATCTTCTGATGTGGCTGTGACAGTCTTGGTTCAGACTTCACCTTTATGGTTGAGTCATTCCATGAATGTTGCTCAGCCTCTTTCCTCGCCTTGACATATTCCTTTCTGGCAAATATTGTCTTCTGTTTTCTTGCTTACTGTATTTTTTTTCATGCTCTTATGTTTTTTTTTCCTCTTTGCATCTCTGGTAGAACTAAAGGATCTCTTTGTCTTTGTTATTTCCACTTCTTCTTGTGGGAATAAAGTTGTCCTCTTCCTCCCAGCTCTTTCCATCTAGGACCTCCATTAACTCATTCACTGACTTTTCTTATAGTTCCTCTTACCACTGCACTGTATACAGAAACTGTCGCATCCCTTTAAATACCCTTTTCTAAATTCTGGCTTCTGTGCCCTCCACTCTCCAATCTTCCATTACATTGATGTTTAGCACTGTATGGTCTCTAGCACCCAGGGATGACTTTCTTGTTCTTTCATTTACACATGTGATAAACACTAGTTCCTGTCTTTCTGGCTCATCTCTTTGTCTCTCTTTCCTAGAGTTCTTAACATGCTGATATAAAAAGCTTTTCGTAATCGCCTCCATCAAGTTAGTCCTCCATGTTTCCAGCCCCCATGTGGGTTCCAGTTCTCCTAGTCTGTTTCTTTTTGGTTCCAGTCACACATGATAATTTAACTTGCTTCAGCTGCTTCTGTTTTTGTGTAAATCATTGCTTAGTTATCTTTATATTCTGATCTTAGTGTTCTAGTAGGTGATGGGTTGTATATAACTACAATCACTATTGTTAGGTGATGGGTTTTATATATGCAACTACTATTGTTAAGGGTTCTCTATAAATGCAACTAGTACTATTAGGTGGTGGGTTGTATATAACTGCATCTAGTACTGTTAGGTACTGGGTTGTATATATGCAACTACTATTGTTAAGTGGAGGGTTCTTTTTAAATGCAATTAGTACTATTAGGTGATGGGTTGTTATAACTGTAACTAGTACTGTTAGGTGGTGGGTTGCATGTAACTAGGTGGTGGGTTGTATATAATTACAACTACTACTCTTAGGTGGTGGGTTGTTTATAACTACAACTACTGTTAGGTGGTGGATTGTATATAACTGCAGCTACTACTATTAGGTGGAGGGTTGCATATAATTGCAATGATTATTGTTATATGGTAGGTTAAATATAACTACAACTACAATTGTTAGGTAGTAGCTGTAGTTATATGCTACCCAACAGTAGTAGTTGCATATAACTACAACTACTACTATTGGGTGGAGGGTTGTATATAACTACAACTACCACTGTTAGGTGGTGGTCTGTATATAACAACTACTACTGTTAGGTACTGCATTGCATACATCTGTAACTACTACTATTGGGGGTGGGTGGGCTGTATATAATTACAGCTAGTACTATTAGGTGGTGGGTTGTATATAACTGCAACTAGTACTGTTAGGTGGTGGGTTGTATGTAACTACAAATAATGTTAGGAAGAGGGTTGTATATAACCAATTGTTACTGTTAGGCAGTGGGTTGTATATAACTACAACTACTATTAGGTGGTGGTGGATTGTATATAACTGCAGTCACTACTGTTAGGTGGTGGGGTGTATATAACTACAACTACTACTGTTAGGTGGTGGGTTGCATTTATCTCCAACTACTACTAGTACTGTTCGGTGTTGGGTTGTATATAACTTCAACTAATACTATTAGGTGGAGGGTTGTATATAACTGCAACTAGTACTGCTAGGTGGAGGGCTGTGCATAACTGCAATTTCTTCTGTTAGGTGGTGGGTTGTATGTAGCTGCAACTAGTAGTGTTAGGTGGTCTAGTCTTAACTGAGCCCACTATATAGTCATTTGACTCATGCTAGTTTATCTCTCTCCTTCAAAACTGTTCT
>NC_069415.1:46009588-46030276 GCF_026875155.1 Cherax quadricarinatus
GGAACTCAACCAGTCATCCACCTTAAACACACACACACTCAACCAGTCACCCACCATACACACAGGAACTCAACCTGTCACTCACCATACATAAACAGGCAATCAACCAATTACTCACTATATACACACAGGCAATCGACCAGTCACCTACCATACACACACAAGCAATCGACCAGTCATCCACCATACATACACACACACACACTCAACCAGCCACCATCCATACACACATACACTCAATCAGTCACCCATCATACACACACAGAAAACCAGTCACCCACTATACACACACACACACACTCAACCAGTCACCCACCATAAACACACAGGCACTCAACCAGTTACCTACCATACATTGAACATTAAAATGGTATAAAATACCGACAGGTTGTTAGGTAAGACACATATGCAACAGTTAGGTATCTTTATTTCGAAACGTTTCGCCTACACAGTAGGCTTCTTCAGTCGAGTACAGAAAAGTTGATAGAAGCAGAAGATACTTGAAGACGATGTAATCAGTCCATCACCCTTAAAGTTTTGAGGTGGTCAGTCCCTCTGTCTGGAGAAGAGCATTGTTCCATAGTATGAAACAGTATGGAGATGAAGTGACAGGATGGATACCTAACTGTTGCATGTGTCTTACCTAACCTACCATACATACAAAGAGTCATTCAACCAGTTACCCACCATACACACACTCAACCAGTCACCCACCATACACACACAGACAATCACTGAGTCACCCACCATATACATACAGACAACCAGTCACCCACCATACACACACACACACTCAACCAGTCACCCACCATTCACACCCAGGCACTCAGCCAGTCCCCCATCATAAACACACAGGCACTCAACCAGTCACCCACCATACACACACAGGAACTCAACCAGTCGCCCACCATATACACGCACAGGAACTCAACCAGTCATCCACCTTAAACACAGGCACACTCAACCAGTCACCCACCATACACACAGGAACCAACCTGTCACTCACCATACATAAACAGGCAATCAACCAATTACTCACCAATACACACAGGCAATCGACCAGTCACCCACCATACACACACAAGCAATCGACCAGTCACCCACAATACATACACACACACACACACACTCAACCAGTTCACCCACCATACACACACATACACTCAATCAGTCACCCACCATACACACACAGAAAACCAGTCACCCACTATACACACACACACTCAACCAGTCACCCACCATAAACACACAGGCACTCAACCAGTTACCTACCATACATACACAGTCACTCAACCAGTCACCCACCATACGCACACACTCAACCAGTCACCCACCATACACACACACTCAACCAGTCCACCCACCAAACAGACATAAGCATTCAACCAGCCACCCACCATACACACACATACACTCAATCTGTCACCAACCATACAACACAGAAAAACCAGTCATCCACCATACACACACACTCAACCAGTCACCCACCATACACACAGACAACCAGTCACCCACCATACACACACAAGACAACCAGTCACCCACCATACACACAGACAACCAGTAACTCACCATACACACACACACACTCAACCAGTCAATCACCATACACACACAGGAACTCAACCAGTCACCTACCATTACACATACAGACAACCAGTCACCCACCATACATACACACACACACACACTCAACCAGTCACCCACCATACACATCCAGGCACTCAACCAGTCACCCATCATACACACACAAGCACTCAACCAGTCACCTACCATACACACACAGGAACTCAGTCACCCACCTTAAACACACACACACACTCAACCAGTCACCCACCATACACACAGGCAATCAACCAGTCACCCACGATACACAAACAGGCACTCAACCTGTCACCCACCATTCACACACAGGCAATCGACCAGTTACCCACCATACATACACACAGTCACTCAACCATCCACTTATTATACATACACACTCAACAGTCACCCACCATACACACACACTCAACCAGTCACCCACCAAACAGACATAAGCATTCAACCAGTTACCCACAATACACACACACACTCAACCAGTCACCCGCCATACACACAAGCACTCAAACAGTCACCCACCATACACACACAGGAACTCAGTCACCCACCTTAAACCACACACACACACTCAACCAGTCATCCACCATAACACACAGGAAACTCAACATGTCACCCACCATACACACAGAGGCACTCAACCAGTCACTCACCATACATACACCCACACACTCAACCAGTCACCCACCATACACACACACAGAACTTAAACCAGTCACTCACCGTACACACACAGGCACTCAACCATTCACTCACCATACATACACAGACAATCGACCAGTCACCCACTATACACAAACAGGAACTCAAACAGTCACCAACCATACACACCCAGGCACTCAACCAGTCATCCACCTTAAACACACACACACTCAACCAGTCACCCACCATACACACAGGAACTCAACCTGTCACCCACCATACATAATCAGGCAATCAACCACTTACCCACCATACATATGCACAGTCACTCAGCCAGTCACCCACCATACACAAAGGAACTCAACATGTCACCCATCATACACACACAGTCACTCAACCAGTCACTCACCATACATACACCCACACACTCAATCAGTCACCCACCATACACACACAGACAACCAGTCACTCACCATACACATACACACTCAACCAGTCATCCGCCATACATTCACAGACACCCAGTCACCCACCATATATACATAGACAACCAGTCACCCACCATACACACACAGACAACCAGTCACCCACCATACACATACAGATAACCAGTCACCCACCATACACACACAGATAACCAGTCGCCCACCATACACACACAGATAACCAGTCACCCACCATACACACACAAACAACCAGTCACCCACCACACACACAAAGATATCAGTCACCAACCATACACACACAATAATCAACCAGCCACCCACCATACACACACGAACAACCATTCACTCACCATACACACACAGACACTCAACTAGTCACCCATCATACACACACAGATAACCAGTCACCCACCATATACACACAGACAACCAGTCACCCATCATACACACACAGATAACCAGTCACCAACTATACACACACAAGCATCAACCAGTCACCCACCATACACATACAGATAACCAGTCACCCACCATACACACACGATAACCAGTCAACGCACCATACACACACAAGTAATCAACCAGTCCACCCACCATACACACACAGACAACCAGTCACCCACCATACACACACAAGTAATCAACCAGTCACCCACCATGCACACACAGATAACCAGTCACCCACCATACACACACAAGTAATCAACCAGTCACCCACCATACACACACAGACAACCAGATCACCCACCATACACACACAAGTAATCAACCAGTCACCCACCATGCACACACAGATAACCAGTCACCCACCATACACACACAAGTAATCAACCAGTCACCCCACCATACACACACAGACAACCAGTCACCCACCATACACATACAGATAACCAGTCACCCACCATACACATACAGATAACCAGTCACCCACCATACACATAAAGATAACCAGTCACCCACCATACAGGAACTCAGGACTCAGTCACCTACCTTAAATACACACACACACTCAACCAGTCACCCACCATACACACAGGAACTCAACATGTCACCCACCATACACACAGAGGCACTCAACCATCACTCACCATACATACACCCACACACTCAACCAGTCACCCATCATACACATACACAGGAACTTAACCAGTCACTCACCGTACACACACAGGCACTCAACCAGTCACTCACCATACATACACAGACAATCGACCAGTCACCCACCATACACACACAGGAACTCAACCAGTCACCCACCATACGCACCCAGGCGCTCAACCAGTCATCCACCTTAAACACACCACACATCAACAGTCACCCACCATACACACAGGAACTCAACCTGTCACCCACCATACATAAACAGGCAATCAACCACTTACCCACCATACATATACACAGTCACTCAGCCAGTCACCCACCATACACACAGGAACTCAACATGTCACCCATCATACACACACAGCCACTCAACCAGTCACTCACCATACATACACCTACACACTCAACCAGTCACCCACCATTCACACACACAGGAACTTAACAACTCACCCACCATACACACAGACAATCAGTCACCCACCATACACACACAGACAACCAGTCACTCACCATACACACGCGCACAGACAACCATTCACTCACTATACACACACAGACACTCAACCAGTCACCCATCATACACACACACACATAACCAGTCACCCACCATACACATACAGATAACCAGTCACCCACCATACACACACGGATAACCAGTCACGCACCATACACACACAAGTAATCAACCAGTCACCCACCATACACACACAGACAACCAGTCACCCACCATACACACACAAGTAATCAACCAGTCTCCCACCATACACACACAGATAACCAGTCATCCACCATACACACACAAGTAATCAACCAGTCACCCACCATACACACACAGATAACCAGTCATCCACCATACACACACAAGTAATCAACCAGTCACCCACAATACACACACAGATAACCAGTCACCCACCATACACACACAGATAACCACTCACCCACCATACACACACAAGTTTCCAACCAGTCACCCGCCATACACACACAGATATCCAGTCACCCACCATACACACACACAAGTAAGCTGCCATGTGGATCATATAACATCATATACACTGCAGAGGACGCTCACGAGCTGAGGAAACACAAACACATCCACAGATAACTTGCTACATGACAAAAGCTATTCGGGTCATGCCTTCTCTATTGTGGTCAGTAGAGAGTTCATTGATGTCAGTGGTTACATGAGGTTATTATTTGTCCTGGGCATTATTGTAGAGTATCTGAGAGCACCATGACATTTTTCTATATATAGTGTCTTTGAGTCGGAGTTCAAGGTGTTGATGGAAGAGGTTCTACTTCTCAATGAAGAAAATAAGAAACTGAAAATTCGCATGGATAGGTATGCGAAAAATATTTAAGAGTTTTAGTCTGCGGTAATCTAAAGAAAAAACAGCAACACTGCATAAGCGTTTGCAATAAATCTAATCGAGTTATTGGCTTCATATCGAGAAGTATGCATTAAAGTTCTTCAGTTTATACTTCAACTTTGGTAAAGCTTCATTTAGATTACGTGGTGCAGTTCTGGTCAACGTATTACAGAATGGGCATAAATACGCTGGAAAACAATGACGAAGTTGATCCCATGTATCAGAAATCTCTCCTACGAGGATAGACTGAGGACCTTGAATCTGTACTCTCTGGAAAGGCGTAGAATTAAGGGGGGGATATGATTGAGATGTATAAATGGAAAGTAAGAACTGGAAGTGACATGAGCAAATTTGAGTATGATACAAAAAATAGGCCGAATTATTGATTCTGAGGAGGATACCAATGAACTTCAGGAGGATTTGGACAAATTAATGTCTTAGTCTGAAAGATGGCAGATGAAGTTCAATATGGACAAGTGTAAAGTCCTAGTCTTTGGGAATGAAAATAACCCTCGAAGTTATAAAGTAGGTGATGTAGAGCTTGATCACACGAAGTGTGAAAAGGACTTGGGAGTCATGGTAAGCAGAAATCTAAAGCCAGGACAACAGTGTGCGCAATAAGGCTAACAGATTATTAGGATTTATTTCAAGAAGTATAAGTAATAGGAGTCCAGAAGTTATTTTACAGCTCTCTACATCACTAGTGAGGCCTCACTTGGATGATGCAGCTCAGTTTTGGTTTCCTTACTACAGGCTGGATATAAATTCATTGGAGAACATACAAAGGATGACTGAAATGATTCACTGTATAAGGAATCTCTCGTATGAAGACAGACTTAGAGCCTTGAATCTTCACTCTCTTGAGAGACGTAGAATGAGGGGAGATATCATCGAAGTGTAATAGTGGATGATGGGCATAAACATAGGTGATATTAATAAAATAATGAGAGTATTGAATCAGGTAAGAGCCTGGAATAACGGATTTAAGTTAGATAAATTTAGATTTCGAAATGACAAAAGTAAGTACTGGTTTTCAAACAGAGTTGTCGATGCGCAGAACAGTCTAGCGAGTACGATAATCGAGGCTAGAGATTGGACAATTATATGAGTGGGAGGGACTGGGTTTGATTGGTGTCGTGGGTACGGGAACAAATTTTTGGGAAGCTTTGGGAAGGGGTGGGCCTACTAGCCCACGCAAGGCCTACTGGCCTTGCGTGGGCCAGTAGGCCTTCTGCAGTGCTCCTCCATTCTTATGTTCTTATCTTTAATAAATAAAGGGGATATAAATATCGTGCTAAAAATATCTAAAAATTTAGATTTAGAGAAAATATAGGAAAGCAGTGGTTTGGTAAAAGTTGTGGATGAGTTGAACAAACTCGCAGGTAGTGTCATTGAAGCGAAAACCTTGGGTAATTTTAAAAACAGGTTAAAGTACATGAGTGGGTGTGGGTGAGAAAGCCCTGCCTAACATGGGCCAGCAGGCCTGCTCCAGTATTTTGATCTCGGTGTTGATATCACATCACGGTTTGACAGTGACTCACACACTAAGAAACTTGTGTCCGCTGGGAGGAAGAAAATAAAGTGAGAGTTTTCCTCAGAGTGGTCATCTTGCTCAGTGTCCCAAGCAGCTGCTTGCATGAGGAAAAGGGAAGTATCTTAAAGCTCTTTTGTGTTCATGGGTGTTCCCTTCCGCTCCATCGACGAGCAGCAACACACTGACATTCATCCAAGGACTCCATCACGAGGCTTTTGTCAAGCTGAACTTCATCTCTTATAATATGTTGAGGCGACAGCACTTTCTTATGGTGTGAAATATACTTACGAGGGCTAGATTGCCAAGGCCTTTAAGTGCCGCACTTTACTAGTGTACTTCAACCTCTGTGACGTAATTTTACACATGACCACAATACACATTCAGCTTTATGTGTACTGTGGTCATGTCTTCACTATTATGTATATTGTATATACATAATTGTGAAGACATGACCACACATGACAATAATTTACATTGATTAAGAGATGCACAGTTTTTTTTTTTTTTTTTTACACAGGGTTTGACAAGGTTAAGGATCCCTAGCTTTATTGACAAGCTAAGAGCTGTTACCTACATCAGCTCATTTGAAAGCATTTTTATTGTTATGAGACATACAAGTAGGGAACAGGATGA
Organism: Cherax quadricarinatus; assembly: GCF_026875155.1. NCBI lineage: Eukaryota > Metazoa > Arthropoda > Malacostraca > Decapoda > Parastacidae > Cherax > Cherax quadricarinatus. The sequence continues at coordinate 46,016,914 of NC_069415.1, forward strand.
AGTTGGAGCCATCTGTGGGTCAGCATTTTCTTTTGATCAACTGACTTTATCTCGTTGACATCATTATGCTGTACGAATGTGTTCCATACTCGATTCATCCTGGGTATATATGATCTCAGATGGAGTGATGTTCTGGTGAAGGGTACAGCCAGAGTGAAGTTGCTGCTTTCTGCCCGTCTTGTGGCATAAAAGCTTGTTTCACGCTGTGGGTTATAATTATTTGTTGGGTTTAAGAGTATTAACACTCGTTTCAGCTAGCAGAGAACTTGAATACTTGGTATACGGGTAGGAAGAATTAGGAGTAAGATCTGTGTTACACAAATACAGGTATCAGGTATGTCACGTCATGAGAAGAGGAAGTAGAAAGGCTGTCATGTGCGTCTGTCATATGATGAAGATGATTCAAAGCTTATTCCTATAGTTTAGTTTCAGCTTGATCAAAAAACTTCACCAAAATTGCTCCAAGTGGGCTATCTTAAAGTCGCTCTAAACAATATCTCTGCCTGAACTTATTTTCTCGTAGCTGTCTGAGAATTAGATATGGACCAAAGAATTTACCGGTCAACTTATGCATTCCAGGTTTCTGGTTATGATTCTGCAACATTACTTTGTAATCATTTTATCTTTTGTCATGGGAACACCACAAGATTTAATAAAATTTGTAACTGCCTTTTTCTTTCTTTTTTTCTGAGTTACCAGCTCAGTGGAAGACGAGATGATAGCTCTACTTCTCACCTGCAAAGATCATCAGAATCTGCAGCCTCACCTTGGAAAAGAAACGAGATCTCATAGGATAGACGCTTATCATATTAATACATACTAGGTGGCACAGTCAGTAATGATCCTCAGAGCAACAATGGTCTCTCGTTACACAGCTCCACTGATACCAATAACTGCCATCAACAGTGATCTCTGTGGTAAATTCCGGCAAGTTAAGAAAAGGTGCTGAAAATTGACTCCTTAGTGCTAAGAGTTCTCTTTCTCACCTGCTAGTTCAGCTTTATTGAGGGTTATGTACCGTCGCTCTCACAGTGGTCCACTATGCACCCCTCACTTTTACAGTGGTCCACAATGTACCTGCGCTCTCACAGTGGTCCACAATGTACATTCACTCACAGTGGTCTACAATGTACTCTCACTCTCACAGTGGTCCACAATGTACCCTCGCCTTCACAGTTCTCCAGAATGTAACCTCACTCTCACAGTGGTTCACTATGCACCCCTCACTCTCACAGTGGTCCACAATGCACCCTCATTCTCACAGTGGTCCACAATGTACCCTTGCTCTCACAGTGGTCCACAATGTACCCTCGCTCTCATAGTGGTCCACAATGTACCCTCGTTCTGACAGTGGTTCACTATGTCTCCTCACTCTCACAGTGGTCCACAATGTACCCTCGCTCTCACAGTGGTTCACTATGTATCCTCACTTTCACAGTGGTCCACAATGTACCCTCGCTCTCACAGTGGTTCACTATGTATCCTCATTTTCACAGTGCTCCACAATGTATCCTCACTCTCGCAGTGGTCCCAATGTATCCTCACTCTCACAGTTGTCCACAATGTATCCTCACTCTCGCAGTGGTCCCAATGTATCCTCACTCTCACAGTGGTCCACAATGTATCCTCACTCTCGTAGTGGTCCACTATGTACCCTCACTCTCAAAGTGGTACACAATATACCCTCTTACAGAGTAGTTATCATGTAACATTCCAGTCATGCACCGTCAACAGTGGTCACTTTTACCCCCACAGAAAAAGTCGTCTCACCAGGCATTTCGAAATTGGCAAAAAATCCCATTACAACAGGACTCACAAGTAGACATTTTATGTCCAGTATCACCGACATTTAAAAAAATAAAGAAATTTACAATGATTGTCGTTGTCGCTCTGAGAATAATAAGTATCCGCAGGCTTCCCCTAAGTCATGTTTCCCGGTGTGGCTGGGGTGAGGCTAGCATCTTACTGGTACCCCCAGTACGTGTTTCCTCGTGATGCTGGGGGTGAGGCTAGCACCTTATTGGTACCCCAGTAAGTGGTGGCAGGATTGCTGGGTAAACACCTCAAGCTCCAGGCACCCCAACATCCATACACTCCGGATTCCAGACAAGTCTCCAGACACTCCAGCCTCCAGACACGCCAGACTTAATACACCCCACCCTCCGTACTCCCCGAGAGTCCAGACACCCCACCTCCAGACTTCAGATACCCCAGACTCTAGACACTCGCAGACTTCAGACACCCCCAAACTCCAGACACCCCAGCTTCCAGTCTCCAGACACCCGCAGACTCCAGACACCCCGTACGCCAGACACCCCCGTACTCCAAACATCCCCATACTCCAGACACCCCCAGACTCCAGACACCCCGAGACTCCAGGAACACCCAGACTCTATATACCCCAGGATCCATACACCCCAGACTCCACACGCCCCCAGACTTCAGACATCCCAGATTCCAGACGCCCCGAACTCCAGACACCCCAGATTCCAGACACCCCAGATTCCAGACACTGCAGACACCACAGCCTCCAGACACCCCAGACACCAGACAATTCAGTGGCCAAACACCCTAGCATCCAGACACCCCAGACTCCAGACACCCCAGACTCCAGACACCCAAGACTCCAGACACCCCAGACTCCAGACACCCCAGACCCAAGACACCCCCAGATTCCAAACACCCCCAGACTCCAGACACCCCCAGACTCCAGACACCTCTAGACTCCAGACACCTCACCGACACCAAACACCCCCAGCTTCCAGACACCCCCAGACTCCAGACACCTCCAATTCCAGACACCCCCAGACACCAGACACCCCCAGATTCCAAACACCCCCAGACTCCAGACACCCCCAGACTCCAGACACCTCTAGACTCCAGACACCCCACCGACACCAAACACCCCCCGCTTCCAGACACCCCCAGACTCCAGACACCCCAGACTCCAGACATCCCCAGACTCCAGACACTCCCAGACACCCGACACCCCCAAACTCCAGACATCCCCAGACTCCAGACACTCTCAGACTCCATACACTCAAGACCCAAGACACCCCCCAGACTCCACACACCCCCAGACTCCAGACACCCCCAGATTCCAGATACCCCCAGACTCCAGACGCCCCCACATGCCAGACGCCCCCAGACTCCAGACACCCCGAGACTCCAGACACCCCGAAACTCCAGAAACACCCAGACTCCATATATCCCAGGATCCATACACCCCCAGACTCCACACGCCCCAGACTTCAGACACCCCAGATTCCAGACACCCCGGACTCCAGACACTCCAGATTCCAGACATTGCAGACACCACAGCCTCCATACACCCCAGACACCAGACAATTCAGTGGCCAAACACCCTAGCATCCAGACACCCCAGACCTTAGACACCACCAGACTCCAGACACCCCAGACTCCAGACACCCAGACTCCAGACACTCCAGACTCCAGACACCCAAGACTCCAGACACCCCAGACTCCAGACACCCCAGACCCAAGACACCCCCCAGACTCCAGACCCCCCCAGACTCCAGACACCCCCCGATTCCAGACACCCCCAGACTCCAGACGCCCCCAGACACCAGACACCCCCAAACTCCAGACACCCCGAGACTCCAGAAACACCCAGACTCCATATACCCCAGGATCCATACACCCCAGACTCCAGACACCCCCAGACTTCAGACACCCCAGATTAAGACACCTGGACTCCAGACACTCCAGATTCCAGACACTCCAGACACCCCAGACACCAGACAATTCAGTGGCCAGACACCCTAGCATCCAGACACCCCAGACCTTAGACACCACCATACTCCAGACACCACCAGACTCCAGACACCCCAGACTCTAGATAACCCAGACTCCAGACACCAGCAGACTCCAGACACCCCAGACACAAGATACCCCCCAAACTCCAGAGACACCCCCAGACACCAGACACCCGCAGACACCAGACACCCGCAGACTCCAGACACCTCCAGATACCCACAGACTCCAGACACCCCCAGACTCCAGACACCCCAGACTCCAAACACCCCAGACTCCAGACACCCCCAGACTCCAGACACCCCCAGACTCCAGACACCCCCAAACTCCAGACACCCCCAGACTCTAGACACCCCCAGGCTCCAAACACCCCAGACTCCAGACACCCCCAGACTCCAGACACCCCCAGACTCCAGACACCCCCAGACCCAAGACACCCCCCAGACTCCAGACACCCCACCGACACCAAACACCCCCAGATTCCAGACACCCCCAGACTCCAGACACCCCCAGACTCCAGACATCCCCAGTCTCCAGACACCCCCAGACACCCGACACCCCCAGACTCCACAACCCCCAGCCAGACTCCAGACACCTTCAGACTCCAGACACTCCAGACCCAAGACACCCCCAGACTCCAGACACCCCCAGACTCCAGACACCCCTAGACTCCAGACACCCCAGACTCCAGACACCCCCAGACTCCAAACACCCCAGACTCCAGACACCCCCAGACTCCAGACATCCCCAGACTCCAGACACCCCCAAACTCCAGACACCCCCAGACTCCAGACACCCCCAGACTCCAAAACACCCCAGACTCCAGACACCCCCAGACTCCAGACACCCCCAGACTCCAGACACCCCCAGACCCAAGACACCCCCCAGACTCCAGACACCCCACCGACACCAAACACCCCCAGATTCCAGACACCCCCAGACTCCAGACACCCCCAGACTCCAGACATCCCCAGTCTCCAGACACCCCCAGACACCCGACACCCCCAGACTCCACACACCCCCAGCCAGACTCCAAACACCCTCAGACTCCAGACACTCCAGACCCAAGACACCCCCAGACTCCAGACACCCCCAGACTCCAGACACCCCCATACTCCAGACACCCCCATACTCCAGACACCCCATACTCCAGACACCCCCAGACACCAGACACCCCCAGACTCCAGACACCCCAAGACTCCAGATATCCCAGACTCCAGACACCCCCAGACACCACAGACACCACAGACACCCCAGATAGTACAGATGTATCAGACACCACAGACAGCCCTAGACACCAGCAGATACCAGAGACACCCCCCCAACACCAAGGACACCCCCAGACACAAAGGACACCCCCAGACACAAAGGACACCCCCAGACACAACCAGAAAACACAAAACAAACCTAGACACCCCCAGACACACCAGAAAACCCAGACAAACCCAGACACCACAGACACCCTCAGACACCACAGACACCCCAGACACCACAGGCAACCTAGACCCCCCAGACATCACAGACACCCCTAGACTCCACAGACTCCAGACACCCACAGACTTCAGACACACACGAACATCACAGACTCCACACACACACCATAGACACCACAGAAACAGCCAGACTCAACAGACGCCACAAACATGAGAGACACCCCTAAACACCACAGACACTCTCAGACACCACAGAGACCCCCAAACTCCACAGACACCCCCAGATATGACAGACACCCCAGACATTACAGAAACTCCCAGACACCACAGACAGTCCCAGATATCACAAACACACCCACACACCACAGACACCCCCATATACCACAGACATCCCCAGACACCAAAGACACCCCAAACTCTACAGACATCCCCAGACATCACAGACACCACTAGACTCCACAGACCCCAGACACCTCCAGACTTCAGACACACCCGGACATCACAGACTCCACACACACACCACAGACACCACAGAAACCGCCAGACTCAAGAGACATTAGAGACATACACTAGAGACACCCCCAGACACCACAGACAATACAGACACCCCAGACACCACAGGCACCCCAGACATCACAGGCACCACAAACATCCCAGACATCATAGACGGCGCAGACATCACAGATACCACAGACAACCCCAGACGCCACAGACAACCCCAGACATCACAGATACCCCCAGAAACCACAGACACCCCCGAACTCCACAGACACCCTAGATTCCACAGACACCCCCAGACCGAAGATCCCAGACACCACTGACATCACAGAAACCCCAAAACACCAGAGACACTCCCAGACACCACAGACACACACAGACACCCCCGGATATCACAGACATCCCCAGACACCACAGACACTCTTAGACACCAAAGACTTCCCCAGACGTCACAGACACCACCACAAACACCCCTAGATACCACAGACATCTTCAGACACCACAGACACCCCCAGACACCCCCAGACACCGCAGACACTCAGACACCACAGACACCCAAAACTCCACAGACACCCCATGTCTCCTCACTCTCACAGTGGTCCACAATGTACCCTCGCTCTCACAGTGGTTCACTATGTATCCTCACTTTCACAGTGGTCCACAATGTACCCTCGCTCTCACAGTGGTTCACTATGTATCCTCATTTTCACAGTGCTCCACAATGTATCCTCACTCTCGCAGTGGTCCCAATGTATCCTCACTCTCACAGTTGTCCACAATGTATCCTCACTCTCGCAGTGGTCCCAATGTATCCTCACTCTCACAGTGGTCCACAATGTATCCTCACTCTCGTAGTGGTCCACTATGTACCCTCACTCTCAAAGTGGTACACAATATACCCTCTTACAGAGTAGTTATCATGTAACATTCCAGTCATGCACCGTCAACAGTGGTCACTTTTACCCCACAGAAAAAGTCGTCTCACCAGGCATTTCGAAATTGGCAAAAAATCCCATTACAACAGGACTCACAAGTAGACATTTTATGTCCAGTATCACCGACATTTAAAAAAATAAAGAAATTTACAATGATTGTCGTTGTCGCTCTGAGAATAATAAGTATCCGCAGGCTTCCCCTAAGTCATGTTTCCCGGTGTGGCTGGGGTGAGGCTAGCATCTTACTGGTACCCCCAGTACGTGTTTCCTCGTGATGCTGGGGGTGAGGCTAGCACCTTATTGGTACCCCAGTAAGTGGTGGCAGGATTGCTGGGTAAACACCTCAAGCTCCAGGCACCCCAACATCCATACACTCCGGATTCCAGACAAGTCTCCAGACACTCCAGCCTCCAGACACGCCAGACTTAATACACCCCACCCTCCGTACTCCCCGAGAGTCCAGACACCCCACTCCAGACTTCAGATACCCCAGACTCTAGACACTCGCAGACTTCAGACACCCCCAAACTCCAGACACCCCAGCTTCCAGTCTCCAGACACCCGCAGACTCCAGACACCCCCGTACGCCAGACACCCCCGTACTCCAAACATCCCCATACTCCAGGGCACCCCCAGACTCCAGACCCCCGAGACTCCAGGAACACCCAGACTCTATATACCCCAGGATCCATACACCCCAGACTCCACACGCCCCCAGACTTCAGACATCCCAGATTCCAGACGCCCCGAACTCCAGACACCCCAGATTCCAGACACCCCAGATTCCAGACACTGCAGACACCACAGCCTCCAGACACCCCAGACACCAGACAATTCAGTGGCCAAACACCCTAGCATCCAGACACCCCAGACTCCAGACACCCAGACTCCAGACACCCAAGACTCCAGACACCCCAGACTCCAGACACCCCAGACCCAAGACACCCCCAGATTCCAAACACCCCCAGACTCCAGACACCCCCAGACTCCAGACACCTCTAGACTCCAGACACCTCACCGACACCAAACACCCCCAGCTTCCAGACACCCCCAGACTCCAGACACCTCCAGATTCCAGACACCCCCAGACACCAGACACCCCAGATTCCAAAACACCCCCAGACTCCAGACACCCCCAGACTCCAGACACCTCTAGACTCCAGACACCCCACCGACACCAACACACCCCAGCTTCCAGACACCCCCAGACTCCAGACACCCCCAGACTCCAGACATCCCCAGACTCCAGACACTCCCAGACACCCGACACCCCCAAACTCCAGACATCCCCAGACTCCAGACACTCTCAGACTCCATACACTCAAGACCCAAGACACCCCCAGACTCCACACACCCCCAGACTCCAGACACCCCAGATTCCAGATACCCCAGACTCCAGACGCCCCACATGCCAGACGCCCCCAGACTCCAGACACCCCGAGACTCCAGACACCCCGAAACTCCCAGAAACACCCAGACTCCATATATCCCAGGATCCATACACCCCCAGACTCCACACGCCCCAGACTTCAGACACCCCAGATTCCAGACACCCCGGACTCCAGACACTCCAGATTCCAGACATTGCAGACACCACAGCCTCCATACACTCCAGACACCAGACAATTCAGTGGCCAAACACCCTAGCATCCAGACACCCCAGACCTTAGACACCACCAGACTCCAGACACCCCAGACTCCAGACACCCCAGACTCCAGACACTCCAGACTCCAGACACCCAAGACTCCAGACACCCCAGACTCCAGACACCCCAGACCCAAGACACCCCCCAGACTCCAGACCCCCCAGACTCCCGACACCCCCAGATTCCAGACACCCCCAGACTCCAGACGCCCCCAGACACCAGACACCCCCAAACTCCAGACACCCCGAGACTCCAGAAACACCCAGACTCCATATACCCCAGGATCCATACACCCCAGACTCCAGACACCCCCAGACTTCAGACACCCAGATTAAGACACCCTGGACTCCAGACACTCCAGATTCCAGACACTCCAGACACCCCAGACACCAGACAATTCAGTGGCCAGACACCCTAGCATCCAGACACCCCAGACCTTAGACACCACCATACTCCAGACACCACCAGACTCCAGACACCCCAGACTCTAGATAACCCAGACTCCAGACACCAGCAGACTCCAGACACCCAGACACAAGATACCCCCCAAACTCCAGAGACACCCCCCAGACACCAGACACCCGCAGACACCAGACACCCGCAGACTCCAGACACCTCCAGATACCCACAGACTCAGACACCCCCAGACTCCAGACACCCCCAGACTCCAAACACCCCAGACTCCAGACACCCCCAGACTCCAGACACCCCCAGACTCCAGACACCCCCAAACTCCAGACACCCCCAGACTCTAGACACCCCAGGCTCCAAACACCCCAGACTCCAGACACCCCCAGACTCCAGACACCCCCAGACTCCAGACACCCCCAGACCCAAGACACCCCCAGACTCCAGACACCCCACCGACACCAAACACCCCCAGATTCCAGACACCCCCAGACTCCAGACACCCCCAGACTCCAGACATCCCCAGTCTCCAGACACCCCCAGACACCCGACACCCCCTGACTCCACACACCCCCAGCCAGACTCCAGACACCTTCAGACTCCAGACACTCCAGACCCAAGACACCCCCAGACTCCAGAACACCCCCAGACTCCAGACACCCCCAGACTCCAGACACCCCCAGACTCCAGACACCCCCAGACTCCAAACACCCCAGACTCCAGACACCCCCAGACTCCAGACATCCCCAGACTCCAGACACCCAAACTCCAGACACCCCCAGACTCCAGACACCCCCAGACTCCAAAACACCCCAGACTCCAGACACCCCCAGACTCCAGACACCCCCAGACTCCAGACACCCCCAGACCCAAGACACCCCCCAGACTCCAGACACCCCACCGACACCAAACACCCCCAGATTCCAGACACCCCCAGACTCCAGACACCCCCAGACTCCAGACATCCCCAGTCTCCAGACACCCCCAGACACCCGACACCCCCAGACTCCACACACCCCCAGCCAGACTCCAAACACCCTCAGACTCCAGACACTCCAGACCCAAGACACCCCCAGACTCCAGACACCCCCAGACTCCAGACACCCCCATACTCCAGACACCCCCATTCTCCAGACACCCCATACTCCAGACACCCCCAGACACCAGACACCCCCAGACTCCAGACACCCCAAGACTCCAGATATCCAGACTCCAGACACCCCCAGAGACCACAGACACCACAGACACCCCAGATAGTACAGATGTATCAGACACCACAGACAGCCCTAGACACCAGCAGATACCAGAGACACCCCCCCCAGACACCAAGGACACCCCCAGACACAAAGGACACCCCCAGACACAAAGGACACCCCAGACACAACCAGAAAACACAAACAAACCTAGACACCCCCAGACACAACCAGAAACCCAGACAAACCCAGACACCACTAACAACACCCTCAGCACACACAGACACCCAGACAACACAGGCAACCTAGACCCCCCAGACATCACAGACACCCTAGAACTCCACAGACTCCAGACACCCACAGACTTCAGACACACACGAACATCACAGACTCCACACACCACCATAGACACCACAGAAACAATCCAGACTCAAACAGACGCACATACATGAGAGACACCCCTAACACCACAGACACTCTCAGACACCACAGAGACCCCAAACTCCACAGACCCCCAGATATGACAGACACCCCAGACATTACAGAAACTCCCAGACACCACAGACAGTCCCAAGATATCACAAAACACACCCACACACCACAGCACCCCCATATACCACAGACATCCCCAGACACCAAAGACACCCCAAACTCTACAGACATCCCCAGACATCACAGACACCACTTAGGACTCCACAGACCCCAGACACCTCCAGACTTTCAGACACACCCGGACATCACAGACTCCACACACACACCACAGACACACAGAAACCGCCAGACTCAAGAGACATTAGAGACATACACTAGAGACACCCCCAGACACCACAGACAATACAGACACCCCAGACACCACAGGCACCCCAGACATCACAGGCACCACAAACATCCCAGACATCATAGACGGCGCAGACATCACAGATACCACAGACAACCCAGACGCCAAGACAACCCCAGACATCACAGTATACCCCAGAAACCACAGACACCCCCGAACTCCACAGACACCCTAGATTCCACAGACACCCCCAGACCGAAGATCCCAGACACCACTGACATCACAGAAACCCCAAAACACCAAGGACACTCCCAGACACCCACAGACACCCCGGATATCACAGACTCCCCAGACACCACAGACACTCTTAGACACCAAAGACTTCCCCAGACGTCACAGACACCACCACAAACACCCCTAGTACCACAGACATCTTCAGACACCACAGACACCCCCAGACACCCCCAGACACCGCAGACACTCAGACACCACAACACCCAAAACTCCACAGACACCCCAGACATGACACATACCCCAGACATCACAGAAACACCCACACACACCACAGACACCCCCATATACGACAGACATCCCCAGACACCAAAGACACCCGCAGAGACCACAGACACCCCAAACTCCACAGACACCACACCAAACATGACAGACATCCCAGACATCACAGAAACCCCAGACACCACAAACACCCCCAGACATCACAGAACACACCCGCACACCACAGACACCCCATATACACAGACATCCCCAGACACCAAAAACACCCCCAGACACCACAGACACCCAAAAACTCCACAGACACCCTAGACATCACAGATACCCCCAGCAATCACAGACACCCACGGACACCCCCAGACTTCACAGACACACCCAGACATGACAGACACCCCAGACATGACAGACACCAGAGGCAACACAGTAGCCCCCAGTCATCACAGACCCCCAGTCATCACAGACATCCCCAGTCATCACAGACACCCAGAGACACTCCCACACTCCACAGACACACCCAGATTCCATGCACACCCACAGACACCACAGACACCCCAGAATCCACAGACACCCCCAGACTACACAGACACCCCCAGACACCAGAGACACCCCTAGACTCCACAGACACTCCCTGACTCCACAGACACCCCCAGATATCACAGACATCCCAGGCACCACAAGCACCCAGAGAAAGCACAGGATTCCCACCCTTCACAGACACTCCCAGACTCCACAGAATCCACAGACACCCAAGATACCATACACACTCCCAGACAACCCTCAGACACCACAGACACTCGTAGACTCCACAAACATCCCCAGACACCATAGACACACCAATCATCACAGACACACCCAGACTCCACAATGCACCCAGACTCCACAGACATCCCCCAGACATCACAGACGTCCCTAGACATCACAGACACCCCCAGACATCACAGACACCGTAATACACCACAGACACCCCAAGACACCACAGACGCACCCTAACATCATAGACACCCCAGATGCCCCAAACACCACACACACCTTAGACTCCACAGACATCCCCAGACATCACAGACACTCCCAGATAACACAGACACCCGCAAACATCACAGACACACCAGGACATCACAGACACCTCAGGACATCACAGATACCCCTTACATCACAGACACCCCCAGATACCACGGACATCCCAAGACACCACAGACACCCCTAAACACCAGACACCCGATCGACACCATGCCTAACCCTTCTAGGGTAGGGTAGGTGCCTGAGCCGAGCCTTTAGCTCATAAGACTGTCATTCCCATTTGCCCCCTTTGTGGGGGGGGGGTGGAGCCCAAGAGGCCTAGCTTGTGGCTGGCCGGGGGACATTTGGGCCCCCAAGATGAGGAGTATTTGTGCCCCCCCCTTTGGGGACTTGGGTTCAGACATCCTGAAGAGGGACCCAAGGCCGGGCCCACCCTTGGGAAAAGGCCCGGGAGGGGAAAAATACCGGCAAACTTTAATAATAATAAAAATACAGCCCCCCTCAGACACCACAATCCATAGATATCCACAGCCTCACAGATACCCTAGACTCCACAGTACCCCCAGAATAAACAAACCCCTTTTTCCACTCCTCCAACATCAAAGACACCCCAAAAAAAAAAAGACATTTGAGACACCCCTAAAAAACCTAGACATCACAGACAACCCGACGCACAAAAGCCCCCAGACTGCACAAAACTCAAAAGGGTTAAATACATCCAACTCCCCGATCCCCAGAAACCCCCAAAAACCACAGACACCCCCAAACATCAAGAATAGAAAACCCTGATCCCAAAGACATCCCCGACACTCCCCAGAACCCCCCACAGAACCCCCGAACCCCCAAACCCCAGAAATCCAAAAACACACCACAACTTACATACTCAAAACCCCACACCAAAGACACACACAGGTAAAAAGACACTCCCCAGACATCACAGAGACATCACAGACATTACGACACACCACGAAATTTCAAACAGCCACAGATATCACAGACACACCGAGACTCCAATATTCCCCAAAACAGCCCCAAAACCCACAGACACGCAACAGATTCCACAGACACCCCCCCCCCCCCCCCCCCCCCCCCCCCCCCCCCCCCCCCCCCCCCCCCCCCCCCCCCCCCCCCCCCCCCCCCCCCCCCCCCCCCCCCCCCCCCCCTTCCCCCC
>NC_069415.1:46035776-46080776 GCF_026875155.1 Cherax quadricarinatus
TAGATGGGGGATGGAGGCTAAAGTGGGTGGAGTGTGGCAACAGAGCGAAAACCTCTTTATAAAGGGGCACGGAAGTGTATATAAAACCTCGACAACGAGCGAAGAAACGTCAAAATTGGAAGGGCCTATAAACTAGATCAAACCCCGTCGGGGGGTCTAGGAGGTGGAACTCAAATATCAGTTAGTGGAAACTGGGTTCGAGTTACCAGATTTAGTAGAAATTTAGACGAGGACTGACAAGAATAAAATTCACGAATGAGTTCTCACATCCATTGACAAAAAAACCAGTAAACTAATCTTACTGAAACACTTGCCATTGTTCTTAAGATTGCCACTGTTTTTAAAGATTACCAACTTTTTCTTAAGATGTAACTTGTTCTTAAGATGTCCCACTTGTTTTTAAAGTACCACTTTTTCTTAAGAGTGCCACTTTTTTAAGGTACCATTGTTCTTAAAGATGAAACCACTTTTTTCTTAAATGTACCACTTGTTCTAAGATGTCCCACTTGTTCTAAGAGTACCACTTGTTTTTAAGATGTACCACTGTTTTTAAGTGCCCACTTGTTTTTTAAAGATGTACCATTTGTTCTTAAGATGTCCCATTGTTCTTAAGATGTCCCATTGTTTTAAGAGTACCACTTGTTCTTAAGATGGCCACTTTTTTTAAAGATGTGCCACTTGTTCTTAAATGTCCATTGTTCTTAAGATGTGCCATTGTTCTTAGATGTAAATTGTTTTAAGAGGACTTGTTTTTAAAATGTCCCAAATTGTTCTTAAGATGTACACTTGTTCTTAAGATGTGCAATTGTTCTTAAAAATGTCCCAAAATTGTTCTTAAATGTCCACTTGTTTTTAAGATGTACCACTTGTCTTAAGATGTGCCACTTGTTTTAAGATGTGCCACTTGTTCTTAAGTTGGCCACTTGTTCTTAAATGTCCCCTTTTGTTTTTAAGAGTACCATTTGTTCTTAAGATGACCACTTGTTCTTAAGATTGCCACTTGTTCTTAAATGTACCACTTGTTCTTAAGATGTGCCACTTGTTCTTAAGATGTACCACTTGTTCTTAAGATGTACCACTTGTTCTTAAGGTGTACCACTTGTTCTTAAGATGTGCCACTTTTTCTTAAGATGTACCATTTGTTTTAATGTGCCTTGTTTTTAAAGAGTCCCACTTGTTCTTAAAAATTACCACTTTTTTTCTTAAGATGTACCCTTGTTTTTAAAGATTCCCCACTTGTTCTTAAGATGTGCCACTTTTCTTAAGATTGCCACTTTTTTAAAGATGTCCCACTTGTTCTTAAAGACCACTTGTTTTTAAAGATGAAACCACTTTTTTTAAGTGTGCCACTTTTTTTTAAGATGTACCACTTTTCTTAAATGTACACTTTTCAAGATGTCCATTTGTTTTTAAGATGTGCCACTTTTTCTTAAGATTCCCACTTGTTTTAAGATGTGCCACTTGTTCTTAAGATGTACCTTTTTCTTAAGAGTCCCCACTTGTTCTTAAAGATGTGCCACTTTTTCTTAAGTGTCCCCTTTTTTTTCTTAAGAGGGCCCACTTGTTTTTAAAGATGTCCCCCTTGTTTTTAAAGATGTACACTTGTTTTTAAGATTCCCCACTTTTTCAAAGATGGCCACTTTTTCTTAAGAGTGCCACTTGTTTTTTAAATGTACCACTTGTTTTTAAGATGAAACCCACTGTTCTTAAGTGTGCCATTTTTTTCTTAGATGTGCCACTTGTTTTTAAAGATATGCCACTTGTTCTTAAAGTCCCACTTTTTCTTAAGAGTACCACTTGTTTTTTTAAGATGTGCCACTTGTTTTTTAAGAGTGCCACTTGTTTTTAAGAGTACCACTTGTTCTTAAATGTAACTTTTTTTAAGATTTGCCATTTTTCTTAAGATGTGCCACTTGTTTTAAGATGTACCACTTGTTTTTAAGATGTCCCACTTTTTTTTAAGATGTCCACTTGTTCTTAAGTGTACCACTTTTTTCTTAAGATGTGACACTTGTTCTTAAGATTCCATTGTTTAAGATGTCCCACTTGTTTTAAGAGTGCCACTTGTTCTTAAGATGTCCACTTGTTTTAAGATGTCCATTGTTTTAAGTGTCCACTTGTTTTTTGATGTCCATTGTTTTTTTAAGATGTGCCACTTGTTCTTAGTTTGCCACTTGTTTTTAAAGTGTACCACTTTTTTTAAAGGATGTGACACTTGTTTTTAAAAAGTTACCACTTGTTCTTAAATGTCCCCATTTGTTCTTAAGATGTACCACTTGTTTTAAGATGTACCACTTTTTCTTAAGATTCCATTTGTTTTTAAAGAGTCCCTTTTTTTCTTAAGATGTACCACTTGTTTTTTAAGATGTCCCACTTGTTCTTAAGAGTCCACTTGTTCTTAAGATGTGCCTTTTGTTTTTAAAGATGTCCCCTTTTCTTAAGAGTGCCATTTGTTTTTAAGATTACCACTTTTCTTAAGATGTGCACTTGTTCTTAAATTACCACTTGTTCTTAAATGAAAATTGTTTAAGATGTGCCACTTGTTTTTTAAAAGATTCCTTTTTGTTCTTAAGATGTGCCACTTGTTCTTAAGATGTGCCACTTGTTCTTAAGATGTACCACTTATTCTTAAGATGTGACACTTGTTCTTAAGATGTACCACTTGTTCTTAAGATGTGACACTTGTTCTTAAGATGTACCACTTATTCTTAAGATGTGACACTTGTTCTTAAGATGTGCCACTTTTCTTAAGTTGCCTTTTTTTTTAAAGATGTCCCATTGTTCTTAAGATGTACCACTTATTTTTTAAGTGTGCCTTGTTCTTAAGATGTACCATTGTTTTTTAAGATGTGACACTTGTTCTTAAGTTTGGCCTTGTTTTTTAAATGTCACTTTTCTTAAATGTGCCACTTGTTCTTAAGATGTGCACTTTTTCTTAAGATTGCACTTGTTCTTAAGATGTACCATTTGTTCTTAAGTTTGGGGCCACTTTTTTTAAGGGTTTGCCACTTGTTCTTAGATGTGCCACTTGTTTTTAAGATGTCCACTTGTTCTTAAGATTCCCCTTGTTCTTAAGATGTGCCCTTCTTTTTTAAGAAGAGTGTCATTTTTCCCTTTTAAGATGTGCCCTTTTTTCTTAAGAAGATTGCCACTTTTCTTAAAAGAGTGCCATTGTTCAAAAAGATCCCATATTTTCAACATGTCCTTTTTCAAAGAGTGCCACTTGTTCTTAAGATGTCCCACTTGTTTTTAAGATGTGCCACTTGTTCTTAAGATGTTCCCTTTGTTCTTAAGAAAAGTGCCCTTTTTTCTTAAGAGTGTACTTTTTCCTAGATGTGCCATTTGTTCTTAAATGTGCCACTTGTTCTTAAAAAATTGCCACTTGTTTTAAATGTGTCACTTGTTCCTAAATGTCCACTTGTTGAAGATGTCCATTGTTCTTAAAAAGATGTCCCCTTGTTTGCAAGAGCACCACTTTTTTTCTTAAGAAATATGCCACATATTTTTTAAGAAGTGTCCTTTGTTTTAAGATTAAAAATTATTCTTAAGTGACGGCCCTTTGTTCTTAAAAAGAGGACACTTGTTCTTAAGATGTGCAATTTGTTTTTAAAGATGTTCGATTTGTTTTAAGAATGCCATGGTCTTAAGATGTGCCATTGTTCTTAAGAAGATTGCCACTTTTTCTTAAGATGCCCCACTTGTTTTTAAGATGTGCCATTGTTTTTAAAGAAGATGTGCCACTTGTTCATAAGATGGCCCTTGTTTTTATAAGAGTCCATTTGTTTTTAAAGATGATTGCCACTTGTCGTAATATGTCCATTTGTTTTTAAAGAAGATGTCCCAAATTTGTTCTTAAGAATGTGCACTTGTTGAAATAGTGCCACTTGTTTTTAAAGAAGATGTGCCACTTTTCTTAAAAGATGTGCAATTTGTTTTTAGATGTGAAATTGTTTTTTAAGTAATGGTCACTTGTTCTTAAAGAAATGTGCCACTTTTTTAAGATTTTCCTTTTGTTCTTAAATTGTATTTTTTTTAAAAGATATCCCACTTGTCCTAAGATGGCCATTGTTCTTAGAAGAGTCCCAGTTGTTCTTAAAAAAGTGCCTTTTTGTTTTTAAAATGTGCCCTCTTAAGTTTTCCCTTTGTTTTTAAGGATGTGCCACTTTTTTTCTTAAGATGTCCCACTTGTTTTAAAAATTGCCACTTGTTCTTAGAGTCCCACTTGTTTTTAAAGGCCCCACTTGTTCCTAAGGATGTGCCACTTGTTCTAAAAGATGGCCACTTGTATTTAAGAAGATGTGTCACTTTTCTTAAGAAGAGTGCCACTTTTTTCAAATGTCCATTTTTGTCAAGAAGATCTGCCACTTTTTTCTTTAGCTGGGGTCGTGGTAAAAGGCGGTCATCCCGAAGCTTTTGGGGAGTTAGCGTGGGTGTTACCCCATCCATGGTTTGTTTAGTGTTTAGAATCTCGGGTTTCACGTGTTGAAAAAGGGAGTTTCTATTTCTTCGAGGAAAATGGAAGCAAAGCTTCAAAAGATAGTTTGGGGAGCGAGTGTGAGAAGGTTTTAGCTGGTAAGGTAGGAATGGCACCAGCAGTGTAGTGGCAGCCGTTTTAAGTGGAAGGGGTTCACAGCGGGAAGACGGAAATGAGGAAGTTAATAAGAAAAGATGTAAAGGGTAAAAAAACGATTCTTGTTCTCCGACGATGTACTTCAGTGGTTAGTGGGTTGAGGTACCACTGTTTCCCCCCTGCTATCAAGGAAAGAATTTTTTTAATAGTAGGAGATTCTCAGGAAGAAATGGCCCGTGCATTTTGTAACAAACAAAAGGCAGACAGAGAGTGTGTTTCCTGGGCGGTTTTTGGGACAAGTGCGGTTGGATAATATTAGGGAGGAAATTTGGAACAAGCCCATTATCTTTTTAGTGCGGGGGTAAGACACTGGGGGGGGCAGGAGAGAGAGCTGCTGGATAAGACAGGCAGCCATAGAAGATTAGGTCAAAGGAGGGATCCCATAAAATTGTAGCATCTTCCCAAAAAGAGAGTGAGCATAAATGGTTGTCTAGGGCAATTGGTAAAAAAATCGCTGGCTAGACGGGTACTGAAAGGGAAACGGGCAACCCTTTCATTGATAACGGGGACCTATTCTTTCGCAAACGTTTATTTTGCAAGGGATGGGGTCATCTCTCGGGGATGGGTGGTTGCATTAGCCAAATTTAATTTAGAGGGGAATTATTGACTTTTCA
This sequence comes from Cherax quadricarinatus, assembly GCF_026875155.1. Taxonomy (NCBI): domain Eukaryota; kingdom Metazoa; phylum Arthropoda; class Malacostraca; order Decapoda; family Parastacidae; genus Cherax; species Cherax quadricarinatus. The sequence goes on from NC_069415.1 coordinate 46,041,021, forward strand.
GGGGAATTTAAAAGATTAATATGAGGTTGGGGGGTTGTGGAAACAATCAGCTGTTTGCATTAGGTTTAAAAACAGGGAGTTATTACAGGGTACCCAGGATATGTTTAAAAGACAATTTCAAAAAATAGTTTCTAGAAAAGGCAAATCAATTTAAACAACAAACAAAGAGAGATAGCAAGGGCAAGGGACTAGCTCCCTTAAGGGTTTTTTTTTTTACAAATTAGGAGTCTAAAAATAAAAGATGAGTTTTAAAATTACGCAAGTGTAGGTAATATATATATTATTTGGGAAAAAAGACCTTGTTCAACCTGAAAGTAAGAAATGCCCTTTTGAATGCAAAATCGGTTTAAAAACTATTCCACACTGATGGGTCAACAGGAAGGGTGTGGTGTGGCGATGTATTCAAAGAAAATTTAAATTGTTGTCTTTTAATATATAAATTTGAAAAATCGAACTCGAATCTGTTTGGCTTCAGTTTTTTCCCAGGGGCGTGACAATTAAATTTTGGGTGTGTTTAAGGCCCCCAAACCTTGGGAGGGATGCAATAAGCTGTTTTGGGACGAAAATTTAAAGGGTCTAGAATGAAAATTTTGTGATAATGGGAGATTTTAACTTAGACAAAAAGATTGGAACAAATGACAGGAAATCTTGAGTCCCGGATTCCTTGATACAGTTTTAGGTTTTCTTTTTTGAAAAGTTTACAAACCCCCTAGGGAAACAACTGCTTGATTTTTTTTTCTTGCCAACAAAAATTCACTAAATTTATAATCTGAGGCAATGATGGCTTGGGGAAAGTGATCCAAATCACTTTGTTTCAATAACATGGAATTTTCCCAAAAACTGCAATCAAATAAAATCCCAGATTTTCCTTGGCCGACTTCAGGGACTGAAAAATTTCTTGGGTGGGTTTAAATTTGGGGGTCCTGACTAGGGGCGGTAGGGGATCTTAGTTGCCCAAAAGACGTTTTTCAGAGATGTTCTAGCTGCCAGACAACTTTGTTCCCGGTAGGGGAAAAAGACAAAAAAATGATCCCAAAGGGTAACAATAGATTAAAAATCTCATTGGTCAAAAAAGGGCAATATAGGGGTAACAAAAGAGGGGGAATGGGGAGCTAAGAAATCGTATATTCAATTAAAGAGAGAAATAAAAAAAAGGAATAAGAAAAGCAAAAAGGATTTTGAGGGTAAACGCAAGGGGTTCAAAGACTAACCTAAAAGGGTTCATTCAGGGATTCAGAAGTAAAAATTAGGGGCAAATTGGCCCATTAAGAGTAACTCTGGTAGACCCCCTGAAGTGATAAGGATATGTGTAAATTCTAAATACCTACTTCCTCTCATTTTCACCCCCGGGAAAAAACTACGATATTTTGAAATAATAGAAATTACGTAGAACGGTGATAAAAAAACTAGTACGATTTCGGTAACTAGTGACAAGGTCCTCAACAAATAGAAAACTAAAACCTAACAAAACCCCCGGGTTGAAATGTTTTGCAAGTGTTAAAGGGAAGTAAAGAGGAAATAGAAACCTTTGGGTAAACTTTTTAATATTCACTACAAACGGTATGCCTGGTAAGTGGAAAATGGCAAAGTAATACCTATTTACAAGGAGGGACAGGGCCTTGGCCCTTTGAAATACAGACCCAATAACCTTACCTCCTAGTGGAAAATTTATGGAATCAATAACTCCCCAAACAAATTCTATCATCTGACAGGCACAGATTTATTAAAGATTTCAAAAACGGTTTACAAAGGGCGTTCCTGTCTTACGAATTTTCTAAAATTTTTTTCACTAAAAAGGGGTTTGAAGAGGTAGTCGGTAATGAATATGATATTGGTATTGGCTTCAGTAAGGCTTTCGATAGAGTTTCCACACCAGAGACTACTGAGGAAACTTAGGGCATACGGAATAGGAGGAGAAATTTTTTCCTGGGTAGAGGCATGGCTGACAAATAGACAGCAGAGAGTTTGCATAAATGGGGAGAAATCAGAATGGGGGCACGTCACAAGCGGTGTTCCTCAGGGGTCAGTGTTGGGCCCATTGTTGTTCACAATTTACATAAACGACATAGATGAGGGAATAAATAGCGACATAAGCAAATTTACTGATGACACCAAAATAGGCCTTCCAATTCATTCTAATGAGGACACTAGAGCACTCCAGGATGATTTGAATAGACTGACGCAATGGTCGGAGAAGTGGCAGATGCAGTTTAATATTGACAAATGCAAAGTTCTAAATGTTGGACAGTTAAATACCATGCCACATATAAACTAAATAATGTAGATCTTAATGCTACCGATTGCGAAAAGGATTTAGGAGTTCTGGTTAGCAGTAACCTAAAACCAAGACAACAGTGCATTAGTGTTCGCAATAAAGCTAACAGAATTCTTAGCTTCATATCTAGAAGTATAAATAATAGAAATCCTCAGGTTGTTCTTCAACTCTATATATCCTTGGTTAGGCCTCATTTAGACTATGCTGCTCAGTTCTGGTCACCGTATTACAGAATGGATATAAATGCTCTGGAAAACGTACAAAGGAGGATGACAAAGATGATCCCATGTATCAGAAATCTTCCCTATGAGGATAGACTGAAGGCCCTGAATCAGCACTCTCTCGAAAGGCGTAGAATTAGGGGGGATATGATCGAGGTGTATAAATGGAAAACAGGAATAAATAAAGGGGATGTAAACAGTGTGCTGAAAATTTCCAGCCAAGACAGGACTCGCAGCAATGGTTTCAAGTTGGAAAAATTCAGATTCAGGAAGGATATAGGAAAGCACTGGTTTGGTAATAGAGTTGTGGATGAGTGGAACAAACTCCCGAGTGCAGTTATTCAGGCTAAAACGTTGTGTAGTTTTAAAAGTAGGTTAGATAAATACATGAGTGGGTGTGAGTGGGTGTGAGTTGGACCTGACTAGCTTGTGCTGCTGGGTCTGGTACAGTGCTCCATCCTTGAGTGGGGATGACCAGACTGGGTGGGTCATTGGGATAATCCGGGGGGTGGGTCTTTGGTCTAGTCCGGGGGGGACATGGACCTGCTCCGCATGGGTCAGTAGGCCTGTTGCAGTGTTCCTTCTTTCTTATGTTCTTATGTTCTAAGATATGTCACTTGTTCTTAAGATGTGCTACTTGTTCTTAAGATGTGCCACTTGATCTTAAGATGTGCCACTTGTTCCTAAGATGTGCCACTTGGTCTTAAGATGTGCCACTTGATCTTAAGATGTGCAACTTGTTCTTAAGATGTGCCACTTGTTCTTAACATGTGCTACTTGTTCTTAAGAACACGTGCCACTTGTTCTAAAGATGCGCCACTAGTTCTTAAGATGTGTCACTTGGTCTTAAGATGTGCCACTTGATCTTAAGATGTGCAACTTGTTCTTAAGATGTGCCACTTGTTCTTAACATGTGCTACTTGTTCTTAAGAACACGTGCCACTTGTTCTAAAGATGCGCCACTAGTTCTTAAGATGTGTCACTTATTCTTATGATGTGCCACTTGTTCTTAAGAAGATGTGCCACTTGTTCTTAAGATGATGTGACCCTTGTTTGTAAGATTTGTCACTTGTTTTTAAGAAGATGTGCCACATATTCTTAAGAAGATGTGCCAGTTGTTTTTAAGATGTGAAACTTGTTCTTAAGTAGATATGTCACTTGTTCTTAAGAAGATGTGCCACTTGTTCTTAAGTAGATGGGTCACTTGTTCTTAAGATGTGCCACTTGTTCTTAAGACGTTCCATTTGTTCATAAGAAGATGTTCAACTTGTTTTTAAGATATGCCACTTGGTCTTAAGATGTGCCACTTGTTCTTAAGAAGATGTGCCACTTGTTCTTAAGATGTGTCATTTGATTTTAAGAAGACGTGCCACTTGTTCTTAAGATGTGTCACTTGTTCTTAAGAAGATGTGCCACTTGTTCTTAAGATGTGAATCTTGTTCTTACGATGTACCACTTGTTCTTAAGATATGTCACTTGTTCATAAGAATACGAGTCACTTGTTCTTAAGATGTGCCTTTTGTTCTTAAATTGTGCCACTTCTTAAGATTTGCTATTTGTTCTTAAGAAGATGTGCCACTTGTAAAAATGTGCCACTTGTTCTTAAGACGTATCACTTGTTCTTAAGATGTATCACTTGTTCTTAAGATGTATCACTTGTTCTTAAGATGTGAAACTTGTTCTTAAGATGATGTGCCACTTGTTCTTAGGATGTGTCACTTGTTCTTAAGAAGATGTGCCACTTGTTCTTAAAATGTGAAACTTGTTCTTAAGATGATGTGCCACTTGTTTTTAACATGTGCCACTTGTTCTCAGGATGTGTCACTTGGTCTTAAGATGTGCCACTTGTTCTTAAGAAGATGTGTCACTTGTTCTTAAGAAGAAGTGCCACTTGTTGTAAAGATGTGCCCCGTCTTTTTAGGAAACGCCACTTGTTCTTAAGATGTGAAACTTGTTCTTAAGAAGATGTGTTAATTGTTTTCATGATGTGACACTTGTTCTTAGGATGTGACACTTGTTCTTAGGATGTGACACTTGTTCTTAAGATGTGCCACTTGTTCTTAAGATGTGACACTTGTTCTTAAGATGTGCCACTTGTTCTTAAGATGTGCCACTTGTTCTTAAGATGTGCCACTTGTTCTTAAGAAGGTGTGCCACTTGTTCTTAAGAAGATGTGCCACTTGTTCTTAAGAAGATGTGCCACTTGTTCTTAAGAAGATGTGCCACTTGTTCTTAAGAAGATGTGCCACTTGTTCTTAAGAAGATGTGCCACTTGTTCTTAAGAAGATGTGCCACTTGTTCTTAAGATGATGTGCCACTTGTTCTTAGGATGTGTCACTTGTTCTTAGGATGTGTCACTTGATCTTAAGAAGATGTGCCACTTGTTCTTAAGAAGATGTGCCACTTGTTCTAAAGAAGATGTGCCACTTGTTCTTAAGAAGATGTGCCACTTGTTGTGAAGATGTGTCACTTGTTCATAAGAAAATAAGTCACTTGTTCTTAAGATGTGCCACTTGTTCTTAAGATGCTCCACTTGTTCTTAAGATGTGCCACTTGTTCTTACGAAGATGTGCCACTTGTTCTTAAGAAGATGTGCCACTTGTTCTTAAGAAGATGTGCCATTTGTTCTTAAGAAGTTGTGCCACTTCTTTTTAAGAAGATGTGCCACTTGTTCTTAAGAAAATGTCACTTGTTCTTAAGAAGAGGGGCCACTTGTTGTTAAAAAGATGTGCCTCTTGTTCTTAAGATGTGTCACTTGTTCTTAATAAGATGTGTTACTTGTTCTTAAGATGTGCCACTTGTTCTTAAGATGTGCCACTTGATCTTAAGAAGATGTGCCACTTGTTCTTAAGAAGATGTGCCACTTGTTGTGAAGATGTGTCACTTGTTCATAAGAAAATAAGTCACTTGTTCTTAAGATGTGCCACTTGTTCTTAAGATGTGCCACTTGTTCTTAAGATGTGCCACTTGTTCTTACGATGTGCCACTTGTTCTTAAGAAGATGTGCCACTTGTTCTTAAGAAGATGTGCCACTTGTTCTTAAGATGCTCCACTTGTTCTTAAGATGTGCCACTTGTTCTTACGAAGATGTGCCACTTGTTCTTAAGAAGATGTGCCACTTGTTCTTAAGAAGATGTGCCACTTGTTCTTAATAAGATGTGCTACTTATTCTTAAGATGTGCCACTTGTTCTTAAGATGTGCCACTTGTTCTTAAGATGTGCCACTTGTTCTTAAGATGTGCCACTTGTTCTTAAGATGTACCACTTGTTCTTAAGAAGATGTGCCACTTGTTCTTAAGATGTGCCACTTGATCTTAAGAAGATGTGCCTCTTGTTCTTAAGATGTGCCACTTGATCTTAAGAAGATGTGCCACTTGTTCTTAAGAAGATGTGCCACTTGTTCATAAGATGTGCCACTTGATCTTAAGAAGATGTGCCACTTGTTCTTAAGAAGATGTGCCACTTGTTCTTAAGATGTGCCACTTGATCTTAAGAAGATGTGCCACTTGTTCTTAAGAAGATGTGCCACTTGGTCTTAAGAATATGTGCCACTTGTTCTTAAGAAGATGTGTCACTTGTTCTTAAGAAGATGTGCCACTTGTTCTTAAGAAGATGTGCCACTTGTTCTTAAGATGTGCCACTTGATCTTAAGAAGATGTGCCACTTGTTCTTAAGAAGATGTGCCACTTGATCTTAAGAATATGTGCCACTTGTTCTTAAGAAGATGTGCCACTTGTTCTTAAGAAGATGTGCCACTTGTTCTTAAGATGAGCCACTTGATCTTAAGAAGATGTGCCACTTGTTCTTAAGAAGATGTGCCACTTGTTCTTAAGATGTGCCACTTGATCTTAAGAAGATGTGCCACTTGTTCTTAAGAAGATGTGCCACTTGGTCTTAAGAATATGTGCCACTTGTTCTTAAGAAGATGTGTCACTTGTTCTTAAGAAGATGTGCCACTTGTTCTTAAGAAGATGTGCCACTTGTTCTTAAGATGTGCCACTTGATCTTAAGAAGATGTGCCACTTGTTCTTAAGAAGATGTGCCACTTGATCTTAAGAATATGTGCCACTTGTTCTTAAGAAGATGTGCCACTTGTTCTTAAGAAGATGTGCCACTTGTTCTTAAGATGTGCCACTTGATCTTAAGAAGATGTGCCACTTGTTCTTAAGAAGATGTGCCACTTGTTCTTAAGATGTGCCACTTGATCTTAAGAAGATGTGCCACTTGTTCTTAAGATGTGCCACTTGATCTTAAGAATGTGTGCCACTTGTTCTTAAGAAGATGTGCCACTTGTTCTTAAGAAGATGTGCCACTTGTTCTTAAGATGTGCCACTTGATCTTAAGAAGATGTGCCACTTGTTCTTAAGAAGATGTGCCACTTGATCTTAAGAAGATGTGCCACTTGTTCTTAAGATGTGCCACTTGATCTTAAGAAGATGTGCCACTTGTTCTTAAGAAGATGTGCCACTTGTTCTTAAGAAGATGTGCCACTTGATCTTAAGAAGATGTGCCACTTGTTCTTAAGAAGATGTGCCACTTGTTCTTAAGAAGATGTGCCACTTGTTCTTAAGAAGATGTGCCACTTGATCTTAAGAAGATGTGCCACTTGTTCTTAAGAAGATGTGCTAGACTACAGCATTTTAAAATATAAGCAACTAAATGTGGAATAAACTTATTTTTTAATAAGACTTGAGAATTGGAAATTACGCTGCCCAGAAATAATGAGAATTTTCCCTCGGGCAAAATACATTAGCAGTGAGTGCAGGAAGGAGCCCAGACGAAAGTTATCACATACACACCTACACTTCTAACTTCTTTTTTAATAATGTCATAAAATTTGGAAGTTTGCACCACATAAACTTGCACTTTCGGCTAGATGAGTCATCGTTGTAAGTTTATAGCCGTTCTAACGAGTTATTCTCGAGTTATTATGTTATATCATGACTGTGTCTGGGATGATTGACACATTTTACAATGACACATGGCATACACACACACACACACACACACACACACACACACACACACACACACACACACACACTGTGTATGATAGGCCCATACTGGAGAATGCAGCACCGGTCTGGAACCCACACCTGGTCAAGCACGTCAAGAAGTTAGAGAAAGTACAAAGGTTTGCAACAAGGCTAGTCCCAGAGCTCAGGGGAATGTCGTACGAGGAAATGTTAAGGGAAATCGAACTGACGACACTGGAGGACAGAAGGGTCAGAGGAGACATGATAACGACATAGAAGATACTGCAGGGAATAGACAAGGTGGACAGAAATAGGATGTTCCAGAGAGGGGACACATGGACAAGGGGTCACAACTGGAAGCTGAAGACTCAGACGAGTCACAGGGACGTTAGGAAGTATTTCTTCAGTCATAGAGTTGTCAGCAAGTGGAATAACCTAGCAAGTGAAGTAGTGGAGGCAGGAACCATACATAGTTTTAAGAAGAGGTATGGCAAAGCTCAGGAAGCAGAGAGAGAGAGGACCCAGTAGCGATCAGTGAAGAGGCGGGGCCAGGAGCTGAGTCTCGACCCCTGCAACCACAATTAGGTGAGTACAATTAGGTGAGTACACACACACACACACACACACACACACACGCACACACACACACACACACACACACACACACACACACACACACACACACACACACACACACACACACACACACACACACACACACACGCACACATATTCCCAAGCCAGTTGATTTAAGGTATTCAGACTGAAAGATGGTAATTTCCAGGTGTCCCGCAGCTCTACTGGTAGCGAACTCAATTCACACTGAGGACCGGGGGTCGATCCCTGTTACAGGTGGAAACATTAGGACGTGTTCCATTAAGACACCTGCTGTTCAATGTTCACCCATCAGTAAAATGGGAGCCTGGGTATTAGTCGACAGGTGTGGGTCGCATCCTGGGAAAAAACTAACCAAATTTACCCGAAATGCACAGCATAACAAGCGACTTTGTTTACAGTAGTGTGTCACTGATGTCAGCTACGACTGTATACCTTGTACATGTACTGGTACAAATATAGATTCTTCTTCCTCTTCTTCTTCTTCTTCTTCTTCTTCCACTTCTTCTTCTTCTTCTTCTTTTTCTTCTTTTTCTTCTTCTTCTTCTTCTTCTTCTTCTTCTTCTTCTTCTTCTTCTTCTTCTTCTTCTTCTTCTTCTTCTTCTTCTTCTTCTTCTTCTTCTTCTTCTTTTTCTTCTTTTTCATTCTTCTTCTTTTTTCTTCTTCTTCTTTCTTCTTCTTCTTCTTCTTCTTCTTCTCTTCTTCTTCTTCTTCTTCTTCTTCTTCTTCTTCTTCTTTCTTCTTCTTCTTTTTTCTTATTCTTTTCTTCTTCTTCTTCTTCTTCTTCTTCTTCTTCTTCTTCTTCTTCTTCTTCTTCTTCTTCTTCTTCTTCTTCTTCTTCTTCTTCTTCTTCTTCTTCTTCTTTTTCTTCTTCTTTTCTTCTTCTTCTTTCTTCTTCTTCTTCTTCTTCTTCTTCTTCTTCTTCTTCTTCTTCTTCTTCTTCTTCTTTCTTCTTCTTCTTCTTCTTCTTCTTCTTCTTCTTCTTCTTTTTCATCTTCTTCTTCTTCTTCTTCTTCTTCTTCTTCTTCTTCTTCTTCTTCTTCTTCTTCTTCTTCTTCTTCTTTCTTCTTCTTCTTCTTCTTCTTTATTATTATTATTATTATTAATTATTATTATTATTTTTTATTAATATTTTTATTATTATTGCGTGTTACGAAAGATTACAAGGTGCCGTAGTTACTACACTATTAATGGAGACTATGAGGATATCCTCACTACTCTACTGGAGTCTCCCAGCCCAGGCTGACACTACTGGAGTCTCCCAGCTCAGGCTGACACTACTGGAGTCTCCCAGCCCAGGCTGACACTACTGGAGTCTCCCAGCTCAGGCTGACACTACTGGAGTCTCCCAGCCCAGGCTGACACTACTGGAGTCTCCCAGCTCAGGCTGACACTACTGGAGTCTCCCAGCTCAGGCTGACACTACTGGAGTCTCCCAGCTCAGGCTGACACTACTGGAGTCTCCCAGCTCAGGCTGACACTACTGGAGTCTCCCAGCCCAGGCTGACACTACTGGAGTCTCGAAGCTCAGGCTGACACTACTGGAGTCTCCCAGCTCAGGCTGACACTACTGGAGTCTCCCAGCTCAGGCTGACACTACTGGAGTCTCCCAGCTCAGGCTGACACTACTGGAGTCTCCCAGCTCAGGCTGACACTACTGGAGTCTCCCAGCCCAGGCTGACACTACTGGAGTCTCCCAGCTCAGGCTGACACTACTGGAGTCTCCCAGCTCAGGCTGACACTACTGGAGTCTCCCAGCTCAGGCTGACACTACTGGAGTCTCCCAGCTCAGGCTGACACTACTGGAGTCTCCCAGCTCAAGCTGACACTACTGGAGTCTCCCAGCTCAGGCTGACACTACTGGAGTCTCCCAGCCCAGGCTGACACTACTGGAGTCTCCCAGCTCAGGCTGACACTACTGGAGTCTCCCAGCTCAGGCTGACACTACTGGAGTCTCCCAGCTCAGGCTGACACTACTGGAGTCTCCCAGCTCACGCTGACACTACTGGAGTCTCCAGCTCAGGCTGACACTACTGGAGTCTCCCAGCTCAGGCTGACACTACTGGAGTCTCCCAGCTCAGGCTGACACTACTGGAGTCTCCCAGCTCAGGCTGACACTACTGGAGTCTCCCAGCTCACGCTGACACTACTGAGTCTCCCAGCTCAGGCTGACACTACTGGAGTCTCCCAGCTCACGCTGACACTACTGGAGTCTCCCAGCTCAGGCTGACACTACTGGAGTCTCCCAGCTCACGCTGACACTACTGGAGTCTCCCAGCTCAGGCTGACACTACTGGAGTCTCCCAGCTCAGGCTGACACTACTGGAGTCTCCCAGCTCACGCTGACACTACTGGAGTCTCCCAGCTCAGGCTGACACTACTGGAGTCTCCCAGCTCTGGCTGACACTACTGGAGTCTCCCAGCTCACGCTGACACTACTGGAGTCTCCCAGCTCAGGCTGACACTACTGGAGTCTCCCAGCTCAGGCTGGCACTACTGGAGTCTCCCAGCCCAGGCTGGCACTACTGGAGTCTCCCAGCTCAGGCTGGCACTACTGGAGTCTCCCAGCTCTGGCTGGCACTACTGGAGTCTCCCAGCTCAGGCTGGCACTACTGGAGTCTCCCAGCTCAGGCTGGCACTACTGGAGTCTCCCAGCCCAGGCTGACACTACTGGAGTCTCCCAGCTCAGGCTGGCATTACTGAAGTCTCCAAGCACAGGCTGACACTACTGGAGTCTCCCAGCTCAGGCTGACACTACTGGAGTCTCCCAGCTCAGGTTGGCACTACTGGAGTCTCCCAGCTCAGGTTGGCACTACTGGAGTCTCCCAGCTCAGGCTGACACTACTGGAGTCTCCCAGCTCAGGCTGACACTACTGGAGTCTCCCAGCTCAGGCTGACACTACTGGAGTCTCCCAGCTCAGGCTGACACTACTGGAGTCTCCCAGCTCAGGCTGGAACTACTGAAGTCTCCCAGCACAGGCTGACACTACTGGAGTCTCCCAGCTCAGGCTGACACTACTGGAGTCTCCCAGCTCAGGTTGGCACTGCTGGAGTCTCCCATCTCAGGTTGGCACTACTGGAGTCTCCCAGCTCAGGCTGACACTACTGGAGTCTCCCAGCTCAGGCTGACACTACTGGAGTCTCCCAGCTGAGGCTGACCCTACTGGAGTCTCCCAGCTCAGGTTGACACTACTGGAATCTCCCATCTCAGGCTGACACTACGGGAGTCTCCCAGCTCAGGCTGACACTACTGGAGTCTCCCAGCTCAGGCTGGCACTACTGGAGTCTCCAAGCCCAGGCTGACACTACTGGAGTCTCCCAGCTCAGTCTGACACTACTGGAGTCTCCCAGCTAACGCTGACACTACTGGAGTCTCCCAGCCCAGGCTGACACTACTGGAGTCTCCAAGCTCAGGATGACACTACTGGAGACTCCCAGCTCAGGCTGGCACTACTGGAGTCTCCCAGCCCAGGCTGACACTACTGGAGTCTCCCTGCTCAGACTGACACTACTGGAGTCTCCCAGCTCAGGCTGACACTACTGGAGTCTCTCAGCTCAGGCTGGCACTACTGGAGTCTCCCAGCCCAGGCTGACACTACTGGAGTCTCCCAGCTCAGGCTGAAACTACTGGAGTCTCCCAGCTCAGGATGACACTACTGGAGTCTCCCAGCCCAGGCTGACACTACTGGAGTCTCCCAGCTCAGGCTGACACTACTGGAGTCTCCCAGCCCAGGCTGACACTACTGGAGTCTCCCAGCTCAGGCTGACACTACTGGAGTCTCCCAGTTCAGGCTGACACTACTGGAGTCTCCCAGCTCAGGCTGAAACTACTGGAGTCTCCCAGCTCAGGCTGACACTACTGGAGTCTCCCAGCTCACGCTGGCACTACTGGAGTCTCCCAGCCCAGGCTGACACTACTGGAGTCTCCCAGCTCTGGCTGACACTACTGGAGTCTCCCAGCTTAGGCTGAACACTACTGGAGTCTCCCAGCTCAGGCTGACACTACTGGAGTCTCGCAGATCAGGCTGACACTACTGGAGTCTCCCAGCTCAGGCAGACACTACTGTAGTCTCCCAGCTCAGGCTGGCACTACTGGAGTCTCCCAGCCCAGGCTGACACTACTGGAGTCTCCCAGCTCAGGCTGTCACTACTGGAGTCTCCCAGCTCAGGCTGACACTACTGGACTCTCCCAGTCCAGGCTGACACTACTGGAGTCTCCCAGCTCAGGATGACACTACTGGAGACTCCCAGCTCAGACTGGCACTACTGGAGTCTCCCAGCCCAGACTGACACTACTGGAGTCTCCCAGCTCAGGCTGGCACTACTGGAGTCTCCCAGCTCAGGATGACACTACTGGAGACTCCCAGCTCAGGCTGGCGTTACTGGAGTCTCCCAGCTCAGACTGACACTACTGGAGTCTCCCAGCTCAGGCTGGCACTACTGGAGTCTCCCAGCTCAGACTGACACTACTGGAGTCTCCCAGCCCAGGCTGACACTACTGGAGTCTCCCAGCTCAGGCTGACACTACTGGAGTCTCCCAGCTCAGTCTGACACTACTGGAGTCTCCCAGGTCAGGCTGGCACTACTGGAGTCTCCCAGCTCAGGATGACACTACTGAAGACTCCCAGCTCAGGCTGGCACTACTGGAGTCTCCCAGCTCAGGCTGGCACTTCTGGAGTTTCCCAGCTCAGGTTGGTACTACTGGAGTCTCCCAACTCAAGCTGACACTACTGGAGTCTCCGAGCTCAGGTTGGCACTACTGGAGTTTCCCAGCTCAGGTTGGCACTACTGGAGTTTCCCAGCTCAGGTTGGCACTACTGGAGTCTCCGAGCTCAGGTTGGCACTGCTGGAGTTTCCCAGCTCAGGTTGACACTACTGGAGTTTCCCAGCTCAGGTTGGCACTACTGGAGTCTCCCAGCTCAGGTTGGCACTACTGGAGTCTCCCAGCTCAGGTTGACACTACTGGAGTTTCCCAGCTCAGGTTGGCACTACTGGAGTCTCCCAGCTGAGGTTAGCACTACTGGAGATTCCCAGCTCAGGTTTGCACTACTGGAGTTTCCCAGCTCAGGTTGGCACTACTGGAGTCTCCCAGCTGAGGTTGGCACTACTGGAGATTCCCAGCTCAGGTTTGCACTACTGGAGTTTCCCAGCTCAGGTTGGCACTACTGGAGTCTCCCAGCTGGGGTTGGCACTACTGGAGTTTCCCAGCTCAGGCTGGCACTACTGGAGTTTCCCAGCTCAGGTTGGCACTACTGGAGTTTCCCAGCTCAGGCTGGCACTACTGGAGTCTCGTAATTCAGGTGTATGATCACTCACCCGGTGTATGAGTAATCATACACGAGTTTTGTGATCATACACTAAGTAGTCAAACACTAGATGAGTAATCATACAATGGGTGAGTAATCATACTCTAGGTAAGTAATCGTACACTAGTTGAGTAATCATACATTGATGGAGTGATCATACACTGAGGAATAATACACTAAGTGAGTAATCATCCCCTGAGTGAATGATCATATACTAGGTGAGCAATCATACACTGAGTAATGATACTCTGAGCAATCATACTCTTTGTAATTATACACTGAGTAATCATAGTCTGAGTAATCATACACTGAGTAATTATACACTCAGTTGTCATACTCTGAGTAATCATACACTGAGTAATCATACACTGAGTAATCATACACTAAGTAATCATACACTGAGCAATCATACTCTGAGTAAGCATACATTGAGTGAGTGATTATACAGTGAGTAATTATGTACTGGGTGAGTGATCATATATTAAGTGAGTAATTATACACTGGGTATGTAATCATACACTGGGTGAGTAATTATTCACTGGGTATGTAATCATACAGTGGGTGAGTAATTATACACTGGGTGAGTAATTATACACTGGGTGAGTAATTATACACTGGGTGAGTAATTATACACTGGGTGAGTAATTATACACTGGGTGAGTAATTATACACTGGGTGAGTAATCACACTTCACGTCCTTGCTTTTCCCTCATCTTTCTCCTTTTCTTTTGCCTTCTCTTACTCCTCCTCTTCTGTCTTTCATTCCCTCTTCTCCCCTCACCTTCTTTCAGTTCCCAACTCTTTCTCTACCTAACTCCCCTCCTTTCCACCCCTCCCTCTTTCCCCTCCCCTCCCCTCCCCTCTCTTCCTTCCCTCCCCTCCCCTTCCTTTCCTCCCCCTCTCTTTCACAGACTTCTCATGCACCAGAGTTTTTCCGGAGCACAGGATCTTAATGTCTGGCGAAGTTATTTATATTTAGTGGAGTGGAGCAGCTGGTGGAGCACTCAGTTAACTGTAGTATAGTGGAGCAGCTGGTGGAGCACTCAGTTAACTGTAGTATAGTGGAGCAGCTGGTGGAGCACTCAGTTAACTGTAGTATAGTGGAGCAGCTGGTGGAGCACTCAGTTAACTGTAGTATAGTGGAGCAGCTGGTGGAGCACTCAGTTAACTGTGTATAGTGGAGCAGCTGGTGGAGCACTCAGTTAACTGTAGTATAGTGGAGCAGCTGGTGGAGCACTCAGTTAACTGTAGAATAGAGGAGCAGCTGGTGGAACACTCAGTTAACTGTAGTATAGTGGAGCAGCTGGTGGAACATTCAGTTAACTGTAGTATAGTGGAGCAGCTGGTGGAACACTCAGTTAACTGTAGTATAGTGGAGTAGCTGGTGGAGCACTCAGTTAACGGTAGTATAGTGGAGCAGCTGGTGGAGCACTCAGTTAACTGTAGTATAGTGGAGCAGCTGGTGGAACACTCAGTTAACTGTAGAATAGTGGAGCAACTGGTGGAACACTCAGTTAACTGTAGTATTGTGGCGCAGCTGGTGGAACACTTAGTTAACTGTAGTATAGTGGAGCAGCTGGTGGAACACCTAGTTAACTAGTATAGTGGATCAGCTGTTGGAACACTCAATTAACTGTAGTATAGTGGAGCAGCTTGTGGAGCAATCAGTTAACTGTTGTATAGTGGAGCAGCTGGTGGAGCACTCAGTTAACTCTAGTATAGTGGAGCAGCTGGTGGAACATTTCAGTTAACTGTAACATAGTGGAGCAGCTGGTGGAACACTCAGTTAACTGTAGAACAGTGGAGCAACTGGTGGAACACTCAGTTAACTGTAGTATAATGGAGCAGCTGGTGGAACACTTAGTTAACTGTAGTATAGTGGAGCAGCTGGTGTAACACTTTGTTAACTGCAGTATAGTGGAGCAGCTGGTGGAGCACTCAGTTAACTGTAGTATAGTGGAGCAGCCGGTGGAGCACTAAGTTAACTGTAGTATAGTGGAGCAGCCGGTGGAGCACTAAGTTAACTGTAGTATAGTGGAGCAGCCGGTGGAGCACTAAGTTAACTGTAGTATAGTGGAGCAGCTGGTGGAACACTCAGTTAACTGTAGCATAGTGGAGCAGCCGGTGGAGCACTAAGTTAACTGTAGTATAGTGGAGCAGCTGGTGGAGCACTCAGTTAACTGTAGTATAGTGGAGCAGCTGGTGGAGCACTCAGTTAACTGTATTATAGTGGAACAGCTGGTGGAGCACTCAGTTAACTGTAGTATAGAAGAGCAGCTGGTGGAGCACTCAGTTAACTGTAGTATAGTGGAGCAGCTGGTGGAGCACTCAGTTAACTGTAGTATAGTGGAGCAGCTGGTGGAGCACTCAGTTAACTGTATTATAGTGGAACAGTTGGTGGAGCACTCAGTTAACTGTAATATAGTGGAGCAGCTGGTGGAGCACTCAGTTAACTGTATTATAGTGGAGCAGCTGGTGGAGCACTCAGTTAACTGTAGTATAGTGGAGCAGCTGGTGGAGCACTCAGTTAACTGTATTATAGTGGAACAGCTGGTGGAGCACTCAGTTAACTGTAGTATAGTGGAGCAGCTGGTGGAACACCTAGTTAACTGTAGTATAGTGGAGCAGCTGGTGGAACACTCAGTTAACTGTAATATAGTGGAGCAGCTGGTAGAGCACTCAGTTAACTGTAGTATAGTGGAGCAGCTGGTGGAGCACTCAGTTAACTGTAATATAGTGGAGCAGCTGGTGAAACACTCAATTAACTGTAGTATAGTGGAGCAACTGGTGGAACACTCAGTTAACTGTAGTATAGTGGAGCAGCTGGTGGAACACCTAGTTAACAGTAGTATAGTGGAGCAGCTGGTGGAACACCTAGTTAACAGTAGTATAGTGGAGCAGCTGGTGGAACACCTAGTTAACAGTAGTATAGTGGAGCAGCTGGTGGAACACCTAGTTAACAGTAGTATAGTGGAGCAGCTGGTGGAGCACTCAGTTAACTGTAGTATGGTGGAGCACTCAGTTAACTGTAGTATAGTGGAGCAGCTGGTGGAGCACTCAGTTAACTGTAGTATAGTGGAGCAGCTGGTGGAACACCTAGTTAACAGTAGTATAGTGGAGCAGCTGGTGGAGCACTCAGTTAACTGTAGTATAGTGGAGCAGCTGGTGGAGCACTCAGTTAACTGTAGTATAGTGGAACAGCTGGCGGAACACTCAATTAACTGTAGTATAGTGGAGCAGCTGGTGGAGCACTCAGTTAACTGTAGAGTAGTGGAGCAGCTGGTGGAACACTCAGTTAACTGTAATATAGTTTAGCAGTTGGTGGAACACTCAGCTAACTGTAGTATAGTGGAGCAGCTGGTGGAGCACTCAGTTAACTGTAGTATAGTGGAGCAGCTGGTGGAGCACTCTGCTAAGTGTAGTATAGTGGAGCAGCTGGTGGAGCACTCAGTTAACTGTAGTATAGTGGAGCAGCTGGTGGAGCACTCAGTTAACTGTAGTATAGTGGAGCAGCTGGTGGAGCACTCAGTTAACTGTAGTATAGTGGAGCAGCTGGTGGAGCACTCTGCTAAGTGTAGTGTAGTGGAGCAGCTGGTGGAGCACTCTGCTAAGTGTAGTATAGTGGAGCAGCTGGTGGAGCACTCAGTTAACTGTAGTATAGTGGAGCAGCTGGTGGAGCACTCTGCTAAGTGTAGTATAGTGCAGCAGCTGGTGGAACACTCGGTCAACTGTAGTATAGCGGAGCAGCTGGTGGAGCACTCAGTTAACTGTAGTATACTGGAGCAGCTGGTGGTGCACTCTGTCAACTGTAGTTTAGTGGAGCAGCTGGTTAAGTGGTTAAGGCAACATGAACGTTGTTCTATGTTTTGAGGCGGGATAAAGTGCTGCAGGATCTAACCTCGGCTGCCTCAGTTATGTAAATGTTTCAGTACCACTTGTTTCGTAATTTCATTACTACATATATAATATATATATATATATATATATATATATATATATATATATATATATATATATATATATATATTAATATATATATATATATATATATATATATATATATTATATATATATATATATATATATATATATATATATATATATATATATATATATAATATATATATATATATATATATATATATATATATATATATATATATATATATATATATATATATATATATATATATATATATATATATATATATATATATATATATACAGACACAGTTATTTTGTATATCTGAATGCATATGGTAGAATTACTGAGGTGGAGGCCTGTGTTGATATTCATGTGATACCGTATATACTGTGTCGATATAGATGTGATAGCGTATATACTGTGATGATATAGGTGTGATAGCGTATATACTGTGATGATATAGGTGTGATAGCGTATATACTGATTTGGATCTATTTATCTTGTGATAAAAGTTTGTGAGTAAAGTTTAGTGGGAACAGGTGGGGGCAGGTTGGGGCAGGTGGGTGTTAATGGTTGTGTTACGGAGTGGCTGTCTTGACGTGTTAGTGCTGGACCAGGCGAAGGGAGCGGAGCTCCCAACTACACGGGGCGGAGCTCCCAACTACAAGAGGCGGAGCTCCCAACTACACAGGGAGGAGCTCCCAGCTACACGGGGCGGAGCTCTAAACTACATGGGGTGGAGCTTCCAACTACACAGGGCAGTGCTCCCAACTACACGGGGCGGAGCTCCCAACTACAAGGGGCAGAGCTCCCAACTACACGGGGAGGAGCTCCCAACTACACGGGGCGAATCTCTGAACTACACAGGGTGGAGCTCCCAACTACACGGGGTGGAGCTCCCAACTACATGGGGTGGAGCTCCCAACTACATGGGGCAGAGCTCCCTACTACACGGGGGGGCGATCCCAACTACACGGGACGGAGCTCCCAGGTACACGGGGAGGAGCTCCCAACTACACGGGGTGGAGCTCCCAACCACATGGGGAGGAGCTCCCAATTACACGGGGCGGAGCTCCCAACTACACGGGGCAGAGCTCCCAACTACACATGGAGGGGCTCCTAACTACAGGGAGCGGAGCTCCCAACTGCATGGGGCGGAGCTCCCAACTACATGGGGAAGAGCTCCCAACTACACGAAGCAAAGATCCCAATTACATGGGGCGGAGCTCCCAATTACGCAGGACGGCGCTCCCAACTGCACGGGACGGAGCTACCAACTACATGGGGCGGCATTCCCAATTACACAGGGGGGTGCTCCCAACTACACGGGGCGGAGCTACCAACTACATGGGGCGGCACTCTCAAGTACACGGGGTTGTGTTGCCAACTACACGGGGTGGCGCTCCCAACTACATGGGGCGGAGCTCCCAACTACATGGGGAAGAGCTCCCAACTACACGAGGCAAAGATCCCAATTACATGGGGCGGAGCTCCCAATTACACAGGGCGACGCTCCCAACTGCACGGGACGGAGCTACCAACTACATGGGGCGGCACTCTCAAGTACACGGGGTTGTGTTACCAACTACACGGGGTGGCGCTCCCAACTACATGGGGCGGAGCTCCCAACTACATGGGGAAGAGCTCCCAACTACACGAGGCAAAGATCCCAATTACATGGGGCGGAGCTCCCAATTACACAGGGCGACGCTCCCAACTGCACGGGACGGAGCTACCAACTACATGGGGCGGCATTCCCAATTACACAGGGGGTGCTCCCAACTACACGGGGCGGAGCTACCAACTACATGGGGCGGCACTCTCAAGTACACGGGGTTGTGTTGCCAACTACACGGGCGGTGCTGCCAACTATACGGGGCAGAGTTACCAACTACACGGGGTGGAGCTCCCATCTACATGGGGTAGAGCTCCCAACTACACGGGCGGCGCTCCCAACTACACGGGGCGGCTGTCTCAGCTACATCGTGCTGAGCTCCCAACTACATGAGGTGGAGATCCCGACTGCACGGGGCGGCCCTCCCAACTACACCAGGCTGAGCTCTCAACTACACGGGGTAGAGCTCTCAACTGCACGGGGCGGAGCTCCCAACTACATGAGGCAGAGCTCCGAACTGCATTTGCGAAGCTCCCAACTACACGGTCAGGAGCTCCCAACTACACGGGGGGTGATCTAAACTACACTGGGCAAAGCTCCCAACTACACGGGGTGGAGCTCCCAACAACACAGGTCGGAGCTCTCAACTACACGGTCAGGAGACAACACGGGTCGGAGCTCCCAACTACACGGTCAGGAGCTCCCAACTACACGGGGGGTGATCTAAACTACACTGGGCAATGCTCCCAACTACATGGGGCGGAGCTCGCTGTTGTGAAGGTTCGTGGAGATTTGATGGATTGAGTTAAACACAAGTCGTTGGGTGTTAAAGGGAGAGCCCAAACTGACTGTCCTGTCACCTGCTAGGCCTACGGGGAACTGAGGCCGATGCAGGGGCACTCATGTGGCATCACATGATGTCACAAACTAGTCACTGGGCCTAGAAAGGGGTCGTGTATGTAAAACATATGGATGGTACTAACTACGATACTCAGATGATATATACATATACATGGGGATCAGCAACTATGCTGACAGCTCAGTCATGTTACGTATGTCGTCTCGACATACATTACTATGCTATAGGCTGAACAGACAGGTGGGTCTCGTCTGATTCTATACAATGGCAAAGACATATATAACTTAGAACTAATGAATTGTATCGTAATGGATGTTAACGTAATGGATGTTAACGTAATGGGTGTTAACGTAATGCATTAGGAATTATAAGAACAAATCATGGTATAATAAAGGATGGAATTGATTGATCGATCTGTATTCATGCACTCTACGGATTCTGAGGAAGAATATTTATATTTACAAAGGTGAAAGTAATTAACAACAAAGGCAGATCTGGTGTGCACAGATCATTACTGCTAATCTCAGAAAAAAAAAATCTGAAAAACTGATCAGCTAATAACAAAACACACAGTTGACAACTTCACTCATCTTGAACAACTAATTATACAGACTATGTAACCATGTATAGGAGTGAGGCTGATTCATTACCTCTGTAACTTGCCATGATTAGTGACCAGATCTACCTGGAGTTCATTACCTTTGTAACTAGTTCAGCTATCATAACTTTGGGGTCCAGTCCCTGGACCCATTATGTACCTTTGTAATCTTTTGACTACCGCCCACAGGATGGGTATGGGGTGCATAATAAACATATTAAACTAAAGTGTGTGTGTGTGTGTGTGTGTGTGTGTGTGTGTGTGTGTGTGTGTGTGTGTGTGTGTGTGTGTGTGTGTGTGTGTGTGTGTGTATGTGTGTGTGTGTGTGTGTGTGTGTGTGTGTGTGTGTGTGTGTGGTGTGTGTGACTCAACAATCAATATTTGCACCAATAACTCATTACAGTTGTGACCGGGTGTGGAAGTGTGAATTGCTCATTACTCTATAATTTGTTCATGATTGTAGCCATATATAAACGTAAGTAACCATTCTTACAGAATTCATTACCTTTGTAACTTGTAAGCTCATTACCTTTGTACCTAGTTCAGCTATCAAAACTTTGGGGGCCCAGTCCCTGGACCCATTACATACCTCTGTAATCTGTAAATACCTTTGTAACTTGTCATGATTGTGACCAGACTTACCTGGAGTTCATTACCTTTGTAAATTGTGAGTTCATTACCTTTGTAAATTGTGAGTTCATTACCTTTGTAAATTGTGAGTTCATTACCTCTGTAACTTGCTCAGCTATCAAAACTTTGGAGTCCAGTCCCTGGACCAATTATGTACCTCTGTAATCTTTTGACTACCGCCCACAGGATGGGTATGGGGTGCATAATAAACATATTAAACTAACTATGTACATTTAAACCCAACTCTGCGAAGGTAAGATTTACATATGCAGAATGGTTATCATCTTTGGGTGGATTGAATTCTTCTGCAATGGCTAACACATGCCTTGACTGAGGGCGATCTGAGCAAGTATCTACAAAAGATACTTGCGGGTTTCTCATTACTTGTCGTGTACTAACGACATTCGGGTTGATTAACTGAGTTTTAGAGGTAGAGGGCACAGAGTCAGTATGATTGTCAGTGACTGACACATTAGTCTGGGTAGAAATATCATCCTCGACATCGCATACTAATTTCACATGATCTAAATGCGATTCCTTATACTGACCAGTACTAATTTCTCTAACCTTATACTTATTGCCATTGATATGTTCAACTACTCGATAAGGGCCAACAAACTTTTGAACAAGCTTAGGCATTGTGGATGTTTTGTTGAAATTAGTCAGCATAACCCTCGAACCCACTTTAACTTTGGTCAGCTTAGCACGGCTATTAGTTACTCTAGTAAATTCTTCTGTTTATTTATGAAGTGTTTCACGGATTCTTCTAGAAACACTTTGAGCTATGCTGGTACGAGTTGCTATGAAATCATCAGGGTTATAATTGGGTTTTGGAGTGAAATATAACAACTCATAAGGCAAATGCTTGTCCACACCGTACAATGCATAATGTGGAGTGTCACCTTGTAAGCATTGTAAGCAGAATTTATAGCACATTGAACATCTGGTATAACTTCATCCCAAGTTTCACTTTTGGGGTTGACAGTGGCTCTCAAAACATCAAGTACTTTCTTATTTGTTCGTTCTGCAAACCATTACTCGCAGGATGATGGGGAACAATGGTTGACTTAGAGATCTTGTACAAGATACACAAATTTTCAAATATCTCGTTGCAGAATTCACCTCCATTATCTGTTACTAGGAACTTAGGGGTGGTATGCCTGCAGATAATGCGTTCTTTAAATGATTTAGCTACTGTCTCGGCAGTCTTATCTGCAATAGGAACTAACTCACAATATCTGGTGAAATGGTCTACCATAACACACAGATGTTTGTTACCTTGGAGGGAACATTTAAAATTGGTTAACAAATCAAGGGCAACTTTTTCCTTTCGCTAGTAGTTGGATACACCTGGATTGGATTAGGACCATTGACATTTCCTTTATGTTGCATACAGACACTACATTTCTTAACATACTCGGAAATGTCAGTTGCCATATGTGGCCAAAAGTATTTCATTCTGGCTTGTTTCACAGAACGATCCATACCAGGGTGTGCAACACCTGGTGCATCATGAACTAGCTGTAGAGCTACATTCACTAGTGACTGTGGAATTACTAACTGGTATACTCTTCTGCCAGGAGTACCCAACTCGACTGTGCGATACAGTAATTCTTGACTCATGACAAAGTCACTAATGGGTGCTGGTGGCTTCACAGTCAGAATAAGATCTTCCTGGAACAGGAATCGAATCACACCAGACCACAAGGGATCGGTTCTTTCTTACTAGAGGAATGAACAAACTCGGTGGAGTGGATGACTCTCCCTGGTTGAAAAAAAAATAATGCTATAACACGAAATATGAGCAAGGGAGAACGGATCTACTATCTCTCACTGCATGCACAGAGGAAAAGAAATGAACACGGTCAACAATATTGGTATTCAATCTGAGTCGCACACAGTGACACGAGGTATCAACTATAAAGAGACTACACTTACAAACGTTAACAACATGCGGAGGTTACTTGAGAAATAACTTTTTACAATGCACAAATTACTGTCAGCGAGGATGGCATCACCATCTGGAACACAAGGAACAACAACAACACTGAAGTGAGTACACTAGCCACAGAAACATTTTTCTGCAACGGCTTGTGGCATCAGCAAGAGATGGCATAACTCGTTGCAAGTAAAGTTCTTCTCAAAGCGTCCCCTGGGAAGGAACGACTACTTGAACAAGTCGCCATCGCAGGGATAGTAGTCTCAGCACCCAGGGTTGTCTGAGGTTCCTCTGAAACCCAAGGTAACTGTACACTATCCTGCATGCACGATATTGTGGCTGGATTCCAGACAGGAGTGACAGTCTTACTAGTGCCTGACCACTCGGCTACCTTAATAAGTAATGCACGAATCTATAGGAACTTAATCTGAACTTCACATTTCGCAGCACTTCAACAAATCTCAGATACAAGCTGTAAGAACAAACACATTGTCTAGCTAGGTACTGTCTTTCAGTCTGTAAGGGAATATTGGTACTGTGGACTGATTCATGTTTACTTTGACTGGCATGATATACTAAGTGAACAAACAAAAGTGACCGGGACGCAGGGAACATACTCAAGGACATGAAAGCAAGAATAATTAAGAGAATATGACACAATAAGCTTAAATGGGAAGAAAATGCTTAACCTATCTGCATAAGTAAAGAAAATTGACAAGTCACACTGTAGAGCAAGGGAAACTCACATAAAAAAATACTGAACTGGATAAGCAACACTTTGATGATCAAGAGAAATTTTACTTTACTCAAGTCAAATTTGCTTTAAAGTGAATTAATGGCACAGTGAGTTGTCTTTACTCTCAAGTGAACAATGAAATTCAACAATAAATGATAAATCAAACAAAAATGATAAATCAAACAAAAATGATAAAATGGAATCAATAAATCTTGTGCAAAATTAAAATGGACTGGGAAAGCAATTCACTAAAAATAAAATAAAATGACACACAAAGAATAAAATATTATGCACAAAACAAGAAATATAAAACTGAAATCACAAAATATTGCACTGAAATAAACTGTAGCAATATTGCAAATAATAAATACTAATCAAAAAGTACTGCACAACACAACACTACATAAAAAATTTTCCGAAAGAAAAAATTCAATAGCAGCACAGTATTTACACAAGAATCATTGCAAATGAGGCGATACTGCAATAACAACAAAAATAACAACAAAAATTGCACACACAAGAAAATGCAGTTTACAAAACAAAAAAAAAATTATCAAGGAATGAACTGATTGAACACTTTAACTCTTAACTGCAGCTTAAGCAACACTTACTGAACAAGCAAAAGAATGATTTAGTTTAAAAAAAAGTTAAAAATTGCACTAAGAGTGAATTTGTTCAATAAAATATGAAAAATAATAAAGGAAAAAAAACAGAACAGAGAAAGATTAACACTCACAATAATGCAGGAACACAACACATCAATATATGCACAATACTATGAGAATTTTCTTGCAGTGAAGCTTGGGGTGACAAAAATTGGAAAATAATTGTCTTGCTTCAAACAAAATAATGGCACTATTGTCTGTGGAGATAAGATAAATTAGACACTGGATAAATGAAAAGAATTAACACAAGAATGTTCAACGCAAAGAAAAAAATGTCAAATGAATAAATAAAAAAAAATCAGCAAGTACAGAAATGCTGGGAGAGAAAAAAAAATTACTGAGACAACACCGAGTTGTGATGCAGAATATAAGATAACAAGTTATTGAATTACTTCACTGCATAAATTACTAGGCAAGGAACACAGTACTGTGAACACACGATAATTTATGAAGTGTAAACACAAGTTTATACTGCTTATATATTGCACACAACAGGGAAAAACTGAAAAGTACTTACTTAATGTATATAAAAAAATGAACACAACACAACAGACATAAAAATGAAGCATGAAAATTAACACTGAAGAAAGAAGAAAAAAAAATAATGTTAGAAAGAGAATATAATGAATACTGAATCTAATCAAGAGTAACTGAATAACACTAAAAATCACTGAAAAATTGTCAAAGCACTCGCAAATGTCTCTATAAAAATATTATCACTTTAGCGACGTTGGTGGAGAATGAGACTAGTGATGGGAGGTGGAGGAAGGTTGGTAGCAGCTGGAGCAGCACTCCACTACCCGGCAAATTCTCGAAGTTTTTGCGCTTAAATCGACAATAGACTCACACAGGAGGCTTTTACGTAGGTGCACAGGGTCGAAGGAACAATCTTGCTTCTTGACTCCCTATGTGGTCCATAAAATAAAGTGCTAGGACCCGTTATAAGGGTACAAAAAAACAGAGGTGGTGTGGGTGAGTGAGGCAGCGCCGTGGAACACCACATGGTGACTAGGCCTCTGGGATGGGATAAGCAGCGTAAACCACTCTGGGGACACCCTCACTAGGCACGAATATATTCTAAGCTGGGCTGGCTTAAAAACCCACAAAATACCACGACACCACAGGGATGGTAAAACACACAGAACAGCTTGAACTGGAAGCACAAAGCGATGGTGAAGGCTGGAACTCACGTGGCTTGCTTGAGTACTGGGTTGTCATCTGGGTTAGTTGGCTGGCTTGCTTGGCTTAACCCTTCAAACAGACTGGCTTGAGAACTTGTAACAATGAGCACAGCAAGGCAGGGGTGGAGAGCTGGCTAGCAGGCAAGGCTGGTACTTAAGACAGGCTGGATGGTGTAAGGTTGGACTCCCATCCCACAGACTGGCTTGGTGGCTTGGCTTAATTTGCAGACTCGGGTCAACCCCTCGGAAGTAATGCAAATAAGCAAAGAAGACACAAGGACTGACCAGTAAGCAGGAAGCAAACAGGCTGGTGGATGCTTGCTCAAGTAGCTGCTGTGAGGTTGGCCTGCTGGCGACACAAAATGTCCGTCGTGCTGGTCGAAAGAAATTTCCGTATATCGGAGTAATTAACAATTATGCACCCACACCGCTGGCACCAATTGTTGTGAGGGTTCGTGGAGATTTGATGGTTGGAGTTAAACACAAGTCGTTGGGTGTTAAGGCTTATATTGCAGACTGTGATAAGGGAGAGCCCTAACTGCCTGTCCTGTCGCCTGCTAGGACTACAGGGAACTGAGGCCGATGCAGCGCATCCCACGCACTCATGGGGCATCACGTGACGTCATACAAACTAGTCACTGGGCCTAGCAAGGGGTCGTGTATGTAAAACATATGGATGGTACTATGATACTCAGATAACATATACATATACATGGGGATCAGCAACTATGCTGACATTGTAAATACATGGGGCAGAGCTCCCAACTACACGGGATGGAGCTCCCAACTAAATGGGGCAGAGCTCCCAACTATACGGGGCTGCTCTCCCACCTACACGGTACGGAGCTCACAACTACACAGGGAGGAGCTTTCAACTACACGGGGTGGAGCTCCCAACTACATGGGGCAGAGCTTTCAACTACACGGGGCAGAGCTCCCAGCTACACCAGGCGGAACTCCCAACTGCACAGGTGAAGCTCCCACCTATATGGGGCGGAGCTCCCAACTACACGGAGCGAAGCTCCCAACTAAATGGAGCAGAGCTCTCAACTAAACGTGGTGGAGCTCCCATCTACACGGGGCAGAGCTCTCAATTACACGTGGCGTAGCTCCCAACTACACGGGGCAGAGCTCCCAACTACATGGGGCGGAGCTCCCAACTACACGTGGCAGAGCTCCCAACTATACGGAGCAGAGCTCCCAACTACATTGGGCGTAGCTCCCAACTACACGGGGCGGAGCTCCCAACTACACGGGACAGAGCTCCCAACTACACAGGGCGAAGCTCCCAACTGCACGGGGCGGAGCTCCCAATTACACGAGGCAGAGCTCCCAACTACACGGGGCGGAGCTCCCAACTACACGGAGCGGAGCTCCCAACTAAATGAAGCAGAGCTCCCAACTACACGTGGTGGAGCTCCCAACTACACGGGGCAGAGCTCCCAACTACACGTGGCGGAGCTCCCAACTACACGGGGCGGAGATCCCAACTACACGGGACAGAGCTCCCAGTTATACGGGGCAAAGCTCCCAACTACACAGGACGGAGCTCCCAACTACACAGGGCGAAGCTTCCAACTATACAGGGAGGAGCTCCCAATTACACGGGGCAAAGCTCCCAACTACACGAGGCGGCGCTCCCAACTACACCGGGCGGAGCTCCCAACTACACAGGTGAAGCTCCCACCTATACGGGGCAGAGCTCCCAACTACACGGGGCAGAGCTCCCAACTACACGTGGCAGAGCTCCCAACTACACGGGGCGGAGCTCCCAACTACATTGGGCGTAGCTCCCAACTACACGGGGCGGAGCTCCCAACTACACGTGACGGAGCTCCCAACTACACAGGGCGAAGCTCCCAATTACATGGGGCAAAGCTCCCAACTACACGGGGCGGAGCTCCTAACTACACGGGATGGCGCTCCCAACTACACTGGGCGGAGCTACCAACTACACGTGGCGGCGGTCCCAATTACATGGGGCGGCGCTCCCAACTACACGGGGCGGAGCTACCACTACACGGGGGGGCGATCCCGACTGCACGGGGTGGCTCTGCCAACTACACGTTGCGGAGCTCCGAGCTTCACGGGGCGGCACTCCCAACTACATGGGGTGGAGCTCCCAAATACAAGGGACGGAGCTCCCAAATACATAGGGCGTAGCTCCCAACTACACGGGACGGAGCTCCCAACTACACGGGGCGGAGCTCCCAACTGCACGGGGCGGAGCTCCCAATTACATGGGGCAAAGCTCCCAACTACACGGGGCGGAGCTCCTAACTACACGGGGTGGTGCTCCCAACTACACGGGGCGGAGCTACCAACTACACGGGGCGGCACTCCGAATTACACGGATCGGCGCTCCCAACTACACGGGGCGGAGCTACCACTACACGGGGGGGTGGGCGATCCCACCTCTACACGGGGCAGTAGCTGCCAACTACATGGGAAGGCGATCCCAACTACACGGGACGTCGATACCAACTACACGGGGCGGAGCTACCACTACACGGAGGGGGGGCGATCTCAACTGCACGGGGTTGCGCTGCCAATTGCACGGGGCGGAGCTCCGAACTACACTGGGCGGCGCTCCTAACTACATGGGGTGGAGCTCTCAACTACACGGGGCGGCCCTCCCAGCTACACGGGGCGGAGCTCCCAACTACACAGGGCGGAGCTCTCAACTACAAGGGGCGGAGCTCCCAACTACACGGGCGAAGCTCCCAGGCTCTGGTGGCCTCGCTTCACACGGTGAGGGCCTGGGTTCGATTCCCAGCCAGAGTAGAAACATTGGACGAGTTTCTTTCCACCTGTTGTCTATGTTCCCCATCAGTAAAATGGGTACCTGGGTGTTAGTCGACTGGTGTGGGTCGCATCCTGGGACACTGACCTAAGGAGGCCTGGTCACAGACCGGGCCGCGGGGGCGTTGACCCCCGGAACTCTCTCCAGATAAACTCTCCAGATAAACTACCCAAGGCGGAGCTTCCAACTACACGGGGGGGGGGATCCCGACTATACGGGGCGGCGCTCCCAACTACACGGGGCGGAGCTCCCAACTTCACGGGGCGGAGTTCCCAACTTCACGGGGCGGAGTTCCCAACTGCACGGGGCGGAGTTCCCAACTTCACGGGGCAGAACTCCCAACTACCCGGGGCGGAGCTCCCAACTACACGGGGCAGAGCTCCCAACTACACATGGCGGAGCTCCCAACTGCGCGGGGCGGAGCTCCCACCTCTACACGGGGCGGAGCTCCCAACTACACGGGGCGGTGTTCCCACCTACACGGGGCTGCGCTCCCACCTCTACATGGGGGGGGGGCGTTCCCACCTCTACACGAGGAGGGGGCGCTCCCACCACTACACGGGGCAGTAGCTGCCAATTACATGGGGCGGCGATCCCAACTACACGGGGCGGCGCTCCCAAGTACACGGGGGGCGCTCCCAACTACACGGCGTTGCACTCCCAACTACACGGGGAGTTGATCCCAAACCCATCCCAAGCTAGCACTAACGTTGTGAGTTTAAAACACTGCTCGCGCCTTGCATAGTTATCTAGTATCTAGCCTACCTTAGTTATCCAATAACTAAGGTAGGTTTAGGTACCTAGTACCTAGCATGCCTTATCTACCTACTAGTACCTAGTAGTTTTGACATACCGAAATTCATTTGCATCTCATTACTAAACAAATGCTTTGTCGAGTTGCCTCTGTCAACAGATGGTCTGGCAGAAAGTTGTACACTCGTCGAAGCTACTCACGCACCTCCAGCGGTGCATGAGTGGAACACTGGCTTGATGTGAGGGAGCTGAAACCCTCCACCTTTGCTATGTTGTGTTATACGAGTCAAGAGTGGAGCACTGGGTTGACATGAGAGAGTCGGGGCCTTCCACCGGTTCAGCTAGGTAAGTGTTCCTCTTGAAACCCTGAAAAATGCAGCAATACCCAAGATTCTTTTGACACCGAGGTCGCGACCTATTGCCGGACCACGGCTGGACCATCACTTCTGGACCATACAAATGATCACAAGCCCAGCCTTGACGTTCTGATCCCCTGTGTTATTGTTGTTACCTGCGCTAGCACCGTCGTCTGGAACACCACAGCGCAGGTGACAGCTACGCATCTCACGCTGGTATTGTCTTCACGCCTCAGAGGCTGCGTGCAGGAGTGCCGCTAAATATTTGATGTCATCACAATTCCACCAGTACACGGGCGTGAAGGACTGGATAATCACAACGAAAACTCGAAACCCAATGAATTACAACAGAGGTAATGGAAAGAGTGAACCAGATTTATTTACGATACACGACGTGAATGGATGGCTACAAATAACGCAGGAGTAAGGATAGCCCTGAATAATAAACGTCAAGTAACACAACAACAAAATAATAATAACAATAATCATAATAATAATAATAATAATAATAATAATAATAATAATAATATTATCATTAACCTTTATTTCTACAAATACATAAAAACCTGGTGAGGTTTTTACACTTAGGAACGTAATATGGCAGGATGGACGGCAGGTCTGCCATCCATCGTGCACAACAGATTTAAAACCTTAAAAAAGTCTAATGTCACAAGGGGTTATGTAAATAATTTTCTTTGCGAGGCCAGGAGAGCGTGTTGGAAGAGCTCAGGAGAGCGTGTTGGAAGAGCTCAGGAGAGCGTGTTGGAAGAGCTCAGGAGAGCGTGTTGGAAGAGCTCAGGAGAGCGTGTTGGAAGAGCTCAGGAGAGCGTGTTGGAAGACCTCAGGAGAGCGTGTTGGAAGAGCTCAGGAGAGCGTGTTGGAAGACCTCAGGAGAGCGTGTTGGAAGAGCTCAGGAGAGCGTGTTGGAAGAGCTCAGGAGAGCGTGTTGGAAGAGCTCAGGAGCGTGTTGGAAGAGCTCAGGAGAGCGTGTTGGAAGAGCTCAGGAGAGCGTGTTGGAAGAGCTCAGGAGAGCGTGTTGGAAGAGCTCAGGAGAGCGTGTTGGAAGAGCTCAGGAGAGCGTGTTGGAAGAGCTCAGGAGAGCGTGTTGGAAGAGCTCATGAGAGCGTGTTGGAAGAGCTCAGGGGAGCGTGTTGGAAGAGCTCAGGAGAGCGTGTTGGAAGAGCTCAGGAGAGCGTGTTGGAAGAGCTCAGGAGAGCGTGTTGGAAGAGCTCATGAGAGCGTGTTGGAAGAGCTCAGGAGAGCGTGTTGGAAGAGCTCATGAGAGCGTGTTGGAAGAGCTCAGGAGAGCGTGTTGGAAGAGCTCATGAGAGCGTGTTGGAAGAGCTCAGGAGAGCGTGTTGGAAGAGCTCAGGAGAGCGTGTTGGAAGAGCTCAGGAGAGCGTGTTGGAAGAGCTCAGGAGAGCGTGTTGGAAGAGCTCAGGAGAGCGTGTTGGAAGAGCTCAGGAGAGCGTGTTGGAAGAGCTCAGGAGAGCGTGTTGGAAGAGCTCAGGAGAGCGTGTTGGAAGAGCTCAGGAGAGCGTGTTGGAAGAGCTCAGGAGAGCGTGTTGGAAGAGCTCATGAGAGCGTGTTGGAAGAGCTCAGGGGAGCGTGTTGGAAGAGCTCAGGAGAGCGTGTTGGAAGAGCTCAGGAGAGCGTGTTGGAAGAGCTCAGGAGAGCGTGTTGGAAGAGCTCATGAGAGCGTGTTGGAAGAGCTCAGGAGAGCGTGTTGGAAGAGCTCATGAGAGCGTGTTGGAAGAGCTCAGGAGAGCGTGTTGGAAGAGCTCATGAGAGCGTGTTGGAAGAGCTCAGGAGAGCGTGTTGGAAGAGCTCAGGAGAGCGTGTTGGAAGAGCTCAGGAGAGCGTGTTGGAAGAGCTCATGAGAGCGTGTTGGAAGAGCTCAGGAGAGCGTGTTGGAAGAGCTCAGGAGAGCGTGTTGGAAGAGCTCAGGAGAGCGTGTTGGAAGAGCTCAGGAGAGCGTGTTGGAAGAGCTCAGGAGAGCGTGTTGGAAGAGCTCAGGAGAGCGTGTTGGAAGAGCTCAGGAGAGCGTGTTGGAAGAGCTCAGGAGAGCGTGTTGGAAGCAAGAGCTCAAGTGAGCGTGTTGGAAGCAAGAGCTCAGGAGAGCGTGTTGGAAGCAAGAGCTCAGGAGAGCGTGTTGGAAGAGCTCAGGTGAGCGTGTTGGAAGCAAGAGCTCAAGTGAGCGTGTTGGAAGCAAGAGCTCAGGAGAGCGTGTTGGAAGCAAGAGCTCAGTTGAGCGTTTTGGAAGCAAGAGCTCAGGTGAGAGTGTTGGAAGCAAGAGCTCAAGTGAGCGTGTTGGAAGCAAGAGCTCAGGAGAGCGTGTTGGAAGCAAGAGCTCAGGTGAGAGTGTTGGAAGCAAGAGCTCAGGAGAGCGTGTTGGAAGCAAGAGCTCAGGTGAGCGTGTTGGAAGCAAGAGCTCAGGTGAGCGTGTTGGAAGCAAGAGCTCAGTTGAGAATGTTGGAGGCAAGAGCTCAGGAGAGTGTGTTGGAAGCAAGAGCTCAGGAGAGCGTGTTGGAAGCAAGAGCTCAGGTGAGCTTGTTGGAAGCAAGAGCTCAGGTGAGCGTGTTGGAAGCAAGAGCTCAGGAGAGCGTGTTGGAAGCAAGAGCTCAGGTGAGAGTGTTGGAAGCAAGAGCTCAGGTGAGCGTGTTGGAAGCAAGAGCTCAGGTGAGAGTGTTGGAAGCAAGAGCTCAAGTGAGCGTGTTGGAAGCAAGAGCTCAGTAGAGCGTGTTTGAAGCAAGAGCTCAGGTGAGAGTGTTGGAAGCAAGAGCTCAGGAGAGCGTGTTGGAAGCAAGAGCTCAGTTGAGCGTTTTGGAAGCAAGAGCTCAGGTGAGAGTGTTGGAAGCAAGAGCTCAAGTGAGCGTGTTGGAAGCAAGAGCTCAGGAGAGCGTGTTGGAAGCAAGAGCTCAGGTGAGAGTGTTGGAAGCAAGAGCTCAGGAGAGCGTGTTGGAAGCAAGAGCTCAGGTGAGCGTGTTGGAAGCAAGAGCTCAAGTGAGCGTGTTGGAAGCAAGAGCTCAGGTGAAAGTGTTGGAAGCAAGAGCTCAGGTGAGAGTGTTGGAAGCAAGAGCTCAGGAGAGCGTGTTGGAAGCAAGAGCTCAGGCGAGAGTGTTGGAAGCAAGAGCTCAGGTGAGAGTGTTGGAAGCAAGAGCTCAGGTGAGAGTGTTCGAAGCAAGAGCTCAGGCTAGCGTGTTGGAAGCAAGAGCTCAGGTGAGAGTGTTGGAAGCAAGAGCTCAGGTGAGAGTGTTGGAAGCAAGAGCTCAGGTGAGAGTGTTGGAAGCAAGAGCTCAGGAGAGCATGTTGGATGCAAGAACTCAGGTGCGAGCGTTGGAAACAAGAGCTCAGGTGCGAGCGTTGGAAACAAGAGCTCAGGTGAGCGTGTTGGATGTAAGAGCTCAGGTGAGAGTGTTGGAAGCAAGAGCTCAGGTGAGAGTGTTGGATGTAAGAGCTCAGGTGAGCGTGTTGGATGTAAGAGCTCAGGTGAGAGTGTTGGAAGCAAGAGCTCAGGTGAGAGTGTTGGAAGCAAGAGCTCAGGTGAGAGTGTTGGATGTAAGAGCTCAGGTGAGAGTGTGGAAGCAGACTCGTGTGTGAAGCAAGAGCTCAGGTGAGGTGTTGGATGTAAGAGCTCAGAGGTGTGGAGTAGTTGTGGATGTGAGAAGAGCTCAGGTGAGAGTGTTGGAAGCAAGAGCTCAGGTGAGAGTGTTGGATGTAAGAGCTCAGGTGAGAGTGTTGGAAGCAAGAGCTCAGGTGAGAGTGGATCAGAAAGTACCGAAACGTCTTCATAAGATTCCTTTGCATATTGTCTGTTAGTTGTGAATTGTTGCATGCACGGTATTGTGGGTTAGTTGTGAATTGTTTCATGCCCTGCATTCTGGGTTATTTGTGAATTGTTGGAGTTACGGCATTGTAATGTTTTCTGTGAATTGTTCCATCCATTTTATGGTGGGTTGTGAATTGTTTCAGGACCGGTATTGTAGGTTAATTATGCACTGTTTCAGGAATGGCATTGTGGGTCAATTGGGAATTCTTCCTAGAACGGTATTGTGTTTTTTTTTTATTTGTAAATACAAACTGGTATTTAGTTTCATATCTTGAGTAGACTTGGATGGATATGGTGTGTGGATATGGTGCTGTAGGCAGGATAGATAGTCATGGTGGATATGGTGCTGGAGGCAGGATAGACAGTGATGGTGGATATGGCGCTGGAGGCAGGATAGATAGTGATGGTGGATATGGTGCTGGAGGCAGGATAGACAGTGATGGTGGATATGGTGCTGGGACAGGATAAACAATGATGGTGAATATGGTGCTGGAGGCAGGATAGACAGTGATGGTGGATATAGTGCAGGAGGCTGGATAGACAGTGATGGAGGATATGGTGCTGGAGGCAGGATAGACAGTGATGGTGGATATGGTGCTGGAGGCTGGATAGACAGTGATGGAGGATATGGTGCTGGAGGCAGGGTAGACAGTGATGGTGTATATGGTGCTGGAGGCAGGATTGACAGTGATGGTGGATATAGTGCTAGAGGCAGGATAAACAATGATGGTGGATATGGTGCTGGAGGCAGGGTAGACAGTGATGGCAGATATGGTGCTGGAGGCAGGATAGACAGTGATGGTGGTTATGGTGCTGGAGGCAGGGTAGACCGATGGTGGATATGGTGCTGGAGGCAGGCTAGACAGTGATGGTGGATATGGTGCTAGAGGCAGGATAGACAGTGTTGGTGGATATGGTGCTGGAGGCAGGATAGACAGTGATGGTGGATATGGTGCTGGAGGCAGGATAGACAGTGATGGTGGATATGGTGCTGGAGGCAGGATAGACAGTGATGGTGGATATGGTGCTGGAGGCAGGATAGACAGTGATGGTGGATATGGTGCTGGAAGCAGAATAGACTGTGTTGTTGGATATGGTGCTGGAGGCAGGATAGACAGTGATGGTGGATATGGTGCTGGAGGCAGATAGACAGTGATGTTGGATATGTGCTGGAGGCAGGATAGACAGTGATGGTGGATATGGTGGTGGAGGCAGGATAGACAGTGTTGGTGGATATGGTGCTGGAGGCAGGATAGACAGTGATGTTGGATATGGTGCTGGAGGCAGGATAGACAGTGATGTTGGATATGGTGCTGGAGGCAGGATAGACAGTGTTGGTGGATATGGTGCTGGAGGCAGGATAGACAGTGATGTTGGATATGGTGCTGGAGGCAGGATAGACAGTGATGTTGGATATGGTGCTGGAGGCAGGATAGACAGTGATGTTGGATATGGTGCTGGAGGCAGGATAGACAGTGATGTTGGATATGGTGCTGGAGGCAGGATAGACAGTGGTTTTGGATATGGTGCAGGATGCAGGATAGACAGTGATGTTGGATATGGTGCTGGAGGCAGGATAGACAGTGTTGGTGGATATGGTGCTGGAGGCAGGATAGACAGTGATGTTGGATATGGTACTGGAGGCAGGATAGACAGTGATGGTTTATATGGTGTTGGATGCAGGATAGACAGTGATGGTGGATATGGTGCTGGAGACAGGATAAACAGTGATGGTGGATATGGTTCTGGAGGCAGGATAGACAGTGATGGTGGATATGGTGCTGGAGGCAGTATAGACAGTGATGGTGGTTATGGTGCTGGAGGCAGAATAGACAGTGGTGGTGGATATGGTGTTGGAGGCAGGATAGACAGTGATGTTGGATATGGTGCTAGAGGCAGGATAAACAGTAATGGTGGATATACTGCTGGAGACAGGATAAATAGTGATGGTGGATATGGTGTTAGAGGCAGGAAAAAGTGGTGGATTTGGTGCTGGAGACAGG
The DNA here is from genome assembly GCF_026875155.1 of Cherax quadricarinatus. Classification (NCBI taxonomy): domain Eukaryota; kingdom Metazoa; phylum Arthropoda; class Malacostraca; order Decapoda; family Parastacidae; genus Cherax; species Cherax quadricarinatus. The sequence goes on from NC_069415.1 coordinate 46,076,306, forward strand.
ATAAAGAGATGATGGATATGGTGCTGGAGGCAGGATAAAGTGGTGGATATGGTGCTGGAGAGAGGATAAAGAGATGGTGGATATGGTGCTGGAGGCAGGATAAACAGTGATGGTGGATATGGTGCTGGAGGCAGAATAAACAGTTATGGTGGATATGGTGCTGGAGGCAGGATATACAGTGATGGTGGATATAGTGTTAGAGACAGAATAAACAGTGATGATGGATACAGTGCTGGAGGCAGTATTAACAGTAATGGTGGATATAGTGCTGGAGACACGATAAATAGTGATGGTGGATTTGGTGCTGGAGGCAGGGTAGACAATGATGGTGGATATGGTGCTGGAGGTAGGATAGACCGTGATGGTGGATATAGTGCTAGAAGCAGGATAAACAGTGATGGTGGATATGGTGCTGGAGGCAGGATATACAGTGATGGTGGATATAGTGCTGGAGGCAGAATGGACAGTGATGGTGGATATGGTGCTGGGGGCAGAATAAATAGTGATGGTGGATATGGTGCTGGAGGCAGGATTAACAGTAATGGTGGATATAGTGCTGGAGGCAGGATAAACAGTGATGTTGGATATAGTGCAGGAGGCAGGATAAGCAGTGATGGTGAATATATTGCTGGAGGAAGGATAAACAGTGATGGTGAATATGGTGCTGGAGGCAGGATATACAGTGATGGTGGATATAGTGCTTGACGCAGGATACACAGTGATGGTGGATATAGTGCTGGAGGCAGGATAAACAGTGATGGTGAATATAGTGCTGGAGGAAGGATAAACAGTGATGGTGAATATGGTGCTGGAGGCAGGATAGACAGTGATGGTGGATATGGTTCTGGAGACAGGATAGACAGTGATGGTGGATATGGTGTTGGAGGCAGGATAGACAGTGATGGTGGATATGGTGCTGGAGCCAGGATGGACAGTGATGGTGGATATGGTGCTGGAGGTAGGATAGACAGTGATGGTGGATATGGTGCTGAAGGTAGGATGGACAGTGATGGTGGATGTAGTGCTGGAGGCAGGATATACAGTGATGGTGGATATAGTGCTCGAGGCAGGATGAACAGTGATGGTGGATATAGTGCTGGAGGCAGGATAAACAGTGATGGTGGATATAGTGCTGGAGGCAGGATAAACAGTGATGGTGGATATGGTGCTGGAGGCAGGATAGACAGTGATGGTGGATATGGTGCTGGAGGCAGGATAGACAGTGATGGTGGATATGGTGCTGGAGGCAAGATGGACAGTGATGGGGATATGGTGCTGGAGGCAGGATGGACAGTGATGGTGGATGTGGTGCTGGAGGCAGGATAAACAGTGATGGTGGATATAGTGCTGGAGGCAGGATGAACAGTGATGGTGGATATAGTGCTGGAGGCAGGATAAACAGTGATGGTGGATATGGTGCTGGAGGCAGGATAGACAGTGATGTTGGAAATGGTGCGGAGGCAGGATGGACAGTGATGGCGGATAGGGTGCTGTAGGCAGGATAGACAGTGATGGTGGATAAGTGCAGGAGGCTGGATAGACAGTGATGGAGGATATGGTGCTGAGGCAGGATAGACATGATGGTGGATATGGTGCTGGAGGCTGGATAGACAGTGATGGAGGATATGGTGCTGGAGGCAGGGTAGACAGTGATGGTGTATATGGTGCTGGAGGCAGGATTGACAGTGATGGTGGATATGGTGCTGAAGGCAGGATAAACAGTGATGGTGGATATGGTGCTGGAGGCAGGGTAGACAGTGATGGCGGATATGGTGTTGGAGGCAGGATAGAGAGTGATTGTGGTTATGGTGCTGGAGGCAGGGTAGACCGATGGTGGATATGGTGCTGGAGGCAGGCTAGACAGTGATGGTGGATATGGTGCTGGAGGCAGGCTAGACAGTGATGGTGGATATGGTGCTAGAGGCAGGATAGACAGTGATGGTGGATATGGTGCTGGAGGCAGGATAGACAGTGATGGCGGATATGGTGCTGGAGGCAGGATAGACAGTGATGGTGGATATGGTGCTGGAGGCAGGATAGACAGTGATGGTGGATATGGTGCTGGAGGCAGGATAGACAGTGATGGTGGATATGGTGCTGGAGGCAGAATAGACAGTGTTGTTGGATATGGTGCTGGAGGCAGGATAGACAGTGTTGTTGGATATGGTGCTGGAGGCAGGATAAACAGTGATGGTGGATATGGCGCTGGAGGCAGGATAGACAGTGATGGTAGATATGGTGCTGGAGGCAGGATAGACAGTGGTTTTGGATATGGTGCTGGAGGCAGGATAGACAGTGATGTTGGATATAGTGCAGGAGGCAGGATAAACAGTGATGGTGAATATAGTGCTGGAGGAAGGATAAACAGTGATGGTGAATATGGTGCTGGAGGCAGGATATACAGTGATGGTGGATATAGTGCTTGACGCAGGATACACAGTGATGGTGGATATAGTGCTGGAGGCAGGATAAACAGTGATGGTGAATATAGTGCTGGAGGAAGGATAAACAGTGATGGTGAATATGGTGCTGGAGGCAGGATATACAGTGATGGTGGATATAGTGCTTGACGCAGGATACACAGTGATGGTGGATATAGTGCTGGAGGCAGGATAAACAGTGATGGTGAATATAGTGCTGGAGGAAGGATAAACAGTGATGGTGAATATGGTGCTGGAGGCAGGATAGACAGTGATGGTGGATATGGTTCCGGAGACAGGATAGACAATGATGGTGGATATGGTGTTGGAGGCAGGATAGACAGTGATGGTGGATATGGTGCTGGAGCCAGGATGGACAGTGATGGTGGATATGGTGCTGGAGGCAGGATAGACAGTGATGGTGGATATGGTGCTGAAGGTAGGATGGACAGTGATGGTGGATGTAGTGCTGGAGGCAGGATATACAGTGATGGTGGATATAGTGCTCGAGGCAGGATGAACAGTGATGGTGGATATAGTGCTGGAGGCAGGATAAACAGTGATGGTGGATATAGTGCTGGAGGCAGGAAAACAGTGATGGTGGATATGGTGCTGGAGGCAGGATAGACAGTGATGGTGGATATGGTGCTGGAGGCAGGATAGACAGTGATGGTGGATATGGTGCTGGAGGCATGATGGACAGTGATGGTGGATATGGTGCTGGAGGCAGGATGGACAGTGATGGTGGATGTGGTGCTGGAGGCAGGATATACAGTGATGGTGGATATAGTGCTGGAGGCAGGATGAACAGTGATGGTGGATATAGTACTGGAGGCAGGATAAACAGTGATGGTGGATATGGTGCTGGAGGCAGGATAGACAGTGATGTTGGAAATGGTGCTGGAGGCAGGATGGACAGTGATGGCGGATAGGGTGCTGTAGGCAGGATAGACAGTGATGGTGGATATAGTGCAGGAGGCTGGATAGACAGTGATGGAGGATATGGTGCTGGAGGCAGGATAGACAGTGATGGTGGATATGGTGCTGGAGGCTGGATAGACAGTGATGGAGGATATGGTGCTGGAGGCAGGGTAGACAGTGATGGTGTATATGGTGCTGGAGGCAGGATTGACAGTGATGGTGGATATGGTGCTGAAGGCAGGATAAACAGTGATGGTGGATATGGTGCTGGAGGCAGGGTAGACAGTGATGGCGGATATGGTGTTGGAGGCAGGATAGACAGTGATTGTGGTTATGGTGCTGGAGGCAGGGTAGACCGATGGTGGATATGGTGCTGGAGGCAGGCTAGACAGTGATGGTGGATATGGTGCTAGAGGCAGGATAGACAGTGTTGGTGGATATGGTGCTGGAGGCAGGATAGACAGTGATGGCGGATATGGTGCTGGAGGCAGGATAGACAGTGATGGTGGATATGGTGCTGGAGGCAGGATAGACAGTGATGGTGGATATGGTGCTGGAGGCAGGATAGACAGTGATGGTGGATATGGTGCTGGAGGCAGAATAGACAGTGTTGTTGGATATGGTGCTGGAGGCAGGATAGACAGTGTTGTTGGATATGGTGCTGGAGGCAGGATAAACAGTGATGGTGGATATGGCGCTGGAGGCAGGATAGACGGTGATGGTAGATATGGTGCTGGAGGCAGGGTAGACAGTGGTTTTGGATATGGTGCTGGAGGCAGGATAGACAGTGATGTTGGATATGGTGCTGGAGGCAGGATAAACAGTGATGGTGGATATGGTTCTGGAGGCAGGATAGACAGTGATGGTGGATATGGTGCTGGAGGCAGTATAGACAATGATGGTGGTTATGGTGCTGGAGGCAGAATAGACAGTGGTGGTGGATATGCTGTTGGAGGCAGGATAGACAGTGATGTTGGATATGGTGCTGGAGGCAGGATAAACAGTAATGGTGGATATACTGCTGGAGACAGGATAAATAGTGATATTGGATATGGTGTTGGAGGCAGGATAAAGTGGTGGATATGGTGCTGGAGACAGGATAAAGAGATGATGGATATGGTGCTGGAGGC
>NC_069415.1:46085776-46131405 GCF_026875155.1 Cherax quadricarinatus
TATGCAAATATGAAGACACTAATATCTGCAATCAAGTACCAGAATCACAATTTGTGGTGATTTAAAAGTTATTGCTCTCCTACTAGGTCTTCAAGGCGGATACAGCAAGTATCCCTGTTTTCTGTGTCTTTGGGACAGTAGGGCAGACAGCCAACACTATGAACAAAGAGACTGGCCACCAAGAACCAGCTTCTTACCCGGAAATCACAACGTGAAAACTGTGCCACTTGTTGACCCCAAGAAAATTCTGCTGCCACCACTCCACATCAAATTAGGGCTTATGAAAAATTTTCTGAAGGCCTTGAACAACAATGGAACTGTTTTCAAGTATCTGGAGTCAAAGTTTCCTTGTATAAGTGAAGGCAAGCTGAAGGCAGGAATCTTTGTTGACCCTCAGATTCGGGAATTGATGAAGGACAAGCATTTTGATGAAGCATTAGCAGGTGTCGAGGTGAATGCCTGGTTTTCATTCAAACAGATTGCCCACAACTTCCTGGGAAACAGGCGCTCCTCCGAATGTGAAAAACAAATGATCCAAGACCTGAATTCAAGTTTCCAACCACTTGGGTCTAGAATGAGTGTGAAGATGTACTTTTTGCACTCACATCTTGACTATTTTCCCAACAATTGTGGGGACTACAGTGAGGAACAAGGAGAGCGGTTCCATCAGGATATTTGCACCATGGAAACTCGATACCAGTGCAAATGGAATGTCAGCATGATGGTGGATTACTGCCGGTCACTGAAGCATAATGGTCTCGATGCACAGCACAAGCGAAAATCAAAGCGATCCTCCTTCCTTTGATTCAGTATGTAGGCTAACCATTAGGAGCATATTTTTTTAATAAAATAATTTGATTTGATTCATGTTGATTTGGAATTCATATGTTCTCAAAACTAACACAATGTGCTTTTCCATGATTACTTGCCTAATTTTAATAAATTAACAATTTATTAAAAATTCACATTTTTTATTATCATTAATTTGTGAAGTTAAGACACATGTGCAACATCTGGGTATCTTTATTGTAGACGTTTCGCCATCCAGTGGCTTTATCAATACAAATTCTGGGACATAGTTTGAAGACAGTAGGACCATATGCAGAAGATGAGGTAATCAGTCCCTCAACCTTGCAGTAGGTGCGAAGAGCACCATAGTCGTGGAGATTTTGAAGCAGAAGCAAGGAGCCTGGCGCTTATATAGTAACGTCAGGTGTAGCAGACGAGGGCATAGTCACTGGTAGGCGGGATTCCCCAGTGGAAGTAGGTCCTTCCCAAAGAGATGGGTTAGTAGTAGTAGTAGTTGTCGTAGTCGTGAAGGTTATGTACATGTCCTCAGAATTAAGATTCCATGATGTTGCAGTGTCTGACAAGTTGTGCAAGACACTGCAACATCATGGAATCTTATTTCTGAGGACATGTACATAACCTTCACGACTACGACAACTACTACTACAACTAACCCATCTCTTTGGGAAGGACCTACTTCCACTGGGGAATCCCGCCTACCAGTGACTATGCCCTCGTCTGCTACACCTGATGTTACTATATAAGCGCCAGGCTCCTTGCTTCTGCTTCAGAATCTCCACGACTAAGGTGCTCTTCGCACCTACTGCAAGGTTGAGGGACTGATTACCACATCTTAACACGTCTAAATTGAACCACATCTTAATGCGTCTAAATTGAAGCAAATCTTAACACGTCTAAATTGAACCACATCTTAATGCATCTAAATTGAAGCAAATCTTAACGCATCTAAATTGAACCACATCTTAATGCGTCTAAATTGAAGCATATCTTAATGCGTCTATATTGAACCACATCTTAACGTGTCTAAATTGAAGCACATTTTAAGGCGTCTAAATTAAACCACATCTTAACGCGTCTAAATTAAACCACATCTTAACGCGTCTAAATTAAACCACATCTTAACGCGTCTAAATTGAATCACATTTTGTTAAACACTCGGTACTGGAAGTAACTCAGCTGCATGACAACACTGTTATGATTTTTTTCATCGAATTCGTGGCTGTGTAATTACTGTTGTTGTGAAGTTCATTATCACTGTAATTACTGTTGTTATGAAGTTCATTATCACTGTAATTACTGTTATTGTGAAGTTCATTATCACTGTAATTACTGTTGTTGTGAAGTTCATTATCACTGTAATTACTGTTGTTATGAAGTTCATTATCACTGTAATTACTGTATTGTGAAGTTCATTATCACTGTAATTACTGTTGTTGTGAAGTTCATTATCACTGTAATTACTGTTGTTGTGAAGTTCATTATCACTGTAATTACTGTTGTTATGAAGTTCATTATCACTGTAATTACTGTTATTGTGAAGTTCATTATCACTGTAATTACTGTTGTTGTGAAGTTCATTATCACTGTAATTACTGTTGTTGTGAAGTTCATTATCACTGTAATTACTGTTGTTGTGAAGTTCATTATCACTGTAATTACTGTTGTTGTGAAGTTCATTATCACTGTAATTACTATTGTTGTGAAGTTCATTATCACTGTAATTACTGTTATTGTGAAGTTCATTATCACTGTAATTACTATTGTTGTGAAGTTCATTATCACTGTAATTACTGTTGTTGTGAAGTTCATTATCACTGTAATTACTGTTATTATGAAGTTCATTATCACTGTAATTACTATTGTTGTGAAGTTCATTATCACTGTAATTACTGTTATTATGAAGTTCATTATCACTGTAATTACTATTGTTGTGAAGTTCATAATCACTGTAATTACTGTTATTGTGAAGTTCATTATCACTGTAATTACTATTGTTGTGAAGTTCATTATCACTGTAATTACTGTTGTTGTGAAGTTCATTATCACTGTAATTACTGTTGTTATGAAGTTCATAATCACTGTAATTACTGTTATTGTGAAGTTCATTATCACTGTAATTATGTTTGTGAAGTTCATTATCACTGTAATTACTGTTGTTGTGAAGTTCATTATCACTGTAATTACTATTGTTGTGAAGTTCATTATCACTGTAATTACTGTTGTTGTGAAGTTCATTATCACTGTAATTACTGTTGTTGTGAAGTTCATTATCACTGTAATTACTGTTGTTGTGAAGTTCATTATCACTGTAATTACTATTGTTGTGAAGTTCATTATCACTGTATTTTTTTTTTCGCAAACACAAATGCTGTGACTTAGTCCATTCGATACAACTCAAGCAAATGAATGCAAAAGTGAACACAAAGTTTAGTTTCTGAGTACGTGTATATTCCCTCCACAAATATTTTCAATATATACAAAGTATAATCACGATGTTCACGAGTGAAAGAGCAAAGTAAGTTCACTCACTGCAGATGACTTTCCACCTCGTAGAAGATAGAGCAATATGTGTGTACTTGACCAGCCTCAGTGAAGGTCTGCCCCTCTGACAGGTGTGAAAACTTAACACCAGTCAACATAAGAAAGGGGGAACCCTGCAGTAGGTCTACTGGCTCATACTAGGCAAGCTCTTTTTAAACCCAAAGCTACTAACAAAATATTTGTCCAACCCATTTTCAATGTTACCCAAGTAATAAGCTTTAATAATCCTATTAACTCACGTGGAAGCCCCATAAAATGAAATCTTTCTTACTCATGTATTTATCCATCCCTAATCTGAAGCTACCCAAGGTTCCAACTTCAACAACCCTACCAGGCAGAGTGCTTCACTAATCGACCACCCTATTTCCAAACCAATACTTTCCTATATCCTTTCCAAATCTAAACTTATCCAATTTGAATTCATTACTTCGGGTTCTTTCTTGGAAAAATATCCTCAGGACCTTATTATAATCTCCTTGGGGTAAGCTCTCATCCAGCTGGTTAACGTACAAACCTGACAGAAAATTAGAGTAGCAGGGGCCCCTTCGCAGGCACTCCGACCTAACAGCTAGCTAGAATGCAAGACGTGGTTGTGCAATGAACGTGGAGTTAGTTGTGTTATACTTGGTGCATGCCACAACTAACCACATGAAGAGACTTTCTCACAAGATGGGCATACGATTCATAAGGGAATAAGAAGATAAAAAAGATAATATGACAGAATGAGAAAAGAGGATCCCAAAAGGGGGTCGAACTATGCAGATCGGTTAATCTCCTGAGTTTCTGTCTCCATGCAGGGTATTATTAAGAATAAGATGAGAAGATAATAAGAAAACAGGATAAGAAATAAGAAAAGAAAATAAGAGGATAAGAAAATATATGATATAAAAAGATAAGAAAGGATAAGATAGGATAAGAAATAAGACTGTGTCTTATTTCCATTGTAGTCCTTTAATCCTGTTCCCCAAGGATACCACTCACACCAATCGACTAACACCCAGATACCTACTTACTGCTAGGTAAACTGGGACAGCAGTAGGTGTAAGGTGGCCAACACCCAGGTACCTACTTACTGCTAGGTGAACAGAGATAGCAGATGTAAGGAAACATGCCTTATGCTTCACCCGTGCCTGGAAGCGATCCCCGGTGCCTCACTGTGTGAACATCACAAAGATTTCAGGAAAACCTGTTTGATCTTACTAATGATGGTCTATTAGTGTTTTCACTCATCTGTAGCTACGATATTAGATGCAGGATGCTGACAATGATCTATCTACGAGAGCTACCTTGTCAGGTGTCTGAGTTGTAGCGCCCACAGGTTGCAGCACTTACAACCTGTGTTGTAGCGTCCAGAGGTTGTAGCATCCTACGACCTGTGTTGTAGCGTCCAGATGTTGTAGCATCCTACAACCTGTGTTGTAGCACCAAGAGGTTGCAGCACCTACAACCTGTGTTGTAGCGCAAAGAGGTTGTAGCACCTACAACCTGTGTTATAGCGCCCAGAGGTTGTAACACCTACAACCTGAGGATCACTAACTAACTGGAGGTGGAAGTAGGACGGGGTGGAGGTAAACGGGGTGGATTTAGAACAGGGTGGAGGTCGGAGGGGTGGAGGTAGGGCGGGGTGGAGGTAGGACGGGGAGGAAGTAGGATGGGGTGGAGGCAGGACGGGATGGAGGGAGGACAGGGTGGAGGAAGGAGAGGGGGTAGGTAGGACGGGGTGGAAGTAGGATGGGGGGAAGGAAGGACGGGATGAGGGAAGGACGGGTGGAGGTAGGATGAAGTGGAGGTAGGACGGGGTGGTGGTAAGGCGGGGTGGTGGTAGAAAAGGGAGGTGGTAGGACGGTGTGGTGGAAGGAGGGGATGGAGGTAGGGCAGGGTGGTGGAAGGGACGGGGAGGGGCGGGGCAGGGGGGGGCGGGGCGGGGAGGGGGGGGGAGGGCAAAGGGGGGGCGGAGGGGGGCGGGCGGGGTGAGCGGGGCGGGACGGGGCGACATGGGGCGGGGACGGGACGGGGGGGACGGGGCTGGGCGGGGCGGGGGGGGCGGGGGGGGACGGGGCGGGCGGAGGGGACGGGGTGGGACTTGTTGGGGCAGGGGGGGCAGGGGGGGACGGGGAGGGAGGGGGGGCGGGAAGGGGCGGGGCGGGCGGGGGGGGGGACTAAGAGCCACCCCGTTTTTTAAAGGAAACAGGGGGTGTGAAGTTAACCAATGTCAAGGTTCATAGGGGGTGCAGGTGTGTGGTATTTGGTGGCGTCACTACCCACCCCCCACACCCCACTACCATCAAAAACCACCACCCACCACTACCACCACTACCATCCTCCATCACACCCCACTACAACCACAAAAATCCCACCACTACAACTACCCCAACTACCACTGCCACCACTACCGTAACTACCCCACTACCCTACCACCACACGCACTCCCAACCACTACCAACACTCCCACTCCCACCCACCCACCCCCCACCTCCACTCCCACTACCACCACTACCACACTACCACACTCCCACCAACCACTACCACCACTACCATCACTACCCCCATCCCACCCACCACTACCACACTACCCCCACTATTACTACCACCACTACCAACCACCACACCACACACCACCACACCACTCCCATCATACCCCCAAATACCCCCCCTACCAAAACTACCACCAATACCACCACAAACCACCACTAAACTACCACCACTACCACTCCCACCACTACCGTCATACCACCATACCACTGCCACCACAACCGTCATACCCCCACTCCCACTACCACCATACCATCACTACCACACTACCCCCACTACCACTACCCCCATAACTACCACTACCATACCACCACTACACACCACCCCCACCCTACAACACTACACCAAAAACCACCACTACCACTACCCCCACTACCATACCATACTACCATCACTACGACTACCACCACACCACACTACCACCACTACCACCACTACCACAAAACCACTGCCCCACTACCATCACACCACCCTACCATACCACACTACCCCCAAACCCCACTACCACCATCCCCACACTACCCCCCACTACCACATTACCCACATACACTACACCACTACCATCACTACCACCACAAAACCACTACCACACTACCCCCACTACCATCACTACCACTCCCCATACCTTTAATACCACCACTCCCCTCCCACCACTACCATCACTACCACCACTACCACCACCCCATCACTCCCACCACTCCCTGCCACCACTCCCGTCATACCACCCACCACTACCCCCACTACAATCCCCCACAACTACCCTGCCCCACCCCCCCCACTACCACTACCCCATTACCATTACCCCCCATTTCCCCTACCACCACACCATCACTACCACTACTACATACCCACTACCATCACAAACACCACCCCAACACTCCCACTCCCACCATACCATACCCCCAACCACACCACCACTCCCCCTACACCCATCACTACCACCACCCCCACTCAACACACCCCCCACAACCACCAAAAACACTACCACCCTACCATACCATCACTATCATCACTACACTCCAACCACTACCATCACTACCGCCACTACCACACCCCCACTCCAAAACTCCCCACTGCCACCACTACCTCACTACCCCCACTACCACTACCACCCCCACACAACTACCCCCCCCAAACCACTACCATCACTCCCCCACAACCACTACCCCACTAAAATACACAACCACACAACCCTACCATCACTACAACCACTACACCACTACCATCACTCCCAAAACACTCCACACCCCCACTCCCACCACTACCCCCCTCCCATCACCCCATCACTCCACCACTAAACCACTACCACTACCACCACTACAAACCACAACTCCCACTCCCACCCTACCGTAACTACCACACTCCCACTCCCACCACACCCCCATACCATACAAAAAAACACAAACCACTACCACCAACCCCCACACCTCCATCCACTACCCCCCAACCACACACCATCCTACCACCCCCCCACCACCCCACCAACAAACCCACCACTCCACCCCCCATTTCCCATCATACCACCACTATTACTACCCCACTCCATACCACCACTACCACATCCCCACCACACCCTACCATCCTACCACCATACCACCCCTACCAAAACTACCCCAATACCACCACTCCACCACACAACTAAAACCACACCACTGCCCCCACTACCGTCACTACCCCCATACCATGCCCCCCTACCTCACTACCCCCACACCCTACCCCCACCCCATCACTCCCAAATCCTCCCAAAACCCCTACCACTACCACCACTCCCATACCTCCACTCCCACCCATCACAAACCACCACCCCCACACAATCCCCCCACCAAAACCCCCCACTACCACTACCACCACTACCACTACATACTACCATCATACGACTACCACCACCCATCATACCCCCACTACCACCACCCCCACAACTACCACTGCCACCACTACCATCCTACCACCATACCATACCATCACTACCACCAACCCCCCCCACTACCATCACCCCACCCTCCCAATCATTACCCACACTATCACTACCACCACTACCATCACTCCACCATTTCCCACTCCCCCATTACCCCAATACCATCACTACCACTACCCCAAATCCCTTTAATACCCCCCTTTCCCTTTCCACCATACCTCACTCCCACACCCTCCACCCACCACCCCCACCACTACCACTGCCCACTACCGTCAAACCCCCACTCCACTACCCCATTCACCCAAAACACCACTGCCCCCACTCCCAACCACTACCACTACCACCTTACCAAAAACCCCACCCCCCACCCAAAACATCACTACCACTATTTACGACTCCACCACTACCTCACTACCCCCCACTACCAACACTCCCATACCCCCTCCCACTACCACCACACCACTACCACCACCCCTACACCACTACACTCCCACCACCACCACTACAATACTACCACCAAAACCCACCATAACACTACCCCAAACCCACTACCACATATCATCACTAAAAACCACCAAACTCCCATCCTCCCGCCACTACCACTACCCCCACTCCAAACTCCCACTGCCACCTACCCACTACACCACTACCACTACCACCACTACCCAACACCACGCCACCACTACCATCACACCACCACTACCACTCCCACCACTAAAATCACTAAACCACTACAACCACTACCATCACTAAAAAACACTACCCCCACTACCATCACTCCCAAACACCCATACCCCATCCACCACCACCATACCTCCACCCCACCATACCATCCTCCCCATCACTCCACCACTACCACTCCCCACCATAAAAACACACCACCACTACCACTCCACCCAAACCACCACTACCAACCCCCACCATACCATCACTACCCCCCAACCCACAACCCCCACTCCCATCCTACCACCCCTCCCATACCACCACACCATCATACCACCACCCTCCACTCCCACAAACACCACTACCACACTACCACCACTACCACCACTCCCACTCCCACCACTACCATCACTACCACGACTAAAAACTCCCACCCCCCAAACCCACTCCACACCACCAAAACCATCACTACCACCACTCCACTACCACCATCCCATCCTCCCACCACTACCACTCCCCCAAACCCCCATCACCCCACCACTACCACACCCCCACTACCACTCCCACCACTCCCCCCTACCCCACTATCCTCACCCCCCACTACAATCACTCCACCAAACCACCACTACCACTACCCCACCCCACCACCCCCTACCATCACCCCCATAACTACGACTACCACCACCCCCATCCTACCACCACTACCCACCCCCACCCCCACCTACCACTGCCACCACTACCATCATACCCCACAACCACAACTACCGCTGCCAAACTAATCATACCACCACTACCACTACCACCACTAAAATCACAAACCACTACCACCCAAACCATCACTACCCCCACTACCCCACTCCCATCACACCAACATACCAAAAACCACCACTACCACATACCCCATCCACTACCACCACTACCCCCACCACCCTTTACCCCACTCCCAACCCCCACCACTCCCATCACCCCCATCACACCCCCACTACCATACCACCTCTACCTCACTACCATCACTACGACTACAACCACTACCACCATCCCACTACCCCCACAACTACAATGCCAACACCACCTAACACCACTACCACCCCACCACTACCACCTAGCACTCCCACCATACCAACACTACACCACTACCACTACCACCACTAAAATCACTCCCCCCAACCCCCACTACCTTCACTCCACCATCCCCATCCCACCACTACCATCATACCAACACTCCCACTACCACCACTACCACACTCCACCCCACACTACCCCACCCCACCCCACCACTACCCCACTCCCACTCCCACCCTCCATCACAAATCCTACCCCCACTACCACACCACCCACCACATTAAAAAACCCTCCCATACCACCATCCCACCACTACCACTACACCACTACCTCACTACCACCATACCATCACAACCCCCAAAACCACTCCCACCACCCCACACTCCACACCACCACTAACCACTACCACCACTACCATCCCACCACTACCCCTACCACCACTATCACTCCCCACCACCCCCAAACAATCACTACCACCACAACCACCACACCCCACTCCCACCACTCCCACTACCCCCACTCCACTACCACACTTGACTACCACCACAACATACCACAACTCCCACTACCCCCTCCCACAACTACCACCCCACCACTACCACCCTTTTACCCCCACTACCATACCACCTTAAACACACCACCCACCAAATACCATCCTCCCACCATCCAACTACCATCCTACCAACACTACCACTCCCACCCTACCAGCACTACCATCACTCCCCCACACACATCACCACCACTATCCCCCAAACCACTACCACCATACCATCACTACCACATCCCCCCACCCTCACTACCCCCACTCCCACACCACCAACCAAACTACCACTACACCATCCCCATTACTACCCCCCTACCATCCACCAATACCTAAACCCCATACTACCACTACCACCATACCATCACACCACCACTCCCATGCCCCATTTCCATACTACCAACACACCACAACCCCCACTGCCATCCACCACTACCAACCCCCACTACCCCCACTACCCCCACTACCCTCCCACCACTATACACCCCCACCACCACTACAACACTCCCACCACAACCACCCCCCATACCCCCAAACCCCCCCCTACCACACTCCCATCACTCGACTCCCACATCCCAACACCCCACTACCTCCCACCCTACCACAACACCACTGCCCCACTCCCCTTCACTACCACCAACCCACCAAACTACCACTGCCACCCCTCCCCGTACTACCACCACTACCACTACCACCACTAAAACCCCTACCGTCATACTCCCAACCATACTACCACCACTACCATCATACCAACACTCCCACTACCGCCTACCAAACTCCACCCTCCAAACCACCACACCCCACCACCACTCCCCCCTCCAACCCCACTACATCCTACCACAAACCCCACAACCCCACCATACCTCACTCCCCACACCATACCCCCACCCAACCCCACCATCCACACCACCACTACCATACACCATCCCATCATACCACCATACCACTACCACCACACCTTTACTACCACCCATACCAACCACCCTAAAATCCTACCACCACTACCACCACTCCATCACTACCACCACTCCCAAACCATCCACCAACATACCATACCACCATCCAGCACACATCCACCACCAACCCCCAAGACCACTATCTCCACTACCCCCAACCACCTACATCACTCCCACCACTACCCCATACTCACTCCCACCACTACCACTACCACCATCCCACAACTACCCTACCACCACTACCATCATACCACCACTACCCTACCACCACTACCTTTCCTACCACCATACCACCCCACCAATCCCATCACTACTCCCACACCACTCCCCCCACTCCCTCACTCCACCATCCCCACTGCCACACTCCCACACAACCAACCCCCCCCACTCCACCCTACCACTACCCCCACTACCACTCCACCACTCCATACCCCCACTACCCCTACCACCACTATAACCACCCACCACTACTCACACCACCACAACCACCACTCCCACTACCCCCACTCCACCATAATACTACCACACTACGACTACCACCCCTACCTCACTACCACCAATCCCCCACAAACCCCCAACCACAACTCCATGCCCCCATACACACTACCCATCCCATACCAAAACACCACTGCCACCACTACCATCATACCACCACTCCATTACCACCATAAAATCACTACCACCACTACCACCACACCATCACTACCACCACTACCACCATACCCTCCCAAACATACACACCGCACTACCACCTACCCCCACTACCACACCACCCTACCAAACGACTAACCCCACTCCCAACCACCACTACATCACTCCCATCACTACCCCATACCAAACCACCCTCCCGTCACTACCACCACTACCACTACCCCAAACCACTACCACCTTCCAAACCTACCACCTCTCCCACTACCCCCACACCATTTACACCCCACTACCACTCCCACCACTACCATCACTAACCACGATCCCAAAACACCCTACCATCACCCCACCCTACCTTGCCACCACTACCATCATACCCCAATCCATAAACCATACCACACTACAACAACTACCACTCCACCATACCCCCACTACCATACCCCCACTCCATTACCAAACCACTTCCACACACCATCCCATCTCCCACCACCCCCAAAAACCAACTACCCCAGTCCCACCACTACCATCATACCAACATCCCCACACCACCACACCAACTACCCCCACTACCACCACCACTACCATCACTCCCACCAAAATACCACCCACCACCCCCAAAACACCACTACCCCCACTACCACATACCCCCCTACCCCTACCCCACAACCAACAAACCACCATACCCTACCCCAATACCATCAATCCACCCAATCCCACCACTCCCCTCACTACCACCACTACCACTGCCACCCTACCATCCTACCAACACTACCACTCCACCACTCCACTACCACCACTCCCACTCCCCACCACTAACTCCCACCACACCCCTACCCCACTATCATACCCCCCAACCACCATACAACCCCACCACAAACCCCCCCCCAACCCCCCCCCCCCACCATCCTACCAACACCCCCACCACCCACCACCACCCTCCCACCACAACACCCCCCCCCCCCACTCCATCCACACCACACCCACCACAATCCACTGCCCCACTACCACCTTCCACCAACCATTACCCCCAAAAAATCACCCCCACCACAACCCCACCCCTACCATCACTACCCCCACACCCCACTACCATCACTACCAACACTACCCCCCAGCACAACCTACCACCATCCCACTACCCCCCCAAACCACCACGCACTAACCCCCACTACCACACCCCCCCTCCACACCACACTAACCACTCCACTCCCACCCTCCCTCACTCCACATCCACTCCACCACTACCCTCCCCCCCTTACCATCACTCCCACCTTCCCACTACCCCACTACCATTATACCACCACACCATACCCCCCACTCCCCATCACACCACGACTACCACTAACACCACTACCATCACTAACCACCCTACCATTGCCCCCAAACCCCATCACTACCCCAATCCCAAAACACCATACCATCACACCAAATACCACTCCCACCATCCACCACTACCACTACCACCACACCTTACCACCATTTCCCATCCCACCCTCCCATCCCCCCACCATCCCACCAATACCCACTACCCAGTCCCACCATACCTCACTACTACCACTACCACTACCACCACTACCATCACACCACCACTACCACTCCCACCCCATCCACCAACACCCCACTACCCCATACACTACCCCACTCCACACCCCCCCTACCCTACCCCCCACTACCCCTCCCACCACATCACTACCCCCACCACCACTACAACATACCACCACAACCACCCCCCATACAACCCACTACCCCCACAACCACACTACCATCACTACGACTACCCCCACTAATCACTCCACCACAAAAACCACCACTACCACAACAACCACTGCCCCCCAACACCATCACACCCCACTACCACTCCACAATACCACTGCCCCCATACCACACTACCCACCACTCCCATTACACCACAAAATCACTACCACCACACCACCACTACCATCACTCCACCACTCCCACCACTACCATCACTACCACACTACCCTACCAGCACTACCACACTACCACCACTACCACTACCCCCCACACCCCCACGAAAACTCCACTCCCACTACCACCACACCCATACCATCACTCCCACCACTACCATACCCCACCCATCACTCCACCATCCCCTACCACACTCCCACTACCACCTTCCCACCCCCCCTTACCATCCCACCACTCCCCTTTAAACCCCACCACTACCATTACCACCACTACCATCACTACCCGATACCACTAACCCACTACCATCATCCCCCACCCCATGCCACCACTACCTCATACCCCAATCCCACAACCCCACCATCACTACCACAACTACACTCCACCACTACCACCCTCCCCTCCACCACTCCTTTACCACCACTTCCACTCCACCACTCCCTCATCCCACCACTACCACCAAAACCATCACTAACCATACCCCACTCCCATCATCCCAACACTACCACACCCCCACTCCCACCACTACCCCCATCCCACTACCACCACTACATTACCACAACTCCCACTACCACCAACCCACATACCCCCAACCAAAACACAAAACCATTACCATCACTACCATCACTATCTCTACCACCATTTAACCCACCACCACTACCACACTACCACCCACCACACCACCCTCCCATCATTCACCCAAACCACTACAACCGCCTACCCCCCCTACCATAACTCCACCATAACTACTAAACACCCCCATACCACGCCCCCATAACCGTCAAAAAACCACCCCTACCACTGCCACCATACCGTAAAACCCCCCATCCACTACCACCACTAATCACTACCATCCTCCCACCATACCACTCCCACCATACCATTCCACACCACCACTATCACTACACCACCACCACTAAAATCACTAACCCCCAAACCACCACTCCCACTACATCCCCACCACTCCCACTACCACACTACCATCACTCGACTCCACCCTCCCTCAACCACCACTCCCCCTCCCAAACTACCACTGCCCCCACTCCCATCAACCACCACTACCATCGTACCACCACTGCCATCCACCCACTACCATCACTCCCCACCACTACCACCACTACTATCACTCCAACACATCACTACCACCACACAATCACACCACCACTACCTGTACCCCCACAACATCACTCCCACCACTACCACCACCACTCCATTATGCCCCCACTACCCTACCCCCACTACCAGAACGCACTGCCCCCATACCACACTACCACCCTACCACCACTAAAATCATACCCACTATCATACTACCAACACTCCCACCACTACCACCACTACCACCATACCTCACACAAACAAAAACACTCCCACCACAAAACAGTACCCCCACTACCACCAACCACACTACACCACTACCACTACCACCACTCCCATTATTCCCCACCACTACCATACCCAACACCTCACTACCCCCAGTACCATAACCATAATCACCCCACCACCCCAGCCACCCACTCCATCACTCCACCACTACCACACCCCACTACCACATACCACAACACCACTCCCCTCCACTACCACCACTACCACACCCCCACTCCCTTTACCACCACTTCCCAAAACCCACCACCCCATCACTACCACTATACGACTCCCACCATCCCATCACTACCACCAAACCCCCCCTACCCTCCCCACCACCACCACTACCACTTCCCCCATACCCCTACCCCCATATCACTACCCCCAACCACTACAATACTACCCCCAAACCACCACTACCACTACCACCACTCCCACTACCACCACAAACCACACCACACTACATCACTACCACCACTACCATCACTCCACCAAACCACTCCCACCCTCCCACAACTACCACTGCCAAAATACATCCAAACCCCCACTGTCACCCCACCCTACCACAACTAGCACCCCCAAAAAACCTACCATCACACCACCACTACCACCACTAAAATCACTACGACCACTCCCCCACTACCAACCTCCCACCAACCAATCCACACACCAACACTCCCATACCCCCACACCACCACCAACACCCCCCATACCCTACCCCACTCCATCATTCCATCACACCACCACTACCACTACACCACTACCATCACCCCACCACTACCACACCCCATACCACACTCCCAAATCCAGTACCACCAACCATCATACCACTATCCCACTCCCACCACACCACATATACAACACCACTACCCCCATACCCCACTACCCACCCCCACTCCCATCCACACCACTACCCCCATACCATCACTACCAAATAACCCACCACTCCCATCATACCCCACTACCACTACCACCCACACTACCATCACTCCCCCACTACCACTACCATTACCATCAAACACAACTACCACCCCACCACTCCTCATACCACAACTACCACACCCCCACTATCACTACCAAACAAACTATCAATACCATCACTACCCAAAAACTACCACTACCCCCCTTATCATCCAAATACCACTACCCACCACTACATCATTTCCACAACTACCCACTACCTCCACTATCATCCCGCAATACCAACCATCCACTCCGAAATCCACACCACCAATCACTACCCCCCGCTACCTACCCCACTCCACATTCCCACAACACCATACCTGAGTTTACCGGAGTTTCCCCTTGAAGATTTCCGGGGGTAAAAGCCCCCGGGGGCCCGGTCGGACCGGGCCCCCTGGGGGACCAGACCCTGATAAACCAGGGTTATTTGGGGCGCATGCAAACCAACGTGGGCCCAACCCGGGTGGTCAGGAATGATTTAGGTGCTTGTCCCAGTCCCAGTTGAAGACTCCGGGGGCTTTTTGGAAATCCCCCTTAGTATGTTTTGAGGCAGTTAAAATTTTGGGCCCCTGACATTATTGTAGGGTCTCTTAACGTGCTAGTGACCCCCCTGCTTTTCATTGGGGTGATTTGCGTGTCTCAAGTTTTTTTGCTTCGTATGGTGTTTTCTGTGCAATTTCGGTAAATCCCTCTAGGTTTTTTCCCAGGTGTAATTAATCATGTATCTCCCCCGCCCTGCGTTCCGGGAATACGGGTTTTAGGAACCTCAAGCGCTCCTAATTGAGGTGTTTTATCTCCTTTATCGCGCCGTAAGGTTCTCTGATTTTTTCTAGGTCAGCAATTTCACCTCCTTGAAAGGTCTGTTAGTGTGCAGGAAATATTTCCACCTAGTTAGAACAAGTGCCTGAAGAGTGTCATAGGGGTTGGGCCCCTATTTTTAAAGGTTTCATTATCCACCCTGTCATTTTTTAGCAGATGCGTTTTGATACAATGTTAGGGCCCTTAAAGGGGTGAATCCTCCGACATGATGATTTCCCATTTTTTGACGTTGGATTTCGCTCATTTTGCGGCCAAAATTTATTTTGTACTCTGATAAAGGGTTTTAAATTTCCCTCGTGTTTACCATATCTAGTAATTGAAATTTTTCATCGTTGAACTTCATATTGTTTTCTGCAGCCACTAAAAGTTTTTGGTTGATGTCCGCCTGGAGCCTTGAAGGTCTGCAATGGAAGACCTTATGCAGATTGGTGTCTTTGCAAGGAAAGAAGGGTTCGTGGTGACATCCTTGTCTATGTGGGGTGAAAGGTGGGGAACAAGATGGGAGCGAGTACTGTGCCTTGGGGAAACAGAGCTTTTACCGTACTGCCTCGCTTTACTCTGTTGAAAAACTACTCTCGTGTTCTGTTAGTGAGGAAATTTATACCCCATCGACCGACTTTTTCCTGTTTTTCCTTAGCACCATTTTGTGCGCTATTAGGGGGGGCCATGGTCACACTTGTCAAAGGTTTTTTTCAAATCTGTATATATTAATTGCATTCTTTTTGTCTTTAGGCATCGGCCCTTGCGTAGGACCAAAGTTGAGACAGACGGAGCGCCCTGTTCTAATCTGTTGCCCTGGGTTTTAACGATGGGTTTCTAAGGGGTGGGATCTTCTTTTAGGACCCTTTCAAAGATTTTAGATATGGGATGTTAGGCTATGGGTCGTAGTTCCGCTGTTCTTTTCTCCCTCCTTTGGGGGAGTGGGGCTATGTCGTTTTTTTTTAGTAAGTGGGACGCCCCCGTGTCCATATCCCTTCCACAGGAGGGAAAAGGTTGATGGGGGCTTCTTGCAGTTCTTGATAAAACACGGAGTTCCAGAGTCTACCCCTGGGCAGAGTCATGGAATGATTATCCCCTGTTCGAATTTCTTTTGGCTCAGGTACATCGGATGGGCTTGTGTTAACCAAATTCTGTGGTCTTTTTAAAAAAAAATTTCTTTTGATCTTTAAATCTCAGTTTGGTTACGGCTTGTAAAAAACTGAGTATTTGGGACTTGATACCACTCATTTCCTTGCTGTCATTGGTAGGCCCCATCTTTTTTAAGTAGGGCTCAATACTGGACTGTTCCGATTTTGTTTGGGGATAGGAGAAGAAATACTTTGGGTTTTTTTCTTTATTTATGGCTTTTAGTTCCTTCCCGCGTTCCGACCCCATAAGATTCCTTTGTTTAAGTTCGATGCTAGTATTTCTCTGCCGTGTCTCCCCCCCATTTGATATATTGACCTTTTTAGCCGCTCTGTATTTTTTTCCATCGCCTGTAAAGGGACGCCTGTCTTTTTTTTTTAAATTTTACTCCCCTTTTTTCTTAAGGAAAAAGCCTTGTGCATACACGAGTGCCCCCCAATTTAATCGTTTTAGGCATAATTGGGGTTTGTGTTGCTTAGTATATCTTCCCAGTTATACCCGGGTTTGGACTTTGGGTTTTCTTGGTCCCCCTTTATGTTTTTGTTATTGAAGTTGAATTGGTGAACCACTATCACTACCCAAATACCATTTCCCCATATCCTATATCTACAAATACCACGCCCATACTACAAACCCCTACCACCACTATCATAAACTACCCTACCATCAATCCGAAACTACCATACCGCCCCTTCACACCCCACTATCCACTACAAACTACCCACCACACTACCAGAAGTCCACTACCACCACTATCATACCAAACTACCACTACCCCCACTATCACTACCACAACTACCATTACCTCATATCACTTCACACTAAAAATACCACCCCTCTCACAACCACAATACCACTACCCCCATATCACTACCCCAACCCACTACCCCCACTATCACTAAACAACTACCCCAACCACCACTATCACTACCACAACTACCACTTTCCCCCCTTATACCACAAGTACCCATCACTCCAAATTACCAATACCCCCACTATCATATCAAAATCAATTACACCGCTCTCACTACCACAACTACCCCTCCCCACTATCACTACCACAACTACCACAACCCCACTACACTACCAAAACTACCACTCCACCCCTATCACTACCAAAAAAAAATACCACCATCAACCACAATTACCACTACCACTACTACACTACCACAACTCCCCTACGAAAACTATCACTACCAAACACCATACCACCACTATCACTACCCCCAACTACCACTGCCACCACTATCACTACCCAAATCAGTACCACACATACTTTCCCCAACTACCATTCCACCCTGCAACCACAATGCCCTCCCCCCCTACCTCACATCAAACTACCCTACCAACATTACCCCCCTACCACAACTACCCCCTCCCCACTGTCACTACCCCAAAATACCATACCGCCACATCACTACCACAACTACCACTACACCACTTCTTTTCCCAACTACCCCATCAACACTATCACTACCCCTCCACCCCTACCCTCAAATACACAAATCCACTACCCCACTACTATCACTTCCCCAACTACAAAACCCGCACTGCCATCACTACCCCAAAATACCATACCCTCGTCGCGCTGCCATACCCCACCAAATATACTACCACAACTATCGCACTCATCACTACCCCAACTCCCTCCACACTACCACAACTACCACCCCTAAATCACTTCACAAGTACCACTACCACCACTAATACCACTAATCATACCACTATACTACTACCCCCACTTCCACCCTGCGACAACTACCACCCACCCCTACCAAACACTACCCCAGCTTTCCACTACCTCGCTACTACAACAACCCAACACCACTAGCCTACCATAAACTACACCACCATTAAAAACAACTCTACACTACCATACCCCCATTTTCCACACTCTACCCCCCCCCCACTACTACCACCCCCATTACCCTACCCCACTACCACAACTACCATACCATAAACCATCATACCATAACTACCCCTCCCCTCACTACCCAACACCTTACCATCACTACCACGGCTCCCCTCCACCATTAACAAACTACCACTACTACCACTACACCCTTCCATAAAACCCCTACCATTACTAACCACAACCCCACCACACCACATCACTAATAATCACTTTCCACCTACAGTACTCCACTACCACTACGTTTCCCCACTACCATACACCATATAAGTATACCCTAGCATTACACCACTACCACTACGTCCACCACTACCACCACTACTACTACCACTACAACCACAAGTACCACCACCACCACCACTACTACCACTAATACCACCATCACCACTACTACTACGAGTACCACCACCCCCGGTATCACTACCCCCACTACTACAACCACCAATACTACCACTACCATCGCCAATACCACTACCATCACCAGTACCACTACCCCCACTACTACCGTTACCACCACCAGTACCACTGCCACCAAGAGTACCACTACCTCACTACTAAATCCACCGCCACCACTAGTACCAC
The DNA here is from genome assembly GCF_026875155.1 of Cherax quadricarinatus. Classification (NCBI taxonomy): domain Eukaryota; kingdom Metazoa; phylum Arthropoda; class Malacostraca; order Decapoda; family Parastacidae; genus Cherax; species Cherax quadricarinatus. The sequence goes on from NC_069415.1 coordinate 46,106,131, forward strand.
TACCACCACTAGTACCACTACCATTACCACCACTATCACTATCACTACTAAAACTACCACCGCTCTCACTACCACAACTACCACTACCACCACTATCACTACCACAACTACCACTACCATCAATACCGAAACTACCACTACCGCCACTATCACTACCACCACTATCACTACTACAACTACCACTACCACCACTACCAGAAGTACCACTACCACCACTCTCACTACCACACAACTACCACTACCACCACTATCACTACCACAACTACCATTACCTCCACTATCACTATCACTACTACAACTACCACCGCTCTCACAACCACAACTACCGCTACCACCACTATCACTACCACAACTACCACTACCACCACTATCACTAACACAACTACCACAACCACCACTATCACTACCACAACTACCACTACCACCACTATCACTACCACAACTACCACCATCACTACCACAATTACCACTCCCAAACCACTATCACTATCAATACTACAACTACCACCGCTCTCACTACCACAGCTACCACTACCACCACTATCACTACCACAACTACCACAACCACCACTATCACAAACCCACAACTACCACTACCACCACTATCACTACCACAACTACCACAATTACAACTACCACTACTATCACTACCACAACTACCACTACGAAGACTATCACTACCAGAACTACCACTACCACCACTATCACTACCACAACTACCACTGCCACCACTATCACTACCACAAGTACCAGTACGACGACTATCACTAACAGAACTACCATTACCACCACTATCACTACCACAACTACCACTACCACCACTATCACTACCACAACTACCACTATCAATACCACAATTACCACTACCACAACTACCACTACGACCGGTATCACTACCAGAACTACCACTACCACAACTATTACTACCACAACTTCCACTACCACCACTATCACTACCACAACTACCAGTACCACGACTATCACTTCCACAACTACCATTACCACCACTGTCACTACCACAACTGCCACTACCACCCCTACCATCACTATCACAACTACCACTACCAACATTACCACCACTACCACAACTACCACTACCACCACTATCATTACCACAACTACCACTATCAACACTATCACTACCTCTACCACCACTACCATCACTACCACAACTACCACTACCACCACTACTATCACTTCCACAACTACAACTACCAGCACTGCCATCACTACCACAACTACCAGTACCATCGCTACAGCAGCTGCCACTACCACCACAACTATCACTACCACAACTATCGCGACTACCATCACTACCACAACTACCACTACCATCACTACCACAACTACCACCACTAACATCACTATCACAAGTACCATTACCACTACTAATACCACTACCATCACTACCACTACTACTACTACCACCACTTCCACCACTGCGACAACTAGCACTACCACCACTAACATCACTACCACAGCTACCACTCCCATCGCTACCACAACTACCACTAACACCACTAGCACTACCACTAACACTACTACCACCATTAACACAACTACTACTACTACCACTACCACCATTACCACCACTACTACCACCCCTCCCACTACTACCACCACCATTACCACTACCATCACTACCACAACTACCACTACCACTACTACCATCACTACCATAACTACCACTACCATCACTACCGCAACTACCATTACCATCACTACCACGGCTACCACTACCACCATTAACACAACTACCACTACTACACTATCACCACTTCCACTATCACCACTACCATTACTACCACTACCACCACCACTACCACTATCACTAATACATCTACTTCTACCACCACTACCACCACTACCACTACTACCACTACCACTACGTCCACCACTACCACTACCACCACTATAAGTACTACCACTAGCATTATCACCACTACCACTACGTCCACCACTACCACCACTACTACTACCACTACAACCACAAGTACCACCACCACTAATACCACCATCACCACTACTACTACGAGTACCACCAACCCCGGTATCACTACCCCCACTACTACAACCACCAATACTATCACTACCATCACCAATACCACTACCATCACCAGTACCACTACCCCCACTACTACCGTTACCACCACCAGTACCACTGCCACCAAGAGTACCACTACCTCACTACTAAATCCACCGCCGCCACTAGTACCACTACCACCACTAGTACCACTACCACCAAGGTATGGGGTTGGTGAAGGAAGAAAGGAGCGAGATGTTGATTTCTACTCACACTAAACCCAGGTTAAACTCACATTAAACCTACGCTAAAATAACACTAATCCCTTGCTAAACTCACACTAAACACGCGATAAAGTCACACTAAACCCATCTTAAATTCATACTTAACCCATGCTAACGTCACACTAAACCCATTCTAAAGTTACACTAAACCCATGCTAAACTCGTGCTGAAGTTATACTAAACCCATGTTAAAGTCATACTAAACCTGTATTAAGTTCATACTAAACCCATGCTAAAGTCTGACTAAACCCATGCTAAAGTCTGACTAAACCCATGATAAAGTCTGACTAAACCCATGCTAAAGTCTGACTAAACCCATGATAAAGTCTGACTAAACCCATGATAAAGTCTGACTAAACCCATGCTAAAGTCTGACTAAACCCATGCTAAAGTCTGACTAAACCCATGTTAAAGTCTGACTAAACCCATGCAAAAGTCTGACAAAACCCATGAAAAAGTCTGACAAAACCCATGCTAAAAAGCTGACTAAACCCATGATAAAATCAGAGTAAAGTGAGACTACACTGAGAGTAAAGTGGTCTGGACTGTGATGTACACACAAGTGACGGTTCTGTCTGACGTCACCTGATTCACTGTGTTGTTTATTGACATCATAAAGATGACTAGACAACCCACTCAATAACAGTGATTGACATGGAGGGTTGTGATAGTCAGATGGTGGAAGTCAGTAGTAGAACCAATGTTGTGACACAGCGCTGTGATTTCCCGGGGGGGAACTCGGTATTTAAAGTGTAACCTACTATTTTTGTAGTGTTATATCTTACTTTAAAAATTGTTTTTCATCCATTTCCCATTTTCCCTGTAAATTCAATATCTTTTTTCCATGATGGTATTTTGCCTCCCCCCCCTTTTTTAGTCGGAGACCCCGTAGTAAGGGGCGATGGGGGGGCCCTTTGCTTTTACTATTCTTAACTCTAGCCTGTATGCAGAATGCCCTTAATCCGTTGAAATGACAGTTCTGCTAATCCCTTTTTCATGTACTCGCATCTTTACATACATTACTATACTATCACCCCCCCATCACCTCCACCCCACCACCATCCCACCGCCCCCCACCACCACCACCGCCCTCCATCACACCTCACCGCCCTCCCCATCCCACCCCACTACCTACCGCCCTCCCCCACTACCACCACCTTTCCCACTCCCTCACCTCACCACCTCCCCCCCCTCCACCACCCCCCCCCACCCCTCCCCCCACAACCCCCCACCCCCCCCCCTCCTCCCACAACCCCCCCCCCCCCCTCCTCCCAAACCCCCCCACTCTCAACCATATGCATGCACTGTGAGTATATTGTGTGAGCTGTCACTTCCGTAGAGAGAAAGAGAGAGAGAGAGAGAGAGAGAGGGGGGGCAGACAGAGAGAGGAGAGAGAGGGGGGGGAGGAGGAGGGGAGGGGGGAGAGAGAGGAGGGGGAGAGAGAGAAGAGAGAGAGTAGAGAGGAAGAGGGAGGGGGGAGAGGAGAGAGGGGGAATAGAGAGGGTAGGTAGAGGAGGAGCGAGAGAGAGGGGAGGGGAAGGAGGGAGGGGGGAGAGAGGGGAGGGGGGGGAAAGGGGAGGAAAGGGTTTATTGGAGAGCTAGGGGGGGAAGATAGGGGGGCGAGGGGGGGGAAGGGAAAGGGGGGGAAGGGTAAGAAAAGGGAAAGGGGAAGGAAAGGGTGGGTAGGGAAAAGGGGGGGGAAGGGAAAGGAAAGGGTAAAAAAGAGGGGGGGGAAGGGGAAAGGGAAAGGTAAGGAGGGGGTGGGGGGAAAGGGAAAGGAGAGGGGGGGGAAGGGTAAGGAGAGGGTTGGAGGAAGGGAAGGAGAGGGAGGGGGAAAGGGTAAGGAGGGGGAGGGGGGGGAAGGGAAGGGAAGGGAAGGAAGGGTAAGGAGAGGGGAGGGGGAAGGGAAGGAAAGGGGGAAGGAGGGGGAGGAGGGGGAAAAGAAAGATTAAGGGAGAGGGGAGGAGGAAGGGAAGGAAGGGTAAAGAGAGGGGAGGGGGAAGGGGGGGAAGAAAAAGAAATGAGAAAAAAAAATAAAAAAGCCAAATAAATTTTAAAGAATATAAGTAAGGTTTTTGGATTTGGAAAGTTGTTGGTAATATTTCCCAGCACTGAGATGCCTCGCGTAAAGCTAAAACCCTCAGCATCCTAGATCTTGCTATCTGGGTGACTCAGCACTCGTTATTCACAGCATAAAAGAGAGTATAAATCCCACATAAGCCCCGTGCTTTCCCTGGTGTTGGGAGTAATCCCTCACAATGCTGCAGATTTCCCGTTGGTGGTTGGAAGTGTACAATGGTTTCCCAAGGAGCACCACTTGGTGTTCCAATGCTTTTTAGATACTCTAAAATTTACAATGATTCGTGTATGAACGAAAGTATTTAGGCTTGCGCCGTTTGGTAGTGTGTAGAGGTATTGTGTGGTGGTTTGTAGTGGTAGTGTGGGGGGTTTACCTGGAGAGTTTTTCAGGGGTCAACCCCCCCGGGCCCCGGTCCATGACGGGCCCTCGTAGTGTTTGGGGTGATTTAGGATTTCTTGTTTTTTCCCATGAGTATCTGAGAAGCGCGCCTCGCTTTCCCCAAAAGAACCTCTTTAGATTTGCGACTCCTGAATGGGTCCAATGTATAAAATGTATATTACCTGTTCATTAATTTTTATTTTGCTTTTTTGCGTAATAGCTAAATCGTTTATTTTTTTTTTTTTTTGCTTAGTTTTTTTTTATTAGGTAGGATGTAATTTTATATTTTTCGGGCTCAAGTTAAAGTTTTGATTGCAAATTTCTGTTTATCGCCCGGCTCTTTTGCTCTTTTTCCTCCCGGCTTCCGGTGTTGCGGGGGGCATCAGCAGCACGGAGTCATGTGATCAAAGGGGGGGGGGGTGATCACACTCCCCTGGGTGGACTGTCTTGTTTTTGATTCGCCTCTTGATCGTTGGACCCCCCAATCCTCCCCTGTGGGCCCTTGTTGGAAGATCGTCTCTGTCACTTTCTTGCGGGTTTCTGGGGAAACTCTTTCACGAACTTTTCCCTGACTTAGTGATTTTCGATTTGTACTGAGGTTGTGTGTCGCATAGCATTTGGGGAAAAAACTCGGGGTCCTGAGCTGTGCTTCGACCTAATTTGTATGGTATCTGTGTCTGTCACAGTCGGGGATTTTCTTATGTGAAATAGTCAGTAGTATGGGAGTTTTGTGACTTTTGTGGGGGGGATCTGCTGATGGTTATTTAGTGTGTTTGTTTTTTCCTTTTTCCTGATTTGTGTCGCAGTTGTTTTTGTATTGTTGTTCGTTTATCAGTTTTTATTGTTCAAGCAGTGTTTGTTCCCGGTTGGTCAAAAGTTATTGAGGGGGACTTTGTCAGTCACGGGTTTAAGTCTAGTCGAGTTGTGAGACATAGCGAACTCTTAGACACTTACAACATACACACAAACTTTTTTGTTATTGTATTTTTAAAATTTTTAATGTCCCAGACGGTACTTAAGACTTTAAAATGTGAATGTGCCTTCGCATAATATTCTGTACACGGAGAAGGGGTGATTATTTTGATTATGTTCATACATTAATTTAATTTGAAATATACGCCTTGATTTTTTTATTATTAATAAACTTGTTAAATTTTAATTTATTTAGTTAGTAGCCAAACCAGTTGAAATCCTAAGACTATTGAATCTTACTGAATTCTAATGGAAAATTTGGCAGGATTTTGATACTTGTTATAAAAAACCCAGTAAACAGGCTGGTCTAGAAGGGCAGTCCTTTTTTGTATTCACTGGAGATCTCTATGCTTATTGAAATCGCGTTTTTTTTGTAAATAGACAAGCCCTTTTCACTGTATGATAACAAAAAATCTTACTTCTGTTTACCAGTCAAATGTTCTTTTAAAACGAAGTTTAAAAATGCATTTATCTTTACTGAAAGAAGACTACTTTACAAAAATATTTCCAATGGGTATAACTCCAACCCCCGTATTGTCGGGTTGGACTCAATGTTTTACAGTAGCACCCGGTGGGGTACGAAATTCGGATGAAATTGCAAAGAGCAATTCCCATTTTTTGGGTTGCAGGATACCCCAGTACTCCCCCCTTCTGCAGAAAAACGCGTTCGGGGAAAGGAGCAGCAAAAGACGTTCCTTGGTTTTTAAAGCGGATTTCTAAACCATTGTAGATGATTTTATCCTTTTTCCCCTTCTGGGGAATGTAGTTTAATGAAAAAAAAAAGTGTATAACATTTCTTGGAAGAGGTGGGCGGGTGTGGGAATCTTAGAAAAGGTAGAAACGTTATTTAACAGTGGTTTGTGGTCCGAACTTTTACAGGAAAACACTTGGAGTGACGAAGGCAAAGTAGGTATCAAAAACACTTTTTATGGCCAGAGTAAGAAAAAAATAAGAAAATAATCAAACCCTTTTATCGCTGTGGGGAACAGAATTTTTATGAACCATCAACGCTGTGTCTGATTCCAGTTGTGGGGGGAAATGTTCGGGGGTCCTGATAAATTTCTGTGTAGGCCCAAGTCAAAATCAAGTAACCGTACACTTCTGCCATGTGTGTAAAACATCGGAATCCCGGTTATCGCCCATTAAACAATGAACCAAGGGGTCCCGTATATTTTATTAAAATGAGTGCCCAGTCCATTAGAGTAAACGTTGCCAAACATTAAGCCGAATTTCAAGGAGGTTTTTCAGTTGATTGGGAATGATTAAAAATCCCCGGGCAGCCTTTCCCTCCTCAGTCACAGTGCTTACCGGAGGTTCCAGCGAACTCGCTTCACTATTATTATTTTTATTATTTATTTTATTATTTTTTTATTATTATTGCATTTATGGAGAAGCGAAAAACAGTTGGAGTCAAATAGGGTCTGCGGGAAAAGAGAGGCTTCAGTTGGACCCAAAAAAGGCGAGGGGAAGGGTTTAATTTCTTGGATTAAGAGCCCCCCAGTATTTGGGTAAACGAGATGCCATTCCTTTTAGCTGTTAAAATGTTCGTTGGTATGTGACTTTCCAAATTTCCTGGCACTTGATGCCCTGACTTTATTGAGAAATATAAGAAGATGGTTTGATCCCTGGTGGTAAACTAAACTGGGAAAACCCAAGTACCAAACTTTTCATAGGACCACGACAGGCGTCATTTTTTAGTAAAGTGAGCTACCTTATGTGTCACTTTAAATTTTTTAATACAAAGTTACTCCACGCGACGTGCAGACATCTTCCCACAGAGAAAAAATTTTTAAACACTAACATTGACTAATATTTAAAGTGGTGTTAAGTGGTGTGTTAAGTGGTGTGTTAAGTGGTGTGTTAAGTGGTGTGTTAAGTGGTGTGTTAAGTGGTGTGTTAAGTGGTGTGGGAAAGTGGGGGTGTTTGTGGTTTGTTAATGGTGTGTTTAAAGGGGGTGTAAAATGGGGTGTTAAATGTTGGTTAAGTGGGGTGTTAATGGTGTGTTAGTGGTGGTTAAGTGGGGTTAAGTGGTGTGTTAAGTGGTGTGTTAAGTGGTGTGTTGTGGTGTGTTTAAGTGGTGTGTAAGGGTTGTTAGTGGTGTGTTAAGTGGTGTGTTAAGTGGTGGTTTAAGTGGTTGTTTAAATGGTGTGTTTTAATGGTGTGTAAAAATGGTGTGTTAAAATGGTGTGTTAAGTGGTGTGTAAAGTGGTGTGTTAAAAATGGTTGTTAAGTGGTGGTTAAGTGGTTGTGTTAAGTGGTGTGTTAAAATGGTGTGTTAAGGGTGTGTTAAGTGGGGTGTTTGTGGTGTGTAAGTGGGTGGTTAAGTGGTGTGTTTATGGTGTGTTAAGTGGTGTGTAAGTGGGTGTTTGTGGTGTGATAATGGTGTGTTAAGTGGTGGTAAAGTGGTGTGTTAAGTGGTGTGTTAAGTGGTGTGTTAAGTGGTTTTTGTTAAGTGGTTTGTTCAAGTGGTGTGTTAAGGGGGTTTTAATGGGTGTTTTAAATGGTGTGTCAAGTGGTGTGTTAAGTGGTGTGTTAAGTGGTGTTAAAGTGGTTTGTTAAGTGGGGTTGTTAAATGGTGTGTAAAGTGGTGTGTAAAGGGGGTTGTTAAGGGGTGTGTTAATGGTGGTGGTTAAGGGTGTGTTAAGTGGTGGTTAAATGGTGTGTAAAAAGGGGTGGTTAAATGGTGTGTTAAGTGGGGTTTAAATGGTGTGTCAAGTGGGGTTAAGTGGTTGTTAAGTGGTGTGTTAAGTGGTGTGTAAAATGGTGTTTAAGTGGTTGGTTTTGTGGGGGTTAAATGGTGTGTTTAAGGGGTGTTCAAATGGGTGTTAAGTGGGTGTTAAGTGGTGTGTTTAAGTGGTGTGTAAAGTGGTTGTTAAGTGGTTTTGTTAAGTGGTGTGTTAAGTGGTGTGTTAAGTGGTGTGTAAATGGTGTGTTAAAAGGGGGTTTTTAAGTGGTGTGTTAAGTGGTGTGTTAAGTGGTGTGTTTAAATGGTGTGTAAAGTGGTGCGTTAATGGTGTGTTAAGTGGTGTTTAAAGTGGTGTGTTTAAATGGTGTGTTAAATGGTGTGTTATTGGTTTTGTTAGTGGAGTGTTTAAATGGTGTGTTAAAAATGGTGTGTTAAATGGCGTGTTAAGTGGTTTGTTAAGTTTTTTGTTTAAGTGGTGGTTAAGTGGTTGTTAAGGGTTGTTTAAATGGTGTGTTAAGGGGTGTTTTTAGTGGTGTGTTAAGTGGTGTGTTAAGTGGTTTGTTTAATGGTGTGTTAATTTGGGGTGTTAAGTGGGGGTGTTAAAGTGGTTGGTTAAGTGGTGTATTAAGTGGTGTGTAAAATGGTGGTTAAGTGGTGTGTTAAGTGGTGTGTAAAGTGGGTGTTTAAGTGGTTGGTTTTTGTGGGGTGTTAAGTGGTTTTTTAAGTGGTGTGTTAAGTGGTGTGTTTTTAAATGGTGTGTTAAGTGGTGTGTTAAGTGGTTTTTTAAGTGGTTTGTTAAGTGGTGTGTTTTGTTGTGTGTTTTGTGGTGTGTTAGTGGGGGGTTAAGTGGGTTTTTGTTAAGTGGTTTGTTAAGTGGTTTTTGTTAGGGGGTTTTTAAGTGGTGTGTTAAGTGGGGTGTTAAGTGGTGTTTTAAGTGGGGTTAAGGGTGGTTAAGTGGTTGTTTAGTGGTGTGTTGTGGGGTGTTAAGCGGTTTTGGGGTTTAAGGGTGTGTAAAATGGTGTGTTAAGTGAGTTTAAGTGGTGGGGTTAAGTGGTTGTTAAGTAATGTGTAAGTGGTGTGTTAAGTGGTGTGTTTAAATGGTGGTTAAGTGGTTTTTTAATGGTGTGTTAAGTTGTGTGTTAATTGGTGTGTTAAGTGATGTGTTTAAATGGTTGTTAAGTGGGTGTTAAGTGGTGTGTAAGTAGTGTGTTAAGTGTGTGTTTAAGTGGTTGTTAAGTGGGTGTTAAGGGTGTGTTAAGTGGTTTGTTAAGTGCTGTGTTAAGTGGTGTGTTAATGGTGTGTTAAAAAATGTGTTAATGGTGTGTTAGTGGTTTTTGTTTTAAAAGGTTTTTTTAAGTTGGTGTTAAGTGGTGTGTTAAGTGGTGTGTTAAGTGGTGTGTTAAGTGGTGTGTTAAGTGGTGTGTTAAGTGGTGTGTAAAGTGGTGTGTTAAGTGGTGTGTTAAATGGTGTGTTAAGTGGTGTGTTAATGGTGTGTTAAAATGGTGTGTTAAATGGTTGTGTTAGTGGTTTTTTTTAAGTTTTGTGTTAAGTGGTGCGTTTTTAAATGGTGTGTTAGTGGTGGTTGGGGTGTGTTAAGTGGTGTGTTAAGTGGTTTTGTTTTGTGGTGTGTTTGTGGAGTGTTTTGTAGTGTGTTTTAAATGGTTTGTTAAGTGGTGTGTAAAGTGGTGGGTTAAGTGGTTTGTTAAGTGGTGTGTAAAATGGGTGTTTTTAAATGGTGTGTTAAGTGGTTGTTTTAAATGGTGTGTTAATGGTGTGTTAAGTGGGTGTGTTAAGTGGTGTGTTAAGGGGTGTGTTAAGGGGGTGTGTTTTAAATGGGTGTGTTAAGGGAGTGTTAAGTAGGTGTTAAGGGTGTGTTAAAGGGGGTGTTTAAATGGGGATAAGAACTCCTTTTATTTATTCAAAAGAGTATGTAAAATTAAATTTTTTACAAAATAATGAATTTTAAAAAATATGAAGTTTTCATTATGAAAATTTCATTTTTTACACAGGGGGAGTAAATTATTTTAATTTTAAACGCTTTACGTTAACGTTAAGGGTAAATTATGGGGGGGATTTTAATGATATAAATTATGGGGCTCATCTAATGATAAAATTTGGGGCTCATTTTAATGATATAAATTATAGGGGCTATTTTTAATGATATAAATTAAGGGCCGTCATTATAATGATTTAAAAATTATGGGGGCCCTTCATTTTTAATGAAAAAAAATTTAAAGGGGCGTCATTAAAATTGATAAAATTAAAAGGGGCTTCATTATAATTTTTAAAAAATTTTTATAGGGGGTTTTAAATAATGTTTTAAAAAATTTAAATAGGGGCTTTGAATGATATAAATTTTTGGGGGCCCGCTTTATAATGTTTTAAAATTTTGGGGGGCTTTATTAAAATGATAAAAAAATTTTTGGGGCCCTATTATAATGATATAAAATTATGGGGGGGCCGTTTTTTAATAATAAAAAATTATAGGGGCTCATTTTTAATGTTTTAAAAATTTTTATAGGGGCATCATTATAATGTTTTTAAAAATTTATAGGGGGGCCTTTTATAATGTTTTTAAATTTTAAAAGGGGCTCTTTTAAAATTAATATAAATTTATGGGGGGTCATTTTAATGATAAAATTTTTAGGGGCTTTAATTATAATGTAAAAAAAATTTTATGGGGGCGCATTATAATGTTTTTAAAATTATAGGGGCATCATTATAATGATATAAATTAAGGGGCTCTTAAAAAGGGAAAAAAAATTATGGGGGGGCCTTTTATAAATATAAAAATTTTATAGGGGCGCCCATTTAATGTTTTAAAATTTTAGGGGCTTTCATTAAAATTGTTTATAAATTAAGGGGGTCTTTTAATGATTTAAATTTGGGGGGCTCTTATAATGATAAAAAATTATTAGGGGTTTTTATAATGTTTAAAAAATTTGGGGGCTCATTATAAAATAAAAAATTATAGGGGCGTCATTAAAATGATTAAATTTTAGGGGCATCATTTTTATGATAAAAATTTTGGGGCTCATTTTTAATGTTTTAAAAATTTTATGGGGGCTAAATTTAAAATTTTAAATAAATTTTAGGGGCCTCATTATAATGATAAAATTAAAAGGGGCATATTATAATGTTTATAAATTTAGGGGCGTCATTTTTAATGTTTTAAATTTTTGGGGAATAATTATAATGATATAAATTATGGGGGGCTCATTATAATGAAAAAAATTATGGGGCTTCATTAAAATGATTTAAATTATGGGGGCCCCATTATAATGATTTAAAATTTTTAAAGGGGCTTTTTATAATGATATAAATTTTTGGGGATCTTTAAAATGATTAAAAATTATGGGGGCTCATTTAATGATATAAATTATAGGGGCCCCTTTATAATGATTTTAAAATTATGGGGGGCATCTTTATAATGAAAAAATTTTTTGGGGCTCATTATAATGAAAAAAATTTATAGGGGCTCTTTTAAATGTTTTAAAAATTATAGGGGCAACATTATAATGATATAAATTATGGGGGGTCATTATAAGGGTAAAAATTAGGGGGGCATCATTATAATGTTTAAAAAAATTATAGGGGCGTATTTTAATAAAAAAAAATTTTTTATAGGGGCTTTATTAAAAAGATAAAAAATTGGGGGGCCCAAATTTAAATAAAAAAAGGGGACATTATAATGATTAAATTATAGGGGCTCTTTAATAATGTAAAATTATAGGGGCATTTTTTATAATGATTTTAAATTTTTGGGGGTTTATAATGAAAAAAAAATTTATAGGGCTTTATAATAATGATAAAAATTTTTTTGGGGCATCTTTTAAAATGATAAAAAATTATAGGGGCGTTTTTAAAATGATAAAAATTATGGGGCATCATTAAAATTTTTTGGGATCTTTAAAATTTTTAAGGGGGGTATTTTAATGAAAAAAAATTATTTGGGGCCTTTTTATAATGATATAAATTTTTTGGGGGGTCTTTAAAAAGATTTTAATTTTAAAGGGGCCTCTTAAAATGAATAAATTTTAGGGGCTCATTAAAAGGGATAAAAATTTTAAGGGGCTTCATTATTGAATAAATTTTAGGGGGTCTTAAAAGAAAAAAAAAATTAAGGGGCACCCATTATAATGATTTTAAAATTATGGGGGGCTTCTTAAAAAGATTTTAAATTTTTATAGGGGAAATCTTTTATAATGTTTAAAAAATTTTTAGGGGCATAAATTTATAATGTTTAAATTTTTATAGGGGCTCATTTTTAATGGTTTAAAAATTTTACAGGGGTCTTATAATGATTAAAAAATTTTAGGGGCTTTCATTTTTTAATGATATAAATTACGGGGCATATTTTTTGATATAAATTTTTGGGGGTTCATTAAAATTGTTATAAATTAGGGGGGCATCATTATAATTATAAAATTTTATAGGGGGGCACTTATAATGAAAAAAATTTTTGGGGGCACTTATAATTTTAAAAAAATTTAAAGGGGGCTCATTATAATGATATAAATTTTGGGGGGTCAATAATGATTTTAAATTAAGGGGCATCATTTAATGATATAAATTATAGGGGCCCCATTAAATGATATAATTATAGGGGAATCATTAAAATTTTTTATAAATTTTTAGGGGCATCTTTTAAAATTTGATATAAATTATAGGGGGTGTAAATAAAAATTTTTTTATAAAGACGGGAAAAATTTTTTTTTATTTCAAAAATTTTAAAATTAAAAGGGTTGATTCCTTGTTTATGCCGATTTTTAAAGCGGTTAATAATGACAAAAGCTCTACTGTTGTTGTGGTGTTGGTTTTTTTTAAGGGGTAGTTGGGGGTGATGAGGGGGGTAGGGGTAGTTGGGGGGTTTTGAAAGGGGGTGGGTTTTGGGGTAAAAAGGAGTTGGGTGGTGATGGTTTGGTAGAGGTTTTGTGGTGATGGGGGTAGAGGTAGTTGTGGTGATGGTGGTAGAGGTAGTTTTGATGGTGGTAGGGGGAAATTTGGTGTTTGGTAGTAGGGGTGTTGTGGTAAATGGGGTTTAAAGGTGTTGTGGTGATGGTGGAGAGGGGGGTTCTAGTGATGGGGGGTTTAAAAGGGAATTGTGGGTGGGGGGGTAGGGGTTTATTTGTGGGGGTGGTTTTAGAGGTAGTTGTGGTAAAGGTATTTGGGGGTGTTGGGGGTAAAGGGGGGTTTTTAAGGTAGTTGTGGTGATTTTGGTAGAGGTATTTCTAGTGAGGGTTTGGTAGAGGTAATTTGGTGATGGGGAAAAGGTAGTTGGGGTTTAAAGGTGGAAAGGGGTGGTTGGGTTTGATGGGGGTTGAGGTAGTTGTGGTGTGGGGGGTAGGGTCGTTGTGGGGGAGGGTTTGGTAAAAGGTAGTTGTGGTGTGGGGGTTTTGGGGGGGAAAGTGGGGGTGATTGGGGTAGGGAAAAGTTGTGGTGATGGTCTGTAGGGTATTTTGTGGTGATGGAAGAAGGGGTTTGTTGTGGTGTTTGGGTAGTAGAGGTTTGTTGTGGGGTTGGTAGGTTGAGGTAGTTGTGGTGTGGTAGCAGGGGTTAGTTGTGGTGATTTTAAAGAAGAGGTAGCTGTGGTGGGGGTGGTAGAGGTTGTTGGGGGTGAGGGTAGTAGGGGTTAGTTGTGGTGATGGTGGTAGGGTTTTTAGTTTTGGGGGGTTGTGGGGGGGGGAATGGGGTGGGTTAGAGGTAGTTGTGGTGATGGGGGGTAGATTTTAATTGTGGGGTGATGGTAGTAGGGGTTAGTTGTGGGTGAGGGTTTTAGCAAAAGGTTTGTTGTGGCGAGGGTTTGAAGAGGTTAGTTGTGGTGATAGTAAGGGTTTAGTTGGGTGTATGGTGGTAGAGGTAGTTGTGGTGATGTGGTAGGGGTTTGTTGGGGTGATGGTTGTGGAGGTAGATGTGGTGATGGGGGTTAGAGGTAGTTGTGGTGTTGGTGGTAGAGGTAGTTGGGGGTTGTGGTAGTAGACTTTGTTGTGGTGATGGTGGTAGGGTGTTTTTTAGTGATGGTGGTAGGGGTTTGTTGTGGTGATGGGGGTTTAGAGGTAGTTGTGGTAAGGTGGTAGAGGTAGTTGTGGTAAGGGTATTTTGGGGAAAAAGGTTTTTTGTGGTTGATGGTGGTGAGGTGTTGTGGGGGATGGGGGGTAGGGGTTTAGCTGGGGGTGATGGTGGGTGAGGGTAGTTGTGGTGTGGTGGTAGAGGTATTTGGTGGTAATGGAAGAAATATTGTGGTGATGGGGGTTTAGAGGTAGTTGGGGGTGATGGGGGTAGAGGTATTTGGGGTTTGATGGTAGCAGAGGTAGTTGTGGGGGTTGGGTAGTGGGTAGTTGGGGTTGAGGGTTTATTTAGAGGTATTTTGTGATGAGGGTTGTGGGGTTGTTGTGGTAATGGTAGAAAGGGGTTTAGTTGTGGGTTGGATAGTAGAGGTTTTTGTGGTGTTGGTGGTAGAGGTAGTAGGGTGTGGTAGAAGGGTAGCTTTTGGTGATGGGTGGTAGGGGGGTAGTTGTGGTTTTGGGGTTGGTAGAGGGTTTTTGGTGAGGGGTGGTAGAGGTAGTTGTGGTGTTGGTAGTAGAGGGTAGGTGTGTGGGGGGGGTCCCCTTGAGGGTAGTTGTGGTGTTGGAAATTTAGAGGTATTTTGGGGGTGATATTAGTAGAGGTAGTTGTGGTGATGGTGGGTTAGGGGTATTTGGGTGGGTGATAGTGGTAGAGGTAGTTGGGGTTTGTGGTGGTGGAGGTAGATGGGGTTTGATTTTGGTAGAGGTTTTTGGGTCGGGGAGGGTTTGGTAGAGGTTTTTGCGGTGATGGTAGTAGGGGTAGTTGGGGTGATGGGGGTTTGAGGTTTTGAAAGTGAGGTGGTAGAGGTAGTTGTGGGGGGATGGGGGTTTTGAGGTAGTTGTGGGGGGGAAGGGGGTAGAGGAAAGTTGTGGTGATGGTTTTAAGGGTAGTTGTGGTGATGGTGGTAGGGTAGTTGTGGTGAGGGTAGAAGGGGTTTAGCGTGGTGATGGTGGGGAGAGGTAGTTGTGGGGGGGTTTGGTTTAGGGTGGGTTGGGGTGGGTGATGGGGGGGTGGTAAAGGTATTTGTGGTGTTTGGTAGTAGGGGGTAGTTGTGGTATGGTAGCGAGGTAGTTGTGGCGGGGTAGTGGGTTTTGGGTTGGGGTGATTTTAAATTTGAGGTGGGTTTGGGGTTGATGGTGGTAGAGGTAGTTGTGGTGATAGTGGTAGGGGTATTTTTGTGGTGATGGTGGTGGAGGTAGATGTGGTGATGGTGGGGGGAAGGTAGTTGTGGTGATGGTGGTGGGGGTTTAGTTCGGTGAGGGTTGTAGGGTAGTTGTGGTAAAGGGGGTAGGGGTTTGTTTTGTAATAAGGGTTTAGAGGAAATTTTGTGGTGAATGGTGGTGAGGTGTTGTGGGGAAAGGGGGTAGGGGTTTAGTTGTGATGTGGAGAGAGGTAGTTGTGGTGATGGTGGGAGGGTTAGTTTTTTGGTGAGGGTTTGGTAGAGGTAGCTGTGGTGAGGGTGGTGGGAAGGTAGTTGGGGTTTGATGGGGTTAAAAGGTATTTTTGGGGAAAATTGGAAAAGACGGTTAATTGTGGGATAGGTGGAGAGGGTTTTTTTTTGTTGGTTTTTGTTGGGTTTTTTTTTTTAAAAAAAAAAAAAATTTTTTTTTTTTTTTTTAAAAAAACAAAAATTTTTTTTTTTTTCCCCCCCCCCCCCCCCCCCCCCCCCCCCCCCCCCAAAAAAATTTTTATTTTTGTTGGGAGGGTTTGTAGAGGTATTTGTGGTGAGGGGTTTAGAAAAGGGGGTTGGGGGCTGTTGGGGGATGGTGGTAGAGGTATTTGGGGTGTCGTGAAGGGTTTGGTGGGAAGGTTTGGGGGGTTTGTGGTAAAGGGTGGTAGAGGTAGTTGGGGGTGATGGTGGTAGAGGTTATTTTGTGGGGTGAGGGTTTAGAGAGGTGGGTTGGGGGGTGATGGGTAGAGTGGTAGTTGTGGTGATTTAGAAAGGGTTTAGTTGTGGTGTTTTGGTGTTAAGTTTGGGGGAAATGGTTGGTGGGGGTTTGGGATTGGTTAGATGGGGTGATGGGGGTGGGGAGGTAGTTGTGTGATGGGGGGTTGGGGTTTTTTGGGCCGGTTTTGGTAGAGAGGTAGTTGTGGGTGGAGGGTTTGGAAGAGGTAGTTTTTTTTATTTTTTGATGGGGGTTAGGGGTATTTTGTGGTGATGGTGGAAGGGGTTTGTTGTGGTGGGTTGGGGGGAAAAAGGTTTGGTTGGGTGGTGAGGGTAGTAGAGGTTTTTTGTGGTGATGGGGGGTTGTGGAGTTGTGGGGGATGGTGGAAAGAGGTAGCTGTGGTAAATGGTGGTAGGGAAAGTTGTGGGATGGGGGGTAGGGTTGGGTTTTTGGTTTAATGGAAGAAGGGGTTAGTTGGGGGGTGGTTTGGGGTGGAGGGTAGTTGTGGTGTGGTGGTGGGAACCCCCCCCCCGTTGTGGTGATGGTAGCAGAGGTATTTTTGGGGGTTGGTAGTAGAGGTAGTTGTAGTGATGGGTTTTTAGTTTGGGGGGGGAAAGGGATGGTTAGTAGAGGTGGGTTGTGGTGCTGGTTTTTAGATTTAGTTTTTTGGTGATGGTAGTAGAGGTGGGTTTTTGGTTTGATTTTGGGTGAGGTAGTTGGGTGATGGTGGTAGAGGTAGGTTGTGGTGAGGGGTGGTAGGGGGTTAGTTGTGGTGATGGTGGAAAGAGGTAGCTTTTTTTGGGGGGAAAGGGGTTAGTTGGGGTTTGTTTGGTGGTAGGGTAGTTGTGGTAAAGGGGAAGAAGAGGTAGTTTTTGGGGGATGGTATTTGGAGGTAGTTGGGGGTTGATGGTAGTAAGGTTTTTTGTGGTGAGGGTTTAGTGGGGTAGTTGGGGTTTAGGGTTTAAAAGAGTTGCTGCGGTGAAGGTTTTTTGGGGTAATAGTTGTGGTGAGGGTTTAGTAGGTTAGTTGTGGTTTTGGGGGGGTTAGGGGTTGTTGTGGTGTGGCGGTAGAGGTACTTGGGGGGTTTGGATGGGGGTAGGGTTTTTGGGTGGTGATTGGTGGCCCGGGTAGTTGGGGGTGATGGTGGAAGGGGGGTTGTTGTGGTGATAATAGTGGATTATTTGGGGGTTTTGATGGTATTTGAGGTAATTTGGTGATGGTTTAGTAAAAGGAAAGTTGTGGAAATGGAGTTAGAGGTAGTTGTGGGTTTGATGGTGGTGGGGTTTGGTTGTATGTGGGGTGGGGGAGGTGGGTTGTGGTTGTTGGTTTAGGGGTTTGTTGTGGTAAAGGGGGTAGGGGGTTAGTTGGGGGTGTGGTGGAGAGGTAGTTGTACGGGATGGTGGTAGGGGTTTGTTGTGGTGTGGTGGTAGAGGTTTTTGGGGTTTTTGGGAAGGTGGTAGGGGTTGGTAGTTGTGGTGATTTTTGGTAGAGGTAGTTGTGGTAAAGGGTTTTGGTAGAGGTATTTTGTGGTGTTTGGTTTGGTTAGAGGTAGTTTTTTGGGTGATGGTGGTAGAGGTAGTTGTGGGGATGGTGGTTGTGGCATGCAAAGAGTACGAAACCTTTATTCGGCGCATGTACACACCCTCATTTACAGGCTATCTCCCCCAACCAGCGAACCAGGTTGCTAAGAGTTGGTGATGGGGCCCCGTCGTTCAACTAGTGACCAGGTTCTAGCCAATAGGAAGATGGTTTTGGCAATCGCAGAGGTTATATGGGTTCCACTCTCCTGTCTGCCCTTGTCATTCCCATTCTAGAGCTGGTTGAAGCACGGTCTGCTATCTTGTGGCTTCTATTTCTGCCTTGCTTACCGTTGAGTGCACTATACTTATCACTGTACATAGTGTACATATTGCTGTTCTAAATTGGTGAAGAAATAATTAAGTCTAAACTTTTCTGCCGTGTTTATTTTGCTCCCATTACACCCGGGATAACAGGCCATTTGGAATCCTGGGTTGTAATATGGGTAGCCTGTCCGAGAGCTGGAGCTGGACTTAGACAAACGGTTGAGCTTAGGGTGAAGCTCGTAGCAGGAACATTGTGCAGCTTGCTGTCTGGCATTGCATTAGCTTTGCCTACGCTTTACAAATTTTGCGTGTCAGTTACTGTTATGATCAGCCTTGCTATTGTGTGATCGTTCAACAGCTCGCTACTAGCTTGTTCGGTGTGCTCGCTTCGCTACGGTCAATCTTATAGAACAGTGTGGATGTCTGGCATTGCTTTACAAATTTTGCGTGTCAGTTGTTACTAGCCTGTTCGGTGTGGAGAATTTTGCAGTCGGCTTTGCTTGTATGCGTATTCTGCAATCGTACTGTGCATAGCTAAGCGTGTTCTGCAAATTAACGTGTTCCGTTGAGGTATTCTGCAATCGTACTGTGCATAGCGAATAATTTATGCCACCTAGACGAGTCAGACGTCTGGTGTCGGCATATACTTTGCATAACCTACCTAAATTGTCCCTACAGCGTTGTTGGAAAATTGCTCGTTCCATTGGCATTAAATATAAACGCACTCTCACAGCTGCGCAACTGCGTTTACTGATTGCTGACAAACTTATAGAAGAAGAGATGGCACATCAGACTCCTCCCTCTGCGGGAGCTAGGGCAAAAACTACTATGTTCTCGCAGGAGGAAGATGATACACCTACGGAGCAAAATGGTCAGTATAGTGCAGCTGGGTTGTCTCAAGGTGAATCAGCGTCGTTGGCACTTGAGGTGGCAAAAATCAATCTTGAGCAAACTAGGGAACAGAGAGCATTCGCAAGGGAAGAATTTGATAGGGAAAGAGAAAGGAGGCAGTTTTCGCATTCTGTAAATAATTTTAGTTTACAAAAGGCAGTACAGCTTGTTCCGCGCTTCAATGAGGCCGAACCAGAACAATTTTTCGAAAGCTTCGAAAAGCAGGCTTCAGCCTTGAGGTGGCCGGAACAGCATTGGGCATCGTTGGTTCATACAGCATTATTGGGTAAGGCACAGGAATTTACGTCAGTATTAAATGACGCTGAATTTTCTGATTATAAAGCAGTGAAGACCACAGTGTTGGGAGCATATACATGTATCCCAGCCAAATATAGAAAAATTTATAAGCTGGGCAGACGACAGCTTGGTCAATCCCTAGTGGACTTTGTGAGACATCAAACCAAAGCTTTTACCAGCTTGTATTAAGCAAGTGGTGTCTCTACCTTTGAGGAGCTGGTACATCTTATTCTGATTGATAACCTGCTGGAGTCTATGGGACCAGAGGTTCGAGTCTTTCTGCAGGATCGTGACTTAACCACTGCATTGGAGGCAGCCAGGTTGGCTGATAATTTCGAAACTAACCGCTCCTTGTCCGAGCGGTCCCGTCTCTCTTTTCAACAGCCTGGCATGAGCAGAGATCGTCAACCTTGGAGAATGAAGTGCCAGCCGGAGGGAGAACGTCTACGTCAGCCAACTAAGTCACCTGGTGAGCCACGCTTCTCAACTTATGGTCTACCTGCTGAGAGACAAACTACTCAACATGGTGCATCTCGACAACAGTATCCAAAGAGACACCAGCCAGAGCGACACCAGTTGCAACGTCCGCAGGGAGTAAAGGGCAAGCCTGTCGTCTGCTTCCTTTGTAACAAAGTAGGTCATATCCGTCCCAACTGCCCCCATAGGCCCCAACCCATTGGGGAAATCTCTAATATCCCTAGTAACATGTCCCCGAGCGACGTAGAGAAAGGTATGGCCCCTTATTATTGCAAGAGTCTTATTTCCCTTCAGGAAAACTCAGAAACAACTGAAGTAAAGACCTTTAGAGATACTGGAGCATATTGCTCACTTATAAAAGAAAGAATATTACCCCTTTCAGAGAACACTTCCTTGAATTCCTCTGTAATATTGGAAGCATTTGGAGGAGCTATATATTCTGTCCCTTAGCATAAAATTTATGTACAGTGCAAATATTACACTGGGTACTTGACTGTGGGTGTCTCAAAAGGATTCCCCATGAAAGATGCCATGTTATTACTGGGTAATAACATTACTACTGTTAGTGCGTGTCCTGTACCTATAATGAGTAATTCTTCTCCGGTGTTGGCCATAACTCGGGCAACATCCCAAGGGTTGTCTGGAGAGAATGTTGCCTATCCTTGGACGACTCCGATCTCGGAATAGCCACGTTGTTTTATGAGGCACACCGGCCGGAGCCTCGTAAATCAAGTGAACAGACCCCGATCAAGCCTTCCTATTCCCAGGTTGCAGGATTGCCAGATGTCTGTTTCCATGCCCGAGGGACTGTCCTTCCAGGAGGAACAACGAAAGGACCCTTCTTTAAAATTCGCTTTTCAGGCAGCCATGGGTAAATCCTCTTTGGGTCATCCGGTCAAGTATGAACTTAAAATTATTATTTGGTCTGCACTGAGACTGGTAAGGAGATAGAGGGCCGTCAATTGCTTAACAGGTTAGTGGTTCCAACAAAGTATAGACCTCAAATATTAAATATAGCTCATAATACTTCATTAGGAGGTCACTTAGGAATTACAAAAATCTTGTGTAGAATCACAAAAGAATTTTATTGGCCAAAATTAAAGAAAGATGTGAAGAATCACATTAGGTGTTGCCGAGAATGTCAGCAAGTAGGGAAACCTGGACATTCCATTAAACTGCACCTCTCCAACCTATACCTGCTGATGGAGAACCTTTTGCATATTTAATTATAGATTGTGTAGGTCCACTACCTAGGTCAAAGTCTGGAAATCAATATTTATTTACGATTATGGATAAAGTAACCAGATATCCTGAAGCAATTCCCATGCGCAGTATTAATACTAAAGCTATTCTCAAAGCTTTAACCAAATTCATTTCTTGTTTTGGCATTCCTAAAACTATTCAAAGTGATCAAGGTACTAACTTTACTGCCAAAGCATTTAGGGAAGTATTAACTAGGTTAGGGATAATCCACAACTTATCCACTGCCTATCATCCTCAGTCCCAAGGCGCCTTGGAAAGATTCTATCAGACGTTAAAAACTATGATGAGAACTTTTTGCATGCACTTTCCTACAGACTGGGATGAATCACTACCTTTATTGCTGTTCTCAGTACGAGAGACGGTGCAAGAGTCTACAGGGTATAGTCCGTTTGAGCTGATCTTTGGGCACAATGTACGAGGTCCTCTTTGGGTGCTCAAAGAAGGATGGATGGGAGAAGACGTTAGCTCAACACTCTACAACCCGTCTTCAAGGTTGCAGGTGGCACGTCAGTTAGCCAAGGCTAACCTAAAGACAGCTCAAAGTAAGATGAAACAGAGGTATGACAGAAGTGCAAAATTCCGCTCCTTCC
Source organism: Cherax quadricarinatus (assembly GCF_026875155.1). NCBI lineage: Eukaryota > Metazoa > Arthropoda > Malacostraca > Decapoda > Parastacidae > Cherax > Cherax quadricarinatus. Next base: position 46,127,868 of record NC_069415.1, read on the forward strand.
ATCCAGGAGACAAGGTGTTGGTGCAGGAACCTATACCTGGCCACACCTTGAAAGTTAGATTTACGGGACCTATGCAGATTGTAAGTAGATTATCTGATGTAAATTATGTGGTAGCTCCCATTGATAAAACCTCAAAAACTAAAACTTACCACATTAATCAAATTAAGGCTTTTCATACACCAGATAAAGTCCCAGTAATGACTCTGTCCTCTATCTCTGAGGACGACTCGATTCTTTGCACTCTATCTCTGAAATTAATATTAAACTTTCAAATTCTGTCCTCCTCAAGGATCCTTGCCCTTTAATGGAGGGATTATCTGAAACCCAAGCAACAAATTTAACTGAGCTTCTACACTCATATCCTAATATTTTTTCGGATGTGCCGAAAATATGTACGTTAGGTTATCATGATGTAGACGTGGGAAACTCTAAACCAATTAAACTCTCCCCCTACAGAGCTAATCCTGAAAAGCAAAGGCTACTTCAGCAGGAAGTAGAATTTTTGTTAAAGCATGGTTTAGTGGAGGAGTCATCTAGTCCATGGGCTTCACCGTGCATCCTTGTGAAGAAGGCTGATGGAGGGTTTCGTATGTGTACAGACCACCGTAAGGTGAACGAGGTCACCATTACAGATGTTAGATCTCCTTAAAGGCTACTATCAGGTACCTTTGACGGATAAGGCGAAGGAAATCTCTGCCTTCGTAATTCCAGGAGGTCATTATCAATACACAGTTACCCCCTTCGGAATGAAAAATTCCCCCTCTTCATTCCAGAAACTTATCCATCAGGCTATTAAAGGACTTGAAGGCACGGCAGCGTACCTAGATGATATTGTTATGGTGTCTGATACTTGGGATCAACACCTACTTAGACTTAAGGCTCTTTTTGAGACCTTTAAGAGTTCCCATTTAACAGTTAATTTATCTAAATCTTCCTTTGGCCAGGCCACTATCACTTTTCTAGGCCATGAAGTAGGTAGTGGTAAAGTTGCACCTAAACTTGCTAAAGTTTTTGCTATTAAAGATTATCCAGTTCCTCATGATAGGAAATCTCTTCAACGTTTCCTAGGCATGAGAGGATTTTACAGAAGATTCTGTAAGAATTTCTCAGATATTGTAGCCCCTCTTACCTCTCTTACCAGTCACAAAGTTCCCTTTAATTGGACCTCAGACTGTAACACTGCTTTTAATAAAGCAAAAAGATTATTGTGTACTGCACCCATTCTCTTGTTTCCAGACTTCTCCAAACCTTTTTCATTACAGGTTGATGCTTGTGAGTCTTGGGTTAGGGCAGTACTATTACAAATCGAGAATGAGGAGTTGCAGCTTGTAGCATACTTTTCAGCCAAGTTCCAGCCACATCAGAGAGCTTACTCTACCATTGAAAAAGAAGCCCTCGCGCTGGTACTGGCTTTGAAGCATTTCGATGTTTATGTGGGCAAGACATCGCAGGTGGTCACAGTCTACAGTGATCACAATCCTCTAGTATATCTCCAAGCCATGAAGAACCACAACACAAGGCTCATACGTTGGACGCTAAGGCTGCAGCCCTATAATATTTCCATTAAATATATTGCCTGCAAAGAAAATATGTTGGCAGACTCTTTATCTAGAGTCTAATATTTTTATTTATTTAGGTTAGGATGTTATTTGTGGTAACCCATTTTCACCTTTTTTTTTTATCCCCTGGTGTGGGGTTTTTTTTTAGTGAGGGGGATGCGGGCTACCGTCCACCTGTATCTTGGACCTATGCTAGCCTGTCTGACTGCTGTCTTACTCTAAGTTTAGGGTTTGGCATTTGGTCACGAGAAAAGCTGAGCTCTATCTAAGAGTTGGATGGTGGAGAGGAAAGGCGGTCCCATTTTGTGTCCATTACGGCACGGTTACCACTGGGAGGTGGCAGCCTAATCCTGAGCCTTCTCGGGGTGGGGGTGTGGCATGTACACACCCTCATTTACGGCTATCTCCCCCAACCAGCGAACCAGGTTGCTAAGAGTTGATGATGGGGCCCCGTCGTTCAACTAGTGACCAGGTTCTAGCCAATAAGAAGATGGTTTTGGCAATCGCAGAGGTTATGTGGGTACCGCTCTCCTGTCTGCCCTTGTCATTCCCATTCTAGAGCTGGTTGAAGCATGGTCTGCTATCTTGTGGCTTCTATTCTGCCTTGCTTACCGTGGAGTGCACTATACTTATCACTGTACATAGTGTACATATTGCTGTTCTAAATTGGTGAAGGATAATATAAGTCTAAACTTTTTCTGCTGTGTTTATTTTGCTCCCATTACACCCGGGATAACAGGCCATTTGGATTCCTGGGTTGCAATAGTGGTAGAGGTAGCTGTGGTGATGGTAGTAGAGGTAGTTGTGGTGCTGGTAGTAGAGGTAGTTGTGGTGATGGTAGTAGATGTAGTTGTGGTGCAGGTAGTACACGCAGTTGTGGTGATGGTGATAGAGGTAGTTGTGGTGATGTAAGTAGAGGCAGTTCTGGTGCTGGTAGTAGAGGTAGTTGTGGTGATGGTAGTAGAGGTAGTTGTGGTGATGGTAGTAGATGTAGTTGTGGTGCAGGTAGTAGAGGTAGCTTTGGCGATGGCTGTAGAGGTAGTTTAGGTGATGTGTGAGGAGTTGGGTGGTAGAGAGGTAGTTGTGGTGATGGTAGTAGAGGTAGTTGTGGTGATGTGTTGTAGAGTATTTGTGGTGAGGTAGTAGAGGAAGTTGTAGGTGATGAGTAGTAGAGGTAGTATGTGGTGATGTTAGAAGTAGTTTTGGTGATGGTAGTGAGATGTAGTTGTGGTGAACGTGGTAGAGGTAGTTGTGGTGATGGTGGTAGAGGTAGTTGTGGTGATGGTAGTAGAGGTAGTTGTGGTGATGGTAGTAGAGGTAGTTGTGGTGTAGGTAGTAGAGGTAGTTTGTGGTGATGGTAGTAGGTAGTTGTGGTGATAGTAGTAGAGGTAGTTGTGGGTGATGGGGTAGAGGTAGTTGTGGTGATGTAGAGAGGTAGTTGTGCTGATGGTAGTAGAGGTAGTTGTGGTGTGGTAGTAGGTAGTTGTGGTGATGGTAGAAGAGGTAGTTGTGGTGATGGTAAATAGATGAGTGTGGAGAAAGTGGTAGATGGAGTGTGGTGATCGTGTAGAGGTAGTTTGTTTGATGGTAAGTAGAGGTAGTTCTGGTGATGGTTGTAGAGGTAGTTGTGGTGAGGTAGATAGGTAGTTGTGAGTGATGGATAGGAAGTTTTGTGGTGATGGTTGTAAGTGTAGTTGTTGTGAAGTAGTAGAGGTAGTAGTGGTGATGGTAGTAGAGGTAGTGTGATGGTAGTAGAGATGTGGTGAGGTAGAAGGAGTAGGTTTGGTGATGGTGTAGACGTGAGTTGTGTTGAAGTGGTAAAGGTAGTTGTGTGATCGTGGAGTAGAGGTAGTTGTGGTGATGGTAGTAGAGGTAGTTCTGGGTGGTAGTAGAGTAGTTGGTGATGGGTAGAGAGGTATTTTGTGGTAGGTTAGAGGTAGTTGTGGTGATGGTAGTAGAGGTAGTTGTGGTGATGGTAA
>NC_069415.1:46131905-46144405 GCF_026875155.1 Cherax quadricarinatus
TTGGGCTGCCGTTTTCCAGGGTTTTAAAGGAAGAGTAGTGTCCCTGAAAGCTGACACAGGCCTGCCTGCCCCTAAGGTAGGACTCTGTCCATGAACACAGAGGGTATATATAGGCTCAGAGTGAGGTGTAATACTTGTGGCAGTAGCAGTACTAGCAATATGAGTTGTAATAGTAGTAGTAATACAATATGGTAGAACAATCAACTTGCACATCAGTAAAATGTTATAAAAGCTATTACTTGGGTAACATAAAAATAGGTTAGACAAATATTTCTGTTGGTGGTTGAATCTGAGAAGGTCTGTTTCAATGTTCCTTCTCTGTTGAGTTCTTGTGTAGCAGAGATTGTAGTGGTAGTGTTTACTGTTTTGAGGAGGATTTTTGCTAATACTTCAGAGATGATGAAGCTGCCTTTATTTTGCTTGATTGTGTTAGAAACAGCGATTAATGATAATTCAAGGCATTTACGTCTGCGGAAATTTGGCTCTGATTACTAGTCGGGGGTCGTTGAATTTCATGAGGTGATTGGTGGAATTCCGGTGTTGTACGCAGGCGTTGTTTAAGTTGTAGATGAATGGTTCAGAGAACCGACATGTTGATAAATTAGACACATGTGCAACTCTTGGGTATCTTTATTGAGGAAACGTTTCGCCACACAGTGGCTTCATCAGTCCATACAAAGGAGAATCTTGAAGAACAGGAGGAGAATGAGGTAATCAGTCCCTCAACCTTGAGTCGATGTGGTCAGTCCATCAATCTTGAATAGAATACGGCATATGTGCGGAGAAGGAGCTTATAAACCGTAGGCAGGAGACTACAAACACCTCTCTATCTATGCTTACACCCACACTAGACTACAAAATTAACTGTCAACTCGCCACTGCTGCCCACTCTGCTATGGTAATCTCTCAAGCTTACCAATCAGACTACTCACATGTTCTTAACCTAATCTTTGCTGCTAACAATCTTCCCTCACTAATCATCCCTCCTTCTTGCTTCTCTTCTAAACCCCCTACAACCTATCCCACTCCCCCTCTTCCTACACTCTCCTGTTCTCCTCCTCCCCTACCACTCTTCACTCCCACCAACACCCCTCCTCCCCTACCCCTTTTAACTACTTCTACTACTCCCCCACCTTTTTACCCACTTCTTCCTCCATTACCAAAGCTTCCACTTCCTTTGCGTCCACCATCGCCCACTCCTCCACCACATCCAAGACTTCATCCAGGTCCAACTCCTCCTCCAAACGAAATCCACTTAACCCTAAACCTGCCCCAACTTCTGACAGACAGACCAAAGAACATAAAAACAGATCCAACTCTTCCTCCCCCTCCAGGAAACGGGTCCGTAACACCTAGAAACACACATCCACTGATGGCACCACTATCACGGGCTTTAACCCAAACTCCTCCCCCGACATTAACTTTGCTATGATGAAACCATTAAATCATGTTCAAGGTGATTCAGTTCAACGTACGTTCATACTTTACAATTAGACACCTACTGGCCGAGCTCCTTGAAGCAGAGAGGCCAGATATTGTTTTGCTAAACAGTACCTGCCTCAAAGCCCCTCAACGTATCCGCCATTATGGTTATACTGCACTACAGTCCCCTATGATCCCCACGATGGTGTTGCCATCCTTGTGAAATCCAACATAAAACATGAATTTCTCCCAATCCCTTTTATACACCAACACTGTCTTGCAGTCAGAATACACACCCACCTTGGCCCCTTTATCTTTTTCACCACTTATGCTCGCCCAAACACTACTCTCAACATACACGACCTTTCCTTAGTCTTCTACTACACCAACACACCAATATACCTACTAGCTGACTTGAATGCCAAACACACAGCCTTTCATCACACCAGTAACAACCAATTGGTCACCAATTACTTCACAAACCATAAACACCTAATTCATCTCGGCACAGACTTCAACACCTTCTACAACCACACTGGCCAAGGCAAACCAGACATCATTCTGGCAAACCGAGCCAGCTCTCTATTTCAACACTACATCTCACCTGGCCCTATTACAGGCTCTGATCACATCCCAGTCATCTTACACATCTCCTCCAACCCTATCCTCATTCCAACCACACCTTCCTTCTCCTACAAGAACGCTGACTGGGATGCTTTCAAACAACACATAGACAATACTAACCTCACCTATGACTACAACAACAAACCTATCTCTGACATCGACACTCAACTTGATCTCATCCAGGACACCATTACACAAGCAGCCAACATCGCAATACCAAAGAAAACTCACACCACTCGTTATTCCTTCAAACCCTCAATCAGAACAAGAAGACTAATTATCTGCTACCACAACCGCTTCCTCTACAACACACAAGTCCAATTAGATCTCACTTACCTTAGAAACAACATTCTACACAGCCTAGACCAAGACCACAACAATCACTGGTCACAACTCATACAACAAGCTGACAAACAGCGTATTAAAAACACCAAAGCCTTCTGGAACTTTATCAAAAAAATCAGAGGCACAACTCCCACCAACAAATTCAAACACATCACCTACAACAACACACACATCTCAGACCCGCAGGCTGCTACTAACATCTTCAAACACATCTGGGAGAACATCTTCCAAACTCACCCACCTCACCCTAACGTTATTCGACACATTCAGAACATAGAACACTGGAGCACTGCACACACCCAAGAAACAACACCAGATAGCCACATCCATCTGAACTCTCTTACCTCCTCCCAGAACTCGACACTCCTTTCACCAACACAGACATCAAAACTCTCCTCAGACATCTTCCTCCCAAGGCTCCTGGTGCCTCTGGCCTAAACCATATTATCCTAAAACACCTTCCTGACTCTATCATTACTGCCTATACTAACCTCCTCAATGCCTTCCTTGCCTCTGGATACTTCCCTTCCCTCTTCAAAGCTGCTACTGCTATCCTCCTTCCTAAACCCAATAAAGACCACTCTGACCCTAGAAACTATCGCCCTATCAGCCTCCTCGAAACTTTAGGAAAACTCTTTGAAAAACTCATCAGTCATCGCCTTCGCAGATACCTGGAACACAATTCTCTACCTTCTGATGGCCAGTTTGGCTTCAAGAACACACAGATCCACACAGGATGCCATTAACATCATTCTCAACTACATCCACATAAACACAAAACAAAGAAACAGGACAGCCCTGGTTGCAAAAGACGTTGAAAAAGCTTTTGACACTGTGTGGCACGAAGGGCTCAAGTACAAACTCTGCACTAACTTTAACCTGCCTCTCACTACTCGTAAACTCCTCTGCAACTTCCCAGACGGCCGTACCATGAGAATCAAATTCCAAGGCTGTTACTCTGACTACTTCACACTAAATGCCGTAGTACCCCAGGGATCTGTCCTCTCCCCTACCCTCTACATTTTATACACTAACGACATTCCAACACCTGTATACCACAACTCCATCACATTAGCCTATGCAGACGACATTACACAACTTATGACTCATGTCAATATAGATACACTCACACAAAACACAAAATGAGGTCGACAGGATAGCCGTCTGGGAACAAAAATGGAGGATCAAAACCAATACAGCTAAATCCAGCATTACGTATTTTAACTACAGGAAACGTGATCCTCCATTACCTGTCGAGCTCAGAACAGCTGACACCCGCACTTACATCCCCATCACACAATCTGTCATTGTCCTTGGCGTTAATCTTGACTACCTTCTTCGTTTACACGGACACATTCACTCAAGGCATGCAATAGCTAGTAAAGCCCTTGCGGGCCTCTACAAGCTGAAACATGCCTCTCAACGCACCAAACTACACCTCTACAAATCCCTAATACGTCTTCTGATAACTTACTCTCCTCTAGCCCTCTCTCTTGCAGCAAAAACAAACTTACTTAAACTGCAGCGTGTCCAGAACAAGGCGCTACGCTGGGTGCTTGATGTCAGATGGGAGGACTTTGCCACAAGCGAGTCTCTCCATGCCCAATTAGACATCGCTGCGCTGAATCTGTACTGGAAGATGCTCAGTGACAGACAGATAGACAAACATGAGACACGACATGACTACTGGACCTCTCTCCTTGACAAAGACATTCACGTACCCACAAACCAACACAACCTTTTCTACTCCTTGCATGATCCTGCTCCTAACCCTAATTACAAATAACCTTGGATTCGCTGACAGGTACCTTCTCTGACCCGCTTTCGCCTTAGCTTTTGGGTTAAGACATGGCTCAGTTCTACACTCCTCTCTAGCGCTAAACGTCGCATGTCCCTTCCTCCCCGCTCACCCCACCGGAGTCCCAACAGAAGAGCCTGAATTTCTCTTCTCAATATTTCCCACGATCGCCTTCGCTGCTGGGTTAAGCCCTGGCTCTATTTCAACGGCTAAGAACACTCCTCTCCAGCACTATTCTTCGTCTGTCCCGTCTTCCCCGCTCATCCCATTTGGGATCTTACCTGAACTTTCGTTCGTTCGTTCGTTCGTTCGTTCGTTCGTTCGTTCGTTCACATATGCCATATTCTATTCAAGATTGATGGACTGACCACATCGACTCAAGGTTGAAGGACTGATTACCTCATTCTCCTCCTGTTCTTCAAGATTCTCCTCTGTATGGACTGATGGAGCCACTGTGTGGCGAAACGTTTCCTTAATAAAGATACCCAAGAGTTGCACATGTGTCTATTTTAAACACACTCGTTAATGACTGACTAAGCTCCATCTTGCATTCCTTAAGTACCCTGGAAAACAACTCATCGGGTCCCAGGGACTTATTTTGCTTCAGTTTGTCTATCTGTTTAATAACCATGTCCCTCGTGGCAGTAATATTAGTTAATTTAAATTCATTAGGAACTAAATAATTGTTAATTACTGGAATCTCATTTACATCTTCCTGTGTAAAAACTGACAAAAAATAGTCATTAAATAAGGAACACATTTCCAGTTCGTTATCCGTCAGCTGTCCATTCCCAATTTTCAGAGATCCTACTTTTTTCTTCACCTTCGTCCTATACACTTGAAAGAACCCCTTTGGATTAGTCTTTGATTCATTAGCAACTCTAATTTCATAGTCACGTTTAGCCTTTCTAATCCCCTTTTTTACTTCTCTTTTAAGCTGGACATATTGATCAGTAAGGTTAACCTCTCCTCTTCTGATACGCCTATAAATTCCCCTTTTCTCCCCTAATAGATGCTTTAGCCTCCTGTTAATTCATTTGGGATCGTTATTATTAGACCTAATTTCTCTCTGGGGAATATATATACTCTGAGCACGGTGTACATTACTAAGAAAAAAATCATAAATGCAGATCCCTTCATAATCATAAGTATGATCATCGTCAATAAAATCATTAGCTAGATAACCCCAATCGAGATTTGACAGGTGTTCCCTAAGTCCATTGTAATCGGCAGAACGAAAATCTGGGATTTTTTCCGTATTATCATTATTCTTGTATTTCCATTTAATGCTGAAAGTGATGGACCTGTGATCACTTGTGCCAAGCTCCTCAGCGATCTCCAGATTATTTACGAGTGTTTCCTTATTTGACAAGACTAGGTCTAGCAAATTATTATCCCTGGTAGGCTCTGTTACACACTCCTTCAGAAAACAGTCCTGAACTGTTTCCATAAAGTCACTGGATTCTAGATTACCGGTCAAAGAATTCCAGTCAATAATATACCTAAATATTCCTTCAGCAATAAAGCCTGTTCCACACACTGAAGATATTCCTGTACCTGTGCCACCTGAGACATGGCAAATTTTATCAGAGTCTGATACCAGTGATTTTAAGGAGATGGAAGTAGACTATGAACCACCAACAAATGACGATCCCAAACCCTTCAACCAAGTTGAGCTCAATGACTTGGTGAGAGACCTTAACCTTCCAAAAGAAAGTGCACAGTAACTTGGCTCTGGACTGAAGGAACACAGGCTTCTAGCCCCTGGAACAACATTCGCTTGGTACCATCATCGTGAAGCGGAATTAAGAAGATAAGAACATAAGAAGGAATATTGCAGCAGGCTTACTGGCCCATGCAAGGAAGGTCCAATTCACCCACCGCCTCAGGCCAATGGCTTAAGGTAGTCAGGTCAGGTCCCATTCAGTAAGGAAGGAGCACGGCAACTGACCTAGTAGAAGATTGAGACACTTATGCAACATATGGGAATCTTTATTCAGGAAACGTTTCGCCACACAGTGGCTTTATCAAGATTGATGGACTGAACACATCGACTCCAGGCTGAGGGACTGATTACCTCAAACTCCTCCTCTCCTTACACCTGCTTTGTATTGGACTGATGAAGCCACTGTGTGGCGAAACGTTTCCTGAATAAAGATTCCCATTTGTTGCATAAGTGTCTCAATCTTCAACTTGTCGGTTTTTCAAACCATTCATCACAACTGACCTAGTAGCACAAGTTGGTCAGGTCCAACTCACACCCACCCAAACCCACTCATGTATTTATCTAACCTATTTTTAATACTACACAACGTCTTAGCTTCTATGACGGTACTCGAGAGTTTGTTCCACTCATCCACAACTCTATTACCAAACCAGTCCTTTCCTATATCCTTCGTGAATTTGAATTTTTCCAACTTAAATCCATTGCTGCGTGTCCTGTCTGGGCTAGATATTTTTAGCACGCTATTTACATCCCCTTTATTAATTCCTGTTTTCCATTTATACACCTCAGCTCTTTGACAAAGAGGAATCTTTAACTTTCTGTTTCAATATTTCTGGCCATATTGAACACATGAGGATGTCATACAAAGCAGATGAATGGAGACTCTTCATTGATTCTTCTAAAAGAAGTTTAAAGGCTGTACTTCTCTACAATGGCAACACATCTGCATCTGTGACAATTGACCATATTGTCCAAATGTCAGAAATTTATGCAAATATGAAGACACTAATATCTGCAATCAAGTACCAGAATCACAATTTGTGGTGATTTAAAAGTTATTGCTCTCCTATTAGGTCTTCAAAGCGAATACAACAAGTATCCCTGTTTTCTGTGTCTTTGGGATAGTAGGGCAGACAGCCAACACTATGAACAAAGAGACTGGCACCAAGAACCAGCTTCTTACCCGGAAATCACAACGTGAAAACTGTGCCACTAGTTGACCCCAAGAAAATTCTGCTGTCACCACTCCACATCAAATTAGGGCTTATGAAAAATTTTGTAAATGCCTTGAACAAGAATGGAACTGCTTTCAAGTACCTGGAGTCAAAGTTTCCTTGTATAAGTGAAGGCAAGCTGAAGGCAGGAATCTTTGTTGACCCTCAGATTCGGAAACTGATGAAGGACAAGCATTTTGATGAAGCATTAGCAGGTGTCGAGGTGAATGTCTGGTTTTCATTCAAGCAGATTGCCCACAACTTCCTGGGAAACAGGCGCTCCCCTGAATATGAAAAAAAATGATCCAAGACCTGAATTCAAGTTTCCAACAAGTTGGTTCTAGAATGAGTGTGAAGATGCACTTTTTGCACTCACATCTTGACTGTTTTCCCAACAATTGTGGGGACTACAGTGAGGAACAAGGAGAGCGGTTCCATTAGGATATTTGCACCATGGAAACTCGATACCAGGACAAATGGAATGTCAGCATGATGGCGGATTACTGCCGGCCATTGAAACGTAATGGTCTCGATGCACAGCACAAGCGAAAATCAAAGCGGCCCTAGTTCCTTTGATGCAATATGTAGGCTAACCATTAGGAGCATATTTTTTTTAATAAAATCATTTGATTTGATTCATCTTGATTTGTAATTCGTATGTTCTTAAAAATAACAGAATGTGCTTTTCCATGATTACTTGCCTAATTTTAATAAATTAACAAATTATTAAAACTTCACATTTTTATTATCATTAATTTGTATTTCATTCAAAATCCTTATGTGATAGAGCAAAATGGTTTAGATACTTACAATCAGCAGCCCAAGAATATGTAAGATCGCAATGATGAATAAAAATAAAAATTAAAAACATTCCAAAATGCAGACCAGTGTAATCAAAGTTGGTGTAATAAATCTGTTGCTGACAAAAAAAAAAAAGTCAAAGGTGGGGCCGTCAGCGAGGAGGGAACTTAGAGACCTGAGCTATGTGATGAGACACAAAAATGACTCTAGCTGTCCAGCTACTTTGAGGATACTCCTTAATCTCACATTCCTTTCCAGTAAAACGTTAATAAAACTTACGGTAAGGGGTTAACATACTTGGTGATACAATACCTGAGGTAGACAGCCGAAGACTGAGGAGGTTGTTCTGGGCAACATCTCACAGCTCTATGAACGTGCAACACTCTACCTGACCAGACATCCGAAGTCTTCCAGGGTCTTATCTTCCCTAAGTTTCAATCTGTCCAAATACCTATGGATTGTTTTTACTGACACTGGACTATGGAAGCGGTTGCTATCAGCCTTTTTAAAAGAGGCTGCACATTTAATATTCTTAAGCTGGGGAAAAATAAACATGAATTCCGTAGGGGTAGGATTTCCAAGAGGGTGGATGGAGGCGCCAGGGTTAGCCGGGGAATAGGTGGGGTTCACAACAAGAGTCGGGTGTACATGAGAGGGGGTTAAAGGAGATGTCAAGACACCGGTGTAGGTTGGTCAGGGTGCAGGTATGGCCAGAACGTTCGACACAGTGATATCAACTGAGGGATCGACAGTAACTTCCTTAGGGACAGCATTTCCCTTCTTTCACCCTTCCCTCGGACAGACGAGTTGGAAGGGAAATCCAAAGGAGGAAAACCTGGGACAATACCTGGCGTATACGTAGAGAGTGGTCCGGAAGTCAATGCCCCCGCAGCCCGGTCCTAGTAATTACCGAGAACAACCGAGAACAAGCTCGAATTTACCGAGAACAACAGAGAACAACCGGAAATAAGTTTGGATTTACCGAGAACAAGTGGGTCGTACTAATTACCGAGAACAATCGAGATGAACCGAGAACAACCGAGGACAAGCTCGGATTTACCGAGAACAACCGAGAACAAGCTCGGATTTCCCAAGAACAACCGGGAACAAGCTTGGATTTACCGAGAACAAGTCACACTGTACAAAGCCTAAAGTCAGGTTTGGAGCATTCTATATACGGGTTATTTGTGTATTGTTCCAGTTACGGTATTGTGCCTTCTCTCGTCATTCCGTAGTTCTGGGTAGATTGATCCTGTAGATAAAGCGTGCCCTTCTTACAGGATATTGTTGGTTACTTAATTACCCCACTGATTAGGCAAACGCCTCAGATCTATCTAGGTGAAAGGTGCTCATCTTCCACTTATACACTTCGATCATGTCTCCCCTCATTCATCGTCTTACAAGATGCTTACACTTGTGTGATAAATGGTTTAAAACCGACAAGTTGAAGATTGAGACACTTATGAAACATATGGGAATTTTTACCGAAGAAACGTTTCGCCACACAGTGGCTTCATCAGTCCAATATAAAGCAGAAAGGTGTAAGGAGAGGAGGAGTCTGAGGTAATCAGTCCCTCAGCCTGGAGTTTACAAGACTGATGGACTGAACACATCGACTCCAGGCTGAGGGATTGATTACCTCAAACTCCTCCTCGCCTTACCCCTCTCTGCTTTGTATTGGACTGATGAAGCCACTGTGTGGCGAAACGTTCCTTCAATAAAGATTCCTATATGTTGCATAAGTGTCTCAATCTTGATTACACTTCTTGATATAAATCCCAGTAATCTGTTTGCCTTATTACCTACGCCTAGGCACTGCTGTCTTGGTTTAAGGTTGCTGCTTACCATAACCATAAGTGCCAGAGTTATGGACATTCCCGGCTTCAGAACTTTGCATTTGTCTATATTATTGTGGTTGTAGTTGTTGGATGTGCAGATAAGTAATGATTGCAGAAAACCTTTAGTAGTTTCAAATTTAGGCTGGATAAATACCCCATCGTCCTACTCTGAAGATGGTCCAAGAACGCAAGAATTGCAATTGTTAAGTTACACTACAGTGAGCATCATGGCGTCTGTCAATATGGAGATATCTAATGAGATATTTGCAAAAAACGACATGACATAGATTGTTCTCGGTAAGTCTGATTTGTTCTCGGCAAATCCAAGCTTGTTCTCGGATGTTCTCGGTAAATCCGAGCTTGTTCTCGATTATCCTCGGTTGTCCTGGGTTGTTCTCGGTTCATCTCGGTTGTTCTCGGTAATTAGTAGGACCCCAGCAGCCCGCTCCATGACCAGGCCTCGCTAGTGGAAATATTCTCCAGCTAATTGGTAATTTGGTCATCGGCATAACCACTACCTGCTGTCTTCCATATTTAAGTCGACACTTTATTTTTCCCGCTTTTCTACGCAAACTATATTTTTTGTTATATATTATCCCGTAAAACGTACACAACGAAACTCGCCTCAGTAAACTAAAGTTCCTAACCAAGAGTGCAAAGTAAACCATACCCCGGCCGGGATTGAATCCGCGGTCAGAGAGTCTCAAAACTCCAGACCGTCGTCTGGAGTTTTGAGACTCTCTGACCGCGGGTTCAATCCCGGCCGGGGTATGGTTTGTTTGCAATCGTGTCATTACGATTTCGTGAGTCAGTGCAAAGTAATAACGAACGAACAAAAGGTTAAGCAAATTAGCGCACGAGTGAGCTAACGAGCTAATGATCAAACTATCGAACGACCGAATGAGCAAGCGAATGAGTAAACGGGCTAATGAGCGAGCGAATGAAGAAACAAATAAACAAACAAAAAACAGCGAATGAGGAAACGAATAAGTGAAAGAGCAAACAGGAGAACGAATGAGCGAACTGGCGAACAAGCGAAAGAACAAGGAAGCTAACGAACGAGGGAGCTGTGTAAGAATGGTATATAATACCGAAAAGTAACGTGAGGTGTAGCAGACGAGGGCATAGTCACTGGTAGGCGGGATTCACCAGTGGAAGTAGGTCCTTCCCAAAGAGATGGGTTAGTTGTAGTAGTAGTTGTCGTAGTCGTGAAGGTTATGTACATGTCCTCAGAATCAAGATTCCATGATGTTGCAGTGTCTTGCACAACTTGTCAGACACTGCAACATCATGGAATCTAAATTCTGAGGACATGTACATAACCTTCACGACTACGACAACTACTACTACAACTAACCCATCTCTTTGGGTAGGACCTACTTCCACTGGGGAATCCCGCCTACCAGTGAATATGTCCTCGTCTGCTACACCGAACGAGGGAGTTAACGAGGAAGCAAACGAGCGAACACTTGAATGCCGTCCTTCTCATCTTCACTGTACACTATATAAACAAAAAAATATAACATTAACGAGCTTGAACCACCGTAAAACGATGATTAACGCAAAGAAAACAGATTAATTCTCGGTAATCTTTATTAGACACTAAACTATTAAACTAAATTACTTAAACATTAAACTTCAACTAAAACCCTGAAATATGGACTTCCATTAGCCTTTTTTTCTAAATGTTTTAACTCCTGTATATATTACTAAAATTAAAAGGAGAAACTATCGTTTTTCCTTTCGGGACACCTTGCCTCGGTGGGATACGGCCGGTGCGTTGAAAGAAGATTTTGACACTAATTTAGATCTCATGATTTACTGCCATTCGTTCATTTATTTCTGCAGTTTATGATTTCACAAGCAATGCAACCATTGTTGTTACCATTATATACTTACGATGTGAATGTTTGCACATTGTCAGTCTACGGCCGGGTCTGATGTTCCTCATAACTGAACATTCAGTGAACACTCCTTGAACACCCATTGATCATGTGCAACCTTCAAGATGAGGTCTCTTACATGTCACTGGAAAGATGGAAATCGCTCCAAGACTCAAGCATCTCAGAAATCAATTCTTCTATGAATTACGATAATAAGACAAAATGTGGCTTATGGCAATTTATTGAGAAGACGCGTCGTCCAGCAGAACTTTATCAGTTCTTTATGTACCGTCACTTGTCATGGCCATGGAAAGAACTGAGTCTCCGCTGGACATAACAAAAAAGAATTACTCGCATATTAGGTCTTATAAACCTACTTGTTGGTATATAAATTACGATTACTGGAAACAAAGAATTCCTTACGAAAATCCAGCGAAGTATCAGTCACAGACAACAAATGAATAATGCAGAGGTACGTTAACATCCCTAAGTAATTTATTTTAGAAGTTTCTAGTTTTTATGCAAGTTAATTGGAAATTATGCGGTGTACTGCCGTCTAGGGAATAATGAAGAAGAAAGACACGTTCCAGAATAAACTCTGACTAATTGCACCAGCCAACTAAATTCAACCTTTAATCCACAAAAAAATCGAATTGGTTGCTTTAAGTTAATTTTGATCCTCTGATCATGATGATCCTGAGTTAGTTTACTGTCACCTGAGGTTTTTGTAATCTTATTATCAGTAATTAGCCTATTTAAGTCTGAAGAGTCCCGTGATATATGCTACCTAACAACAATACGTTTCTTAATATATATAAATATTAAGTATGGTGAATACAATAACAAAAA
>NC_069415.1:46149405-46161633 GCF_026875155.1 Cherax quadricarinatus
TCGTCAGAATGAATTCGACGGCCTATTTTGGTGTCATCGGCAAACTTGCCGATGTCGCTCTTTATGCCCTCATCTATGTCGTTTATGTAGATTGTGAACAGCAGGGGGCCCAACACTGACCCCTGTGGAACACCGCTCGTGACGCTTCCCCACTCTGATTTCTCCCCATTTATGCAAACTCTCTGCTGCCTATTTGTCAACCATGCCTCTATCCAGGAAAAAATTTCTCCTCCTATTCCATGTGCTTTAAATTTTCCTCAATAGTCTCTGATGTGGGACCCTGTCAAAAGCCTTACTGAAGTCCATATACACAATATCATATTCATTACCATGATCTACCTCCTCAAATACCTAGTGAAAAAAGTTAATAAATTCGTAAGGCAGGAACGCCCCCTTTGTAAAACCATGCTGAGATTCGTTGATTAATTTATGCTTTTCAAGGTGGCTACGAACTGCCTCGGCAATTATTGATTCATAAATTTTCCCACTATGGAGGTTAGGCTTATTGGTCTATAGTTCGAAGCTAAGGACCTGTCACCTGTTTGAAAATAGGTATCACATTTGCCATTTTCCACTTATCTGGCACCATGCCAGTTTGTAGTGATATGTTGAAAAGATTAGCCAAAGTGTGCTAAGCTCCTCTTTACATTCCTTTAGAACCCTTGCATACAGTTCATCAGGGCCTGGGGATTTGTTAGGTTTTAATTTATCTATTTGCCTAAGGACCATGTCACTTGTGACCCTAATAGTGCACAGTTTATTATCGTCCTTTTCTACATAATTTATCATTACTGGAATATCGCTGGTATCCTCCTGTGTAAAAACTGAGAGGAAGTATGTGTTAAAAATTCTACAAAATTTCCTTATCACTGTCAGTGAGCTGACCCGAGGAACTTTTGAGTGGGCCTATCTTGTCCCTGATCTTACTTCTGTATACCTGAAAGAATCCTTTTGGGTTAGTCTTTCGATTCTCTTGCAACTTTAACCTCATAATCTCTATTTGCTTTTCTAATTCCCTTTTTTATTTCTCTCTTTAACTGAATATATCGATTTCTTAATTGCCCCTCTCCTCTTTTTATTTGCCTATATATGCCTCTCTTTTGACCAATCAGATATTTTAATCTATTGTTCATCCATTTAGGATCATTTTTGTTTGATCTGATTTCCCTATTTGGAACATAATTTGACTGAGCAGCTAGAAAATATGCCCTGGAAAGCATCATATCGGCAACCATCACCACCTACCTGACCCCTAGTCAGGTCATTCCCGTTCAGCCCACCTAAGTAATTTTTCAGTCCTATGAAAAACAGCCAAGCGAAAGTCAGGGACGGAGACTTGATTGCCATTATTAGGGGAATTCCATGATATGTTAAAACTGAGTGATTTGTGATCACTCTCCCCAAGCTCATCATTAACCTCAAGATTATTAATTAGTGTTTCCCTACTGGCAAGAACCAAGTCAAGGGGGTTATTTCCCCTAGTTGGCTCTGTCACAAACTGTTTAAAAAACAATCCTGGATCGTATCAAGAAAGTCACCCGACTCTAAAATTTCCTGTCAAATTGCTCCAGTCAATCTGTCTATAGTTGAAATCTCCCATTAGCACAACATTTTTCGTATGTAGATGCCTTACGAATTTCGTCCCATAGAAGTTTACTGCACTCCCTATCAAGATTTGGGGCCCTGTAAATCACACCCAAAATTTAGTTTTTCTCGGCCCTCGAGAAGCTGTAACCAAACAGATTCAGTGGCTGACGCTTCTAATTTAATTCTTGTCTAAACACAACAATTTAAATTGTCTCTGACATACATCGCTACTCCACCACCTTTCCTGTTGACCCCTGTCATTGTGGAATAATTATAGCCTTGTATGTGACATTCAGAGGGCATCTCTCTATCTTTCAGATTGAGGCCCGGCTCTGTTAAAGCAATAAATCTAGGTTTCCTGCATTTTGCAATTAATCTTAGCTCATCTATTTTTTTTCTAAAACCCTCCCAAATTAGTATAGTAAACCTTAAGGGAGTTTATTCCCTTGCTGCCCTTCCCGGGTCCCCCTTTTGGGTTTGCTGAATGTTCTATTGCCCCTTTATTTATAATTTCATCTTGAATGCCTTTTTTTACATTTATGTTTCCAACCTAGTTTTTGCAACCCTGCTTGTTTCCCACACACCCCCCAAAAACCTCAAATCTTCCATCATTTTTAAAACCCAAGGAAATTTCCCCAATGGCCTTCTCAATCGAGTTTTTGCAATGCTACCCCCCCAGCCCCAGAGAGATGTACCCACCCCTTGCTTACATATCAGGGTTTCCCCAAAAAAAGTTGTTCCGGGTTGTCAATGAATGGGTTTTGCAAGTTCCTTGCAGTATCTGTTACCACAATTTACCCCAATTTCCCCTGGGACAACCATTCATTTCCCTACCCCCCTTCTAAAAAAAGAGTACATATGTTTGGGGAAATCCCCCCTTGGGATTTTAATGAAATCTAAAAGGGGGCCCCGAAATTTATCTAGCACTCTTCCCTTCCCCCTTCCCAATATCTTTCCACCAGCACTGAGACAGATAATGGGCTTTTTTCCCATTCCCTGACTTTAAATTTTAAATCCAGTCTGTTGACAAAGGGTCCCCAACACCAGTCCAGGGAAGCAAAACTCAAACTTCATCTTCCCTTTTTCCTATTACAAAAAGCACGAAACAACATATCTTACCTGGAGTCACCAAAAACCCCAAGAATGCGCTTAAACCTTTTATTAAGGGGCCCGTATACCCTTACCTTCACTGGCACTGAAATACATTCCCTCCTGGAAAAACAGAGAACGATTTTCCCACCTTCAAACTGCACTCTTAACTTTCCTTACTCTATGCGCCTCCCATTACTGTGAAAAACTCGCCATTGTAGCAGGTGCTGGGCTGCAAACCCCACGCTGGTAGCCGTTGCCCACCACCCCACCTACAGCCTCCTCACAGTGAGAGACAGACTGCACCTCACTGCTAGAAGCCTCATTCCCCACATCTCCAACCACCTCACACTCTCTCCCAAGCCCATTGAGGTGGACCTTCAGCCTCCTAATCTCCTCCTGGAGAAGCAAGACCTCCTCCTTCAACTCTCCAACCTCAGCTTTTAAAACACTGTAGAAGCAAGCCATGCTTTGTAACCGTCCACGCTAATCCCCAAGCAGCTCAGTGAGGAGCTGGCAGAGAATTATACCTATAGTTGTGTTAATACAGCAGTGGGAGAGAATAATGTTGAGAGAGAAGGATGTGCCACCATCACGTGATGACACTCACAGTTAGCAACAAACATCAACACATCTCAGAGTCTTCTTGTTGGGTTTGTAAGGGACACTTACAAACTGGACCTTATTTTCACAAATAATGGGGACCTGGTAAAAACATAACAATATCTAAAACAACAGATTCTGATCACACTCTAATCGAAGTCCAGACTTACAAGCACAGAAGTCCTGATCAAAATGCATACAGCTATGAGGGTACCTTTACCAAATTCAACTTCAACAACAAGAACATCATCTGAGATCATGTAAACTATGCTCTAAATGAAACATTCTGGGAGGATATCTTAAATTACATGGACCCTAACCAATGCCTTGAAAAGATCAACCTTCTGGTAGCTGAAGTATGTTCAAGGTATATTCCTATAAGAAAAGAGAAAAGAAGTAAACTGGAGAGAGATGCTCCCTCTACAGGAGAAGACGAAGAATCACTGAGCTCCTCAAGTATGCCAGATCATCTGAAACACGGAAGGAAGCGCTAACCAGGGAAGCGGAAAATATTGATCCAGGAGAGACAAGAGGAGCTAAAAGCGATTAGTGAAATTGAAAGAAATTCGAAATATTTCCTTTCATATGCCAAAAACAAGGCAAAAACCACATCTAGTATAGGGCCCCTGCTCAGACAAGACGGATCCTACACAGACGACAACAAAGAAATGAGTGAGATACTGAAATCTCAATATGACTCTGTGTTCAGAGACCCATTAACCATTCTAAAGATAGACAATCCAAACAATTTTTTTCATGAATGAGCCTCTAAACCCTGCCAATGTATGTCAAATTTCTGACATAACCCTAACTCCACTAGACTTTGAGAAAGCCATCGACATGCCCATGCACTCAGCCCTAGGCCCAGACTCGTGGAACTCGGTATTCATTAAGAACTGCAAGAAACCCCTCTCACGGGTCCTATGGAGAAGGAGCTTAGATACAGGCGAGATTCCATAGTCACTAAAGACAACAGATATAGCCCCACTCCATAAAGGTGGCAACAAAGCAGTAGCTAAAAACTATAGACCAATAGTTTTAACGTCCTATATCATAAAAATCTTTGAAAGAGTTCTAAGAAGCAGGATAACAAACCACCTGGACTCCCAAAAATTGCAAAACCCAGGGCAACATGGTTTCAGAGCATGTCGCTCCTGCCTTTCGCAACTGCTAGACCACTATGATTTGGTCCTAGATGCACTGGAAAACAAACAGAATGCAGATGAAGTATACACAGATTTTGCAAAATTCTTTGACAAGTACGACCATGGTGTAATAACCAATCGCACACAAAGAGTAGTGGTAAACAGAGTTAAATCTGATGCTGCCATGGTGAAGAGCTCTGTCCCACAAGGCACAGTACTCGCACCTATCCTGTTTCTCATTCTCATATCGGACATAGACAGAGATGTAAACCATAACACTGTATCAACCTTTGCAGACGATACTAGGATCTGCATGAGAGTGTCATCCACTGAGGACACGGCAAAGCTCCAAGAAGATATAAACCAAGTTTTCCAATGGGCAACAGAGAACAATATGATGTTCAATGAAGACAAATTCCAACTACTTCGTTATGGAAAACTGGAAGAAATAATAACTAGGACTGAGTATACTACAAACTCTAATCACACAACAGAGCGGAAAAGTAATGTGAAGGACCTGGGCGTGGTAATATCCGAAGACCTCACCTTCAAGGACCACAATACCACTATCACATCTGCGAGAAAACTGATAGGATGGATAATGAGAGCATTCAAGACAAGAGATGCTAAGCCAGTTATGATCCTTTTTAAATCATTTGTTCTCTCTATGCTGGAATACTGCTGTACGTTAACGTCCTCACTCAAGGCAGGTGAAATTGCAGAGTTAGAGAATGTACAAAGAACCTTTACTGCACGTATAAGTTCCATCAAACATCTTAACTATTTGGAACGCCTGGAAGCACTTGATTTGTACTCACTGGAACGCAGGCGAGAGAGATATATCATAATCTACACCTGAAAGATTCTGGAGGGACTGGTCCATAATATGCACACAGAAATCACTCCATACGATAACAAAAGACTTAGGAGGCGATGCAACATACCCCCAGTGAAAAGTAGGGGCGCCACTGGTACACTAAGAGAAAGCGCAATAAGTGTCCTGGGCCCAAGACTGTTCAACAGCCTCCCACCAGGAATAAGGGGCATTACCAGTAGACCCCTGGTTGTCTTCAAGAGGGAGCTGAACAGATACCAAAAGTCGGTGCCGGATCAGCCGGGCTGTGGTTCGTACGTTGGATTGCGTGCGGCCAACAGTAACAGCCTCGTTGATTAGGCCCTAATCCACCGGGTGGCCTGGTTATGGACTTGGCCGCGGGGGCGTTGACCACCGGAATACCCTCCACGTAGACAAGGAGTTCTGAAGTCATCCCCTTAAATACCACACGGCTCTGGCATTAAGCCGTGCGGTATTTAAGGGTTCCCTCAACTCAGGAAATTAAAAACGAAGACCGAATTTTCAATATCTGTCAATTTTCTTTTCACAGTAGTATTAGATTTAAAATTTTCTGTGATCGAATAAGAATTTTTTTTCAGATACTCCATTTTGATCAAATTATTTCAATGATTCCAAGTAAAAAAACTTTTAAATTTGCAGTGATTTTTTTTTTCCATACAAAAGCAAGCTGTTGCTGCATCAGACGTTAAATACAGAAGTCATCAGAGCAGGTAGATCATAATTTTTGATGGGAAATTCAAGGGAAAATCAAAAAATACAAAATTTTATACATAAAATGGTCAAACTTCTCCTACAAACGAACACCTCCCCGTCGTCAAATTTAGGTGACATCTAACGTTTGAACATAAAAAGGAACACGCAACAGGCCACCACACTCCCCCACACACCCCACACCAACACACAACCCCCACACACACCACACACACACCAACACACACACACACCCACCACACCCCACAACACACACACACACACACACACACACACACACACACACAACACCCCACGCAGTACAACAGGCCAGTTCAAATCGACATGTGCCGGGACAAAAGGGAATAACAACTCCCATGCGAGGCAGCACAAATTCTCGTACCGGTTAAAGCCAATGCCTTGACCTTTGAGGTCAGATACATCCTTAAGGGGGAGCACGCATCCGACCAGTAGCACAAGCATCAGGTCCAACCACACCCACCCACACCCACCAGTATTACCAACCTTTTTTTGTAATAAATTTGGGTAGAAATTTCCGACAAATTACTTTACAAAACCCATTTTTTTAAAAAACACAAAGTTTTAGCGTCTATGACGGTACTCGGGGGTTTGTTCCCTCATCCACAACTCTATACCAAAAACCAGTGCTTCCTATACCTTCCTGAATCTCATTTTCCTTTAAAAACCTTGCTGCGAATCCTTTTTGTGATATTTTAGCACCTTTTACATCCCCTTTATTAAAATTCCTGTTTTCCCGTTATACCCCTCAATCATACTCCCTTAATTCTACGCCTTTTTTAAAGTGCAGGTTTCAAAGGGAAGATTTCTGATACATGGGATCAAATTTTTCATCCCCATACGTTTTCCATGCATTTATATCCATTCTGTAATACTGACCACAAAATGCGCAGCTTATCAGAACATTTAAAGGTATAAAATACCGACAGATTGTTAGGTAAACAAATGCAACAGTTGGACTTATTTCGAAAAGTTTCGCCTACACGTGGCTTTTTCATCGAGTACAGAAAGTTTAGAAGCAGAAGATACTTGAAGACATGAATCAGTCCCTCACCCTTAAAGTTTGAGGTGGTCATCCCCATCGGAAAGACATTGTTTCCTTGTCTGAAACAAAAGAAATTTAAGTACAGAATGGGGCCCATATAGTGCCAGGGTGAGACGTAGGGGTTTCTTTTTGGGGGGCAGGGCCCTCTCAAACCCAGCCGTTCTCACATAGAGGTTTTCGAAGTTGATGGGCTGTACCAAGATACCCCTTTTGTTGCAGTGTCTACAGAATGAACTTAAAATGGTATAAAAAAAACCACAGATTGTTAGGGAAGACACTATGCAACAGTTAGGTACTTTATTTCGAAACGCGCCTACACAGTAGGCTTCTTCAGTCGAGTACAGAAAATTTATAGAAGCAAAATACTTGAAGAGAGTAATCAGTCCATCACCCTAAAGTTTGAGGGTCATCCCTCAGTCTGGAGAAAGGGCATTTTTCCATTGTCTGAACAATAGAAGTTGAATGCAAAGGGGGCCCTTATATAGTGCCAGGAGGGGAGACGTAGGGGTTCTTTTAGAGGCAGGTCCCCTCAAAAACCCCGCCGTTCTCACTATAGAGGGTGTCGAAGTTTATGGGCTTTCCAAAATACCCTTGTGTTGCAGGTCTAAGAAAAAACCCTTAAAATGGTTAAAATACCGAAATTGTTAGGTAAGACACATAGCAAAGTTAGGACTTTTTTTCGAAACGTTTCGCCACACAGTAGGCTTTTTTCATCATACAGAAAAAATTTATAGAAGCAGAAGATACTTTTTAAAACGAAGTAAACAGTCCATCACCCTTAAATTTTAGGGGTCAGTCCCTTAGTCTGGAGAAGAGCATTGTTCCCTTTTTGAAACAATATGAATTTTAAATGACAGAAAGGGGGCCCTTTTATAGTGCCGGAGGAGACGAGGGTTGCTTTTTTAGGGCAGTCCCTCCAAACCCCGCCGTTCTCACTAGTAAGGTTTCGAAGTTGATGGTCTTACCCAAAATACCCTTGGTTGCAGTGTCTGACAGAATGAACATTAAAAAAGGTAAAAAATACCGACAGATTGTTAGGGAAAACACTAGCAACAGTTGGTATCTTTATTTCTGTCGGGATTTATACCATTTTAATGTTCATTCTGTCAGACACTGCAACACAAGGGTATTTGGTACAGACCATAAATTCACAACCTCTACTATGAGAACGGCTGGGTTTTTAAGGGACCCCCTCCCCAAAACAACCTACGTCCACCTCCTGGCACTATATAAGGGCCCCATTCTGTCACTTCAACTTTATATTGTTTCGACAATGGAAAATGCTCTTCTCCAACGAGGGACTGACCACCCCAAAACTTAAGGGTGATGGACTGATTACACGTCCCTTTAAGTACTTCTGCTTCTATCAACTTTTTTGTACTCGAAATGAAGAAGCCTACTGTGTAGGCGAAACGTTTCGAAATAAAGATACCTAACGTTTCATAGTGTCCTTTCCTAACAATCTGCGTATTTTTTACCTTTTAATGTTCATTCTGTCAGACACGCAAAACAAGGGAAACTTGGTACAGACCATCAAATTCGACAACCTACTAGGAGAACGGGTGGTTTGAGAGGGACCTGCCTCCCCAAAACAACCTACGTCCACCTCCTGGGATTAATAAGGCCCCATTCTGTCACTTCAAATTTATATTGTTTTCAGACAATGGAACAATGCTCTTTTTCCCCGACGAGGGCTGACCACCTCAAAACTTTTAAGGTGATGGACTGATTTCATCGTCTTTAAATATCTTCTGCTTTCTATCAACTTTTCTGTACTCAATGAAAAGCCTACTGTGAGGCGAAAACTTTCGAAAAAAAGATACCTAAGTTGCAAAGTGTCTTACCCAACAATCTGTCGGTATTTTTCCCATTTAAAAATTTTATTCTGTCAGACACTGCACACAAGGTATCTTGGTACGACCCTCAACTTCGACAACCTCTATTTTAGAACGGGTGGTTTGAGAGGGCCTGCCCCCCCAAAACAACCTACTCTCACCCCTGGCACTATATAAGGCCCCATTCTGTCACTTCAAATTTATATTGTTTTAGACAAGAACAATGCCCTTCTCCAACTGAGGGACGACCCCCTCAAAACTTTAAGGGATGGCCGTTACATCGCTTTTAAATCTTCTGCTTTTTTTTCAACTTTTCGTACTCACTGAAGAACCTACGTTGGCGAAACGTTTCGAAATAAAGATACCTAAATTTGCTATGTTCTTACCTAACAAACTGTCGGGATTTAACCCTTTTTAATGTTCTTTTTTGTCAGAACCCCCGCAACACAAGGGGATCTTGGACAGACCATCAACTTTGCAACCCTACTATGAAACGCTGGGTTTGAAGGGGCCGCCCTCCCAAAGCAACCTACTCCACCTCCCGGCACTAATAAGCCCCCTTTTGTCACTTCAACTTCATAGTTTCAGACAATGGAAAATTCCTTCTCAACGAGGGACTGACCACCTCAAAACTTTAAGGGGGATGGGCTGATTACTCGTCTTAAGTATCTTCGCTTCTATCAAATTTTCTGTACTCGACTGAAGAAGCCTACTGTGAGGGGAAACGTTTCGAAATAAAAATACCTAACTGTTGCAAAATGCTTTCCAGCAGCTTAAACTAAATAGGCCTAACCAAAATATATAGAGTTGGAAATAAATGGTTTAAAAAACAGACTCAATGAAATAAAACACATATGCATATAATGTATTCTTTATTGACAACGTTTCACCCCACAGTGGCTTTTCAAGCACAACAGATCTGTGTACGAATGGAAAATAAACCGACAAGAGAATTAAGACACATGTGCAACATCTGGGGGATCTTTATTGTAGACGTTTTTCCACCATGGGTTTATCAATACAAATTCTAGGGCATAAATTGAAGACAGTAAACTAGTACAGAAGAGGGTAACATCCCTCAACCTAGGATAGGTGCAAGAGCACCATATCGTGGGGATTCTGAAGCAGAAAAAGGAGCCCGGCGCTTATATAGTAACTCAGGGGTTTGCAGACGAGGGGGATATTCACTTAGGGGGGATTTTCCCCGTGGAAAGTAGTCCTTCCCAAATTTATGGGTTTAGAAATATATGTTTTCGAGTCGTAAGGTTTGCACATGTCCTGAATTAAGATTCCATGATGTTGCAGTTCGACAAGTTGTGTACGAATGGGCATAATACCGACAAGATGAATTTGACACATGTGCAACATCGGGAACTTTATTGAAAGTTTCCCATCCTGGCTTTTTCAAAAACAAATTTAGGACAAATTCTAGGGCATAGTTCTACTGTCTTCAAGTTATGTCCTAGAATTTGTATTGATAAAGCCACTGGATGGCGAAACGTCTACAATAAAGATACCCAGATGTTGCACATGTGTCTTAATCTCATCTTGTCGGTATTATGTACCATTCGTAC
Source organism: Cherax quadricarinatus (assembly GCF_026875155.1). Lineage (NCBI taxonomy): Eukaryota > Metazoa > Arthropoda > Malacostraca > Decapoda > Parastacidae > Cherax > Cherax quadricarinatus. Next base: position 46,159,869 of record NC_069415.1, read on the forward strand.
ACAACTTGTCAGACACTGCAACATCATGGAATCTTAATTCTGGGGACATGTACATAACCTTCACGACTACGACAACTACTACTACTACTAACCCATCTCTTTGGGAAGGACCTACTTCCACTGGGGAATCCCACCTACCAGTGAATATGCCCTCGTCTGCTACACCTGACGTTACTATATAAGCGCCAGGCTCCTTTCTTCTGCTTCAGAATCTCCACGACTATGGTGCTCTTTGCACCTACTCCTAGGTTGAGGGACTGATTACCTCATCTTCTGTACATAGTTCTACTGTCTTCAAGTTATGTCCTAGAATTTGTATTGATAAAGCCACTGGATGGCGAAACGTCTACAATAAAGATACCCAGATGTTGCACATGTGTCTTAATCTCACAAACAGATCTACCTGGGGGTGGAAGGTACGCGAGTATTTATAGTCAGGTTCAGAATGTTGAGGTCAGGTGGAGAATGTTGCATCTGATGATCTACCGAGTGGGGTTATAGAGTCTAAAATCTTGGGTAGCTTGGAAGGGAGATTGGATAAGTTTGTGAGCAGACCTTCTGCAATGTTCTTCCATTCCTATGCTCTTATGTGGGATAACGATGAAGAAGTTTCTTGGCAAGTGGTTCAGCTATGTTATAGAAGCCATTGTTCTGGTTGAAGTTGTCGGATATAGAAATAAGCGATGATTCCAGGATTCTTCGGTATTGAGTGTTGTCTTCTGTGGCGATAGTGCTTGAGTTTCTATAGTTTATTAAATGGTTGTGTGAATTACGGTGTTGTACACAGGCATTCCTTGTATCGTCAGACCTGTTTGCATATTGGTGTTCTGAAATACGTGTTTGGAGGTCCCGTGATGTTTCGCCCACGTATAATTTGCTGCAGTCATTACAAGGGATTATGTATACCCCTGCAGAGGATGGAAGCTTGTCCTGTCTACTACTGGTGATGTCCTTGATGGTCGTGGTTTTGGAGGTAGATACTTGGAATGAGGTATTGGAAAAGATGTTGGAAACATGTTTGGCAATGGAGTTGGTGGGGAGGACTATGTATCTCTTCTCGGCAGTCTTCTCTGGGTGTGTTGAAGATGTTTAATGCCCGCCGTCTGCAGTCTCTGATGAAGTGACGAGGATAGTGGAGTTTAAAAAATACTTGTTCACTTATAGTGCATTCTTCCTCAAGGAACTCATTGCTGCAGATTCTGAGTGCGCGCAGGAAGTAGCCTATAATTACACCACGTTTAGTTTTGGTGTCGTGATAAGAGTAGAAGTGGTGAAGATCGTTTTGGTTGGTAGGTTTTCGATAGATATCCATTCTTCCCTGCAAAGCTGACCATGAACTTCGTTTTAAAGTCTATCGAAAACCCACCAACCAAAACGATCTTCTCCACTTCTACTCTCACCACGACACCAAAACTAAACGTGGTGTAATTATAGGCTTCTTCCTGCGCGCACTCAGAATCTGCAGCAATGAGTTCCTTGAGGAAGAATGCACTATAATTGAACAAATATTTTCTAAACTCCACTATCCTCATCACTTCATCAGAGACTGCAGACGACGGACATTAAACATCTTCAACACACCCCGAGAAGACACTGCCGAGAAAAGATACATAGTCCTCCCCACCAACTCCATTGCCAAACACGTTTCCAACATCTTTTCCAATACCTCATTCCAAGTATCTACCTCCACAACCACGATCATCAAGGACATTACCAGTAATAGACATGACAAGCTTCCATCCTCTGCGGGGTATACATAATCCCT
>NC_069415.1:46162133-46292133 GCF_026875155.1 Cherax quadricarinatus
GCATGAAGATTGAGGAAGGACAAAGAAGACAACAGACAGAGTACAGTATAGGGAGGCCAAAGACTGCAAACCTCGCTCAAGTAAAAGGATCTTGGGGTGAGTACAATACCGAGCACATATCCTGAGGCGTAGATCAACCAAATAACTTCTGCAGCACATGGGCGCCTGGCAAACCTAAGAATAGCGTTTCGACACCTCAGTAAGGAATCGTTCAAGACTCTGGAGTATGCAGCACAAGTCTAGAACCCACACCTGGTCATGCACGTCAAGAAATTAAGAGAAAGTGCAAAGGTTTGCAACAAGACTATTCCCAGATCTCAGGGGTATGTCTTACGAGAAGAGCTTAAGGAGAAATCACCTTGACGACACTGGAGGACAAGAGCGATGGGAAGGGGGATGATAATGACATATAAAATACTGAGGGGAAATTGACAAGGTGGACAGGGACAGAATGTTTCAGAGATGGGACACAGCAACAAGGGATCACAAGTGGACACTGAAAGCTCAGATGACTCAGAGGGATGTTAGGAAGTATTTCTTTACTAAGGAAGTGGAACAATCTGGAGAGTGATGTAGTGGAGGCAGGATCAATTCATAGCTTTAACAAGATATACGACAAAGCCCATGAAGAAGGGAAAGAGTGGACCTAGTAGTGACCAGCGAAGAAGTGGGAGCCAGGAGCTGTGACTCGATCCCTGCAACCGCAACTGAGTACAAATTGGTGAGTACGTACACACGCGCACGCGTGCGCACACACACACACACACACACACACACACACACACACACACACACACACACACACACAACACACACACAGCTGGAAAATTTTCGGAGAATAGGGGGGTTTGTAAAAAAGAGAACCCGGCCAGTGAAAGTGACCTTCAAGGCAGAATCGGCTCAGAACAGGATCCTGCAGGAGAAAGCACGATTAAGGGACATGCCGGCATACAGGAAGGTGTATCTCGACCGCGACAGAACGCAAGGAGAAAGGCAGAAACTGAGAGAGATGGTACAAAGGCGAAAGGAGGAAAGAGAGGGGATGGAGAAGACAGACAGGAGATCCCAGACACAGGAAGAAGATCAAATACAACCTCCCTCACAGCTTCCTATAGAAGCCTCCCAACCAGGTCAACCACAGTGCAGCCAAACACTCTAAACCAAAACACCCATGCCACATCCAATGCCCCCACCCACTACATTACAAACTCCACCCCCACAGCAACCACCCATAGTTTCTTATCAGGTCTCCCACTTCCCCAACCCCAATACACCTCCCAGACCACAGTCTTAGAAAAGAAGTTAAAGGTGTGGTATACAAATGCAGATGGAATAACAAATAAGTATGAGGAGTGGCACGAAAGATTCAAGGAGACATCCCCAGACATAGTAGCACTCACAGAAACAAAACTTACAAGAATAATAACAGATTCAATCTTTTCACCCGGATATCAAATCCTCAGGAAAGACAGAGGGAGGAGAGGGGGAGGAGGAGTTGCACTGCTCATTAAAAACCAGTGGAGTTTTGAGAAAATGGAAGGAATAGATGGCACGGGTGAAAGGGACTACTTAGTAGGAACAATCCAGTCTGAGGGACATAAGGTGATAATTGCAGTAATGTACAACCCACCACAGAACTGCAGGAGGCCAAGAGAAGAATATGATGAGAGCAACAGAGCAATGGTCGACACACTAGCCGAGGTGGCCAGGAGAGCACACATGAGGGGAGCAAAGTTACTAGTTATGGGTGATTTCAATCACAAGGAGATTGACTGGGAAAACCTGGAGCCCCATGGGGGTCCCGAAACATGGAGAGCCAAGATGATGGATGTGGTACTGGAAAACCTCATGCATCAACATGTTAGAGACACTACCAGAGAGAGAGGAGAAGATGAACCAGCAAGACTGGACCTTGTATTCACCTTGAGTAGTTCGGACATCGAGGATATCTTGTATGAAAGGCCCCTGGGAGCTAGTGATTATGTGGTTCTGTGCTTCGACTACATAGTTGAGCTCCAAGTGGAGAGAGTAGCAGGAACAGGGTGGGAAAAACCAAACTACAAAAGGGGGAACTACTCAGGCATGAGGAACTTCCTTCAAAACATTCAGTGGGAGAGGGAACTGTCAGGAAAACCAGTACAAGAAATGATGGACTATGTGGCAACAAAATGCAAGGAGGCAGAGGTCCCTACACCCAAAGGTGTAGGGAGGCAAAAACTAGGTGTACTAGAGAATGGAAAAGGTACAGAAGACAGACAACTCAGGAAAATAAAGAGATTAGCCGAAGAGCCAGAAACGAATATGCACAGATGAGAAGGGAGGCTCAGCGACAATATGAAAATGACATAGCATCGAAAGTCAAGACTGACCCAAAGCTGTTGTACAGCCACATCAGGAGGAAAACAACAGTCAAAGACCAGGTAATCAGACTGAGGAAGGGTGATGGGGAATTCACAAGAAACGACCGAGAGGTATGTCAGGAGCTCAACACGAGATTTAAAGAAGTATTTACAGTGGAAACCAGTAGGACTCCAGGAAATCAGAACAGGGGGGTACACCAGCAAGTGCTGAATGAGGTACATATAACCAAGGAGGAAGTGAAGAAGCTGCTATGCGAACTTGACACCTCAAAGGCGGTGGGACCAGACAACATCTCTCTGTGGGTCCTTAAAGAGGGAGCAGAGATATTGTGTGTGCCATTAACAAAGATCTTCAACACATCATTTGAAACTGGGCAACTCCCTGAGGTATGGAAGATGGCAAATGTAGTCCCAATTTTTATAAAGGGAGACAGACATGAGGCACTAAACTACAGACCTGTATCACAAACGTGTATAGTATGCAAGATCATGGAGAAGATCATCAGGAGGAGAGTGGTGGAGCACCTGGAAAGAAACAAGTGTATAATTGACAACCAGCACGGTTTCAGGGAAGGAAAATCCTGTGTCACAAACCTACTAGAGTTTTATGACAAGGTGACAGAAGTAAGACAAGAGAGAGAGGGGTGGATCGACTGCATATTTTTGGACTGCAAGAAGGCCTTCTACACAGTTCCTCGCAAGAGGTTACTGCAAAAGCTAGAGGATCAGGCACACATAACAGGAAAGGCACTGCAATGGATCAGAGAATACCTGACAGGGAGGCAACAACGAGTCATGGTACGTGACGAGGTGTCAGAGTGGGAGCTTGTGACAAGCGGGGTTCCACAGGGGTCAGTCCTAGGACCTGTGTTGTTCTTGGTATATGTGAACGACATAACGGAAGGGATAGACTCAGAAGTGTCCTTGTTTGCAGATGATGTGAAGTTAATGATAAGAATCAAATCGGATGAGGATCAGGCGGGACTACAAAGAGACCTGGACAGGCTGGAAGCGTGGTCCAGAAACTGGCTCCTTGAGTTTTAACCCTGCCAAATGCAAAGTCATGAAGATTGGGGAAGAGTAAAGAAGACCGCAGACACAATATAGTTTAGATGGCCAAAGACTGCAAACCTCACTCAAGGAAAAAGATCTGGGGGTGAGTATAACACCGAGTATATCTCCTGAGGCGCACATCAATCAGATAACAGCTGCAGCATACGTGCGCCTGGCAAACCTACGGATAGCGTTCCGATACCTCAGTAAGGATTCGTTCAAGACTCTGTATACCATTTACGTCAGGCCCATACTGGAGTATGCAGCACCAGTTTGGAATCCACACCTAGTCAAGCACGTCAAGAAATTAGAGAAAGTGCAAAGATTTGCAACAAGACTAGTCCCAGAGCTACGGGGATTGTCCTACGAAGAAAGGTTGAGGGAAATCGGCCTGACGACACTGGAGGACAGGAGGGTCAGGGGAGACATGACAACGACATATAAAATACTGCGCGGAATAGACAAGGTGGACAAAGACGGGATGTTCCAGAGAAGGGACACAGACACAAGAGGTCACAATTGGAAGTTGAAGACTCAGATGAATCAAAGGGATGTTAGGAAGTATTTCTTCAATCATAGAGTAGTCAGGCCGTGGAATAGCCTAGAAAGTGACGTAGTGGAGGCGGGAACCATACATAGTTTTAATGCGAGGTATGATAAAGCTCATGGGGCAAGGAGAGAAAGGACCTAGTAGCAGTCAGCGAAGAGGCGGGGCCAGGAGCTATGAATCGACCCCTGCAACCACAAATAGGTGAGTACACACACACACACACACAGATACACACACAGATACACACACACACACATACACATACACAGACACCACACACAACACACACACACACACACACACACACACACACACACACACACACACACACACACACACACACCCCTGCGGGGTCCCGCAGGGGTCAGTCCTAGGACCAGTGCTGTTTCTGGTATTTGTGAACGACATGACGGAAGGAATAGACTCTGAGGTGTCCCTGTTTGCAGATGACGTGAAGTTGATGAGAAGAATACACTCGATCGAAGACCAGGCAGAACTACAAAGGGATCTGGACAGGCTGCAGACCTGGTCCAGCAATTGGCTCCTGGAGTTCAATCCCACCAAGTGCAAAGTCATGAAGATTGGGGAAGGGCAAAGAAGGCCGCAGACGGAGTACAGTCTACGGGGTCAGAGACTACAAACCTCACTCAAGGAAAAAGATCTTGGGGTGAGTATAACACCAGGCACATCTCCTGAAGCGCACATCAACCAAATAACTGCTGCAGCATATGGGCGCCTAGCAAACCTCAGAACAGCATTCCGACATCTTAATAAGGAATCGTTCAGGACCCTGTACACCGTATACGTTAGGCCCATATTGGAGTATGCGGCACCAGTTTGGAACCCACACCTAGCCAAGCACGTAAAGAAACTAGAGAAAGTGCAAAGGTTTGCAACAAGACTAGTCCCAGAGCTAAGAGGTATGTCCTACGAGGAGAGGTTAAGGGAAATCAACCTGACGACACTGGAGGACAGGAGAGATAGGGGGGACATGATAACGACATACAAAATACTGAGAGGAATTGACAAGGTGGACAAAGACAGGATGTTCCAGAGATTGGACACAGTAACAAGGGGACACAGTTGGAAGCTGAAGACACAGATGAATCACAGGGATGTTAGGAAGTATTTCTTCAGCCACAGAGTAGTCAGTAAGTGGAATAGTTTGGGAAGCGATGTAGTGGAGGCAGGATCCATACATAGCTTTAAGCAGAGGTATGATAAAGCTCACGGCTCAGGGAGAGTGACCTAGTAGCGATCAGTGAAGAGGCGGGGCCAGGAGCTCGGACTCGACCCCCGCAACCTCAACTAGGTGAGTACAACTAGGTGAGTACTGAGCTGAGTATCGGCCCCTGCAACCACAATTAGGTGAGTACACGTCTTGTAGCGATCAGTGAAGAGGCGGGGCCAGGAGCTCGGACTCGACCCCCGCAACCTCAACTAGGTGAGTACACACACACACACACACACACACACACACACACACACACACACAAATATATATATATATATATATATATATATATATATATATATATATATATATATATATATATATATATATATATATATATATATATATATATATATACATAGTGTGCCGAATAGGTAAAACTTGCAATTTTGACTTGAATAATAATGCTCTTCTTGCCGAATAAGGCCAGCGAAAATTTGTGTATGCATTAATTTAGCAAAAATCATTCTGAACCTAACGTGTTTGTTTATTATTAAATTATTGAAAACTTATCTAAAATATATTTAGTTGGATTAGGCTAAATTATATTGCGCTTGTTATGATATGGTTAGGTAAGTTTCTAAGGTTCTTTTGATACAAAATCATTATTTTTTGTATTAACATAAATGAAAAATATATATCTTTAAACGTATAAGAGAAAATTTTAGGAAGGACTTAATTTTAAATGAGTTTTTGCTAATCGACCAGTTTTACCTAATTCGGCACGACATAATATATATATATATATATATATATATATATATATATATATATATATATATATATATATATATATATATATATATATATATATATATATTATATATATATATATATATATATATATATATATAAAAATATATATATATATATATGTTTTGTGTGTGTGTGTAGTCAATGGTCTGTCAATTAAAGTAGCCACAATTAGAGGTTGGTGGTCTCTAGGTAAACAGGTTGGCACTAATTAACAGTTACTCAAGCATATATACAAACTTCTCCACAGAAGCCAGGAATGGTCAATATTGAATTTAGCTGCTCGGTTTGTTTTTTAATGTATTTTTTAAATATCGAATTGTGTAATGGATACAGTTATATTTCGTGTTAACTGGATTATAAGTTTCTTTTATGGTAGTAAAGTATAACACTGGAAGAAGTTAGGATGGGTTACATTAAGTTACCTTTGCCGAAACTTTATTTTCCCATAGGTTCAGAATATGAAAGTCTCCATTGCAACTTCTGTGGTGTTGGGTAATTCACATAATACACATATTGAAAACACAAGTACGAGAGTACACACACATATATTCATACACTCTTTTTTATTATTCTAAAAGATTAAGAATGTGTGTTCGTAAGAATATTTTATAAGACAAGAGGTGTTATTCTGGTCAGTTGTTGAGAGGTGGAGTTCAGTCTGAGTGAAGCAGCTGGTAACTGCTCCTCTTGTAATTTAAATGTTTTCTGCGTGTCCATCAAGTTGAGTCAGGTGGCGAGCCATGAGAAAACTAGCAGTGTACATAACAGTAAGACTTCCCACATCTCTCTGGTGTTGAAGGCTGTGCTGAAATGGCTGAAGTTGGAGGTGGGATGTTTGTGAGGTCATGTAAGAGTGGCACATACTCCAGCTGAGAGCGCTGAGAGTGAATTTATGGTTCCTATAAAGTTTTGCAGCCACTGCTGTTAAATGTGGGCTGTGTTGTAATGCAACAAGTTTGTTGGCTGCCTGGCGTGTGAGATTTAAAATAAGGTCCTTCATAAACAATACAGAGTCAAATATTATGGCCAGGAAATCATCTTTATCGTTGAGTGGTAAATCAACAACACCCCAGCACTGGTAGTTACACCATCCTATCTACAGACCATTATTTGTGTGTTCTTCAGCAGCCAATGTGACCTCTTGCCAGTAGGGCATTGAGAAAGACATTTACTAAATGTTAATCAGTGACAATGTCTTGTGTTATGCAGGGATTAAGTGTTTTTTTTTTTTTTACTTTACTTCTTGAAGAATATTCTTAGATTTAGAATAACATCCGAGATAACTAGTGGTTGTAGCTTTTACAGGAATATTTGAGACTTGATCCTCCTACCATTAATAGCCACATAGATACCCTACTCACGCAGGCAACATCTGCTCAGTAATGTCCGGTATACATGGTTTTATCTACAGACTGGTGTTAAATACTGAAAACGATAAATACCCACCACCTGCAGCATTAGCTTCCTTGAAACCATGTTTTTTTTGCTTAGTTTAAGCATGTCCTTTGTTATCATATTTTATCGCGTTTATCTCTAAGACATACTGATGTAATAAAGCTGTGAAGGACAGTTTGAGAGAGAGAATACCTAAGGATCGATGTCACACGCATCTTCTGTGAAATTATTTCGCGTAATATTCTTTTTACAATCTGTAATTATTTTATATGATGGCAGGATTGCTGGTACCTTTTTTGTCTCATAAACACGGAGGATAACAGGTATATATTGCTACTTCTACTTACACTTAGGTCACACTACACATGCTTGTATATATATATATATATTATATATATATATATAATATATATATATATATATATATATAATATATATATATATATATATATATATATATATATATATATATATACACCATCTGGAGTTTCTTTTTTCTTAATAGTTCTTGTTCTTCTTTATTTCCTCTTATCTCCATGGTAACGTGGAAAAAATTCTTTCTCCGTTAGCCATGCGAGTCGCAGGAGGCGACTCTAATGCCTAGATCAAGGGGCCAGTATCCTCTTCTCCTGTATAAATTAATATATATAAAAAGAAAGACTGCTTTTCTTTTTGCGTCCCACTGCCTGGGTGGGATACAGCCGCTTTGTTAGAAAAAACAACTCTTAATCTCTACCAAACGTAATTTTTACTTTTTCTTTATTTTCTTTATTATTTCTTTATTATTTTAAACACGAATAAATAGGGCATTTATCTAGCTTTTATCTTAAATCTAATTTTATTTCAGCCAATAAAACTTATCATATAAATTACATCAACATTCTCTGGGGAACTCTTAATCAAGATTTGCTTTAAGACGTCATCAGTTTTAAATACAATATTGTTGTACCAACAAAAAAAAGGTGAAAACTGTGTAGGTTTAAAAAAAAAATCCTTAATCTTCAATAACCTAGCACTTATAAGTTAAATGATGTAGAACTTAGCCATACAGATTGCGAAAAGGACTAATAAGGTACGTAATAAGGCAAATAGATTACTGGGATTTATATCAAGAAGTGTAAGCAACAGAAGTCCAGAGGTCATACTGCAGCTTTATACATCATTAGTAAGGCCTCACCTAGATTATGCAGCTCAGTTCTGGTCTCCGTATTACAGAATGGACATAAATTCGTTAGATAACATTCAGCGTAGGATGACTAAATTAATACATAGCATTAGAAATCTTCCTTATGAAGAAAGATTGAAGACTCTTAAGTTACATTCACTTGTTAGACGAAGAATGAGGGGAGACCTGATCGAAGTGTATAAGTGGAAGATAGGTATTAATAAAGGGGATATTAATAAGGTCTTGAGGATATCTCTCCAAGAGAGAACCCGCAGTAATGGATTTAAATTAGATAAGTTTAGATTTAGAAAGGACATAGGAAAGTATTGGTTTGGAAATAGGGTAGTTGATGAGTGGAACAGTCTACCTAGTTGGGTTATTGAGGCTGGGACTTTGGGTAGTTTCAAATTTAGGTTAGATAAGTACATGAGTGGGAGGGGTTGGATTTGAGTGGGACTTTCACATCAGAGCTTATTTCTTGGGTGGCATTGAAAATTGGGTTGGGCAAATGTTTTGTTAGTGGGATGAATTGTAAAGGACCTGCCTAGTATGGGCCAACAGGCCTCCTGCAGTGTTCCTCCTTTCTTATGTTCTTATAAATCCAAGTGTTTGACCAACTGTCTTTTAAACCACTTTCAGTATCCATTACTAAGGTTTATACCAAAGAATCTAAAAACGACAATGAGACTTGACAGGCGTTGCAACATTCCCCTAATGAAAAGCAGGGATGCCATGAGTACAGTAAGAGACAAGACAATAAGTGTCAGAGGCCCAAGACTGTTCAAGTGCCTCCCAGCATACATAAGGGGTGGATTACCATTAAGCCCCTGGCTGTCTTCAAGAGGGAGTTGGACAGGCACTTAAAGTAAATACCTGACCATGCAGGCCGTGGTTCATACTTCGGTTTGCGTGCGGCCAGTAGTAACAGCCTGGTTGATCTGGCCCTAATCCACTGCGAGGCCTGGTCATGGGCCGGGCCGCGTGGGCGTTGACGCAGGTATACTCCAGGTAAGACTACTAATAAACAGCTCACCCTTATGTATCATTCAGCGTAAGTAGTTATGGAGGCTCGATCCAGCGTCCACAATCGGAAGTTCATGCAAAACATCAAGTGATGGAAGGTAATGTGTGTAGTGAGTTTGGTGTGGCGCTTATTCATTGTAATTCCGAGCAGAGCACAGCACCCTTCTGAGAATGTTAGGTAAGACACATATGCAACAGTTAGACAACTTTATTCCGAAACGTTTCGCCTACACAGTAGGCTTCTTCAGTCGAATACAGAAAGTAGGCAGGAACAGTAGAGATGCGAAGACGATGTAATCAGTCCATCACCCTTAAAGTCGTAGAATTTGAGGTTGTCAGTCCCTCGGCCTGGAGAAGTTCAGTTCCATAGTCAGGAACTATCTGAAGATCAAGCGACAGTGCGGAGACTTAAATACTGTCGGAAGGAGAGGTGCAGGGTAGTAGTAGTAGTAGTAATAGTAGTAGTGAGAGGCAACTGAGAGGTCATGTCCCTCTCAGATTCCAACCCTTCTCACTTGAAAAAGCTTGATCAAGGTTTTTCTGTACCAGATGCCACGTGTTGCAGTGTCTGACAAGATGAACATCAAAATGGTATATACAATACCGACAGGTTGTTAGTTAAGACACATATGCAACAGTTAGACAACTTTTATTACCGAACGTTTCGCCTACACAGTAGGCTTCTTCAGTCGAATACATAAAGTAGGCAGGAACAGTGATAGGCGAAGACGATTAATCAGTCCTCACCCTTAAAGTCGTAGAATTTGAAGGTTTGTCATCCCTCGTGCCTGGAGAAGTTCAGTTACTCATAGTCAGGAACAACTAAAGATCAGCGACAGTGCGGAGACTTAAATACTGTCGGAAGGAGAGGTGCAGGGTAGTAGTATGAGTATAATAGTAGTAGTGAGAGGCAACTGAGCGGTCATGCCCTCCAGATCCAACCCTTCTCCACATGAAAAGCTTGTTCAAGGTTGTTTCTGTACCAAGATGCCACGTGTTGCCAGTGCTGACAAGATAACAATCAAAATAGGAATAACAATACCGAGACAGTTGTTAGGTAAAGACACATATGCAACAGTGATGAAATGGTTTTGAAAACCGACAAGTTGACAATTGAGACACTTATGCCACACAGGGAATCTTTATTGAAGAAACGTTTTCGCCACACAGAGGCTTCATCAGTCCAATAACAAAGTAAAATGGGTAAGGAGATAGAAGTATGAGGTAATCAGTCAGTTCCCCTCAACTTGGGATTCGATGTTTCAGTCCATCACCTTTAGTATGTGCGCATAGGGCCAGAGAGGTGGCTTATTACTGCGGTGAGATGAGTTGAAGCAGAGGAGGCGGATCTTAGTGGGACCTGCCACTAAAGGTAAGTAAGGTCCATCGTCCAAAGGTTTGGGCAAGCGTTGAAGTCTTTTGTACCAAGATTCCATGATGTTGCAGTGTCTGACAGATGAGATGAATGGTATTAAAACCGACAATTAGAAGAATTGAGACAACTTAAGCAACACATGGGAAACTTTATTGAAGAAACGTTTCGCCACACAGTGCTTCGATCAGTCCTAATACAAAAGTAAAAATGGTAGAAGTAGAAGTATGAGGTAATCAGACCCTCAATATCAACCTGGATTCGATGTGTTCAGTCTCATCACTCTTGTATAAGTACAGCATAGGGCCATGAGGAGGTGGCTTATATACTGGGGGATATGATTTGAAGCAGGAGGAGGCGGGATCTTAGTGGGACCTGCCCACTACTTACATAGTAGCAGGAGGTCCCACTAAAATCCGCCTTCACTCCTGCTTCAACTCATCTCACCGCAGTATATAAGCCACCTCTCTGGCCCTATGCTGCACTACTACAAGATGATGGACTGAACACATCGGAATCCAGGTTGAGGGACTGATTACCTCATACTTTCTAAACTCACTCCTTACCCGAATTCTCCTTTGTATTGGACTGATTTAAGCCACTGTGTGGCAAACGTTACTTCAATAAAGATTCCCATGTGTTTGCATTAGTGTCCTCAATTCTTCACTTGTCGGTTTTCCAAACCATTCATCACATCTGTCCAGACACTGCAACATCATGGAATCTTGGTACTAAGACCTTCAACGCTTGCCCAAACCTTTGGACGATGACCTACTTACATTAGTGGCATGTCCCACTAAGATCCCACCTCCTTCCTGCTCAACTCATCTCACCGCAGTAATATAAGGCCACCTCTCTTGGCCCTATGCTGCACTTACTCCAAGAGTGATTGGACGAACACATCGAATCCCAGGTTGGGGACTGATTACCTGCAATACTTCTACTTCTCCTTACCCATTTTACTTTGTATTGGAGACAGATGAAGCCACTAGGTGTGGCGAAACGTTTCCATCAATAAAGATTCCCATGTGTTGCATAATGTGTCTCAATTCTTCAACTTCGGTTTGTAAACCATTCATCACATCTGTCAGACACCCTTTGGGCAACATCAGGATCTTGTACTAGACTTCAAAGACGCTTAGCCCAAACCTTTGACGATGACCTACTTACATTAGAGGGCAAGTCCCACTAAGATCCCGCCTCCTCCTGCTATCAAACGCATCTACCGCAGTATATAAGCCACCTCTCTGGCCCTATGCTTGCACTTACAAAAAGAGTGATGGACTTGAACACATCGAATCCAGGTTGAGGGACTGATTACCTCATACTTTCTCTCTCCTTTACCATTTTCTACTTTGTATTGGACGATGAAGCCACTGTGTGGCGCAACGTTTCTTCAATAAGATTCCCATGTTGTTTCATAAGTGCTCATTCTTAACTGTGTCGGTTTTCAAAACGCATTCCATCACATCTGTCAGAACTGCACATCCTGGAATCTTGGTACAAAGACTTCAACGCTGGCCCAAACCATTGGACGATGCCCTACTTACATTAGTGGCAGTCCCACTAAGATCTCCCCTCCTCCTGCTTCAACTCATCTCACCGCAGTATATAAGCCACCTCTCTGGCCCTATGCTGCACTTACTACAAGAGTGATTGGACTGAACACATCGAATCCAGGTTGAGGGGACTGATTACCTCAAACATCTACTTCTCCTTACCCATTTTTACTTTGTACTTGGACTGATGAAGCCCACTGTGTGGCGAAACGTTTCTTCAATCAAGATTCCATGTGTTGCAAAAGTGTCTCAATTCTCAAACATATGCAACAGTTAGACAACTTTATTCCGAAACGTTTCGCCTACACAGTAGGCTTCTTCTCGAAAAACAGAAAGTAGGCAAGGAACAGTAGAGATGCGAAGAACTATTAATCATCCATCACCCTTAAAGTCGTAGAATTGGAGGTTGTCAGTACCATCGACTCCGGCCTGGAGATGTCAGTTCCTAGTCAGTGAACTAATCTGAAGATCAAGCGACAGTGCGGAGACTTAAATACTGCGGAAGGAGAGGTGCAGGTATTAGTAATAGTAGTAATATAGTAGTGAGAGGCAACGAGAGGGTCTATGTCCCTCTCAGATTCCAACCCTCTCACGTGAAAAGCTTGTTCAAGCAAGGTTTTTTCTGACCAAGATGCCACTGTTTTGCAGTGTCTGACAAGATGAACACAAAAGGCATACATACCGACAGGTATGTTAGTAAGACACATATAGCAACAGTTAGACAACTTTTTTCCGAAACGTTTCGCCTACACAGTAGGCTCTTCAGTCGAATACAGAAGAGGGGGCAGGAACAGTAAGAAGCGAAGACGATTGTAATCAGGTCCAACAGACCCTTAAAGTCGTAGATTTTGAGGTGTCAGTCCCTCGCCTGGAGAAGTTTCAGTTCCATAGTCAAGGAACTATCTGAAGATCAAGCGACAGTGCGGAGACTTAATAAAATACTGACCGGAAGGAGAGGTGCAGGGTAGTAGTAAGTATAGTAAATAGTAAGTAGTGAGAGGTAACTGAGAGTGTCATGTCCCTCACCAGATCCAACCCTTCTCACTGGAAAAGCTTGTTCAAGTGTTTTTCTGTACCAGAGATTCCACTGTTGCAGTGTCTACAAGAAAGAACATCAAAATGGTATACACTACCGACAGGTTGTTAGGTAGACACATAGTGCAACATTTTAGACACTTATAATCCGAAACGTTTTTCGCCTACACAGTAGGCTTCCTCAGTCGAATACAAAAGTAGCAGGAACAGTATAGATGCGAAGACGAAGTAAAATCAGTCCAACACCCTTAAAGTCGTAGAATTTGAAGGTTTGTCATCCCCTCGCCTGGAGAATCAGTTTCCATCGTGCAGGAACAATCTGAAGATCAAGCGACAGTGCGTAGACTAAAAAGAGAGGTGGCAGGTAGTAGTAAGTAGTAGTAATATTAGTAGTGAGAGGCAACTGAGAGGTCCTGTCCCTCTCAATAGCCAACCCATTCTTCACTTTAAAAGCTTGTTCAAGGTGTTTTCTCTGCACCAAGATGCCACGATGTTAGTCAGTGTCTGACAAGAGAACATCAAAATGGTATACAAACCGACGGGTTGTTGGGTAAACACAATGCAACAGTTAGACAACTTTTTTCCGAAACGTTTCGCTACACAGTAGGCTTTTTCACAAATACAGAAAGTAGGCGGGGACAGTAGAATGCAAAGACGTGTAATCAGTCCACCCCCTTTTAAAAGTCGAAATTTGGGGTTGTCACCCTCGGCCTGGAGAAGTTCAGTTCCATATCGGAACATCTGAAGACAGCGACAGTGCGGAGACTTAAATACTGTCGGAAGGAAGGTCGGGGAGTAGTAGTAGAGTAATATAGTAGTGAAGGCAAACTGAGAGGCATGTCCCTCTCAATCCAACCCTTCCATTTAAAAGTTTGTTCAAGGTTTTTTTCTGTCCCAAGATGCCACGTGTTGCAGGTCGACAAGATGAACACAAAAGGGGATACAATACCGCGGTTGTTAGGTAAGACACATATGCAAATTAGACAACTTTTTTCCGAAACGTTTCGCCTACACAGTGGGCTTCTTCATCGAATACAGAAAACCCAGGAACAGTAAGATGCAAGGACGATGTAATCCAGTCCATCACCCTTAAAGTCGTAGAATTTGAGGTTGTCAAGTCCCTCGGCCTGGAGAAGTTCAGTTCCATAGTCAGGAACTATCTGAAGATCAAGCGACAGTGCGGAGACTTAAATACTGTCGGAAGGAGAGGTGCAGGGTAGTAGTAGTAGTAGTAATAGTAGTAGTGAGGGCAACTGAGAGGTCATGTCCCTCCCCAGATCCAACCCTTCTCACTTGAAAAGGGGTTGGGTTCTAAGGGCTACCTTCAAGTCCCACTTCATTCACAAATTAACTATTATACTCCCACTTTGGGTTTAAACCATTCCTTGACATTTTTAAATTCCGACTTTCCCCTAACACTTCCAAGATAGTTCAAAAAGTAGGGAAAGTGAGGAAACTTTTCCCCGGGCCAATAAAACCTTAAATCTTGATTGGGGGTTTGAGTTGGCCTAAAATTCAGTTTCCATTCTCTACGGGTTCGCCTAACTTTCTGATTCGAAAGGGAAGAGTGAGGGAAAGTTTGAGAAATAATTTTAGGTGCATATTGTCTTACCTAACAACCTGTCGGTTTGTATACCATTTTGATGTTCATCTTGTCAGAAAAACGCAACACGTGGCATCTTGGTAACAAAAAAACACCTTGAACAAGCTTTTCAAGTGAGAAGGTTAGATCTGAGAGGGACATGACCTCTCATGTGGCCTCTCACTAGCTACTATTACTACTACTACTACTACCCTGCACCTCTCCTTCGACATATTTAAGTCTCCGTCACTGTCGCTTGGATCTCAGATAGTTCCTGACTTATGGAAATGAACTTCTCAGGCCGAGGGACTGACAACCTCAAATTCTACGACTTTTAAGGGTGATGGACTGATTACATCGTCCTTCGTCATCATCTACTGTTCCTGCCTACTTTCTGTATTCGACTGAAGAAGCCTACTGTTGTAGTCGAAACGTTTTCGAATAAGTTGTCCTAACTGTTTGCATATGTGTCTTAACCTAACAACCTGTCGGATAAATGTTACCATTTTTGATGTATCACCTACTGAGAAGCAAAATTTCCCAAACTTCCACAATGGAGGTGTCGCAAATGACCTACTGGCAAGACAGAACATATATATTGTTAAAACATCGTCATATATACATCTCTACTGCGTCGCTGCACCTCTTCTGTACGCAAACTGAAGAAACCTACTGTGTACAGTCAAAACGTGTTGGGAATAAGATACCTTAACTGTTGCACAATGTGTCTTATGTATCAACATGTCGTATTTGTATATCATGATCATATTTGTATATCATTCTTATAATTACTTAAATAATATAATGAGTTGGCTAACGAGACGGTTCATCCACACGCAACACAAAGGGAGATATGAGCCATATTAAGAACACTAATGAGGAAGTGGGCACAAGGGTATATAATATACCCTGTGCTCATTCCATTGTGCACTTCTCGGGGTTATAACCGAATATGGTATAAAACCTTGGTAAATAAATACCGACAAGTTGGTTTAGAAAGACACGTAAGCAAACACTAAACATATTTATTAGAAAACGTTTCGTCGCTGAACCTTGATCACTTCTAACATACAGATGGAAAAAGACATTATATATATAGCGGAGAGTGAGATGTGACGCACGTGACCTGAAGGAATGTCATAAGAACATAAGAATAGAGGAACACTGTAGAAGGCCTAATGCTCCAATGCGAGGCGAGGGTAGACGATGAATCACGTGACTCCCCCCCCTGTGTTGTTGGGTTGGGCTGCTTAGTACATGTAATGCCAATGTTTAGAAATTTTGTAGTTTCCAGTGTTGCGTTCTATATTGTACGGGACGGTGATTAGTGGGCATTCTAGCACCGTCGGCGTCCTGAGGTCTGGTTTCGGTGAAACGAGTTGTGCCTCGATCCAGTGTCAACGAAATCCCGCCGTGGAGTCTCTGTGTAGGACACAGTGCTACCTTACATCGTCTCTGTTAGAGTGCATTACGATGCTCATTACAGGCGGACTGCAAGTATCTCTGCCTGTCTCGCCTACATATTTTCTATGGGACAGAAACCACAGGGGAAGTGAAGACGCAGCTGTTGAAGTTAGAGTGTGGTGGCTGCGTTCAAAGACCTCACTACTAAAAACGCAGCCCCACACCTCTAATTCTTACAGCAGCGTCTACACTATCCCCTGTGGGTTCTGACCCAAAAATTAGTAGGTGCGAGAAGTGACCCGCCCGACACCGGCAGAGATCCTGCAGTCCGCCTGAATGAGCATCTAAATGCCTCTAACAGAGACATGTAAGGTTACGCCTGTGTCCTCGCAACAGAGACTCCACGGGGATTTGATGAACTGGAACGAGGCACAACTCGGTTCTCACCGAACCAGACCTCAGACGCCGACGGTGCCTAGAATACTCAGCTAATCACCGTCACCGACACTATAGAACGCAACACTGGAAACTACAAAATTTCAAAAACATTGGCATACATTATACTTAAGCAGCACCAACCCAACAACTCAGGAAGTCATTGTTTAGGTAAGCCACATATGCAACAGATTAGGTTACTTATTATGAAACTTTCGCCTTCACAGTAGGGCTTCTTCAGTCGAGTACAGAAAAGTAGATTAGAAGCAGAAGATACTTTTGAAGACGAATATGTAATCAGTCACCTCAGCCCTTTAAAAGTTTTTTGAGGTGGTCAGTCCCCTCAGTCTGGAGAGCAATTTGTTTCACATAGAATGAAACAATATGGAGATGAAGTGACCGGATGAGCCTATTTTATGAAGCGCCACAGGGTGAGACGTAGGTCAGCTAGATAGGTAAGGAACTCAGATGTTGGGAGGTCATGTCCCTCTCAAATCCTATTCCTCACTATAGAGGTTGTAAAAGTTGATTGTAGGTCCTGTACCAAGATACCCTTTTATTGCAGTGTCTGACAGGTTGAACATTAAAATGGTATAAAATACCGACCAGGTTGTTAGGTAAACACATATGCAACAGTAGGTATCTTTATTATGAAACTTTTCAGCCCTACACAGTAGGCATCTTCAGTCGAGTACAGAAAGTTTATAGGAGAGCAGAAGATACTACTTGAAGACGATTGTAATCAGTCCCATCCCCCTAAAGTTTTGAGGTGGGTCATTCCTCAGTCATGGAGAGCATTGATCCATAGAATGAAAAATATGGAGAAGAAGTGACAGGATGGAGCTAATTATTAGCCTCCAACAGGTTGAGAAGTAGTCACTAGTAGAGGTAATGAACTCAGATGTTGGGAAGGTCAGGTCCCTCTCAAATCCGTAACTCCCAATAGAGGGTTGTACAAGTTGATTGTAGGTCAGACCAAGATACGCCTTTCATATTTTAAACAACCTCATTACTAGTGAGAACGGATTTGAGAGGGACCTGACCTCCCAACATCTGAGTTCTTTACCTCTCCTAATGACCGCTTACGTCTCACTCTTTTGCGCTATAAATAGGCTCCATCCCAGTCACTTCATCTCCATAAATTGTTTCATTCTAGGAACATGCTCTCCAGACTAGGGACGACCACCTCAAAAGCTTTAGGTGATGACTGATTAACAGTGTCCCTTCAAGTATCTTCCTGCTTTCCTATCAACTTTCTGTACTCGACTGAAGAAGCCTACTGTGTAGATGCGAAACGTTCATAATAAAGATACCTAACAGTTGCATATGTTGGTCTTACCTAACCAACCTTTCGGTATTTTATACCATTTAATGTTCAACACAGAGTACCGTGATTTCATCGTCTACCCTCGCCTCGCAATGGGCAGTATGCCTTCTACAGTGTTTCCTCATTCTTAATGTTTCTATATGACATTCCCTCATGTCCACGTGCGGCACATCTCCTCTCCGCTATATTATAATGTCTTTCTACTCTCTGTATGTTAGAAAGTGATCAGGTTCCAGGACCGAAACTTTTCTAATAAATATGTTATAGTGTTTGCTTACGTGTCTTTCTAAACCATATACCGTATATACCCCAAGAAGTGCAATATCCATCCAGTATGTATATACCAAAGTGTCGCCTCTCTCCAGTGTGTGCTTACAGGGATAGGTATATATCAGTCAATGTATATACACCCAGGTAGGTGTAGTGTTTCTCAATGTATAGGCACTAATATGCTTGAATCTATCAGGGAATTCGCCTATACAGAGAGCCGTGTACTCTGTACATACATCGAAAATATTTGTACATCCCAATGTAGATACATCCGAGATGTCTACATCTCTTAGTGTAAAACACTGAAATTCTTCTTGAAATTTTTTTTGTTTGCACAACGCAGTCCAAGATGTTAAATAACTAGTGTAACTGTAGGCATTAAGAATAACAACAAATGGTAATCTGTGTTGAAAAGCATCACTGCGAAAAGTTCTAACAAATCGGTTCTCATTTAGCAGACTCGTTCTTCAGACAAGTTAGTCCAGCACTGACCGACAGATAAAGAGATTTCCTTGTTTGTTGTTTTCCCTGGCGCTTGTAGTGTGACCCAGCGCTGCCTGTATTGTGAACCCACGCTGGCCTAGTATGTATGTGACCCAGCGCTGCCTGTATGCGTGACCCAGTGCTGGCCTGTATGTGTGACCCCGCGCTGCCTGTGTTGTGACCCAGGGCGCTGCCTGTATGTGTGACCCAGCGCTGCCTGTATGTGTGACCCAGTGCTGCCTGTAATGTGTTACCCAGGCCTGCCTGTTGGTGTTGACCCAGCGCTGGCCTGTAATGTTGGACCCTGCGCTGCCTGTTATGGTGTGACCCAGTCTGCCTGTATGTGTGAACCCAGCGCTGCCTGATGTGTGACCAGTGCTGCCTGAATGTGTGACCCATCGCTGCCTGTGTGGTGTGACCCAGCGCTGCCTGTATGTGTAGGTTGAACCTAGAGCGGCTGCCTGTATGTGTTACCTAGCTCTGCCTGTATGTTGACCCAGGCTGCTGCCTGTATTTGTGGACTCAGCGCTGCCTGTATGTGTGAGCCCCAGCTCTGCCCTGTAGTGTGGACACAGAGCGCTGCCTGTATGTGTGACCCATTGCTGCTGTATGTAAGTGTGACCAGTAGCCGCCTGTATGCAAGTTGACACAGTGCTGCCTGTATGTAAGTGTGAACCCATGTCTTGCCTGTATGCAAGTGTGACCCATGCTGCCTGTATGTAAGTGTGACCCAAGCTGCCTGTGAATGTAATGTGACCACAGTGCCTGCCTGTATGTGTACCCATTGCTGCCTGAATGTGGGTGACCCAGTGCTGCCTGTATGTAAGTGTGACCCAGTGCTACCTGTATGTGTGACCCAGTGCTGCCTGTATGTAAGTGTGACCCAGTGCTGCCTGTATGTGTGACCCAGTGTTGCCTGTATGTGTGACCCAGTGCTGCCTGTATGTAAGTGTGACCCAGTGCTGCCTGTATGTGTGACCCAGTGCTGCCTGTATGTGTGACCCAGTGCTGCCTGTATGTAAGTGTGACCCTGTGCTGCCTGTATGCGTGACCCAGTGCTGCCTGTATGTGTGACCCAGTGCTGCCTGTATGTAAGTGTGACCCAGTGCTGCCTGTATGTGTGACCCAGTGCTGCCTGTATGTAAGTGTGACCCAGTGCTGCCTGTACGTGTGACCCAGTGCTGCCTGTATGTGTGACCCAGTGCTGCCTGTATGTAAGTGTGACCCAGTGCTGCCTGTATGTAAGTGTGACCCAGTGCTGCCTGTATGTAAGTGTGACCCAGTGCTGCCTGTACGTGTGACCCAGTGCTGCCTGTATGTGTGACCCAGTGCTGCCTGTATGTAAGTGTGACCCAGTGCTGCCTTTATGGGGGGATTCAGAATGCTGTTTGTCTGAGTGTCCAAACACTGAAGACTGCTGAAAACATTGCCTGTTTGGTGGTTACGTTTTGATAGCGCATCTGGGAGAGGCCCAACAGCTGAAAACGCCGCCTGTACGGTGTCTCTAGAGTGTTTGTCTGTCCATTAACATGTGTTACTTGAAATGATGATCTCTGTCTAACATTCACAGTCGGGTAAAGCTAAGAGAGTAGTGAATTTCAGTTCGTTTTAAGGAAATCAAGAAAGGAAATGCGTTAATATTTTGAATGTTTGAATCGTCAAATGTCAATAAGATTTTTTCATTACTGAGTTTGTTGTATCATCCTATACAACACCTCACTCGTCTGATGAAGCAAGATGTATCCAGAGCAGCAGAACGGGACGACACCTCACTCGTCTGATGAAGCAAGATGTATCCAGAGCAGCAGAACGGGACGACACCTCACTCGTCGGGATAAAGCAAGATGTATCCAGAGCAGCAGAACGGGACGACCCTCATCGTTCTGATGAAGCAAGATGTATCCAGAGCAGCAGAACGGGACGACACCTCACTCGTCTGATGAAGCAAGATGTATCCAGAGCAGCAGAACGGGACGACACCTCACTCGTCTGATGAAGCAAGATGTATCCAGAGCAGCAGAACGGGTGAACATTCTATCTAACATACAAGTAACACTTCATAAAGGGGTGAAGGTTCATACGTGAAAATTTGTATCGGGTTTATGGGCGTTGTCACACCAGAAATGAGAAGAAATTGGCAAAAGGAAATCGTGATCACAAGGCAAGTTTTGTAAGTGCCCTTGGAGAAATAAGGGGAAAAAAAATAGGCATGAAACACACACACAGTTTTAGTATAGGTGGGAATTATTGATAATGTTAGGTAAAAGGACATAAGTGAAATTTTAATGTGACATTTTACTGTGGCAACGTTTCGCTCTCCGGGAGCTTTATCAAGCCGTTACAAAGCTGGAGAGGGAAACGTTGAGTGGGATCCTTCCACATTTTTCCTGTTGTTTTTTCCGTCTCCTTGATGTAACTTCCTTAGTGACTGCGAAAAGTTTTTGTTAACAATTTTTTCCTATTCCTCGACAGTATTTTCATATTCAATTTTCTCTAACCTGCGTTTTTTTGACACATATATTTTAAAGGGCCTCACACCTCGCCGGGATCACCAGCCATACCTCTCTCTGTATTTGTTTTCTCCCCTCGTCACTTGCTTTGTCCTTTTTCTCATCTCCCAATCCTTTCCCTTTCCTCTCTTGACCCTTCATTTCCTTCCCCCCTCTTTTTTCTCTTTCTTTCCCGTTCCCCTTGTATTCGTCCCTCCCTTCCTTCCTTCCATCCGTACCCTGTTCCTCGTCTCTCCTCTCTTCAGCTACCTATGTTTCCCCTCCTCCTTTCGCTTCCCCATCTTCCTTCCTTCCTCGGTCTCTCCTCACTCTCACTTTCCTTGAATTACGTCTCATTCTCGCACAACACGACCGTTCAGCCTTTTACGTGCCACCGTCTCACTGTCCGTGCATCCCCACAAGTCTCCCCCAGTGTCTCCCCCACACGTCTCCCTCACTAACTCTTCCACACGTCTCCCTCATTAACTCTTCCATACGTCTCCCTCACTAACCTAACCACACGTCTCCCTCACTTACTCTCCCACACGTCTCCCTCACTAACTATCCCACACGTCACTCTCACTAACTCCCCCACACGTCTCTCTCACTAACTCTCCCATACGTCTTCCTCACTAACTCTCTCACACGTCTCCCTCACTAACTCCCCCACACGTCTCCCTCAATAACTCCCCCACACGTCTTCCTCACTAACTCTCCCACACGTCTCCCTCACTAACTACCCCAAACGTCTCCCTCACTAACTCACACACGTCTCCCTCACTAGCTCTCCCACACGTCTCTCTCACTAACTCCCCCACACGTCTCCCTCACTAACTCTCCCATACGTCTCCCTCACTAACCTCCCCACACGTCTCCCTCACTAACTACCCTACACGTCTCCCTCACTAACTCTCCCAAAACGTCTCCTCACTAACCTCCCCACACTCTCCCTCACTAACTCCAACACGTCTCCCTCACTAACTCCCCTACACGTCTCCCTCACTAGCTCTCCCATACGTCTCCCTCACTAACCTCCCCACACGTCTCCCTCACTAACTCCAACACGTCTCCCTCACTAACTCCCTAACACGTCTCCCTCACTAACTCTCCCCCACGTCTCCCTCACTAACTCCAACACGGGCTCCCTCACTAACTCCCCTAACACGTCTCCCTCACTAACTCTCCCACACGTCTCCCTCACTAACTCCAACACGTCTCCCTCACTAACTCCAACAAGTCTCCCTTACTAACTCCAACACCTCTCCCTCAACTACTCCAACAATTCTCCCTTACTAACTCCAACACCTCTCCCTCACTAACTCCAACACGTCTCCCTCACTAACTCCCCCACACGTCTCCCTCACTAACTCCAACACGTCTCCCTCACTAACCCACACGTCTCCCTCACTAACTTCCAACAAGTCTCCCTTACTAACTCCAACACCTCTCCCTCACTAACTCCAACACGTCTCCCTCACTAACTCCAACAATTCTCCCTCACTAACTCCAACACGTCTCCCTCACTAACTCCCCCACACGTCTCCCTCACTAACTCCAAACGTCTCCCTCACTAAATCCCCCACACGTCTCCCTCACTAACTCCCCACACATCTTCCTCACTAACTCCAACACGTCTCCCTGACTAACTCCAACACGTCTCCTCACTAACTCCCCCACACGTCTCCCTCACTAACTCCCCCACACATCTTCCTCACTAACTCCCAAAAAGTCTCCCTTATAACTCCAACAAGCTCCCTTACTAACTCCCCCACGTCTCCCTCACTAACTCCCCCACACATCTTCCTCACTAACTCCAACAACGTCTCCCCCACTAACTCCAACACGTCTCCCTCACTAAATCCCCCACACATCTTCCTCACTAACTCCCAAAACGTCTCCCTCACAACTTCCAACAAGTCCCCCCTTACTAACTCCAACACGTCTCCCTCACTAACTCCAACACGTCTCCCTCACTAACTCCCCCACACGTCTCCCTCACTAACTCCAACACGTCTCCCTCACTAACTCCAACAAGTCTCCCTCACTAACTCCCTAACACGTCTCCCTCACTAACTCCAAAAACGTCTCCCTCACTAAAATCCAACAACGTCTCCCTCACAACTCCCAACACGTCTCCCTCACTAACTCCAACACGTCTCCCTCCTAATCCCCCACACGTCTCCCCACTAACTCCAACACGTCTCCCTCACTAACTCCAACAAGTCTCCCTCACAACTCCAAAAACGTCTCCCTCACTAACTCCAACAAGTCTCCCTCACTAACTCCAACACGTCTCCCTCACTAACTCCCCCACACGTCTCCCTCACTAACTCCCTAACACGTCTCCCTCACTAACTCCCCCACACGTCTCCCTCACTAACTCCCTAACACGTCTCCCTCACTAACTCCCCACACGTCTCCCTCACTAACTCCCTAACACGTCTCCCTCACTAACTCCCCCACACGTCTCCTCACTAACTCCCTAACACGTCTCCCTCACTAACTCCCCCACAAAGTCTCCCTCACTAACTCCCTAACACGTCTCCCTCACTAACTCCAACACGTCTCCCTCACTAACTCCAACACGTCTCCCTCACTAACTCCAACACGTCTCCCTCACTAACTCCAACACGTCTCCCTCACTAACTCCAACAAGTCTCCCTCACTAACTCCAACACGTCTCCCTTACTAACTCCAACACGTCTCCCTCACTAACTCCAACACGTCTCCCTCACTAACTCCAACACGTCTCCCTCACTAACTTCAACACGTCTCCCTCACTAACTCCAACACGTCTCCCTCACTAACTCCAACACGTCTCCCTCACTAACTCTAACACGTCTCCCTCACTAACTCCAACACGTCTCCCTCACTAACTTCAACACGTCTCCCTCACTAACTCCAACAAGTCTCCCTCACTTTAAATCCAACACGTCTCCCTCACTAAACTCCAACACGTCTCCCTCATAACTCCAAAAAACGTTTTCCCTCACTAACTCCAACACGTCTCCCTCACTAACTCCAACACGTCTCCCTCACTAACTCCAACACGTCTCCCTCACTAACTCCCCAACCTCAGTTTTTAAAATAGTAGAGGAAGTTAATGTCACAATGATTCTGAGTTAGTTCATTCCTTCAACTGTACGTCAACAAGTGACGAACTGTACGTCAACAAGTGACGAACTGTACGTCAACAAGTGACGAACTATACGTCAACAAGTGACGAACTGTACGTCAACAAGTGACGAACTGTACGTCAACAAGTGACGAACTGTACGTCAAACAAGTGACGAACTGTACGTCAACAAGTGACGAACTGTTTCGTCAACAAGTGACGAACCCATACGTCAACAAGTGACGAACTGTACGTCAACAAGTGACGAACTGTACGTCAAAAAAGTGACGAACTGTACGTCAACAAGTGACGAACGTACGTCAACAAGTGACGAACTGTACGTCAACAAGTGACGAACTGTACGTCAACAAGTGACGAACTGTACGTCAACTAGTGACGAACTGTACGTCAACAAGTGACGAACTGTACGTCAACAAGTGACGAACTGTACGTCAACAAGTGACGAACTGTACGTCAACAAGTGACGAACTGTACGTCAACAAGTGACGAAAATGTACGTCAACAATCGACGAACTGTACGTCAACAAGTGACGAACTGTACTCAACTAGTGACAACTGTACGTCACTAGTGACGAACTGTACGTCAACAAGTGACGAAAATGTACGCAACAAGTGACGAACTGTTCGTCAACTAGTGACGAACTGTACGTCAACAAGTGACGAACTGTAAAGTCAACATGTGACGAAAATGTACATCAACAAGGGGACGAACTGTACGTCAACTAGTGACGAACTGTACGTCAACTAGTGACGAACTGTACGTCAACAAGTGACGAATGTTCGTCAAACAAGTGACGAACTGTACGTCAATAGTGACGAACTGTACGTCAACTAGTGACGAACTGTACGTCAACAAGTGACGAACTGTACGTCAACAAGTGACGAACTGAACGTCAACAAGTGACGAACTGTACGTCAACAAGTGACGAACTGTACTCAACAAGTGACGAACTGTACGTCAACAAGTGAAAGAACTGTACGTCAACAAGTGACGAACTGTACGTCAACAAGTGCGAACTGTACGTCAACAAGTAACGAACGTACGTCAACAAGTGACGAACTGTACGTAACAAGTGACGAACTGTACGTCAACAAGTGACGAACTGTACGTCAACAAGTGACGAACTGTACGTCAACAAGTGACGAACTGTACGTCAACTAGTGACGAAGTGTACGTCAGCTAGTGACGAACTGTGCGTCAACAAGTGACGAACTGTACGTCAACAAGTGACGAACTGTGCGTCAACAAATGACGAACTGTACGTCAACAAGTGACGAACTGTACGTCAACAAGTGACGAACTGTACGTCAACAAGTGACGAACTGTACGTCAACAAGTGACGAACTGTACGTCAACAAGTGACGAACTGTACGTCAACTAGTGACGAAGTGTACGTCAGCTAGTGACGAACTGTACGTCAACAAG
This sequence comes from Cherax quadricarinatus, assembly GCF_026875155.1. Taxonomy (NCBI): domain Eukaryota; kingdom Metazoa; phylum Arthropoda; class Malacostraca; order Decapoda; family Parastacidae; genus Cherax; species Cherax quadricarinatus. The sequence continues at coordinate 46,188,188 of NC_069415.1, forward strand.
TGACGAACTGTACGTCAACAAGTGACGAACTGTACGTCAACAAGTGACGAACTGTACGTCAACAAGTGACGAACTGTACGTCAACAAGTGACGAACTGTACGTCAACAAGTGACGAACTGTACGTCAACAAGTGACGAACTGTACGTCAACTAGTGACGAAGTGTACGTCAGCTAGTGACGAACTGTGCGTCAACAAGTGACGAACTGTAACGTCGACAAGTGACGAACTGTACGTCAACAAGTGACGAACTGTACGTCAACAAGTGACGAACTGTACGTCAACAAGTGACGAACTGTACGTCAACAAGTGACGAACTGTACGTCAACAAGTGACGAACTGTACGTCAACAATCGACGAACTGTACGTCAACAAGTGACGAACTGTACGTCAACAAGTGACGAACTGTACGTCAACAAGTGACGAACTGTACGTCAACAAGTGACGAACTGTACGTCAACAAGTGACGAACTGTACGTCAACAAGTGACGAACTGTACGTCAACAAGTGACGAACTGTACGTCAACAAGTGACGAACTGTACGTCAACAAGTGACGAACTGTACGTCAACAAGTGACGAACTGTACGTCAACAGTGACGAACTGAACGTCAACAAGTGACGAACTGTACGTCAACAAGTGACGAACTGTACGTCAACAAGTGACGAACTGTACGTCAACAAGTGACGAACTGTACGTCAACAAGTGACGAACTGTACGTCAACAAGTGACGAACTGTACGTCAACAAGTGACGAACATTGCAAAGTCCAAGACAAGTACATTTTTTGACGTCTTTTTTTAAAACTTTGGTCCATTTTCAGCAGATTTAGAATACATCAGTTTTTGAGTTTTAAATCATTAATGGTAAAACTTAACAAAATTTACTAATTTTTCAAAGGTCTTTAAAATGTCATTTTTCACTTGAATATTCCACGTAAAATTTCAAAAAAAAAAATTGGGGGGCATTTTTCTCGAGTTTATGTAAAATAATTCCCTATAATTATAACTAATTAAAAACAATAACTGAAATGTGCAATTAAAAACGACAGCGGGATATTTTAACATAATGAGTTTATGTTAACATTATTTATATGTCGGTTAAATTCAGCGCTGTTGTGTATATATGGTATCGTCCGTTATAATTCTCCAACCTACAGTGTTGAAACTTGTTTATAAACAATTTAAAGCAGTCTAAACAGAGAGCCAAAATAAATTTATATAACAGATGGTGTCCTGGACACACTGAGGTGTTTCAAAAGTCTGTAGAAATATGGAATATATTAAATACAGTGAGGCTTATGTTACCAGTAACTCGGATTAATAAAATAACTCACTTGAAATATGTACAAGTAAATCGTTCGAACAGTGAAGGAATGTTGTATTTTAGTGCCCACATTAATAGTGAAGGAATGTTGTATTTTAGTGCCCACATTAACAGTGAAGGAATGTTGTATTTTAGTGCCCACATTAACAGTGAAGGAATGTTGTATTTTAGTGCCCACATTAATAGTGAAGGAATGTTGTATTTTAGTGCCCACATTAACAGTGAAGGAATGTTGTATTTTAGTGCCCACATTAATAGTGTAGGAATGTTGTATTTTAGTGCCCACATTAACAGTGAAGGAATGTTGTATTTTAGTGCCCACATTAACAGTGAAGGAATGTTGTATTTTAGTGCCCACATTAATAGTGAAGGAATGTTGTATTTTAGTGCCCACATTAATAGTGTAGGAATGTTGTATTTAATGCCCACATTAATAGTGAAGGAATGTTGTATTTTAGTGCCCACATTAATAGTGAAGGAATGTTGTATTTTAGTGCCCACATTAATAGTGTAGGAATGTTGTATTTTAGTGCCCACATTAATAGTGTAAGAATGTTGTATTTTAGTGCCCACATTAATAGTGTAGGAATGTTGTATTTTAGTGCCCACATTAATAGTGTAAGAATGTGTATTTAGTGCCCACATTAAAGTGTAAGAATGTTGTATTTTAGTGCCCACATTAATAGTGTAGGAATGTTGTATTTTAGTGCCCACATTAATAGTGAAGGAATGTTGTATTTTAGTGCCCACATTAATAGTGTAAGAATGTTGTATTTTAGTGCCCACATTAATAGTGTAAGAATGTTGTATTTTAGTGCCCACATTAATAGTGTAGAATGTTGTATTTTAGTGGCCCACATTAATAGTGTAGGAATGTTGTATTTTAGTGCCCACATTAATAGTGAAGGAATGTTGTATTTTAGTGCCCACATTAATAGTGTAGGAATGTTGTATTTTAGTGCCCACATTAACAGTGAAGGAATGTTGTATTTTAGTGCCCACATTAATAGTGTAAGAATGTTGTATTTTAGTGCCCACATTAATAGTGTAAGAATGTTTGTATTTAGTGCCCACATTAATAGTGTAGAATGTTGTATTTTAGTGCCCACATTAATAGTGAAGGAATGTTGTATTTTAGTGCCCACATTAATAGTGTAGGAATGTTGTATTTTAGTGCCCACATTAACAGTGAAGGAATGTTGTATTTTAGTGCCCACATTAATAGTGTAGGAATGTTTGTATTTTAGTGCCCACATTGACAGTGAAGGAATGTTTGTATTTTAGTGCCCACATTAATAGTGTAGGAAGATTTGTATTTTAGTGCCCACATTAATAGTGAAGGAATGTTGTATTTAGTGCCCACATTAATAGTGTAGGAATGTTGTATTTTAGTGCCCACATAATAGTGTAGGAATGTTGTATTTTAGTGCCCACATTAATAGTGTAGGAATGTTGTATTTTAGTGCCCACATTAATAGTGTAGGAATGTTGTATTTTAGTGCCCACATTAATAGTGTAGGAATGTTGTATTTTAGTGCCCACATTAACAGTGAAGGAATGTTGTATTTTAGTGCCCACATTAATAGTGTAGGAATGTTGTATTTTAGTGCCCACATTAATAGTGTAGGAATGTTGTATTTTAGTGCCCACATTAATAGTGTAGGAATGTTGTATTTTAGTGCCCACATTAATAGTGAAGGAATGTTGTATTTTAGTGCCCACATTAATAGTGTAGGAATGTTGTATTTAGTGCCCACATTAATAGTGTAGGAATGTTGTATTTTAGTGCCCACAATTAATAGTGTAGGAATGTTGTATTTAGTGCCCCACCATTAATAGTGTAGGATGTGTATTTTTAGTGCCCACATAACAGTGAAGGAATGTTGTATTTTAGTGCCCACATTAAATAGTGTAGGAATGTTTGTATTTTAGTGCCCACAATAATAGTGTAGGAATGTTGTATTTTAGTGCCCACATTAATAGTGTAGGAATGTTGTAATTTAGTGCCCACATAAATAGTGAAGGAATGTTGTATTTTAGTGCCCACATAATAGTGTAAGGAATGTTGTATTTTAGTGCCCACATTAATAGTGTAGGAATGTTGTATTTTAGTGCCCACACTAATAGTGTAGGAATGTTGTAATTTTAGTGCCCACATAACAGTGAAGAATGTTGTATTTTAGTGCCCCACATTAATAGTGTATGAATTTGTATTTTAGTGCCCACATTAATAGTGTAGGAATGTGTATTTTAGTGCCCACATTAATAGTGTAGGAATGTTGTATTTTAGTGCCCACATTAATAGTGTAGGAATGTTGTATTTTAGTGCCCACATTAATAGTGTAGGAATGTTGTATTTTAGTGCCCACATTAATAGTGTAGGAATGTTGTATTTTAGTCCCACATTAATAGTGTAGGAATGTTGTATTTTAGTGCCCACATTAACAGTGAAGGAATGTTGTATTTTAGTGCCCACATTAATAGTGTAGGAATGTTGTATTTTAGTGCCAAAACCAAGAATGCAAATTAGTTATCACATTCAGTGCAACACAGATCTTCCACATTTACTCATGAAACAGTAAGATCATGAACTAAGTAAAGATGTCAATAAAATAAATGAATAACTGGATGCTATGTTGTATTATAGTGCCTACATTGTTGTATTGCTTCATTCATCATCGTCTTCATGGTGACATCCTCTGCAACTCGCTATCAGTCATCATCATCATCATTCACTGTTCATAAATAAAATGACTGTACACTGTATTATGCATTTAAGATAATTTAAGATACAGGCAGAGTCCGACGACCTGCAAGTCTTTTTACATTTACTAGACATCGGAGCGAGGACCGCGTCTGTACCACAAGTCAGTCACTGGAAAATGAGCTTTCCTTCCATATTGTTTTTTCCAGCAATGACCATTAATAGGGCTAGGAACACCAAGATAATTTTCAAGGCTGCTTCTCCAAATGGCAGCTTAATAGCTGGCTTTAATGGAGTGTTGCCTGAGAGTGTCCTCTCAAGGTGGAAGCTGTGGGGCTCCTACGTCTCTTTTTTTTTTTTTGCAAATAAACATCTAGTATCGTAATTTATTTACTTTGTTGACCTGTCAACTTTATTGAAGAAATAGAAAGTAAATTCTGGGATTGTATTGAAGTCATTCTTGGAAAGCTTCCTCTTGGAGCCAGTAGATGAAAATGTCTCCCTAAATTTTTTGCTTTGAAAACTCACTTTAAGGACCTTCACTTCTCCTTGTTCAAAGAAAGCACTTACAGTGTTCCATCCAGTCCAGGATGCAGGGCATATTTTCTTGCCAAGTGCTGCTTCCAGTTCTGTAATGTCTTTTTTCTGTTCCCCTCCTAATGAAGACCTTGCTGCTGATGTCATTGCACAAAGCAAGACAATAGTGCTCAGCAACATGCTTAACTTTCAACAAGATGTCAGCATCCGCCTCTTGGTTGCTCTTCAGAGCACTGACCTCTTCATGACTTTCTTGAATGAGTTTAACGCATTGCTCATTATATGTAACAAACAGTCTTAGGCCCAAGCCTTTCTCTTTCTTTTCTCTCTCTCTTGTTATCAATTATAAATTATATCAGTTTATCCTTGCTCTCTGTACATGCCGGTGATCTCCAGATATTTCCTCATTTCTATGTTTTAAGTGACTGACGATCATTCTTGATGTGGAACCACTGCTAACACGCTCACCACATTTAAACACCTTATTATATACATCAAAGATCATATCAGTTAACTTACAGTATGCATCGATCACAAATTCTTTTGTTGTCTCTTCCAACACGAAACATCTGTGTACAAATCTAATCAGAAAATTCTTCAAATGTGTCATTTTTACACATTTTTGCCTTTAACTTTTTAAATTTTTGCCATGGCCTCTCTAAGTGTTTCACTGGGATGAAAGGGGTCTTCAGCTAGTGATGCATTATCTTCCAGTTGCTTTGCAGCAAGAGTTTTGTTAGCTTTCTTCATTGTTCCATCAACACTAGCCAGTGCCTAATGTAATGATCCAAGTGGACGGCAGAAAACTTGACGCTTGTCTAAGTCTGTGTCATGTGTCCAGACACACTTCTGTCACCCTTTAAGATAATCTCTTTTGCTTTTATCTTTAAATGTTTATTTCTTCATTTATTGGAAATTTTTAATCTGAGTCTTCATGTTATTTTGAAAACCTTCATGTGTTTGTATTCGTTGTTCCTGAATATTCTAGTAATCCTCTTTCCGCCTTCTGTTCAGCTGCCAGTAGATCAACAGTAACACCAGGAGGAGCAAATACTCCAGTGGAAATGTAACATCTACAGACTCTTGTTGAAGTGATTTAGTCCGACTGTTCTGAAGTAGATCAGCCAGTGAGGCAGACATCTGAGTCATCTTTGTAAATACTCGGTTTTGCAATGTCTGTATTACGAACACAGGTGTAGTCTTGTGGCCTGCACTCCTGGTTGTAGCACTATAATCAAAGTAAAAATGGGGAACGAGCAAAAGTCAGCAGTGAGTAAATAGTTGTATATATTTCCTTAACCAAACAGCATGTATATATATATATATATCAGTCCCTCAACCTTGAGGACTGATTGATGGACTGACCATATATATATATATATATATATATATATATATATATATATATATATATATATATATATTATATATATATATATATATAATATATATATATATTCAACAAATTTTGTTGAAAATAAGAAAAAGTTTTGGAGTGAGATTAACAAGTTAAGAAAGCCTAGAGAACAAATGGATTTGTCAGTTAAAAATAGGAGAGGAAGTTATTAAATGGAGAGTTAGAGGTATTGGGAAGATGGAGGAATATTTTGAGGAATTGTTAAATGTTGATGAAGATAGGGAAGCTGTGATTTCGTGTATAGGGCAAGGAGGAATAACATCTTTAGGAGTGAGGAAGAGCCAGTTTGAGTGTGGGGGAAGTTCGTGAGGCAGTAGGTAAAATGAAAGGGGGTAAGGCAGCCAGGATTGATGGGATAAAGATAGAAATGTTAAAAGCAGGTGGGGATATAGTTTTGGAGTGGTTGGTGCAATTATTTAATAAATGTATGGAAGAGGGTAAGGTACCTAGGGATTGGCAGAGAGCATGCATAGTTCCTTTGTATAAAGGCAAAGGGATAAAAGAGATGCAAAAATTATAGGGGGATAAGTCTGTTGAGTATACCTGGCAAAGTGTATGATAGAGTTATTATTGAAAGAATTAAGAGTAAGACGGAGAATAGGATAGCAGATGAAACAAGGAGGCTTTAGGAAAGGTAGGGGGTGTGTGGACCAGGTGTTTACAGTGAAACATGTAAGTGAACAGTATTTAGATAAGGCTAAAGAGGTCTTTGTGGCATTTATGGATTTGGAAAAGGCGTATGACAGGGTGGATAGGGGGGCAATGTGGCAGATGTTGCAGGTGTATGGTGTAGGAGGTAGGTTACTGAAAGCAGTGAAGAGTTTTTACGAGGATAATGAGGCTCAAGTTAGAGTATGTAGGAAAGAGGAAATTATTTCCTAGTAAAAGTAGGCCTTAGACAAGGATGTGTGATGTCACCGTGGTTGTTTAATATATTTTATAGATGGGGTTGTAAGAGAAGTAAATGCGAGGGTCTTGGCAAGAGGCGTGGAGTTAAAAGATAAAGAATCACACATAAAATGGGAGTTGTCACAGTTGCTCTTTGCTGATGACACTGTGCTCTTGGGATTCTGAAGAGAAGTTGCAGAGATTGGTGGATGAATTTGGTAGGGTGTGCAAAAGAAAATTGAAAGTGAATACAGGAAAGAGTAAGGTTATGAGGATAACAAAAAGATTAGGTGATGAAAGATTGGATATCAGATTGGAGGGAGAGAGTATGGAGGAGGTGAATGTATTCAGATATTTGGGAGTGGACGTGTCAGCGGATGGGTCTATGAAAGATGAGGTGAATCATAGAATTGATGAGGGGAAAAGGGTGAGTGGTGCACTTAGGAGTCTCTGGAGACAAAGAACTTTGTCCTTGGAGGCAAAGAGGGGACTGTATGAGAGTATAGGTTTATCAACGCTCTTATATGGGTGTGAAGCATGGGTGATGAATGTTGCAGCGAGGAGAAGGCTGGAGGCAGTGGAGATGTCACGTCTGAGGGCAATGTGTGGTGTGAATATAATGCAGAGAATTCGTAGTTTGGAAGTTAGGAGGAGGTGCGGGATTACCAAAACTGTTGTCCAGAGGGCTGAGGAAGGGTTGTTGAGGTGGTTCGGACATGTGGAGAGAATGGAGCAAAACAGAATAACTTCAAGAGTGTATCAGTCTGTAGTGGAAGGAAGGTGGGGTAGGGGTCGGCCTAGGAAAGGTTGGAGGGAGGGGGTAAAGGAGGTTTTGTGTGCGAGGGGCTTGGACTTCCAGCAGGCATGCGTGAGCGTGTTTGATAGGAGTGAATGGAGACAAATGGTTTTTAATACTTGACGTGCTGTTGGAGTGTGAGCAAAGTAACATTTATGAAGGATTCAGGGAAACCGGCAGGCCGGACTTGAGTCCTGGAGATGGAAGTACAGTGCCTGCACTCTGAAGGAGGGGTGTTAATGTTGCAGTTTAAAAACTGTAGTGTAAAGCACCCTTCTGGCAAGACAGTGGTGGGGTGAATGATGGTGAAAGTTTTTCTTTTTCGGGCCACCCTGCCTTGGTGGGAATCGGCCAGTGTGATAAATATATATATATATATAATATATATATATATATATATATAATATATATATATATAATATATATATATATATATATATGTATATATATATATATAATATATATATATAATATATAAATATATATATATATATATATATATATATACATATAATGTATATAATATATATATATATATATATATATATATATAATTACATATATATATATAATATATATATATATATATATAAATATATATATATATATAATATATATATATATATATATATATATATATATATATATATATATATGCAAAACAACCACTCTGAAAGAATAGAGAAATTCCAAGCGCTTTCGTGACTACTCACATTATCAAGGAACTATGACAGTGAAGCATCCAAGGAAGCTATGTAAGGGGTCCGGCCAGCACCTCACTATCAGATCCCACAACGGTTAAGCACGTGACGCGCGGCGAGCCAACTTGGATAGGTCCTTTGCACAACTCACCCCCAAGCTATTCTACCCAAGAAAATTTAAAAATTATTTGTCCAGTGTATTATTAAATTCTTCCCAAATTCTATTAATTATAAATGGATCTAATTTATATAAACCAAAGGAAATATTCATATTATTGTCAAAACTGCTTTTTATGAAACAAGATTCAATTATATTCCTGTCGACCATGGACTTGCTTGATACTACTTTCTCAACTTTTTGAAAATCAATTGGATGGTTAAAATCTCTTACATGAATAAATAGAGCATTGGAATCTTGTCCAGTTCTAATGCTATATTTATGTTGTTTTAATCTTAGTTCGAGATTTTTACCAAATCTGACAAACATACAACTGCTGCTCTAGGTTTTGGCCTAAGTTTTGCAACTTCAAAAAAACTTAATAATGTTGAAATTGCAAAAGCCTTTTGTAACTTTGAAAAATTTTCTGATTTATCCTCTGATGAAATTAATATTAGTAAAGGAATGGTATATAACTCTATGTTAAAACCAAACATTCCCAATTGCCCTCAAAGATTCTTTAAGTCTTATGATACACTTAATAACAATAAAAATTTGCGCCTTACTAAAGCAGACAAAATAAATGCAATAGTAATTATGAAAGAAAATGATTACCAAGAAAAAATGAATAATCTCTTAGATGATACTGAAACCTATTCTAAACTTAGGAAAAATCCCCTAGAAACCGTTAACAGCAATTTCAAAAAAACAATAAAACTTCAAACTGAAAGGCAAAGATGAATTAGTCAAACAATTTACTTCCACTAATCCATCTTTACCTTACATGTATGGACTAATAAAAACACACAAACCAGGGAATCCAGTCAGCCCAAATTTATTAGCTCCATAGGGTCAGTTTCATATAAATTATCCAAATGGCTTTTTTGATATTTTGAGCCCTATTGTTGGCAAAATTTCTAACTTTAATGTTAAAATCAACATAGACTTGGTTGAAAAATTAAGCTCCTTGACTGACTTAAATGATTTTAACATGGTTATTTTTGATGTTACTTCCTTGTTTACGAAAGTTCCTGTTGATGATTTATTAAGTTTCTTATCTGAAGAACCGTTAACTATGATTTAAACCATTGCCAGTTCCTACTATCATTAAACTTATTAAAACTTTTGCATTTTTTGATGCAAAATTTGTATTTAATGATAAGTTTTACACTCAGAAGTTTGTATGGCAATGGGAAATCCTCTTTCACCTGTTCTTAGTAACCTATACATGGAATTTTTTGAAACAAGGTGCTTAAACACAATCCTCCCTAATAGAGCTAAATGGTTTCAGATATGTTGATGATATTTTGTGTCTTATGCCCAAAAATGTAGATATACACCATTTTCTTGGAAAATTAAATAGCTTAGGCCCATTCTATAACACTTACTGTTGAGTTTGAAGAAAATAACTCATTGCCTTTTCTAGATGTTTTAATTATTAAGGGTAATAATGAATTCAAATTTAAAATTTACAGAAAACCTACAAATAACTGTTCCTATGTCCACTATTATTCCTCGCATCAAGATAGAGTCAAACTGTCTGTTTTCTCATCAATGTTTTTGAGAGCTTTACGAATTTGTAGTCCTGAGTTCATAGATGAGGAAAATATCCAAAATTTATGAAATAGGTAATGATTTAAAATACCCAAGAAATGTAATTGATAAATCTTTTAAAGTTGCTAGAAACACTTTTTATAATCCAGAAAGGGGCAACCAGCCTTATTTCAACTAAAAATAATGTTGGTTCTCCCTTACCATGAAAACTTGGTTGATATGCCTTCTCTTCTTAAGACTTTTAATATTAAAGTTGTATTCAAAAATCTTGATACAGTAAAAAAACTTTTGATAAAGAATTCCCCCCAAAATGCTGATGGATGTGTCTATAAGATTACCTTGTAAAATTTGCGATAAAGTTTAATTACGGTCAAACTGGTAAAAACTCGAACTAAGATTAAAACAACATAAATATAGCATTAGAACTGGACAAGATTCCAATGCTCTATTTATTCATGTAAGAGATTTTAAACCATCCAATTGATTTTCAAAAAGTTGAGAAAGTAGCATCAAGCAAGTCCATGGTCGACAGGAATATAATTGAATCTATGTTTCATAAAAAGCAGTTTTTGACAATAATATGAATATTTTCCTTTGGTTTATATAAATTAGATCCATTTATAATTAATAGAAATTTGGGAAGAATTTAATAATACACTGGACAAATAATTTTTAAATTTTCTTGGTGGAATACCTTGGGGTGAGTTGTTCAAAGGACCTATCCAAGTTGGCCTCGCCGCGCGTCACGTGCTTAACCGTTGTGGGATCTGATAGTGAGGTGTTGGCCGGACCCCTTATATAGCTTCCTTGGATGCTTCACTTTCATAGTTCCTTGATAATGTGAGTAGTCACGAAAGCGCTTGGAATTTCTCTATTCTTTCAGAGTGGTTGTTTTGCATATTTTGAAATCACCTTTTACTGTGATCTTATTGCATATATATATATATATATATATATATATATATATATAATATATATATATATATATATATATATATATATATATATATATATATATATATATATATAAATAATTAACGGCTTCTGTGTGACTGGCTGAGTTGTACCCAGGTGCTGCCATAACATGGTGCTGCCATAACATGGTGCTGCCATGACATGGTGCTGCCATAACATGGTTGCTGCCATAACATGGTGCTGCCATAACATGGTCTACCATAACATGGTGCTGCCATAACATGGTGCTGCCATAACATGGTGCTGCCATAACATGGTGCTGCCATAACATGGTGCTGCCATGACATGGTGCTGCCATGACATGGTGCTGCCATGACATGGTGCTGCCATAACATGGTGCTGCCATAACATGGTGCTGCCATAACATGGTGCTGCCATAACATGGTGCTGCCATAACATGGTGTTGCCATAACATGGTGCTGCCATAACATGGTGGGGGCCCGCTTGTTATTCTCTCATGTGGGGGGCCCCGCTTGTTATACTCTCAGCATGTTGGGGACCCCGCTTTTTATACTCTCAGCATGTGGGGGACCCCGCTTGTTATGCTCTCAGTATGTGGGGGACCCCGTTTGTTATTCTCTCATGTGGGGGACCCCGCTTGTTATACTCTCAGCATGTGGGGGACCCCGCTTGTTATATTCTCAGCATGTGGGGGACCCCGCTTGTTTTACTTTCAGCATGTGGGGGACCCTGCTTGTTATACTCTCATGTGGGGGCCCCGCTTGTTATACTCTCAGCATGTGGGGGACCCCACTAGTTATACTCTCAGCATGTGGGGGACCCCGCTTGTTATGCCCTCAGCATGTGGGGGACCCCGCTTGTTATACTCTCAGCATGTGGTGGACCCCGCTTGTTATACTCTCAGCATGTGGGGGACCCCGCTTGTTATACTCTCAGCATGTTGGGGACCCCGCTTGTTATACTCTCAGCATGTGGGGGACCCCGCTTGTTATACTCTCAGCATGTGGGGACCCGCTTGTTATACTCTCAGCATGTGGGGGGGGGCCCACTTGTTATACTCTCAGCATGTGGGGGACCCCGCTTGTTATACTCTCAGCATATGGGGGACCCCGCTTGTTATACTCTCAGCATGTGGGGGACCCCGCTTGTTATACTCTCAGCATATGGGGGACCCCGCTTGTTATACTCTCAGCATATGGGGGACCCCGCTTGTTATACTCTCAGCATATGGGGGACCCCGCTTGTTTAACTCTCAGCATATGGGGGACCCCGCTTGTTATACTCTCAGCATATGGGGGACCCCGCTTGTTATACTCTCAGCATATGGGGGGCCCCGCTTGTTATACTCTCAGTATGTGGGGGACCCCGCTTGTTATATTCTCAGCATGTGGAGGGCCCACTTGTTATACTCTCAGCATGTGGGGGCCCCGCTTGTTATACTCTCAGCATGTGGGGGGCCCCGCTTGTTATACTCTCAGCATGTGGGGGACCCCGCTTGTTATATTCTCAGCATGTGGGGGCTCACTTGTTATACTCTCAGCATGTGGGGGCCCCGCTTGTTATACTCTCAGCATGTGGGGGACCCCGCTTGTTATATTCTCAGCGTGTGGGGAACCCCGCTTGTTATATTCTCAGCATGTGGGGGCCCACTTGTTATACTCTCAGCATGTGGGGGGGCCCACTTGTTATACTCTCAGCATGTGGGGACCCGCTTGTTATACTCTCAGCATGTGGGGGGACCCCGCTTGTTATACTCTCAGCATGTGGGGGACCCCGCTTGTTATACTCTCAGCATATGGGGGACCCCGCTTGTTATACTCTCAGCATGTGAGGGGCCCCGCTTGTTATACTCTCAGCATGTGGGGGACCCCGCTTGTTATATTCTCAGCATGTGGGGGCCCACTTGTTATACTCTCAGCATGTGGGGGCCCACTTGTTATACTCTCAGCATGTGGGGGGCCCACTTGTTATACTCTCAGCATGTGGGGGGCCCACTTGTTATACTCTCAGCATGTGGTTCGCTGGTTGGGAGGGCATGTCTATATGGGTGTGTGACACACGCCAAATAAAATATAACACACTCTTGGTATACCATAGTTTATATAACTTAATCCTGGACGCTGTAAGGTGATCTACTCACGTAGATATTTCAGTACTCTTACTTAACATTTTGCTACTAGGTAATACCAGGATACAACTGCAGGTCTGAGACTGGAGCCAATTGTTCCACCTCCAGTTTGTGTGCCTTTATTTACGATTTTCTCTGTGGCTTAGTCTATGAACAAATGGATTTTTTTGCTTAAGATAAATTGAAAATCCAACATTTTTTAAAATGATTTGATGAAACATATCCCGAACTACACCACCATGTCATTTATGGATAGTATATAGAATGGTTTGTGGCATAATTTATTTTATTCCTTGCAAAGCATCATGAGATTTTACTGGTATAGAACAGGTTAAGGGGCACGTAAGTCCCCCGTCTTCTAATAACAAGTTTATAATCTACCTTGTCCATAATTACTATCACATTTGTTTTGTCTGTTTCGTAAGGTGAAGTTCAGGATCTTTCCATAATTCATAGTATAGCTTAACGAATATTGTATAACAATTGTGTTGTAGAGGTCTGAGGTTTGCTCAGTAGTTACACCAGACACAGATGCTACGTCACCAAGTCCTGAATCCCCGAACAGTTTTCCAACATCTTGTCTGTATCACCATACCATTTCTCCAGTTTTCCACTTGTTGACAGTAAGTGTAGATTATGTGAATGTTTCTCAGTCATTAAGATAATGCTCCCATTACCGGTCTGGTTGTTTTCATGTAATTTTTTGTTGCTTTAGCAAACAAAGCTTGATCAAACTACGGTACGGGTGAGGAGTGAACCTATGGCGAGTGAGAGTTGTAAAACTCCAGGCCAGTGCGTAAGCCAGTGACTTACGCACTGTTGTCCCGAGTGGTTGTTTCATAAACTGATTTTTCCGCTTAGTTACATCTTGTTGAGCTACCAAAACTCAGACGATTCTGCTGCTAATATTGGTGATGGCCCTGTCGTTTTTCCTGAAATGTTCACAGGAAAACTCTGATCAGTGATGTCGTTTGTTCCTTCGTCTGACTTTGTAAGTAGTTTTTTTTTTGTAGAGTACGTGATGTTTTGGGGTCATCATTGAGTCTGTTAACTCTATGCAGTGTTCCTTCATCACTAACAATTTCCTCTTGTCTGTCAATTTTGTAATACATGAATGATATACAATACTGACAAGATGAAAATTAGACACATGTGCAATATCTGGGTATCTTTACTGTAGACGTTTCGCCATCCAGTGGCTTTATTAATACAAATTCAAGGACATGATTGGAAGACAGAAGAACTATATACAAAAGATGAGGTAATCAGTCCCTCAGCCTTGAAGTTGGTGTGAAGAACACCGTAGTCGTGAAGATTCTGGAGCACAGGCAACAACAACAACAACAAGTAAGTTTAGGTAAGACCCTTGTGGAGTGGGCGGTGAAGTGGGGATAAGGGAAGAGTAGATTGGTGAGAGGAAGGTTATGAGTAGAAGAGATAGTTTAACCCAGCAGCTACGCGCTCGTGGGGCGGACTGGAGAAGCAGGAGGGGTAGTCTGAGGACGAGAATGCATAGTTCTTAGTTGGTGAAAGTCTTGATTCTTGGGTAGCTTGCAGCAGGCTTGGTCCTAGGAAGGGAAGCAGGTGAGGACAACAGATGCAGCTCAATTGTAGGTGTTATTTAGCGTGGAGCATTTGAGGAAGAGTCGTTTACAAATTTCTTGAAATAGGTTCTGGAGAGGTGACAGTTTTGTTTTATTACCAAAAGTAAAATGGAGTGGTTTGATGAACTCCAGAACTAGGATAAGACTGAAATGGTGTGGAGTCTCATAAGCGAATTTAACAGACCCAGCACAGAGCCCTTTGCACAGTTCTGTGCAGGTTATGGTGTCCTCATTCCAAGATGTATAGAAAGTCAGGTTGTCCCTAGTAGGTGAACTGGTGCAGGAATCAACAACATCCTCCTCTTCCTCAGAAGAAGATACAGAGGGCGAGTCTTCGATGATGCTGGCTGATTTGCCCATTGCAGTAGTGGTGGAAGAAGTCGATGGTAGCTTCTCATTGGTGGGGTTTGGGGGAATCTCGTCACATGAAGACGGTTATGGTAGTAGAGCTGTTTGAGAGGAGCGTAGTTGTGTGGAAACACTGACATTATTTGAGGTGGTCTTGAGTATGGCTGAAGAAGGTGGGGAAGCAGGGAAAGTAAACTCTGGTATGTTGTTCAACCTGAAGAGCTCATTAATGGTGGTGTTGAAGGTTCCAGGGAGAGCCATATTCTGCACATGGGCATACACCATACAGTAGTAAATTTTGGTTGCGTAACAGTCAGGTATGAAGGTGTTGGTGGAGGGTTGAACAGCCTGGAGACGTTTAGTGGTATCAGCTTGTAATTTGGTGATAACAGCGTAAGTGGGAGATCTGGAAGAGGACTTCTTCTGTGCTGCTTCTTGAGTTTTTCCAATATTTCACGCCGTGTAGGACATTTTGCAGCAAGAGTGTGCTGGTTGCTCTTGCAATTTAGGCAAGTTGATTTATGTGGAGTGGTAGTGAAGCAGGTCTTGAAATCGTGGCCCTCACAACCAAAGGTCGTGCAGAACTTCCTGTCCATAATGGGACAGTCCTTAGCGCTCTGCATATAAGAATAGCAATTCCAGCAGTATGGGATATGGTGGTATCTTTCTGCTTCAATATAACTAGGGCTTATGAAGTAATAATAGATGACCAGCCCTAAGCCACAGCATGAGCAGTAATGGTCACATAAGTAAAAGTGAATTTTAACATGGATGAGGCAGTAGGGTTTTTGGTAATACACAAATAACCCGCTATGCACTTGCTCTCCCTCTGTGGGCACCTAGCTGCCTTGCAGCGCTCCCCTTTCTTTGTATTTGACTGGCTCCTCCTCCTTAATTCCCCACTACTACTACTACTACTACTACTACTACTACTACTACTACTACTACTACTACTATCACCACTACTGCTTCTACTACTACCACCACTACCTCTTCCTGCCTATATATACCCGTCCTGCTCCAATTCTATTATAACCAGTTATAAAGTTATAACCAGGCAAGTACGTGTGTCTACTTCACACGAAAATGCCAAGCCCAATTTTTTCTCACAGGATTGGCGCCCCCACATCTAATTTATACGGCCTGCAATGC
The DNA here is from genome assembly GCF_026875155.1 of Cherax quadricarinatus. Taxonomy (NCBI): domain Eukaryota; kingdom Metazoa; phylum Arthropoda; class Malacostraca; order Decapoda; family Parastacidae; genus Cherax; species Cherax quadricarinatus. Next base: position 46,204,433 of record NC_069415.1, read on the forward strand.
CTTCCACCTCCTTTCACCCTACCCCCTTACCACCCTGCTACTGCCGAACACCTGCCTCTACTCTGTACTACTCCTCTGCTTCTAAGACCTACCCTGCCCCCACCCTTTTCCACGCCCAATTCTTTTCTCTGCTTAACTCAAATACTCTAAATCAGATCATGTCCACTGATCTGTCCTGGAAATTTACTGTAGCTCAGATCACTGTGGCTCACCTCATGTGGTATAAAGTCTATAAACCCAACTCTGGATTCAACTACTTCTATACAGACCATTCTTACGAAAACGTACACCTCAAACCGCACCATACAAAAACTTCTCAATGCAGGATTTCACTATTATTTGACTCCTGAGCACCCGCGCCAAATGCACAGTGAGCGCAAAACACGTAGACTATTCTCTCCTTATTGCCTATGCACAGACAAAAATACTTAATCTCAAAGGACATTAGTACTAAGAACAAAGTCTCTGTTGACGTATATATATAGACCTAGAAAACTCTACCAACCACAAAATACGCTGTTCAACTCCTACTGACGCCCCTCAACACTCTTCAATCAAGTAATCCTTGCCCAGGACCATCCGCATTCCACCAAACTCCCTCTTCACTCCAACTTTCCACCCCATCACACAATGTCTTAAATGCTACAAATTCGGCCTCACGACAAAGTCTCATGTCACTTCCAACACACAAAAACCTGCTCCAGATGTTTAAGCAACTGGGCCACATCTGGAACCCTTTCAACCCCCCCCAACAATGTTCTAACTGCGGTGGGTCACACACTGCAGTTTTCAAAATTCCTGCCCTACTAGAAAAGACATTCTCTCCACCCACAGGAGTAAAGCCAACCTCCCTCCCTCTCCAACCCCTTCCTGCACCTGCCCCCTCCTACAAATTCCTTCCAACCCCTGACCCCCAAAGGCCCCTGGGTTATCCCCACGCACTTGGTCTACTATACTACCCCCTCTACTCGACACACTTCAAACACCAACACACAGACTACAATCACCTCTCCTTCACACCTACACCCACACTAGACTACAAAACTAACTGCCGAACTCGCCACTTGCTGCCCACGTCTGCGATGGTAATCTCTCAAGCCTACCAATCAGAGCTACTCACATGGTCCTTAAGCTAACAATCTTCCCCCCTAGCCCCTCTTCACAATCTTCCACTCCCTACCCTAACAACACCCCTACAGCTGCTGCTAACTACCAACCCCGTGCCCCCTCCCGACCTTGACCCCCTTCCTCATCCCCAACCAAAGCTTCCCGCTTCCTTACCCAGTACCATAAGCTTCCACTATCCTCATCCCCTCACAAAGCTTCCACTTCCTCTGCATCTACCTTTGGCCCACACCACCCCCACAACCAAAACTTCATCCAGGTCCAACCTCCAACCTCCTCCATAAGACAAAATCTACTCAAACCCAAACCTGGTCCCCACTTCATGACATACAAAACAAAATAACATAAAAACAAGATCCATCTCTTCACTCCTCCCCTCCAGGAAAACGGTCCGTAACACCTACAAACTCGCATCCACAGATGGCAAACCACTATCACGGTGGTTTTAATCCAAACTCCTGATCCTCCTACAATAACTTTGCTATGACGAAACCATTAAATCAATTTTAGAAGTGAATTCAGGTTCAACGTACTTTCTAACTTTATACATTAGACACCTTACTGGCCAAGCTCCTGAAGCAGAGAGACCAGTAATATTGTTTTGCTAAACATTACCTGCCTCAAAGGCCCCTCAACGTATCCGCCATTAGGTATTGATACTGCACTACAGTCCCCCTATGATCCCCACGATGGGGTTGCCATCCTTGTCAAATCCAACATAAAAACGAACTCTCTCCCAATCCCTTTTATTCACACCAACACAGTCTTGCAGTCAGAATACACACCCACCTTGGCCCCTTTATCATTTTCACCACCTATGCTCTCCCAAACACTATTCTGCAACAACACGAAACCTTTTCCTTAGTCATCAACTACACCAACATACCTACTACAGACATGATGCCAAAACACCACCGCCTTTCAACACACCAGCAACGAACCAACTTGGTCACCAATTACTAAACTTTTTCACTAACCATAAACACCTAATCAACTTCTGCCCAGACTTCAATACGCTTCATTCAATCACACGGGCCAAGGCCAAACCATACATCATTCTGGCAAACCGAGCCAGTTTCTCTATTTCAACACTACATCTCACCTGGCCCTAATTTTACAGGCTCTGATCACTCCCAGTCATCTTTACACATCGTCCACCAACCGCTACCTCATTCACCACACCTTCCTTCTCCTACAAGAACGCTGACTGGATGCTTTCAAACAACACATAATACAATATTAACCTCACCTATGACTATAACAACAAACCTAACTCTGACATCGATAACTCAACTTGATCTCATCCTGGACACCATTACACAAGCAGGCCAACATCGCCATACCAAGAAAACTCCACCACTCGTTATTCCTCAAGACCCTCAATCAGAACATAGACTAATTATCTGCTACCGGGGACAACCGCTTTCCTCTACAACACACACAATGATTTAATCAAGTTCGTTTATATCTCACTTACCGTAGAAACAAACATTCTAACACAGCCAATACCAGACCACAACAATCAAACAACAAGCTGAACAAACAGCGTATTAAAAAACCCAAAGCCTTTCAGATCTTTATCAAAAAAATAAGAGCAAGCTACTCCCACCAACAAAAACAAATAACACATCACCCACAACACACACACAACCTCAACCCTCAGGCTGCTACCAACATCTTTCAACACATCTGGAGAACATCTCTCCCCCTCACCGACCTACACCCTAACGTTATTCAACACATTTCAGAACATAGAACACCTGGAACACTGCACACACACAAGAAACAACACCAGACAGCCACATACAACAGACACTCTTACTCCTCCCAAGAACCTCGGACACTCCCTTTCACCCACACAACATAAAAACTCTCCCTCAGACACCTTCCTCCCAAGGCCCCAGGCGCCTCTGCCTAAACCATATTATCCTAAAACACGCTTCCTGACTCCTATCATTACAGTCCTACACAAACCTCCTCATGCCTCCCTTAGCCTCTGGATACTTCCCTTCCCTCTTCAAAGCTGGCTACTGCTATCGCTCCTTCCTAACCCAAAAAATACCACTCTGATCCAAGAAATTAATCGGCCCAATCAGCCACCGCGTAAACTTTAGGTAAACTCTTTGAAAAACCATCAAACCATCGTCCTTCGCAGATGACAAGGAAGACACAACTCTCTACTTTCTGATGGTCATTTTTGCTCAGAACACACCTATCCACACAAGAGTCCATTAACTTCATTCTCAACCTTACATACCCCCCCACCCCCCAACATAAGCTCAGAACAAAGTAAACATGACAGCCCTGGTTGCAAAAGACTTGAAAAAGCTTTTGACACTGTCTGGCCCCAAGGCTCAGTTACAAACTATCTGCACAAACTATAACCTGCCTCCACTACTCGTAAACTCCTCTGCAACTTCCTATACGGGGATGCCGTAGCCATGAGAATCAAATTTCCAAGAGGCTGTAACTCTGACTACTTCACACAAAATGCTGAGTACCGCCAGGGTATCTGTCCTCTCCCCTATACGCCTGCTATCATTTTTGTACACTAACGACATTCCAAGACACCTGTATGACCAAAACTCCATCACACTAGCCTATGCATGACGACATTACACAACTTATGCACCCATGCCAATATAGATACACTCACACACAAAATAACAAAATAGTTACAGGATAGCCATCAGGGAACAAAAATGGAGGATCAAAACCAATGCAGCTACTCTACATACATATTTTAATTTAAACTACAGAAAACGTGATCCTCCATTACCTGTCCAACTCAGAAAGGCAGACACCCCCGCACATACATCCCCATGACACAATCTGTCACTGTCCATGGTCGATAATCTTGACTAACATTATTTCGTGTTACATGGGGACACATTCACTCAAGCATGCAATAGCTAGTAAAGCCTTGCGTGCCTCTACAGAGCTGAAACATGCCTGCTCAACGCACCAAACTACACCTCTACAAAGTCCCTTATACGTCCCTCGATAATTCTTACTCTCACTCTAGAGCCCTTTCTCTTGCAGCAAAAACAAACTTACTTAAACTGGCAGCGTGTCCAAACAAGGCGCTGCGCTGGGTGCTGATGTCAGATAGGGAGGACTTCCGCCACATGCGAGTCACTCAAGCCAAGTTAATACATCCCTGCGCTGAATACTGTACTGAATAGACGCCCAGTGACAACAGAATGACAAACTCGTGACACGACAATGATTATGGACCTCTCTCCTTGACGAAGACAATCGCAGACCCACAAACCAACACAACCTTTTCTACTCGCTTTCATGATCCTGCTCTTAACCCTATTTACAAATAACCTTGGAATTCTCCGAGAGGTACCTTCTATGACAGGTACCAATCTCTGATCCACTTTCGCCTTACCCTTTTGTTAAGACATGCTCAGTTCTGGCACTCCTCTCTAGCTCTAAACGTCCGCATGTCCATGTCCTTCCCGCCACGGCCCAACAGGAGTCCCAACAAATAGCCTTAATTCTCTCTCAATATCTGTCCCAACGATCGCCTCGCTGTCTGGTGTTAAGCCCCGCTCTATTTCTACGACTAAGAACACATCCTACTCCAGACACGTTCTTACGTCTTTCACCCTCTATCCCTGCTCATCCCCCATTTGGGAATCTTACCTGAACTTTCGTTCGTTCGTTTCGTTAATTCTGGTAAGTGTGTACGATTGTAAATGGTGCCAAATCGACCGTAAGCTCTTCTCTTCTATGTGCGGGTTATTTGTGTATCGTTCCAGTCACGGTATTGTGCCTTCTTTTTTTTGTTATTTTTGGTAATGCGCGCTCACTGTACCTAGGATATCTTATCTATCAAATGGAGTCCTTGAGGTCAAATTTGTCCAGTTTCCTGAGAAAGACTGTCCTCTTGGCCCTTAAAGCCGGAGAGGACATGACGGTAAAGCCTCGGTCAGTGAGAATTAAGGTGGCGTCGGCGGAGGGTGAGCAGCATTTCACAGCCCTCAACAGTTTCTATCTTTGTAACGACAATGAAGGCTTCCTAGAGCGTCAGAATAGTACTAACTTAACTTGCAAACCGCTCCTAACGCAGCTGCAAATGCAGTTTTTGAGGATTCGTATTAGCACAGTTCTAAACTACAAGATTTAATCTTACGATAGGGTACTCATCGTGAAGGATCAAAGACGATGACAAATGAAGGTTAAAGGTTCCTCTCTTCACGAGGATCATAGGGAGACTGTAAAGATGAGAGCAGAACTTCTTCGACTTCGAATTCTTGCGATTGTCGGGAACACAGCGAACGAACGAAACGAACAATTCAGGTAATCCCAATGTGGATGGCGAGGAAGATGGGACAGACGAAGAAAAGAGAAGGAGAGGAGTGTTCATTAGTGGTAGAAATAGACCATGGGCATAAACCCCAGCAGCTGAGACGAATAGTGGATAAGCTGGAAGATCAGGACTTGTCTGATAATTGTGTGACGACTTGGGCAACTGTGTCAGGCTGCAACATGGTGTTTGATTCAGTAGATCTGGTCGGCGATTGCTGCTGGGCTCTGCGGGCCGCTGTCAGGCAGGGAGTCATGCTACAACCTGATTGGTATAGTATTCAAGAGGCGACATAACACGTGAATGGTGAAAACACTCATCATATCTGCGTTTGTTAGTTTTTTATCGTTCCTGTCGTTAGAGGCCATTTGAAGTCTATTTGAAAGCAGGTTTTGATAAAAAACAAACTTGAGCAGACTTTTGCTGTATTTTTCTAAGGTCTGCAATAGGGCAATATTCAGTGATGGGGATCGCATGCCAGGAGCAACCGTGTACTGATCTACCATGTTAGCATTGAAAGATGACCTGAGGCATAAAGCTAACGGGAGGAGTGTAATATTGTATATATAAGGTGAGGGTTCAGATGGTCTAAATATCGTTTCCTCTCCATGTTCTCAGGTTTCGAGCATCTGGAGGTGGATTTTTCAGGAAGTAATTTTCTTAGCTTTCTTTGCTTTTCGGTTGTGTTTGAGTTGTAGATGAAGCAGGTGGAAGCGTGTAGTATTCTATGGGTAGAGTCTAAGAGGTGGAAGTGACTCAGGTGATTTTGGTCCACAGCACTGTTGATGTAGGAAGTCGCTGAATGGTTGTTTCAAGGAGATAGAATTCAGGTGTTGTGATGTTGCCAAATTATTTGGTGAGCTTGAGGATGTCGGCAGATGGTGGAGAGTCTGGGAAAGTAAAGTTTAGCATGTTGTTCAATCGGAAGAGCTCGTTAATAACAGTGTTGAAGGAGCCTGGTAACGCCATGTGGCATGCAAAGATTACGTAACCTTTATTCGGCGCATGGACACAGACCCGTCATTTACAGGCTATCTCCCCCAACCAGCGAACCAGGTTGCTAAGAGTTGATGATGGGGCCCCATCGTTCAACTAGTGACCAGGTTCTAGCCAATAAGAAGGTTGGATTTGACAATCGTCAGAGTGTTATGTGGATACCGCTCTCCCCTGTCTGAGCCCTAGTCAAATTTTAATCCCACTCTAGAGCTGGTTGAGGCAACGGTCTGCTATCTTGTGGCTTCTATTTCTGCCTTGCTTACCGTGGAGTGCACTATATTTATCACTGTACATAGTGTACATATTGCTGTTATAATTGGTGAAGGATAATATAAGTCTAAACTTTTTCTACTGTGTTTATTTGCTCCCATTACACCTGGGATAACAGGCCATTTGAAATCCTAGGTTGTAATACGCCATATTATGCATGTGTGCATATAGCATGCAGTAATGAATTTTCGTAGGTTCACAAGCTGATGGAGTAGTGGTGGGGAGGGTTGGGTAGCTTTTAAAAGTTTTGTTGTGTCGGCCTGGAGTTTGGTGATGGCAGCATAAGTAGGTGACTTGGAAGGTGTCTTCTTCTGTTCTGCTTCTTGGCTTTTTCTCAGAATTTCACGACGAGTGGGGCACTTTGCAGCGAGATTATGGTGTTGTTTTTGCGGCAAAGTTTTTTTGAGACACTTAAGTGGGCAGTAAGAAGTACTAAGTCTTGGCAACTTGGCCTTCAACCCGCAGCTAGAGCAGAACTTTTTATTGTCTTTTGTTGGGTCAGATCTATTGTAGATAGGTAGGTAAGGAGTAGCAACTTCCAGCAATGAGTAATATGAAAGGTACCGGCAGCACTTCAATATGACTGTAGTTTAATGAAGTAATTAAGTATATGGCCAGGCCTCACCAGATGCTTGTGCAGCCATTGACACATCAGTAAAAGTGATTTTCCCACATGGAGGAGGCAGTAGGAATCTTGGTGATGCTTTCAACTGTAGCCCAGGGATTTTGTTCTTCAATGGAGGTCTTCAGGTCTTCAACAGGTTGTATGGTAATCAGTTTGTCAAGTCTCTTCAAGAAGACAGTCCTCATAGCCCGTAAGGCAGGAGCGGACATGACTTTGAAGCCACGGTCTGATAGTGGACAAAGCGGAGGAGGTCAGTAGTTTTTCAGCTTCAACATCATCTTCACAGACAATAATGAAGGCTTCGTGGAGTGAGAGGATGGTATTAATCTTGACCTGTAGACCCCTGATTACCACAGCAAGGGCAAGCTTGGTGGAGTCATTGATCGTACCACTGGATGGTTTTATCTTGACTCTGTTGGAGAAGCTCATCTTGGGACAGTGTAACTATCCTGCCTTGTGACATAGCTGTGCAACACAGCAAGAAGGCTGGCGCTTATATACTGGCGTCAGGTGGTAAGGGATGGGTAGCAGACGAGGGCATAGTCACTGGTAGGCGGGATTCCCCAGTGGAAGTAAGTCATACCAAAGGGATGGGTTAGTGGTTGTAGTAGTTGTAGTAGCCGTGAAGAAGGTTATGCAGATGTTCTCTGAACCAAGATTCCATGATGTTTCACCCGCCTTCTTACCTGTGCTCCAGAATCTTTACGATTACGTTGCTCTTCACACCAACTTCAAGGCTGAGTGACTGATTACCTCATCTTATGTATATAGTTCTTCTGTTTTCCAATCATGTCCTTGAATTTGTATTGATAAAGCCACTTGATGGTGAAATGTCTACAGTAAAGATACCCAGATGTTGCACATGTGTCTAGTTTTCACAGTATTGTAATAAGTTTAGTAGAGTAGGAACAAAAGCCTGACCCTCTGAAGGGGAGGAACATTGTCATTGTTCACATTTTCAAACTTCTGAATACACAAAGCAGTATAAGTTTCTTCTAAGGTAGAATAGGAACAAAAATGTCCCAAGCTATTTATTTACGGTCTTGATTAGTTCCTCAAAGATTTCATGACCCGTGGAATCATGTTTTGGAGTCAGTACTTTAACCACATTAACAGTTGTGATAAAGGCTAATTTAGCATGACAGTCTGTTGATGCGAGTTGTTGATGTTAGACAAGTACGTGAGTGGGTGGGGGTGGGTGAGAGTTACACCTGCCTAGCATGGGCCAGTAGACCTACTTCAGTACTGCTTCTTTCTTAAGTGGATGTGACTTGGACCTGCCTAGCTTGAGCCAGTAGGCCTGCTACAGTGCTTCTTCTCCCTTATGTTCTCATTAGGTAATGCAGCGTATGTTGCGTTCAACACTTCAGGGTGTGAGAGCCAAGACTTATTTGTTTTCCTGTTTAATCTGATCCCATCAGAAAAGAACTTCCTATGAGCATCAAATTTTATCCTTTTCAGAACATAATCAGCGCCAGTGACTCAAGTTACGAGTTGTCTCGTCTGATGTTATTCGATGTTTAGCCATAAAGAAATGCCAGGCAGCTCCAAACTCCAACTCAGGGTTTCTACCGTCATGTTTCTTTGTTGCTACATTTACGTTTGCTATGTAATTTTCATTCAAAAAAGCTGGAACCTGAGCAGTTAGGTCACAAAGACGATCAATTCTTGAATTTCAAAATATGTGTGTTTTATTATAGTCATATATTATAATACAAGCTAAATTGGTTATTATTTTTTAATTACCATCAGTATCAATTACAATGTGATGATGAGCCTTGGCTGCAACAATGTGATGATGAACCTTGGCTGCAACAATGTGATGATGAGCCTTGGCTGCAACAATGTGATGATGAACCTTGGCTGCAACAATGTGATGATGAACCTTGGCTGCAAGAATGTGATGATGAGCCTTGGCTGCAACAATGTGATGATGAGCCTTGGCTGCAACAATGTGATGATGAGCCTTGGCTGCAACAATTTTGATGATTTAACCTTGGCTGCAACAATGTGTGATGAACCTTGGCTGCAACAATGTGATGATGAGCCTTGGCTGCAACAATGTGATGATGAGCCTTGGCTGCAACAATGTGATGATGACCTTGGCTGCAACAATGTTTATATGAGCCTTGGCTGCAAACAATGTGAGGATGACCTTTGGCTGCAACAATGTGATGAAGAAACCTTGGCTGCAACAATTTTGATGATGAGCCTTGCTGCAACAATGTGATGATGAACCTTGGCTGCAACAATGTGATGATGAGCCTTGGCTGCAACAATGTGATGATGAGCCTTGGCTGCAACAATGTGATGATGAGCCTTGGCTGCAACAATGTGATGATGAGCCTTGGCTGCAACAATGTGATGATGAGCCTTGGCTGCAACAATGTGATGATGAACCTTGGCTGCAACAATGTGATGATGAACCTTGGCTGCAACAATGTGATGATGAACCTTGGCTGCAACAATGTGATGATAAACCTTGGCTGCAACAATGTGATGATGAACCTTGGCTGCAACAATATGATGATGAACCTTGGCTGCAACAATGTGATGATGAGCCTTGGCTGCAACAATGTGATGATGAACCTTGGCTGCAACAATGTGATGATGAACCTTGGCTGCAACAATGTGATGATGAGCCTTGGCTGCAACAATGTGATGATGAACCTTGGCTGCAACAATGTGATGATGAACCTTGGCTGCAACAATGTGATGATGAGCCTTGGCTGCAACAATGTGATGATGAGCCTTGGCTGCAACAATGTGATGAGCCTTGGCTGCAACAATGTGATGATGAACCTTGCTGTCAACAATGTGATGATGAACCTTGGCTGCAACAATGTGATGATAGAGCCTTGGCTGCAACAATGTGATGATGAGCCTTGGCTGCAACAAATGTGATGATGAGCCTTGGCTGCAAAACAATGTGATGATGAGCCTTGGCTGCACAATGTGATGATGAACCTTGGCTGCAACAATGTGATGATGAGCCTTGGCTGCAACAATGTGATGATGAGCCTTGGCTGCAACAATGTGATGATGAACCTTGGCTGCAACAATGTGATGATGAACCTTGGCTGCAACAATGTGATGATGAGCCTTGGCTGCAACAATGTGATGATGAGCCTTGGCTGCAACAATGTGATGATGAACCTTGACTGCAACAATGTGATGATGAGCCTTGGCTGCAACAATGTGATGATGAGCCTTGGCTGCAACAATGTGGATGATGAGCCTTGGCTGCAACAATGTGATGATGAGCCTTGGCTGCAACAATGTGATGATGAGCCTTGGCTGCAACAATGTGATGATGAGCCTTGGCTGCAACAATGTGATGATGAGCCTGGCTGCAACAATGTGATGATGAGCCTGGCTGCAACAATGTGATGATGAGCCTTGGCTGCAACAATGTGATGATGAGCCTTGGCTGCAACAATGTGATGATGAGCCTTGGCTGCAACAATGTGATGATGAGCCTTGGCTGCAACAATGTGATGATGAACCTTGGCTGCAACAATGTCTCCTGAAATTGTAGTGCACCTAAAATATTTACATCTCAACGTTGCATTACAATTTCGCGAGATGTTTTGTCATCTCGTCTCTGCTGCTTGGGTCAAGGATTCACGCTTAGTTGTTCCTTTTACGTATTTTGATTTCCGCTAAAGGAATTACTATTTTTCCACAGCCTCTTGGATCACCAGAATCTCTCTGCCTTAGGGAGTGTCTGGGGTCTAAATAATTTTGGCAGCACCGAGAATTTTTGCGTTTCTTACGAAAAGTTGAGATTAAGACACATGTGCAACATCTGGGTATCTTTATTGTAGACGTTTCGCCATCCAGTGGCTTTATCAATACAAATTCCAGGACATAACTTGAAGACAGTAGAAGTATGTACAGAAGATGAGGTAATCTCCAGGACTATGGTGCTCTTCGCACCTACTCCTAGGTTGAGGGACTGATTACCTCATCTTCTGTACATACTTCTACTGTCTTCAAGTTATGTCCTAGAATTTGTATTGATAAAGCCACTGGATGGCGAAACGTCTACAATAAAGATACCCAGATGTTGCACATGTGTCTTAATCTCATCTTGTCGGTATTATATACCATTCGTACACAACTGCATATTGTAATGTTTTCCAAGTTCGGGTAGCACATGTAATGGTTATGTTTGAAAATGGTATAAAATACTGATAAAATACTTCTGGCGTTTGATTTAAATTCTAGTTGGCAGCTCCCTGATGACACAAAGAAAAATGATTCAGTAATCCCACTAAATAATGCTAATAATGTGTAAGTAATTTATTGTAACCACGAACAAGTGGTATTTAATCATTAACAAACTGCGGCTAGCCGGGGGATCGAATCCGTGTTCGATCCCCCGGCTAGCCGCAGTTTGTTATTGGTTTAATATATAAGTAAATGAAGGAAACAAGTAACGGCAAGGTAATGTTGTCGAAAGTGATTTAATGTTTAGCAAAGTATTTCTGATTGAATATAATTATTGATTATATTTAAAAATATAATATTACCGGGTTAGTGACATAACCACGAATATTGAAATTATTTTCTTTCGAATTGTAGGTGTAATCAACGGCCGTTTTTTTTTAAATTCAAAAGTTGCGTATTTTGTAATATCAGTCAGCACTGTATGACCCTTATGGGTTTAACGCTTAGTTATGATAATAGTAATAATAGTAATAATAATAATGATAATTATAACCCTTATGGGTTTAACGCTTAGTTATGATGATAGTAATAATAGTAATAATAATAATGATAATTATAACCCTTATGGGTTTAACGCTTAGTTACGATGATAGTAATAATAGTAATAATAATAATGATAATTATAACCCTTATGGGTTTAACGCTTAGTTATGATAATAGTAATAATAGTAATAATTATAATAATTGTAATGTCAATAGCATTACTGTATAATTAAACACGAAAATTTTGAAGAAGAAAAAATGTATATTGTTTATAGTTAAGAATAACAATGTTGAAAGTTGACTTACAATAAACTACAACATAAACACACGACTTTACTAAATTAGAATAATATATAAACTAGTGCCAAAAAGAGTGTCATTCTGAAATATTTTATCATCGTTTTAAAGTGTCATTATGAGTGACTATATTAACATGTAAATTACAGACACTTTTGTTAAACAGTTAAAATTATAATCAATTATATATGAACTAGAGCAAAAATCACCCATTTTTTTCAATAATTGAAATATTGCAAGATCACTGCCTACAGAAGCATTAAACTGCTTTATCTCATGTAAAATGATATTTCGAAGAACTTATGATAAGTAGTAAATTTTTGTAGGATCCGCCATTAATAAGTTATAGTCTCAAAACTTGTGTACTGTAAATGTGCCTAAAATGGCCGAATATTTTAGAAGTTTGAGTCCTTAATAATAAGACATTTAATTCAGTGTGAAGTGTCGATCACTTGATTCAGTACAGTTGAAGGTCTGAATTAACTAAAACTTATTGTAACATTTAGTCTGAGTTTGGTACTAATATCTCAAAACTGGAGTATAGCTCATCATCTAACTTTCCATCATGTTCTCCTTCACTAACTCCCTCACACGTCTCCCTCACTAACTCCCACCATCTCCCAAATACGTCTCCTTCACTATCACCTCACACGTCTCCCTCACTAACCACCTCACACGTCTCCCTCACTAACCACCGCATACGTCTCCCTCACTAACCACCGCATACGTCTCCCTCACTAACCACCGCATACGTCTCCCTCACTAACCACCGCATACGTCTCCCTCAATAACCACCTCACACGTTTCCCTCACTAACCACCTCACACGTCTCCCTCACTAACCACCTCACACGTCTCCCTCACTAACCACCTCACACGTCTTCTTCACTAGCCACCTCACACGTCTCCCTCACTAACTCCCCAACTTGTCTCCCCACTAACTTCCTCACAAGACTTTACCATCCATAAAACCATGCTACTTGTTGTTTTATTAACTTTCTCCTTTCCAGTTGCTCCATCACTCTCTTCCTGATTATACTATCCATAACTATGCATATCATTAACACTGCCCTGAAGTACAACGTTACTTAACCCCCTACGGCAGTTCCTTTACATGTTTGAATATATCAACTGGTTTGTTGAAGATTTTTGACTTTTGGTTCACATAATGCTGCTGCCTACTCTCTCACAACCCACGGAGATATATTATTTGATCCCTCTGCCTTCAAGGTGTCTAGTTCACTCAGTAGTTCTTTCACCTCTTCTCTTGTGTGTATTGTGTCCTGTACTTGATCCTGTACACTTTCTCTTTGATTATCTGGTAATGTTGCTGCTTCCTTGTGCAATACCTCTTTAAATCTTTTTAGTTATGTTTACTTGTGTGTGTGTGTGTGTGTGTGTACTCACTTATTTGTACTCACATATTTGTGGTTTCAGGGGTCGAGTTATAGCTCCTGTCCCCGCTTCTTCACTGGTTGCTATTAGGTCCTCTCTCTCCATGCTCCATGAGCTTTATCAAACCTCGTCTTAAAACTATGTATGGTTCCTGCCTCCACTACATCACTTGCTAGGCTATTCCACTTCCCGACAACTCTGTGACTGAAGAAATACTTCCTAACATCCCTTTGGCTCATTTGAGTCTTCAACTTCCTATTGTGACCCCTTGTTTGTGTCCCATCTCTGGAACATTCTGTCTTTGTCTACCTTGCCTCTTCCGCTCAGTATTATTTATATATGTCGTTATCATGTCTTCCCTGACCCTCCTGTCCTCCAGTGTCCTCAGGCCAATTTCCCTTAACCTTTCTTCGTAGGACAATCCCATTATCTCTGGGACTAGTCTTGTTACAAACCTTAGCACTTTCTCTAATTTCTTGACGTGCTTGGCCAGGTGTGGATTCCAAACTGGTGCTGCATACTCCAGTATGGGCCTGACACATATGGTATACAGAGTCTTGAACGATTTCTTACTGAGGTGTCGGAACGCTATCCTTAGGTTTGCCAGACGCCCGTATGCTGCAGCAGTTATCTGATTGATGTGCGCCTCAGGAGATGTGCTCGGTATTATACTCACCCCATGATGTGCGCCTCAGGAGATGCACTCGGTATTATACTCACCCCATGATGTGCGCCTCAGGAGATGTGCTCGGTATTATACTCACCCCAAGATCTTTTTCCTTGAGTGAAGTTTGCAGTCTTTGGCCATCTAGAGTATACTGTGTCCGCGGTCTTCTTTGGCCTTCCCCGATCTTCATGACTTTGTATTTGGCAGGGTTAAATTCAAGGAGCCAGTTGCTGGACCAGGCTTGTAGCCTGTCCACGTCTCTTTGTAGTCCTGCCTGATCCTCGACCGATTTGATTCTCCTCATTAACTTCACATCATCTGCAAACAAGGACACTTCTGGGTCTATCCCTTCCGTTATGTCATTCACATATACCAAAAACAGCATATGTCCTGGGACTGAATCCTGTGGAACCCCGCTTGTCACAGGCGTCCACTCTGACACCTCGTCACGTACCATGACTCGTTGTTGCCTCCCTGTCAGGTATTCTCTGATCCATTGCAGTGCCTTTCCTGTTATGTGTGCCTGATCCTCTAGCTTTTGCAGTAACCTCTTGTGATTAACTGTGTCGAAGGCCTTCTTGCAGTCCAAGAATATGCAGTCTATCCACCCCTCTCTCTCTTGTCTTATTTCTGTCACCTTGTCTTAAAACTCCAGTAGGTTTGTGACACAGGATTTTTCTTCCCTGAAACCGTGCTGGTTGTCGATTATCCGCTTGTTTCTTTCCAGGTGCTCCACCAATCTCCTCCTGATGATCTCCATTACTTTGCATACTAATACACGTTAGTGACACAGGTCTGTAGTTTAATGCCTCGTGTCTGTCTCCTTTATAAAAATTGGGACTTAATTTGCCATTTTCCATACCTCAGGTAGTTGCCCAGTTTGAATGGATGTGTTGAAGATCTTTGTTAGTGGCACACAGCATCTCTGCTCCCTCTCTAAGGACCCACGGAGAGATGTCTGGTCCCATCGCCTTTGAGGTATCACGTTCACATAGCAGCTTCTTCACCTCCTCCTCGGTTATGTGTACCTCATCCAGCTCTTGTTGGTGTACCTCCCTGCTCTGATTTCCTGGAGTCCTACCGGTGTCCACTGTAAATACTTCTTTAAATCTCGTGTTGAGCTCCTCACATACCTCTTGGTCGTTTCTTGTGAACTGCCCATCATCCTTCCTCAGTCTGATTACCTGGAATTTAACTGTTGTTTTCCTCCTTGTGTGGCTATACAATAGCTTCGGGTCAGACTTGGCTTTCGATGCTGTCATTTTCGTATTGTCGCTGAGCCTCTCTTCTCATCTGTGCATATTCGTTTCTGGCTCTTCGATTGATCTCTTTATTTTCCTGGGTCCTTTGTCTTCTGTACCTTTTCCACTCTCTAGTACACTTAGTTTTTGCCTCCCTACACCTTTGGATGAACCAAGGACTCGTTCTAGTATTCCCATTATTTCTGTTGCCCTTGGGAATAAACCTCTCCTCTGCCTCCTTGCATTTAGTTGTCACATAGTCCATCATTTCTTTTACTGGTTTTCCTGCCAGTCCTCTCTCCCACCGAACGTCTTGCAGGAAGTTCCTCATGCCTGTGTAGTCCCCCCTTTTGTAGTTTGTTTTTTCCCATCCTATTCCTGCTACTCTCTCCACTTGTAGCTCAACTATGTAGTCACTAGCTCCAAGGGGCTTTTCATACATGACATCCTCGATGTCCGAACTGCTCAAAGTGAATACAAGATCCAGTCTTGCTGGATCATCCTCACCTATCTCTCTGGTAGTGTCTCTAACATGTTGATGCATGTTTCGTGACCCCCATGGGGCTCCAGGTTTTCCCAGTCAGTCTCCTTGTGATTGAAATCACCTTTAACTAGTAACTTTGCTCTCCCCATGTGAGCTCTTCTGGCTACCTCGGCCAGTGTGTCGACCATTGCTCTGTAGCTCTCGTCGTATTCTTCTCTTGGCCTCCAGCAGTTCTGTAGCGGGTTGTACATTACTGCAATTACCACCTAATGGCCCTCAGACTGGATTATTCCTACTAAGTAGTCCTTTTCGCCTATACCATCCATTCCTTCCATTTCCTCAAATCCCCACCCGTTTTTAATAAGCAGTGCAACTCCTCCTCCCCCTCTCCTCCCTCTGTCTTTCCTGAGGATTTGATATCCGGGTGGAAAGATTGCATCTGTTATCCTAGTGTGTGTGTGTGTGTGTGTAGGTGTGTGTGTATGTGTGTGTGTGTGCGTGTGCGTGTGCGTGTGCGTGTGTGTGTGTGTGTGTGTGTGTTTGTGTAGCCTCACCCATTTGTATCCACCTGTAAGTAATTACAAAAGTCAAACCTCAGTTCCTGGCCCAGCCTCTCCGCTGGCTGCTGTTCTCTCTCCTGGCTGCGTGAGTGCTATCATACTTAATCGTGAAACAATGTATGCGTCCTGCCTCTACCACTTCACTCTCCAGGTTGTTCCACTATCTGATCACTGTAAGGCTAAAGAGGTATTACCAAACCTCGCTGTGATTCTTTTGTGTATTTAAGTTCCAGCTGTGCCCTCGTAAACATGTTTCCCACCTTAAGGACAATCTATCCCTGTTCACTATCATTCCTCCCTCAGTATTTTGTACGTGATTATCATGCCATTCCGTGTTTTTCTGTCCTCTAAATTCATCATATTTACCTCCTTTATTTTCTAAATATAGCTCGTACCTTTTAGCTCAGGGACTAATCGTATTGATAAATTAGACACATGTGCAAGACTGATCTTCATGATAAATTAGACACATGTTCAGCACTAATCATCTTGCAACAGTTTGCATTTGTTTCTAGTTTATCCACATGATTCATCACTTGTGGTTTCCCAACTGTTGCTGCATAACTCAAGATGGTCTTTACAAATGTCATGTATTGTGTCATAAGCGACTTCTTGTTGAGGCTTTTGAAAACTTACCTTAAATTTGTCAGTCTTGTATTTGCTGTGGCGGTTGAACTGATATGCACCTCAGGTGATATGCTGAGAACTATGCTCACCCCGAGGTCCTTCTTTTTCAAGAAGGTTTGCAGCCTTTGTCCTCCGAGCCTGTACTCTTTTTCCTGTCGTCTTTGACTTTCCCCGATTTACATACCTTGCATATACCGGGGGTTAAGTTCTAACAGCTACTTATCAGACCAACATCATAGTTTCTCTTTGTATTCCTTCACATTTTACTTCTGCTTGTATTCTCCTCCTTAGTTTCATGTCATCTGCCAACAGTGATAAGTCTGATTGGATTTCTTCTGACATGTCAGGTGTGTGTGTGTATGTGTGTGTGTGTGTGTGTGTGTGTGTGTGTGTGTGTTTGTGTGTGTGTGTGTGTATGTGTGTGTGCGCGGTGTGTGTGTGTGTGTGTGTGTGTGTGTGTGTGTGTGTGTGCGTACGTGCGTGCGCGCGTGTACTTGCCAAGTTGCCTGTCAGGGATCAAGTGTTAGCTCCTGGTCCCACCTCTTGTAATAAAATCACTCACATTGTTGATCCCAGGCCTCTTACGTACCATCGTACCCACTCTTGAAACTGTGTATGATGCTTGCCACCATTTCCTTATCTTGTTCATTCCACTTATTTTCTTCCCCTAGCCTAAAGAAGTATTTCTTTACATCCCTGTTCATTTGTGATTTTAGCTTCCTTCCCCTCACTCCTGTACCTCGGATTAAGACAGTCTGCAACTATTTGCTCTGTTAATACTTTTGAGTATATTATACTTCGTAATCATGTATTTTCCTGGTCCTTCTTTCTTTTGTGGTTGTCAGGTTGAGATCCTTCAGATTTTTCTTTATAGTTTAAACTCAAATTCTCTTTAAAGAGTCTCGGTGCAAACGTCTGAAACCTAAAAAATTTCTGATCAGGTCAGATCAGACGTGTGCTCCTTCCTGGTGTTGCAGAGTCTCTAACAGACCTGATGTAAGTCTTGCATAGAGTCCTTGAGGATCCATCGATTAGATCAGTGAAGGTAGTTGTAAGAGTTCGTAACCTAGCACACGGGGTTATGTTGTGATGTTCACTCCAGGATCCGTCCACATGCGCACTATTTGTAGTTTCGTGTCTACCTGGTTCTTCTTGGTATTCTCTCTCCCCCTTCCAATTTGCATCGTTATGCACTTACGTTAATTGAACTCCATTAGCCACATATTTGATCACCGTTATAAACTGTCCAAGTTTTCGTGTTGTCTATATATATTCCCTTTACGTTATATTCTTTTCCTTAACTTCATATCATCGACATATATATACTGAGAATTTAAACAGTTCTAGTACCGATCCTTGGGGTACCCTATTTGTTTTATTCTGTATTTTATGTAATATATTTTGTTTTTAATGTACTCCTTTATCCACTGTAGCACCTTATTCTATATCCCTGCCAGCTGTTCTAATTTATGAATTAATGTTTAGTGGGGTACGGAATGAAATAACTTCCTGCAGTTCAAGAATATGCTGTCTACTTACGTTTGTCTTCGTCTCTATTATTCTGTCATAAAACTTCGGTATGCTCGTGAAGTAGAAAGTACCTTCTCTTAATCCTTGTTGCTTCTCTATAAAAAGTTCATCCTTTCTAGGTACTCAGTAAGCTTCTTGATTATCTGGATCATTATTTTTCGCTCTATAATATACGTGTCGGTGATAGTGGTCTGTAAATCTGTGCCGCCTTATTTTATTTGCAGTTATCCAGCTTATTGGCACTTGGCTTGTCTAGTGAGGTGTAAATCTTTGGTTTATTTTCATTTAATGTTTCTGTTCCTAATTTCAGTACCACTGGCGTAATATTCTCAGGCCACGTATCATTTTTGTCTAGCTCTTTATTTGCTTTTCTCCGTCCTTGATGTGTTGATGTTGTCTAACTTTTGTTAGCCAGAACGGTCACCTTTGTTTTCTGACACAGTCTCTGCCTCGTTGAATCTTTCTCCGTTTATTGCATTTGCCTCTGTTATCTTCTTGAATCTTGTTACTTTTTATTTTATGAAAATTTATATTTTATGCGAGTGTGTAGCTGTGTGGCTTAGCGCTTCTTTTTGATTATAATAATAATAATAATATGCGAGTGTGTAGCAGTTTCGGTTCTGATTGACTTCCCATGTTACATTCTACTTTCTTTCTTTTCATTTTCTGTTGTCTTTCTTTTCCTTTTTCCTAGTTCCCTCTCTTTAGTCCTCCGTGTTTTGTACTTTACCTTTGGTGACTCTGCAACACTGGTTAAAACAAAGTCGTTGAATATACGTATTTCGCATCTTCATTTCTTCCTGCTATATTTCTCCCATCCTCTAGAATACATTTTACATTAAAAGTTTTAAGCTTTACAGTTAGCCTCACAATAATATTGTTGATGGACGTCACGTTCACATTACTCTTGCTCATAAACAAATATTACCCACTGAGTGATTTAACACCAGAGAAGATCAAGACTGTCGTAGTATGTATAATTATCTTAAACTGTGGGCGAATGTTGATATATATCTTCACAGTGACTTTTCATTCTTCGGTAAGAGCTGTTTTGAGTGTCATGTCTGCAAATGAGCTTTTTCATATGTCACCAGGCTTGTAATTCTCTATTGTTGACAAATTGTTTAGCTATTTGTTTGATACGACCCTTTGAGGCACTAACAAGTTGCCCTCTTTCTAGCAGGAGTAGGTGGTCGTGTAGTAGCAGCAGGAAGCCTTGTGACAGTAGCAACGGTAGCAGCAGCAGGTGAGGATGTATGCCGGGGCGCTCATGTCCGCCAAGCTGCGGCAGGCAACACAGGCGGTGACGTCCTCAGCGGGAAGTCAGCGTAGCGAGACTCTGAAACCTCGAGGGTCACAGGCCAAGCGCCAGTGGAGCATCCAGGCGGTGAAGGGCAAGGTCACCACCAGTTGCTTATGGAATGCATGCAAGGCCCTCACCGTCGGTATCCTCCTCATCTTCATCGGAGCAGGCATGGCAACCATTGGTAAGTATATCCATCACAATACACTTCTCACTTTATATCTTCAGTATCTGCCACGTAATATGTAAATAGCATCAGGAAAGGTACGAGTAGCAGTCTGTACATGATATGAGGCTGCTTGTCTCGTAACAGCAGTATGATTACAAACGTAATCATACTCGATTGCATACAACTGAAATACCCAAGGAGGACTATACATACATTTTGATTATATATATATATATATATATATATATATATATATATATATGTAAAGTGAACTGTATAGGAAGCAAAATCAAAATTGGTAGAAGAGGTGAATCACAACAGCTGGGAGAGTTGCTCAGTACAGCAGGTCATGGACGAACAGAACGTGCCGCCTAGAGCACGTTCAATCGTTCATAATGACACAGACTGAAAGTAGGACAAGGCACTTTCTCTTTATCGCTGTCAGTGTGTAGGTAGTAGAACACTGTCTCTCTTAGACTGGAGCCGCCGGCTGAAGATATGTACTTATAATCGTGGAAAAGACAGCCGTTCAGTCGAGCGGGTAATGTTTTAACACCATAATACGTGTGCTCAGTTACTTGTTACCAATAACATAAGGTCAGACTTTTTTTTATCTGTTTTATATGAACTTTTTTCAGATATCAACGTCGAGAGGAGAATAAAAGTTAAATGTAATATTTTACAAGAATTTTTTTTTTCAAAATTTGATACTAATGAAGGAGTAAAATGGTAAAATAAGACAAAAGTTCTTTAGAAGTTTCATTGGTGAGTTTCAAAACATTTCAGTGAACTCTTGAACACGCCGTTCATTACTGAAGTAAGAAAGTCTCGATATTTCGAGTATCGCTTAATTGAAAACTAATAATTAAATTATTTCAGAAATTGATATGCAGAGCCAAACACTTGAAATATCAGAGGAAACATCAACAACCAGGAAGATGTACATACGGGCGGTAATAAACATCACTACATCAACAATATTTCGCAAATAAAACTAGTCATTTTGTACTAATTTTAAATCACCGAATGCAAGAATGATGCTTAATATTGCAAATTGCGTCTATTAGAAAGAATATGTACTCAGCCTGGTTGCTGTTGTGAATCTTTTGACCTGGGAGGGAAGACGCTAGATAAAGTGTACAGGAAAGAGGCTCTTGAGTCCAGCCCAACATGTGTAATTGTTTTAACCATTTATAACTTGTTATAGCCACAGAGCGTAATTATATACACAGTTTCCATTGGTATTTGATTGGTATTATGGACATATCCGGTGTCAGAAAAAATATAAAGTGAAATACTCGTCTGTTTTCTTCCAAGCTAAGAACTGATCGTAATTTATAGTGTTATGGCAATTTTCAATTTACACTCACTCAGCACTACACTCACCCCAGCACTACTTACACCAGCACTACACTCACCCCAGCACTACTTACACCAGCACTACACTCAACCCAGCACTACTTACACCATCACTACACTCACCCCAGCACTACTTACACCAGCACTACACTCACCCCAGCACTACTTACACCAGCTACACTCACCGCACTACAATCACCCAGCACTACACTCACCCAGCACTACACTCACCCGAGCACTACACTCATCCCCACATACTTACACCAGCACTACACTCACCCCAGCACTACTTACACCAGCACTACACTCACCCAGCACTACACTCACCCCAGCACTACTTACACCAGCACTACACTCACCCCAGCACTACTTACACCAGCACTACACTCACCCCAGCACTACTTACACCAGCACTACACTCACCCAGCACTACACTCACCCCAGCACTACTTACACCAGCACTACACTCACCCCAGCACTACACTCACCCCAGCACTACTTACACCAGCACTACACTCACCCCAGCACTACTTACACCAGCACTACACTCACCCAGCACTACTTACACCAGCACTACAATCACCCCAGCACTACACTCACCCCGCACTACTTACACCAGCACTACAATCACCCCATGCACTACACTCACCCCAGCACTACTTACACCAGCACTACACTCACCCCAGCACTACTTACACCAGCACTACACTCACCCCAGCACTACTTACACCAGCACTACACTCACCCCAGCACTACTTACACCAGCACTACACTCACCCCAGCACTACTTACAACAGCACTACACTCACCCCAGCACTACTTACAACAGCACTACACTCACCCCAGCACTACTTACACCAGCACTACACTCACCCAGCACTACACTCACCCCAGCACTAATTACACCAGCACTACAATCACCCCAGCACTACACTCACCCCAGCACTACTTACACCAGCACTACACTCACCCCAGCACTACTTTACACCAGTACTACACTCACCCAGCACTACAATCACCCAGCACTACGTACACCAGCACTACACTCACCCCAGCACTACTTACACCAGCACTACACTCACCCCAGCACTACACTCACCCCAGCACTACACTCACCCCAGCACTACTTACACCAGCACTACACTCACCCAGCACTACTTACACCAGCACTACACTCACCCCAGCAACTACACTCACCCCAGCACTACTTACACCAGCACTACACTCACCCAAGCACTACTTACACCAGCACTACACTCACCCAGCACTACACTCACCTCAGCACTACTTACACCAGCACTACACTCACCCCAGCACTACACTCACCCCAGCACTACTTACACCAGCACTACACTCACCCCAGCACTACTTACACAGCACTACACTCACCCAGCACTACAATCACCCAGCACTACGTACACCAGCACTACACTCACCCAGCACTACACTCACCCCAGCACTACACTCACCCCAGCACTACACTCACCCCAGCACTACTTACAACAGCACTACACTCACCCAGCACTACACTCACCCAGCACTACACTCACCCCAGCACTACTTCACCAGCACACACTCACCCCAGCACTACTTACACCAGCACTACACTCACCCCAGCACTACTTACACCAGCACTACACTCACCTCAGCACTACTTACACCAGCATACACTCACCCCAGCACTACTTACACCAGCATACACTCACCCCAGCACTACTTACACCAGCACTACACTCACCTCAGCACTACTTTCACCAGCACTACACTCACCCCAGCACTACTTACACCAGCACTACACTCACCCCAGCACTACTTTCACCAGCGCTACAATCACCCCAGCACTACTTACACCAGCACTAAACTCACCCCAGCACTACTTACACCAGCAGTACACTCACCCCAGCACTACTTACACCAGCACTACACACACCCCATCACTACTTGCACCAGTACTACACTCACTCCAGCACTAGTAAACCCCAGCACTACTCTCCCCCCAGCACAATTCACCCCAGTACTACACTCACCCCAGCACTATTCACCCCAGCACTACACTCCCCCCAGTACTACACTAAACCCGAACACTACACCCACCCCAGAACTACACTCCCCCCAGCACTTACACTCCCCCAGCATACACTCAGCCTAGCACTACACTCCCCCAAACCCACTACACTCACCCGCATACACTAAACCCAGCACTCACTCCCCCCAGCACTACACTCACCCCAGCACTACTCACCCCAGCACTACCTCACCCTAGCACTATTTGCACAGCACTGCAGTCACCCCAACACTACACTCACCCCAGCACTATTTACACCAGCACCCCCACTCGCCCAACACTTCTCTCCCCCCAGCCTATTTACACCAGCACTACACTCACCCCACCACTACACTCACCCAGCACCCACACTCACCCCAACACTACACTCACCCCAGCACTATTTACAGCAGCAGTACACTCACACCAGCACTTCAGCCACCCCAGCACTACACTCACCCCTGCACTATTCACCCCAGCATTACACTCAACCCAGCACTACACTCAACCCAACACTACAGTTACCCAAAAGCACTACACCCCACCCACACTTTTCACCCCTGCACGACACTCACCCCAGCACTATTCACCCCAACAAAACACTTACCCCAGCACTATTCATCCCAACACTACACTCACGCCATCATTACACTCACCCCAACACTATACTCACCTCAACACTATTCACCCAGCACTACACTCACCCCAGCCTCACACCCACCCCAGCACCCCCACTCACCCCAGCACCACACTCCCCCAGCACCACACTCACCCCAGCCCCACACTCACCCCAGCACCACACTCACCCCAGCACTGCACTCACCCCAGCACCACCCTCACCTCAGCACTACATCACCCCAGCACCACACTCACTGGAGCACCGGACTCACCCCAGCACTACACTACCCCAACACCGCACTCACCCAGCACCACACTCACCCCAGCACTACGCTCACCCCAGCACCACACTCTCCCCAGCACTACACTCACCCCAGCACCAAACTCATCCCAGCATTGTTCACGCCAGTACTACGCTCACCCCAGCACTGTTCACGGGAGTACTACACTCCCCCCAAGCACTATTCACCCCATACTAGACTCACCCCAGCACTACGCTCACCCCGGTGCTACACTCACCCCAGTATTACACACACCCCAGTACTACATTCACTCCAGCACTATTCACCCCAACACTATTCACTCCAGTACTAAACTCACCCCAGCTCTACGCTCACCCCAGCACTACACTCAACCCATCGCTATTCACCCCAGCACTACACTCTCCCCAGCACTACTCACCCCAGCACCACACTCACCCCAGCACCACACTCCCCCCAGCACCACACTCACCCCAGCACTGCACTCACCCCAGCACCACCCTCACCTCAGCACTACACTCCCCCCAGCACCACACTCACTGCAGCACCACACTCACCCCAGCACTACACTCACCCCAACACCACACTCACCCCAGCACCACACTCACTCCAGCACTACACTCACCCCAGCACCACAGTCACCCCAGCACTACACTCACCCCAGCTCCATACTCATCCCAGCATTGTTCACGCCAGTACTACGCTCACCCCAGCACTGTTCACGGGAGTACTACACTCACCCCAGCACTATTCACCCCAGTACTAGACTCACCCCAGCACTACGCTCACCCCGATGCTACACTCACCCCAGTATTACACACACCCCAGTACTACATTCACTCCAGCACTATTCACCCCAACACTATTCACTCCAGTATTAAACTCACCCCAGCTCTACGCTCACCCCAGCACTACACTCACCCTAGTACTACACTCACCCCAGTACTACAATCACCCCAGCACCAGACTCACCCAAGCAAAACACTCACCCCAGTACTACACTCACCCCAGTACTACACTCACCCCAGCACCACACTCACCCCAGTCCTACACTTACCCCAGTACTACACTCACCCCAGTGCTACACTTACCCCAGCACTATTCACCCCAGCAGTACACTCACCCCAATACTATTCACCGCAGTGCTACACTCACTCCTACACTATTCACCCCGGTACTATACTCACCCCAGCTCTACACTCACCCTAGTACTATTCACCGCAGCACTATTCACCCCAGCATTATTCACCCCAATACTACACTCACCCAACACTATTCACCCCAGTACTACGCTTACTCCAGCACTATTCACCCCAGCACTACTCTCACCCCATAACTATTCGCCCCAGTACTACAGTCACCCCAGCACTATTCACCCGAGCACTACACTCACTCCAATACTACATTCGCACCAGCACTATTCACCCCAGTACTGCGCTCACCCCATCACTATTCACCCCAGCACTACTCTCACCCCAGCCTATTCACCCCAGTACTACACTCACTCCTGCACTATTCAACCCAGCACTATTCACCTCAGCACTACTCTCACCCCAGCACAATTCACCCCAGTACTACACTCACCCCAGCGCTATTCACCCCAGCAGTACACTCACCCCAATACTATTCACCCCAATGCTACACTCACCCCTGCACTATTCACCCCAATACTACACTCACCCCAGCACTATTCACCCCAGTACTACGCTTACTCCAGCACTATTCACTCCAGCACTACTCTCACCCCATAACTATTCGCCCCAGTACTACAGTCACCCCAGCACTATTCACCCGAGCACTACACTCACTCCAATACTACATTCGCCCCAGCACTATTCACCCCAGTACTGCGCTCACCCCATCACTATTCACCCCAGCACTACTTTCACCCCTGCACTATTCACCCCAGTACTACAATCACTCCAGCACTATTCAACCCAGCACTACTCTCACCCCAGCACTATTCACCCCAGCACTCTCACCCCAGCACAATTCACCCCAGTACTACACTCACCCCAGCACTATTTACCCAAGCACTACACTCAGCCCAGTACTGCACCCCAGCAGTATTCACCCCACTACTATCACCTTCACTACACTCGTCCAGCACTACTCACCCAAATACTACTCTTACCCCAGCACTGCAATCACCCCAGCACTACAATCACCCCAGCACTATTCACCCCAATACTAGATTTACGCCAGCACTACAGTCACACCAGTACTACATTCACCCCAGTACTATACTTACCCCGGCACTTCTCTCAAATCTGCACTATTCGTCCCAGTACTACACTCACCCCAGCGCTACTCACCCCAGTACTACACTCACCCCAGTACTTCACTCACTCCAACAATACACTCACCCAGCACTACACTCACCCCAGCACTACACTCACCCTCGCACTACACTCACCCCAGCACTACACTCACCCCAGCACTACACTCACCCCAGCACTACACTCACCCCAGCACTACACTCACCCCAGCACTACACTCCCCCAGCACTACACTCACCCAGCACTAAACTCTCCCCAGCACTACACTCACCCCAGCACTACACTCACCCCAGCCCTACACTCACCCAGCACTACACTCACCCCAGCACTACACTCACCCCAGCACTACACTCACCCAGCACTACACTCACCCCAGCACTACACTCTCCCCAGCACTACACTCACCCCAGCACTACACTCACCCCAGCACTACACTCACCCCAGCACTACACTCACCCCAGCACTACACTCTCCCCAGCACTACACTCTCCCCAGCACTACACTCACCCCAGCACTACACTCACCCCAGCGCTACACTCACCCCAGCACTACACTCACCCCAGCCCTACACTCACCCAGCACTAAACTCTCCCCAGCACTACACTCACCCCAGCCCTACACTCACCCAGCACTACACTCACCCAGCACTACACTCACCCCAGCACTACACTCACCCCAGCACTACACTCACCCCAGCACTACACTCTCCCCAGCACTACACTCACCCCAGCACTACACTCACCCCAGCACTACACTCACCCCAGCACTACACTCACCCAGCCCTACACTCACCCTCGCACTACACTCACCCCAGCACTACACTCACCCCAGTACTACACTGTCGTGGTGTGTACACTTAACAGTGCTGGGGGTGTAGGTTACTACACAAAGTAGTAACGAGAAGTGTTTACCCTCGTTAGTACAAACATTAACTAATGAACAACATCCCTTTAAGTGCTCGCGCGCCCTAATTACCCTACATCCTATTACCTCTACCCTACATCCTATTACCTCTTCCCTACACACTATTACCTCTACCATTCGCCGTAACTCAATCGCTAACAGTTTCAGCTCACACACTGAGGTCCGGGGATAGGTCCTCCAGTATGTCTGGAAAACGTTAGGACGTGTTTCCATAAGACACCTGCTGTCCATGTTCACCCATCAGTATAATGGCATCCTGGGCGTTAATCAACTGGTGTGGGTCGCATCCTGGGACAATAACTTAATTTGCCCAAAATGCTCTTCATATTACCTCTACACCCTTATTACCTCCATTAATTACCTCTACACCCGTATTATCTCCTTTAATTACCCTTCACTATTTTCTTTATTAATTACCCTACACCGTATTACCTCCATTAATTACCGTACACCCTTATTACCTCCTTTAATATCCCTACACACTTATTACCTCCATTAATTACTCTGCACCCTATTACCTCCATTAATTACCCTGCACCCTATTACCTCCATTAATTACCCTGCACCCTATTACCTCCATTAATTACCCTGCACCCTATTACCTCCATTAATTACCCTGCACCCTATTACCTCCATTAAAATTTCCTGCACCTATTACCTCCATTTAATTACCCTGACCCCTATTACCTCCATTAATTACCCTGCACCCTATTACCTCCATTAATTACCCAGTACCTATTACCTCCCTTTAAATTTCCAGTACCCTATTACCTCCATTTAATTACCCTGCACCTATTACCTCCATTAATTACCCTGCAAACCCCATTACCTCCATTAATTACCCTACACCCTATTACCTTCATTAATTACCCTGCACCCTATTACCTCCATTAATTACCCTGCACCCTATTACCACCATTAATTACCCTGCACCCTATTACCTCCATTAATTACCCTGCACCCTATTACCACCATTAATTACCCTGCACCCTATTACCTCCATTAATTACCCTGCACCCTATTACCTTCATTAATTACCCTGCACCCTATTACCTCCATTAATGACCCTGCACCCTATTACCTCCATTAATTACCCTGCACCCTATTACCTCCATTAATTACCCTGCACACCTATTTACCTCCATTAATTACCCTGCACCCTATTACTCCATTAATTCCCCTGCACCCTATTACCTCCATTAATTACCCTGCACCCTATTACCTTCATTTATTACCCTGCACCCTATTACCTCCATTAATTACCCTACACCCTATTACCTTCATTAATTACCCTGCACCCTATTACCTTCATTAATTACCCTGCACCCTATTACCTCCATTAATTACCCTGCACCCTATTACCTCCATTAATTACCCTGCACCCTAGTTACACCATTAATTACCCTGCACCTATTACCTCCATTAATACCCTGCACCCTATTACCTCCATTAATTACCCTGCACCTATTACCTTCTTTTAATTACCCTGCACCCTATTACCTCCATTAATTACCCTACACCCTATTACCTTCATTAATTACCCTGCACCCTATTACCTTCATTAATTACCCTGCACCCTATTACCTCCATTAATTACCCTACACCCTATTACCTTCATTAATTACCCTGCACCCTATTACCTTCATTAATTACCCTGCACCCTATTACCTCCATTAATTACCCTGCACCCTATTACCTCCATTAATTACCCTGCACCCTATTACCACCATTAATTACCCTGCACCCTATTACCTCCATTAATTACCCTGCACCCTATTACCTTCATTAATTACCCTGCACCCTATTACCTCCATTAATTACCCTACACCCTATTACCTTCATTAATTACCCTGCACCCTATTACCTTCATTAATTACCCTGCACCCTATTACCTCCATTAATTACCCTACACCCTATTACCTTCATTAATTACCCTGCACCTATTACCTTCATTTAATTACCCTGCACCCTATTACCTCCATTAATTACCCTACACCCTATTACCTCCATTAATTACTCTACACCCTATTACCTCCATTAATTACCCTGCACCCTATTACCTTCATTAATTACCCTGCACCCTATTACCTCCATTAATTACCCTACACCCTATTACCTTCATTAATTACCCTGCACCCTATTACCTTCATTAATTACCCTGCACCCTATTACCTCCATTAATTACCCTGCACCCTATTACCTTCATTAATTACCCTGCACCCTATTACCTCAATTAATTATCCTGCACCCTATTACCTCCATTAATTACCCTGCACCCTATTACCTTCATTAATTTACCCTGCACCCTATTACCTCCATTAATTACCTGCACCCTATTACCTCCATTAATTACCTGCACCCTATTACCTCCATTAATTACCCTGCACCCTATTACCTTCATTAATTACCCTGCACCCTATTACCTCCATTAATTACCCTGCACCCTATTACCTCCATTAATTACCCTGCACCCTATTACCTCCATTAATTACCCTGCACCCTATTACCTCCATTAATTACCCTGCACCCTATTACCTCCATTAATTACCCTGCACCCTATTACTCCATTTAATTACCCTGCACCTATTACCTCCATTAATTACCCTGCACCCTATTACCTCCATTAATTACCCTGCACCCTATTACCTCCATTAATTACCCTGCACCCTATTACCTCCATTAATTACCCTGCACCCTATTACCTCCATTAATTACCCTGCACCCTATTACCTTCATTAATTACCCTGCACCCTATTACCTCCATTAATTACCCTACACCCTATTACCTTCATTAATTACCCTGCACCCTATTACCTTCATTAATTACCCTGCACCCTATTACCTCCATTAATTACCCTACACCCTATTACCTTCATTAATTTACCCTGCACCCTATTACCTTCATTAATTACCCTGCACCCTATTACCTCCATTTAATTACCCTACCCCCTATTACCTCCATTAATTACTCTACCCCTATTACCTCCATTAATTACCCTGCACCCTATTCCCTTCATTAAATTACCCTGCACCCTATTACCTTCATTAATTACCCTGCACCCTATTACCTCCATTAATTACCCTACACCCTATTACCTCCATTAATTACCCTACACCCTATTACCTCCATTAATTACCCTACACCCTATTACCTCCATTAATTACCCTGCACCCTATTACCTCCATTAATTACCCTGCACCCTATTACCTCCATTAATTACCCTGCCACCCTATTTACCTCCATTAATTACCCTGCACCCTATTACCTTCATTAATTACCCTGCACCCTATTACCTTCATTAATTACCCTGCACCCTATTACCTCCATTAATTACCCTGCACCCTATTATCTCCATTAATTACCCTACACCCATATTACTTCATTAATTACCCTGCACCCTTATTTACCTCCATTTAATTACCCTACCACCCGTTTTACCTCCATTAATTACCCTGCACCCTATTATCTCCATTAATTACCCTACATTTCATCATTTCCATTAGTTTGGCTCATCATTTACATTCAGAAATTGGAGACAAAATTACGCTTTGCATAATCGATTGGGTTATAATGTTGTCATTTTTTGGACAGTTCAACCTGCTGCATTATTTTGTTCAGTAATATGTTCTGGCATCATGTGCACTTTGTGTTGCATCATGCGTAATGTACTGTGTTGCATCATGCGTAATGTACTGTGTTGCATCATGCGTAATGTACTGTGTTGCATCATGCGTAATGTACTGTGTTGCATCATGCGTAATGTATTGTGTTGCATCATGCGTAATGTACTGTGTTGCATCATGCGTAATGTATTGTGTTGCATCATGCGTAATGTATTGTGTTGCATCATGCGTAATGTACTGTGTTGCATCATGCGTAATGTATTGTGTTGCATCATGCGTAATGTATTGTGTTGCATCATGCGTAATGTACTGTGTTGCATCATGCGTAATGTACTGTGTTGCATCATGCGTAATTGTATTGTGTTGCATCATGCGTAATGTACTGTGTTGCTCATGCGTAATGTACTGTGTTGCATCATGCGTAATGTATTGTGTTGCATCATGCGAAATTTGTACTGTGTTGCATCATGCGTAATGTACTGTGTTGCATCATGCGTAATGTATTGTGTTGCATCATGCGTAATGTACTGTGTTGCATCATGCGTAATGTATTGTGTTGCATCATGCGTAATGTATTGTGTTGCATCATGCGTAATGTATGTGTTGCATCATGCGTAATGTATTGTGTTGCATCATGCAGTAATGTACTCTGTGACATCATGCGAAATTTGTTTGGTTGCATCTGCGTAATTACTGTGTTGCATCATACGTAATGTACTGTGTTGCATCATGCGTAATGTATTGTGTTGCATCATGCATAATGTATGGTGTTGCATCATAAGTAATACATTGCGTTGCATCATACGCATTATACTCTTACATCTTACGCATTTTACTGGTGCATCGCACATACGGTGCTGCATCATACACATAGTGTTGCATGATGAATATTATACTGCGTTGCATCGTACACATTATAGTGTTGCATCGTACACATTATAGTGTTGCATCGTACACATTATAGTGTTGCATCATACACATTATAGTGTTGCATCATACACATTATAGTGTTGCAGCATACACATTATAGTGTTGCATCATACACATTATAGTGTTGCATCATACACATTATAGTGTTGCATCATACACATGACACACTATATTACATACGGTTTCCCTTTAATGGCTCTTGTAAGGATTTGAAGCCAGCAACCCTGTCCTTGAATCAAACAAGATAGCATGCTACCCGGGAAGTACCTCAAGATAGCATGCTACCCGGGAAGTACCTCAAGATAGCATGCTACCCGGGAAAGTACCTCAAGTTTAGCATGCTACCCGGGAAGTACCTCAAGATAGCATGCTACCCGGGAAGTACCTCAAGATAGCATGCTACCCGGGAAGTACCTCAAGATAACATGCTACCCGGGAAGTACCTCAAGATAACATGCTACCTGGGAAGTACCTCAAGATAGCATGCTACCCGGGAAGTACCTCAAGATAACATGCTTCCTGGGAAGTACCTCAAGATAGCATGCTACCTGGGAAGTACCTCAAGATAACATGCTTCCTGGGAAGTACCTCAAGATAGCATGCTACCCGGGAAGTACCTCAAGATAACATGCTTCCTGGGAAGTACCTCAAGATAGCATGCTACCTGGGAAGTACCTCAAGATAACATGCTTCCTGGGAAGTACCTGAAGATAGCATGCTACCCGGGAAGTACCTCAAGATAACATGCTTCCTGGGAAGTACCTCAAGATAGCATGCTACCCGGGAAGTACCTCAAGATAGCATGCTACCGGGAAGTACTCAAGATGGGCATGCTACCGGAAGTACTCAAGATAGCATGCTACCCGGGAAGTACCTCAAGATAGCATGCTCCCCGGAAGTACCTCAAGATAACAAGCTACCCGGGAAAAGTACCTCAAGATAACTTTGCTACCTGGGAAGTACCTCAAGATAACATGTACCTGGGAAGTACCTCAAGATAGCATGCTACCTGGGAAGTACCTCAAGATAGCATGCTACCTGGGAAGTACCTCAAGATAGCATGCTACCTGGGAAGTACCTCAAGATAGCATGCTACCCGGGAAGTACCTCAAGATAACATGCTTCCTGGGAAGTACCTCAAGATAGCATGCTACCTGGGAAGTACCTCAAGATAACATGCTTCCTGGGAAGTACCTCAAGATAGCATGCTACCCGGGAAGTACCTCCAGATAACATGCTTCCTGGGAAGTACCTCAAGACAGCATGCTACCTGGGAAGTACCTCAAGATAACATGCTTCCCGGGAAGTACCTCAAGATAGCATGCTACCCGGGAAGTACCTCAAGATAACATGCTTCCTGGGAAGTACCTCAAGATAGCATGCTACCTGGGAAGTACCTCAAGATAGCATGCTACCTGGGAAGTACCTCAAGATAGCATGCTACCTGGGAAGTACCTCAAGATAGCATGCTACCCGGGACGTACCTCAAGATAACATGCTTCCTGGGAAGTACCTCAAGATAGCATGCTACCTGGGAAGTACCTCAAGATACCATGCTACCAAAGAAGTACCTCAAGATAACATGCTACCTAAGAAGTACCTCAAGATAGCATGCTACCCGGGAAGTACCTCAAGATAACATGCTTCCTGGGAAGTACCTCAAGATAGCATGCTACCTGGGAAGTACCTCAAGATAGCATGCTACCTGGGAAGTACCTCAAGATAGCATGCTACCTGGGAAGTACCTCAAGATAGCATGCTACCCGGGACGTACCTCAAGATAACATGCTTCCTGGGAAGTACCTCAAGATAGCATGCTACCTGGGAAGTACCTCAAGATACCATGCTACCAAAGAAGTACCTCAAGATAACATGCTACCTAAGAAGTACCTCAAGATAACATGGTACCTGGGAAGTTCTTCAAGATTACATTCTACCTAAGAAGTACCTCAAGATAACATGCTACCTAAGAAGTACCTCAAGATAACATGCTACCTAAGAAGTACCTCAAGATAACATGCTACCTAAGAAGTACCTCAAGATAACATGCTACCTGGGAAGTACCTCAAGATAACATACTACCTGGGAAGTACTTCAAGATAACATGCTACCTAGGAAGTATTTCAAGATAACATGCTACCTAAGAAGTACCTCAAGATAACATTCTACCTGGGAAGTTCTTCAAGATAACATTCTACCTAAAAAGTATCTCAAGATAACATGCTACCTGGGAAGTACCTCAGGATAACATGCTACCTGGGAAGTACTTCAAGATAACATACTACCTAAGAAGTACCTCAAGATAACATGCTACTTGGGAAGTACCTCAATATAACATGCTACCTGGGAAGTACCTCAAGATAACATGCTACCTAAGAAGTAACTCAAGATAACATGATACCTGGGAAGTACCTCAAGATACCATGCTACCAAAGAAGTACCTCATTCAAGATAACATGCTACCTGGGAAGTACTTCAAGATAACATGCTACCTAAGAAGTACCTCAAGAAAACATGCTACCTGGGAAGTACCTCAAGATAACATGCTACCTAAGAAGTACTTCAAGATAACATGCTACCTGGGAAGTACCTCAAGATAACATGCTACCTAAGAAGTACCTCAAGATAACATGCTACCTGGGAAGTACCTCAAGATAACATGCTACCTGGGAAGTACCTCAAGATAACATGGTACCTGGGAAGTACCTCAAGATAACATGCTACCTGGGAAGTACCTCAAGATAACATGCTACCTGGGAAGTACCTCAAGATAACGTGCTACCTGAGCGTGGATATGGTCAAAATATACCATAACTGTATTAGTCAACATACTAGTTACACCTCAAAATATTCTGGTCTTACTGTCCAGGGGACAGCTTAAAATGTTTATGGCGCTGCAAATTTTGCGATGCTTCTTCAGCTTACTGGAACTGAAACATAGCGGATGCAGTACCTATTCTGATCTGAGAAGCACCAGTGTTTCTACCTCGCTGGCATCCACTTCAGCAATGAAAGTGCATTAAAACTGCAGCTCTGCAGTACTGGAGCCGTAGAGAACAATCATTTTAAATTGTATATACATTCGGAACGTCGATTTTCAGGATTCTGAACCTCATGATTTACATAAACTGCCTTGATTTTAAAGGATTCCATGAATATTGTCTGCATGGCTGATTTATCAATCTGGTCTTCCATGACTGTCTGGGTCACTCTCAGCTTTGCCACAGTCAGATCACGTACATGAGAAAGTTTATTACAAAGTTTAGGGAAATGATGCAAGAACCCACAACACTCTTACTGTCAGTCCAGGATCTCCGAACAAATGGCCATATAATACCTCAGAGAGACTATGACCGAGCAATTCCTGCATAATATCCTTCATAGCAAATAATAGTAAGGCAACTCCTATGCCCCAGTCTGATATATGATCCGTCATATACCCACTGAAGATTCTTTGAAGCATCTGGCGCAATATGTCAAGTGCATCTTGACCTTCTAGATGGTATGCAGAAAAAACCGAACTGATTCACTCACCTGGGAAAAACTTAACAAAATTTCTTTGATGGGAAATTTGATCTCAGGTCTAATTGAATTTCCCATAGTCGCCCTACTTGTGCGAAGAATCTCATCAAAGTCCATGCAACTGAACATTCACTACTGCATCTTAATGGTATTTGTTACACAACACATAGAAAAGGTACTCACAATAAACAAATATTCAATAGTCATACGAGTCTGAGGCAGGAAACCAACACAACCAATAAACGACTTAAAGAAAGGTTTACCAAACGCTGTAAATGGAAATAGAGAGAGAGGTTCATTGTAATAACCACGAGTCCCTATTATTTGACAAGTGGTGCATGTCCTGGCGTGGGCAGATATCCACTGTCACATGCAGCCATAACAATTCTTGGAAATTTTTGCCAGTAATAACTAGATATCGGTCGCTGCACGATCCGAGAAAGATATCCCCTTATTGCATAAACCCAGTACTGCCCCTCTGCTTCAGTGTTTGCAATTGGAATAGTGTAGAGTGCGGCATAAGTTTGTAACGCAGTTAACTCTTAGCACTAGAGATCTGAAGTGAATCAGAAGAGACATTTACAAGTCATCACATAGACACTAGTATCTGAATTTCCTCAATAAAATGGTTAATTAGGAAATATACGGCAAAGACATCAACGAGGCCAGTAACATGAAATTGCCAAGAGCACAAATTTAAAGCCTCTCGGGAGTTGCATT
The DNA here is from genome assembly GCF_026875155.1 of Cherax quadricarinatus. Taxonomy (NCBI): domain Eukaryota; kingdom Metazoa; phylum Arthropoda; class Malacostraca; order Decapoda; family Parastacidae; genus Cherax; species Cherax quadricarinatus. The sequence goes on from NC_069415.1 coordinate 46,241,035, forward strand.
ATCAAGTTATCGGTGTAAAAGAGTTGAAGCTAACCGGAAAATTTTGCATGCAAAGCAATATTTCAATTTTCTAAATTTCTATACTAAGAAAATGCAAACCGGGACCTACAAAGACCAAAATCAATTTAGCTTTTTCTCTAGTTTTAGTTTAACTTCAGGAACGTAAAAAAAAAAAACCGGTTGTCACTAGAATACAAATGTTGGAGACACACAAAAGTTTATATCCGATCAGAAGAAACATTCCCCAGTTAATTCACAGAAAATAATTTCATTGATAAAATAGGAACATTAAATTTACACAGCGTCAAACCAAGACGAAGCTTCGTTAGAACAAAACACATCAACACTGAATTAATGCTGACCACAAGATATATTATACAGTTATTGCAATGAATCCAACAACATTTACACCTATATAACCTTAACCTCATAAATTTTTCTTCCATATTTAAAGACGAATAAGCCATTAAAGATGGATGCCGTTTATAATTATTTTCCTTTAAGTTTGGGAAAGCAATAAACCAGTAGGGGTCATATAGTGCATATAGAGTGATATTCATATTCGGTTCCAGGAAAGGGTGTAGTAATTCAGTTCCTTGGATCAAGAGACCTCTCGCCGCATCAGACTAACAGTGACAGAATGACACCTAGACATACCATCAACAATACCAAACTTCTTGGAAGAAGAATACATGAGTGTTTAAGTTTGAAGCCAATCAGAAGGTGCATTATCTAGCGCTAAGATGGGAAATAATTTACTTAGTAATATTGACAAAGGGAAATTTACACAGCTTAAGGTCAAGGTCAAGCCTTTCTCTTAATAAAGCTCAACAACAGTGAAATTTTCAGTCTGATCGCAAAAGGCATTCTCTAGTTATTGATCTCTAGTTATTGATCTCTAGTTATTGATCTCTAGTTATTGATCTCTAGTTATTGATATCTAAGACGTTATTTGAATCTCTACTATTGGATCTCTACTTATTGATCTTACTTCTTGATCTATTCTTATTGAACTCTGGTTATTGATTTGTACGTTAATGATCTACGAGTTATTGATCTCGTAGGTGATTGATCCTCGCTTGTTGCGTTCTTCTACATATTGATCTCTAAGTTACTGCTCTAGGTTATTGATCTCTAATTATTTGATCTCGTGTTATTGATCGTCGAGTTATTGTATCCGCCGAGTTATTTATCTCGGTTTATTTTATACTCGAGTTTTATTGATCTCGAGTTAGTGAATCTCGAGTTATTGATCTATCGAGTTATTGATCTCGAGTTATTGATCTCGAGTTATTTAATCTCTTATTATTGATCTTCACTTATTGATCTCTACTTCTTGTTCTATAGTTATTTATCGCTATCTAGTTATTGTTCTTCTAGTTTTTTGATTTAGTTATTGATCTCTACTTATTGATCTTACTTATTGATCTCTCCTTATTGATCGCTATCTTATTGAACATTCTGGTATATTTGATCTCTTGTTATTGATCTTAGTATTAAATTTTAGTTATTGATCTGGAGTATTGATCTCGGTGATTGATCTCCCGTTATTGATCTTACTTATTGATCTTAGTTATTTGATCTCCAGTTATTGATCTCTAGTTATTGATCTCTAGGTTATGATCTGAGGTTATTGATCTCGAAGTTTAGTAATGATTCTCGAGTATTGATCTCTAGTTATTGTTCTTAGTTAGATTGATCCTAGTTATTGATCTTTTAGTATTGATCTCTAGCTATGGGTCTTAGGTTATTGGTCGTCTGTTATTGAGTTCTCTGAGTTATTGATCGCTCTATTATTGAATCTCTAGTTATTGATCTCTACTTATTGAATCTCTATTATTGATCTTACTTAGTATGAACTCTGGTTATTGATCTTATAGTTATAGATCTGCTAGTTAGTTAATCCTAGTTAGTTGATATCGTGTTATAGATCTCGAGGTTTGATCTGGCACCCTTGCCCTGATTGTATCTTTCTTATTGAATCTCATAGTTTTTTAATCTTCAGTTTTGTTATATTAGTTATGTTGATCTCTATTTAGTGATTCGAGTTATTGATTCGAGTTATTGATCCTCGAGTTTTGATTCTCAGAGTTTTTGATACTCGAGTTTTTGATCTCGCGTTATTTGTATCTCGAGTTATTGTCTCGAGTTATTGATCTTAGTTTTTGATCTTCTTGTTTAGTGATCATTAGATATTGATCTCTACTTATTATGATCTCTACTTATTGATCTTCAGACCTTATTGTCTCTAGTTATTGATCTCTACTTATATCTTCTATGTTTTTAGATTCTCTAGATATTTGACTCTATACTTAATTGTCTCTACTTATTGATCTCTACTTATTGATCTCTAATTATGGATAAAACTTCTGGTTATTGATATTCTAGTTATTGATCTTCTACTTATTGATCTCGGATAGTTATTGATCTCGAGTGATCTGTCTTGATATTTGATCTCTACTTATTGATCATCTAGGTTATTGATCTCGTTAGTGATCTTTGGTTATTGATCTCTGTAGTTATTGATCTCTGAGTTATTAGCGAATATTGAGCTCTAGTTATTGATTCGAGTTTTGATGCTCCTAGTGTATTTGTTATCCTAGTTTATTTGTTGTCTCTAGTTATTAGTATGCTCTAGTATTGATCTCTGAGGTTATTAGGTGTATTTCGTGCATAGTTAGTTAGAATGATTCATGTGTGGTCATACATGTTGTGTGTGGTTAGAGTCAGCGTGATCTTAGTTATTGATCACGCTACTGCTTATTGGATCTCTATTTATAGATCTTTCTACTTATTGATTCAATGCTATGTTATATGTTCATATAGTTATTGTATTACATTATTTGTTCCTTACCTTTATTGATCATCTAGTTATTTGATCGTATTAGTTGTTGTTTTCGTGTTAGAAAATGTAGATCGCACGAGTTTTACTGATCTCGAGTTACCTGATCTCGAGTTGTATGATCTCTCAGGTTATTGATCCTCGGAGTTTAGTGCATTTCGAGTTACTGATCTCGATGTTATTCTAGAGTCTAGTGTCAGTGATATGTATTCTCGAGTTTTATTGTTCTCGAGTTATTGACTCTCGAGATTATTGATTTCTCGGAGTTATGTGGTCTCGAGTATTGGTCTCGAGTTATTGTCTCGAGTTATGGGTATCGATTATTGATTCTGAGTTATTGTATCTCGAGGTTTCTGATCTCGAGTATTGATCTCACGATTTATTGATCTCCGAGTCTATCTCGATCTACGAGTTTTTTCCGATCCTCGCCAGTTATTGATCTACGAGTTATTGATCTCTACTTATTTGATCTCTAGTTTTTGATCTCTAGCTTTTTGATGCCTTCTAGTTATTGATCTCTATTTATGATTCTATAATTATTGCATCTTGGTTTCTTGTTTCTCGTCTGTAGCTGATCTCTAGTTATTGATCTCTACTTATTGATCTCTACTTATTGATCTCTACTTATTGATCTCTAGTTATTGATCTCTTGTTATTGTTCTCTACTTATTGATCTCTACTTATTGATCTCTAGTTATTGATCTCTAGTTACTGATCTCTAGTTATTGATCTCTACTTATTTGATCTTTCCTTATTGTTCTTTAGGTTATTGTTCATTAGTTTCTTGATCTCTAGTTATTGATCTCTACTTATTGATCTCTACTTATTGATCTCTACTTATTGAACTCTGGTTATTGATCTCTAGTTATAGATCTCTAGTTATTAATCTCTAGTTATTGATCTCGAGTTATTGATCTCGAGTGATTGATCTCTGCTTATTGATCTCTCTAAACCATGTATTGTTCTCTAGTTATTGATCTCTAGTTATTGATCTCTAGTTATTGATCTCGAGTTATTGATCTCGAGTTATTGATCTCCACTTATTGATGTCTACTTATTGATCTCTAGTTATTGATCTCGAGTTATTGATCTCGAGTTATTGATCTCGAGTTATTGATCTCTAGTTATTGATCTCTAGTTATTGATTCGAGATATTGATCTTGTTTTTGATCTCTAGTTATTGATAACAACAATAAAAAACAATAACTTACAATCAAACAACAATATATTAACAATAAAATAACAATTCAAAACTAAAATATAACAACAACACACATCAACCAAACACAAACCAACACCATAAAACCCTCCTCAATTAAAACCCAACCACCCCCCCAACTCCACCCAACTCCAAAAAACAACAATACACCCAAACCCAACCCACACCCAATCCCAACCACACACCCCTAAATAACCCATACAAAAACTCCTACATCCATACACCAAAAAACAAAAACACTACAAATCTAACATCAATTAATCAACAATCAACACTTTACACAATCAAATTCTAACTACATCTCTAAACAATCTAACTCTAACATAAAAATCTCCTCAAACACAAAATAAAACTCCTCAATCTACATTAACCCAAAATTAAAATCACATCTATAATTTTCAATTCATACCTTTACTCTCGATCACTCTCCATAATAAAACTTACCATCAAAACACTCTCTCGCTGAACATAACTTTTATCTCTATGTATGTTCGAAAAATTCTATTTATTGATCTTAACTTATTGATTCTACTCTTATTGATCTCTACGTTGATTGAACTTCTGGGTTATTGCATCTGAGTTATAGAATCTCTAGTTAATTAATCTCTAGTTATTGATCTCGAGTTATTGATCTTCGAGTAGATTTGATCTCTGGTATTGATCTCTACTTATTGATCTATAGTTATGATCTCTAGTTATTGATCTCGTAGATATTGAAATCTCTAGTATTGAATCTCGGAGTTATTGATACTCGAAGTTATGATGCTCCACTTATTTCTGTCTACATCTTGATCTTCATCCCAATGATATTTGTGATCAGCGTACGCTGTCTCTGATAATCGTCGAGCTCATCGACATATGACCTCTCGGTTACTTGCTCACCAAGTCCAAAGCTCTCTAAGACTCTCTACTTATGAACTTGGGTTATTGATCTCTAGTTATAGATTATAGTTATTAATCCTCTTAGTTATTGATTCGAGTTATTGATCGAGTGATTGATCTCTGCTTATTGATCTCTACTTATTGACCTCTAGTTATTGATATCTAGTTATTGATCTCCAGCTATTGAACTCTACTTATTGATCTCTAGTTACTGATCTCGAGTTATTGATCTCGAGTTATTGATCTCGAGTTATTGATCTCCACTTATTGATCTCAACTTATTGATCTCTAGTTATTGATCTCGAGTTATTGATCTCGAGTTATTGATCTCGAGTTATTGATCTCTAGTTATTGATCTCTAGTTATTGATCTCTGTTATGATCTTAAAAACTTATTGATCTCTACTTATTGATCTCTACTTATTGATCTCTACTTATTGATCTCTAGTTATTGATCTCTAGTTATTGATCTCTACTTATTGATCTCTAGTTATTGATCTCTAGTTATTGATCTCTAGTTATTGATCTCTACTTATTGATCTCTACTTATTGATCTCTCCTTATTGATCTCTACATATTGAACTCTGGTTATTGATCTCTAGTTATTGATCTCTAGTTATTAATCTCTAGTTATTGATCTCGAGTTATTGATCTCGAGTGATTGATCTCTGCTTATTGATCTCTACTTATTGATCTCTAGTTATTGATCTCTAGTTATTGATCTCTAGTTATTGATCTCTAGTTATTGATCTCGAGTTAGTTCTGACTCTCGTACGTTATGATCTCGTGTTTTGTGACGAGTCACTTGTCACGTTGCCGTACGGTAAGATTCTATTGACGATTCACCCATTATTGAATCTCTAGATAAATTGATCTCTAGTTTATTGGTCTCTAGTTATTGATCCTCTAGTTATTGAGTCTCTTGTTTATTGATCTTCTAGTTATTGATCTCTTACTTTATTGATCTCTACTTATTGTATTCTCTAGTTATTGATCTCTACTTTATTGATTATAATTATTGAACTCTGGTTATTGACTACTTGTTATGATCTCTTGTTATTAATTCTCTTAGTTTTTTGATATCGAGTTTTTGATCTCGTGATTGATCTATGCGTATTGATCTCTACTTATATGTCTCTTGTTTTTGATCTCCAGTAATGATCTCTAGTTATTGATTTTTCCCTTTGTTTTTTGATCTCGAGTTATTGACCTCGAGTTATTGATCTCGAGTTATTGATCTCGAGTTATTGATCTCGAGTTATTGATCACTACTTATTGATCTCTACTTATTGATCTCTAGTTATTGATCTCGAGTTATTGATCTCGAGTTATTGATTCTCGACGTTTTTTTGATCTCGAGTTATTGATCTCGAGTTATTGATCTCGAGTTATTGATCTCGAGTTATTGATCTCGAGTTATTGATCTCGAGTTATTGATCTCGAGTTATTGATCTCGAGTTATTGATCTCGAGTTATTGATCTCTAGTTATTGATCTCTACTTATTGATCTCTACTTATTGATCTCTACTTATTGATCTCTATTTATTAGTTCTCTAATTATGATCTCATACTTATTGATCTCTGCTTTTTGATCTCTCCTTATTGATCTCGTACTTATTGAACTCTTGGTTATTGATTTCTAGTTATTGATCTCCTAGGAGTGTATCTACGTAGTTATTGATCTAGAGTGATTGATCTCTGCTTATTGATCTCTAACTTATTGATCTCTAGTTTTTGATCGCCAGTGATTGATCTATAGTATGGATCTCTAGTGCTTTTAATCTCTAGTTAATTAGATCTTAGTTATTGATTCTTAGTTAATTGATTCTCTAGTTATCTGATCTTCTAGTTGTTGTTCTTAGTTTATTGGTCTACTAGTTATTGAACTTAGTTATTGCAATCTCTACTTATTAGTTCTATTGTTTAGACTCTAATTATGTCTCTAGTTATTGATCTATAGTATATTGATCTACTTAATCTTATTGATCTCTAATTGTTATCCTTCTACTTATTGATCTCTACTTATTGATCTCTAGTTTTTGTTCTCGAGTTATTCGTTCTCGAGTTTATTGATCTCGAAGTTATTGATCTCGAGATTATTGGTCATCGAGTATTGGATCGCGAGGTTACTGATCTCGAGTTATTTGATCTGTGTTATTGTTCCTCTATCTTATTGAATCTCTAGTTATTGATCTCTAGTTATTGTTATTACCTTATTGATCTCTAGTTATTGATCTATAGGTTATTGAGCTCCTAGTTATTGATCAATCTAATTATGATCTACTAGTTATTGATCTCTAGTATTGACTATCGAGTTATGTGATCTCGAGTGTTTGATCTCTCGCTTATTGTTGGTCTCTAGTTATTGGATCTCTAGTTATTGTTCCGTTATTGATCTCAGTTATTGATCTCCGTTATTGATCTCTAGTTATTGATCTCTAGTTATTGATCTCGAGTTATTGATCTCGAGTTATTGATCTCGAGTTATTGACTTCGAGTTATTGATCTTGCTTATTGATCTCTACTTATTGATCTTAGTTATGCATCTCCAGTGATTCGATCTATAGTTATGTGATCTCTAGTTATTGATCCTCGAGTTATTGATTCTCGTTATTGATCTCGGATTATTGATTATTGTTATTGAGATATAGTTATTGTCTCGTTAGTTATTGCATCTCTAGTTATTGATCTCTAGTTATTGATCCCTACTTATTGATCTCTACTTATTGAACTCTGGTTATTGATCTCTAGTTATAGATCTCTAGTTATTAATCTCTAGTTATTGATATCGAGTTATTGATCTCGAGTGATTGATCTCTGCTTATTGTTTCTAGTTATTGATTCTTACTTATTGAATCTCTACTTATTGAAACTTTGGTTATTGATCTCTAGTTATAGATCTCTAGTTATTAATCTCTAATTATTGATATCGAGTTATTGATCTCGAGTGATTGATCTCTCCTTATTGATCTCTACTTATTGATCTCTACTTATTGATCTCTAGTTATTGATCTCCAGTTATTGATCTCTAGTTATTGATCTCTAGTTATTGATCTCTAGTTATTGATCTCGAGTTATTGGTCTCTAGTTATTGATCTCTAGTTATTGATCTCTAGTTATTGATCTCTAGTTATTGATCTCTAGTTTTTGATCTCTACTTATTGATCTCTGGTTATTGATCTCTACTTATTGATCTCTACTTATTGAACTCTGGTTATTGATCTCTAGTTATAGATCTCTAGTTATTAATCTCTAGTTATTGATATCGAGTTATTGATCTCGAGTGATTGATCTCTGCTTATTGATCTCTACTTATTGACCTCTAGTTATTGATATCTAGTTATTGATCTCCAGCTATTGAACTCTACTTATTGATCTCTAGTTACTGATCTCGAGTTATTGATCTCGAGTTATTGATCTCGAGTTATTGATCTCCACTTATTGATCTCAACTTATTGATCTCTAGTTATTGATCTCGAGTTATTAGATCTCGGTGTTATGATTCTCGAGTTATTGATCTCTTGTTACTTGATTATAGTTATTGATCTATAGTTATTGACTCTCTATTGATCTCTATTGATTGATCTCTACTATTGATCTTCTACTTATTGCTCTCTAGGTATGTTATCTAGCTTGTTTAATTTCTTACTTATTGATCTCTAGTAATTGTAGTCTCTAGTTAGTTGGATACTTAGTATTGATTCTTACATTATTGATTCTCTACTTTATTGATCTCTCCTTATTGATCTCTACATATGAAGCTCTTGTTATTGATTCTTGAGTTTGTTCTTAGTTATTAATATCGCTAGTTAATTGATCTCTCAGAGCTTATGATTTCTCGAGTGAATTGATCCTGCTTAATTGTTCACTACTTATTGATCTCTAGTTATTGGATCTTAGATTATTGCTCTCTAGTTATTGATCTCTAGTTATTGATCTCTCGAGTTATTGATGTCTCGAGTTTGAATCTCGAGTTATGTGATCTCTAGTTTTATTGAAACCTCTAGTTATTAGATCTCTGAGTTATTGATCTCTGTTATTTGGTCTCTAGTTATTGATCTCTAGTTTATTGATCTTAGTTATTGATCTTAGTTATTGTCTCTACTTTTTGATCTATAGACTATTTTGATCTCTACTTATTGATATCGAGGTATTGAATCTGTAGTGACTGGATCTCTGTTCTTGATTCTCCTTATTGATCTTAGATATTGATCTCTAGTTATTGATCTCTACTTAGTGAATCTCTAGCTTTTGGATTCTCTTGTTATTGATCTTAGTTTATTGACTCTACTTATTGATCTCTGTTTTGATCTTAGTTATTGATATGAGTTATTGAGCTCGAGTGTTTGACTATGACTTATTGATCTCCTAGATATTGATCTCTAGTTATTGATCTCCAAGTTAGTGATCTACCAGTTTATTGATCTCTAGTTATTGATCTCTAGTTATTGATCTCTAGTTATTGATCTCGAGTTATTGATCTCGAGTTATTGATCTCGAGTTATTGATCTCGAGTTATTGATCTCTACTTATTGATCTCTACTTATTGATCTCTAGTTATTGATCTCCAGTTATTGATCTCTAGTTATTGATCTCTAGTTATTGAATCATCGAGGTATTGACTCTCTAGTCTATTGATTCCGAGTTATTGTTCCTTTAGTTACTTGATCATCTAGTTGATGATCTCTATGTTATTGATCTCTAGTTATTGTTCTTTAGTTAATTGCATCCCTTATTATTGGCTCCTTACCTTATTGAACTTGGTTATTGATCTCTAGTTATAGATCTCTAGTTATTAATCTCTAGTTATTGATATCGAGTTATTGATCTCGAGTGATTGATCTCTGCTTATTGATCTCTAGTTATTGATCTCTACTTATTGATCTCTACTTATTGAACTCTGGTTATTGATCTCTAGTTTTAGATCTCTATTATTAATCTCTAATTATTGATATCGGTTATGACTCTTCGAGTTGATTGATCTCTCCTTATTGATCTTCTACTATAGTGAATCTCTACTGTAATGACGATCTAGTTATTGATCTCCAGTTATTGATCTCTAGTTATTGATCTCTAGTTATTGATCTCTAGTTATTGATCTCGAGTTATTGGTCTCTAGTTATTGATCTCTAGTTATTGATCTCTAGTTATTGATCTCTAGTTATTGATCTCTAGTTTTTGATCTCTACTTATTGTATTCTGGTTATTGAGTCATCCTTACTTTATTTGTTCTCTTTCTTATTGAAATACTCGAGTTATTGATTTTAGTTATAGATCTTAGTTCTTAATCTCTTGGTTTTTGATATCGAGTTTTTGATCTCGAAGTGTCTCTGATACTGCTGCTTTATTGATCTCTACTTATTGAACTTTAGTTATTGATATCTAGTGATTGGATTCTCAAGTAATTGAACTTACTTATTGGATCTATAGTTCTGTCTCTCGAGTTATTGATTCGAAGTTATTGATCTAGTGTTATTGATCTCCACGTTTTGATCTCAAATTAGTGATCTTAAGTTATTGCTTCTCGTAGGCTTATTGTCTCGAGCTTATTGATCTCGGGTAATTGATCAGTCTAGTTATAGATCTCTAGTTATGAGCTCTGTTATTGATCTCTACTTATTGATCTCTACTTTATTGATCTCTATCTTACTGATCTCTACTTATTGCATCTCTAGTTATTGATCTTATGTTAGGTTATTCATCCTCTAACTTTATTGACTCTCTAGTTATTGATCTCTAGTTATTGACTCTCTAGTTATTGATATCTACTTGTCTGTATTCTTGACTTATTGTATCTTCTCCTTAATGATCCCTTTCTAAATATTGAACTCTGGTATTGATCTCTAGTATTGATCTCTAGCTATTATTCGCTAGTTAGTTGATCTCGAGTTATCTGATCTCGTGTGATTGATCTCTTTCTGCTTATTGATCTCTACTTATTGATCTCTGTTATTGATCTCTAGTTATTGATATCCTAGTTATTGATCTCTAGTTATTGATCTTCGTGTTATTGTATTCTCGAGTTTATTGATCTCGAGTTATTGATTTCTTAGTATTGACTCTAGTCTTGATCTCTAGTTATGATCTCTTAGTTTATTGGTCTCTAAGTTAATTGATCTCTAGTTTTTGATCTCTGTTATTGATCTCTAGTTATTAATCTCTACTTATTGATCTCATACTTCATTGTTCTCTAGTTATTCGATATCTCCTTATTGATCTCTACATACTGGAACTTGGTTATTGTGATCTCTAGGTATAGATGTCTCGAGTGTATTAATCTCTATTCCATTGATATCGAAGTGTTAATTGGATCTCGAGTTCGCAGAGTGTTATTGATATTGCTTATTTGAATCTCTGACTTATTGTATTCTCTAGTTATGATCTCGTTATGATCTCTGAGTTTATGATCTATAGTTTTTGATCATCGAGTTACTTTGACCTTCGAGTGTTATTCGTTCTCGAGTTATTGATTCTCGAGTTATTGATCTTCGAGTTATTGATCACTACTATTGATCTCCTACTTATTGATTCTCTAGTTTATTGATCTCGATTGTATTGATCTCGAGTTATTGATCTCGTAGTTATTGTATCTCGAGTTATTGACCTCGAGTATTGATCTCGTGTTATTTGATCTTCGAGTTATTGATCTCGAGTTATTGATCTCGAGTTATTGATCTCGAGTTATTGATCTCGAGTTATTGATCTCGAGTTATTGATCTCGAGTTATTGATCTCTAGTATTGATCTTCTGTCTTATTGATCTCTATACTTATTGATCTCTACTTATTGATCTCTACTTATTGATCTCTACTTATTGATCTCTACTTATTGATCTCTACTTATTGATCTCTACTTATTGAACTCTGGTTATTGATCTCTAGTTATTGATCTCTAGTTATTGATCTCGAGTTATTGATCTCGAGTGATTGTGTCTCTGCTTATTGATTCTCTACTTACTTGTTCATAGTTATTGATCACCACGTTATTGATCTCTAGTATTGATCTCTAGTTATTTACCTCTCTAGTTAATTGATCTCTAATGTTATTGATCTCTACGTTTATTGATCTCTAGTTTATTGATCTCTTGTTATTGATCTCTAGTTATTGGTCTTTAGTTATTGATCTCTAAGTTGATTGATCTTACTTATGATCTCTTCTTATTAGATCTCTACTTATTGATCTCTCGTTATTGGTATATAGTTATTGATCTGCTAACTTATTGATCTCTCTCTACTTGTTGATCTCTACTTATTGTTTCTACTTTATTGATTCTTCTAGTTATTGAGCTCGTGTTATGTTCTCGAGTTATTGATCATCGAGTTTTGATCTCGACGGTTATTGATCTAGAGGTCATTGATCTCGAGTTACTGATCTTCGAGTTATTGATTCTCGAGTCATTGGATCTCGAGTTTTATGATCTCGAGTTATTGATCCTCGTGTTATGGTCTCGATTCTTGGCTCGAGTTATTGATCTCGAGTTATTTGATCTCGTGTTAGTGATCCGAGTTATTGATCTCTAATTATGTTCTCTAGTTATTGATCTCTAGCTATTGGATGTCTAGATATTAATCTCCTACTGATTCTCTAATTATATTGATCTTGGTATTGATCTCTAGGGATTGTATCAGTTATTGATCTTCTACTGATTGATATCTTATTATTGATCTCTACTTATTGATCTCTAAAGTTTATTGATCTCTTGTTATTGTTCTCTACTTATAGATTCTTATACTTATTGATTCATCTAGTTTTTGTTCTCTTGTTACCTGATCTCTAGTTATGATCTCTATTATTGATTCTCTAGACTTATTGATCTCTAGATTTATTGATCTCTAGTTATTGATCTCTTGTGTATTGATGCTCTATTATTGATCTTACTTATTGATCTTACTTATTGAACTATGGTTATTGATTCTCTTGTTATAGATCTCTAGTTATTTATCTCTATTTATTGATCTCGTGTTATTGATCTCGAGTGATTGCTCTCTGCTTATTGCTGAATCTCTTATCTTATGTTGTCTCTAGTTTATTGTTCTTAGTTATTGACTCTCTGTTATATGTCTTTAGTTTTGATTTTTTGTTATTGAATCTGGAGTTATTGATCTCGAGTATTGACTCTCATTATTTATGTCACCTACTTATTTGATCTCTAGTATTCTGTTCTCTTAGTTTAATTGATCGCGATGTTATTGATCTTCGAAGTTATGTGATCTTGTTATTGATCTTCTAGTTATTGATCTCTTCGTTTTGATTCTAGTTATTGTCTTCGAGTTATTGATGCTCGAGTTATTGATCTCGAGTTATTAGATCTCTAGTTATTGATCTCTTAGTTTATTGATCTCTAGTTACTGATCTCAGAGTTATTTGATCTCGAGTTATTGATCTCCACTTTATTGATGTCTTACTTATTGATCCTCTAGTTATTGTTATCTAGTTTATCGATTCTTCGTAGTTATTGATCTCGAGTTATTGATCTCGAGTTAATTGAATCTCGGTGTGTGATTATGTCTCTGCTTTTGATCTCTAACGTTATGATCTTAGTTATTGATCTCCAGTTATTGATTTCTAGTTTATTGATCTCTAGTTATTTGATCTCTAGTCAGTTATTTATCTCTAGTTATTGAATCTCTAGTTATTGATCTCTAGTTATTGATCTCTAGTGTATTGATCTCGAAGTATTTGGTCTTTAGTTATTGAGTCTCTCGTTAATGATCTCTACGTATTGATCTCTTCTATTTGATCTCTACTTATTGATCTTAGTTATTGATCTATAGAATTGTTCTCTTACTTTTTGATTCTTACTTATTGTTATTCTACTTATTGATTCTCTACTTGATTGATCCTCTAGTTATTGAATCTCGAGTTATTTATTGATCTCGAGTTATTGTATCTCGAGTTATTGATCATCGAGTTTATGATTCGAGTTATTGATCTCGTGTTTTGACTCTTTTTATTCGAGTTATTGATCTCGAGTTATGATCTCGAAGTTATTTGATCTCGAGTTATGTGATCTCGAGTTTATTGGTCGAAGTTATTGAGAGTCTCGAGTTATTGATCTCGATGTTATGATTCTCGAGTTATTGATCATCGAGTTATTGATCCGAGTTATTGGATCTCGTGTTTAATTGATCTCTACTTATTGATCACTGAGTTATTGATTCTCTAGTAGTTGATGTCTTGATATCTAATCTCATTTGATTCTATAATTAGATTGATCTCTGGTTAAGTTATCTAGGTATTGGATCAATAGTTATTGATATCTACTTATTGATCTCTACTTATTGATCTATTACTTTTTGATCTCCTACTTATTGATCTTATTACTGAGCTTTCTTGTTATTGTTCTCTTACTTATTTGATCTTACTAATTGACTCTCTAGTTACTGATCTTAGTTATGATCTCTACTTATTGATCTCTACTTATATGTTCTCTAGTTATTGATCTCTAGTTAGTGATCTCTAGTTATTGGATCTCTATTATTTTTTTGATCTCTACTTATTGAAATGTGGTTATTGTCTCTTAGTATTGATTCTTAGTCTATTACATCCTTATTTTATTGAAATCTCGAGTTTATTGATCTCGACGTGACTTGATCTTGGCTTATTGATCTCTACTTATGATTCTTAGTTATTGATCTCTAGTTATTGATCTCTAGTTATTTGATCTCTGTTATGGATCTCTTGTTAGATTGATTCTGAGTTTATTGAATCTCGGAGTTATTGTATCTCCACGTATTGATGTTACTTATTGGATCTCTAGTTATTGATCTCGAGTTATGATCTCGAGTTATGATCTTCGTTATTGATCTCTATGTATTGATCTGCTAGTTAGTTGTATCTGAGTTTTTGATACTCTAGTTATGCTCTCTTACTTGATTGAGTCTCTTATGCATATTGATCTCTAATTTATTGATTCTAGTTTATTGATCTTTTAGTTTTTGATCTCTATACTCTATTGTTCGCTGGTCTTGATCTCTAGTTTATTGATCTATAGTTATTGTCTCTAGTTATGGATCTCTAGTTAGTTGTAATCTTACTTATTGATCTCTACTTATTGATCGTCTACTTATTTGATCTCTTCCTTACTTGAACTTGGTTATTTGACTAGCTCTAGGTATTGATCTCTAGTTATTGGATCTCTATTGATTGATGTCTCTAGTTATTGATCTCTACTTATTGATCTCTACTTATTGAAATCTGGTTAATTGATCTTAGTGTTATAGATCTCTAGTTATTATTACCTCTGTTATTGATATCGAAGTTATTGATCTCGAGTGATTGATCTATGCTTATTGATCTCTACTTAAGTTGATCTCTAGATAATTGGATATCAGTATAATTGTCTCTAGTTATTTGATCTCTAGTTATGATCTCGTAGTTATATGACCGCGAAGTTATATTGTCTCGGTTATTGACTCTCGAGTTATGATCATACTTATGATCAACTACTTATGATCTCTACTTATTGATTCTCATAGTTAATGATCTCGGAGTTATTGTATTCCTCGAGTTATTGATCTCGAGTTATTGATCTCGAGTTATTGATCTCGAGTTATTGATCTCGAGTTATTGATCTCGAGTTATTGATCTCGAGTTATTGATCTCTCGAGTGTATTGATCTCTATTATTGATCTCACTAGTTATTGATCTTGTTATTGTATCTCTAATTATTGGTTTCTACTTATTGATCTTCTTATAGGTATCAGCTCTTGTTCATTGATCTCCTACTTATTGATCTCTGTACTTATTGATCCTCTACCTTATTGATTCTCTACTTATTGATCTCTTACTTACTTGAAACTCCTGGTTTATTGATATCTAGTTATTGATCCTTAGTTATTAATATCTAGTATTGATCTCGAGTTATTGATCCGACGTGATTGATCTTGCTTATTGATCTTCTACTTATTGATCTTAGTTATTGATATTCTTCCAGTTATTGATCTCTGGTATTGATTCTAGAGTTATTGATCTCTAGTTATTTATCTCTAGTTATCGATCTCTAGTTATTGATCTCTTGTTATTTGGATCTCTAGCTAGTTTTGATCTTAGTTATTGATTCTCGAGTTATTGGTCTTGTTATTGATTCTAGTTATTGATCTCTACTAATTGATCTCTTCTTATAGTTCTACTACTTATTGATCATCTGTTAGTTGAATCTCTACTTTGATCTCTACTTATTGATCTTTAATTATTGATCTCTATTCATTGATCTCTAGTTATTGATCTGAGTTATTGATTCTCGAGTTTATTGAATCTCGAGGTATTGATTCTCGACGGGTAATGATCTCGACGTAATGATTCTCGAGTTTTGTTGATTCTCGAGTTATTGATCTCGAGTTATTGATCTCGGTTATTGCTCTCGAGTTATTGATCTCGATCTATTTGGTGCTCGAGTTATTGATCTCGAGTTATTGATCTCGAGTTATTGATCTCGAGTTATTGATCTCGAGTTATTGATCTCTACTTATTGATCTCTAGTTATTGATCTCTAGCTATTGATGTCTAGATATTAATCTCTACTGATCTCTAATTATTGATCTCTGGTTATTGATCTCTAGGTATTGATCACTAGTTATTGATCTCTACTTATTGATCTCTAATTTATATGTCATCTACTTATTGATTCTCATACTTATTGATCTCTAGTTATTGATCTCTTGTTATTGTTCTCTACTTATTGATCTCTACTTATTGATCTCTAGTTATTGATCTCTAGTTACTGATCTCTAGTTATTGATCTCTACTTATTGATCTCTACTTATTGATCTCTACTTATTGAACTCTGGTTATTGATCTCTAGTTATAGATCTCTAGTTATTAATCTCTATTTATTGATCTAGAGTTATTGATTTCGAGTGATTGATCTCTGCGTATTGAATCTTCTCTACTTATTGATCTTTGTTTTTTGATCTCTAGTTATTGATCACTAGTTATTTGATTTCTTTCTAAGTTATTGATCATCTTTTTATTGATCTCGGGTTATTGATTCTCGAGTTATTGATCTCGCACTTATTGATGTCTATTATTGATCTTATTTATTGATCTCTGTTATGAATCTAGAGTTATTGATTCTCGAGTTTGATTCTCTACGTTACTTGATTCTCTTAGGGGGGGGGGTTTTATTGAATCTCTAGTATTGATACTCTAGTTATGATCTCGGGGGGGGAAGTTATTGATCTTCGAGTTTATTGATCTCAAGTTATTGATTGCTCTACTTATTGATCTCTACTTATTGATCTCTAGGTTATTGGATCTTTAGTTATTGATCTCTACTTATTGATCGTAGGTAGTGATCTCTAGTTATGATCTCTAGTTATTGATATCTAAGACGTTATTTGAATCTCTACTATTGGATCTCTACTTATTGATCTTACTTCTTGATCTATTCTTATTGAACTCTGGTTATTGATTTGTACGTTAATGATCTACGAGTTATTGATCTCGTAGGTGATTGATCCTCGCTTGTTGCGTTCTTCTACATATTGATCTCTAAGTTACTGCTCTAGGTTATTGATCTCTAATTATTTGATCTCGTGTTATTGATCGTCGAGTTATTGTATCCGCCGAGTTATTTATCTCGGTTTATTTTATACTCGAGTTTTATTGATCTCGAGTTAGTGAATCTCGAGTTATTGATCTATCGAGTTATTGATCTCGAGTTATTGATCTCGAGTTATTTAATCTCTTATTATTGATCTTCACTTATTGATCTCTACTTCTTGTTCTATAGTTATTTATCGCTATCTAGTTATTGTTCTTCTAGTTTTTTGATTTAGTTATTGATCTCTACTTATTGATCTTACTTATTGATCTCTCCTTATTGATCGCTATCTTATTGAACATTCTGGTATATTTGATCTCTTGTTATTGATCTTAGTATTAAATTTTAGTTATTGATCTGGAGTATTGATCTCGGTGATTGATCTCCCGTTATTGATCTTACTTATTGATCTTAGTTATTTGATCTCCAGTTATTGATCTCTAGTTATTGATCTCTAGGTTATGATCTGAGGTTATTGATCTCGAAGTTTAGTAATGATTCTCGAGTATTGATCTCTAGTTATTGTTCTTAGTTAGATTGATCCTAGTTATTGATCTTTTAGTATTGATCTCTAGCTATGGGTCTTAGGTTATTGGTCGTCTGTTATTGAGTTCTCTGAGTTATTGATCGCTCTATTATTGAATCTCTAGTTATTGATCTCTACTTATTGAATCTCTATTATTGATCTTACTTAGTATGAACTCTGGTTATTGATCTTATAGTTATAGATCTGCTAGTTAGTTAATCCTAGTTAGTTGATATCGTGTTATAGATCTCGAGGTTTGATCTGGCACCCTTGCCCTGATTGTATCTTTCTTATTGAATCTCATAGTTTTTTAATCTTCAGTTTTGTTATATTAGTTATGTTGATCTCTATTTAGTGATTCGAGTTATTGATTCGAGTTATTGATCCTCGAGTTTTGATTCTCAGAGTTTTTGATACTCGAGTTTTTGATCTCGCGTTATTTGTATCTCGAGTTATTGTCTCGAGTTATTGATCTTAGTTTTTGATCTTCTTGTTTAGTGATCATTAGATATTGATCTCTACTTATTATGATCTCTACTTATTGATCTTCAGACCTTATTGTCTCTAGTTATTGATCTCTACTTATATCTTCTATGTTTTTAGATTCTCTAGATATTTGACTCTATACTTAATTGTCTCTACTTATTGATCTCTACTTATTGATCTCTAATTATGGATAAAACTTCTGGTTATTGATATTCTAGTTATTGATCTTCTACTTATTGATCTCGGATAGTTATTGATCTCGAGTGATCTGTCTTGATATTTGATCTCTACTTATTGATCATCTAGGTTATTGATCTCGTTAGTGATCTTTGGTTATTGATCTCTGTAGTTATTGATCTCTGAGTTATTAGCGAATATTGAGCTCTAGTTATTGATTCGAGTTTTGATGCTCCTAGTGTATTTGTTATCCTAGTTTATTTGTTGTCTCTAGTTATTAGTATGCTCTAGTATTGATCTCTGAGGTTATTAGGTGTATTTCGTGCATAGTTAGTTAGAATGATTCATGTGTGGTCATACATGTTGTGTGTGGTTAGAGTCAGCGTGATCTTAGTTATTGATCACGCTACTGCTTATTGGATCTCTATTTATAGATCTTTCTACTTATTGATTCAATGCTATGTTATATGTTCATATAGTTATTGTATTACATTATTTGTTCCTTACCTTTATTGATCATCTAGTTATTTGATCGTATTAGTTGTTGTTTTCGTGTTAGAAAATGTAGATCGCACGAGTTTTACTGATCTCGAGTTACCTGATCTCGAGTTGTATGATCTCTCAGGTTATTGATCCTCGGAGTTTAGTGCATTTCGAGTTACTGATCTCGATGTTATTCTAGAGTCTAGTGTCAGTGATATGTATTCTCGAGTTTTATTGTTCTCGAGTTATTGACTCTCGAGATTATTGATTTCTCGGAGTTATGTGGTCTCGAGTATTGGTCTCGAGTTATTGTCTCGAGTTATGGGTATCGATTATTGATTCTGAGTTATTGTATCTCGAGGTTTCTGATCTCGAGTATTGATCTCACGATTTATTGATCTCCGAGTCTATCTCGATCTACGAGTTTTTTCCGATCCTCGCCAGTTATTGATCTACGAGTTATTGATCTCTACTTATTTGATCTCTAGTTTTTGATCTCTAGCTTTTTGATGCCTTCTAGTTATTGATCTCTATTTATGATTCTATAATTATTGCATCTTGGTTTCTTGTTTCTCGTCTGTAGCTGATCTCTAGTTATTGATCTTGTACTATTGATCTCTACTTATTGATCTCTATTGTATTGTCTCTACTTATTGTTCTCTTGTTATTGTTCTCTAATATTGGTCTCGA
This sequence comes from Cherax quadricarinatus, assembly GCF_026875155.1. Classification (NCBI taxonomy): domain Eukaryota; kingdom Metazoa; phylum Arthropoda; class Malacostraca; order Decapoda; family Parastacidae; genus Cherax; species Cherax quadricarinatus. Next base: position 46,260,882 of record NC_069415.1, read on the forward strand.
GTGATGATCTCTGCATATTGATCTCTAGTTAATGATCTATAGTATTGATCTCTATTATTGATCTCTAGTTATTGATCTCTAGTTATTGAACTTCGAGTATTGATCCTCGAGTTATTGAAACCTCGAGTTATTGAGATCTCGAAGTAATTGATCATCGAGTTTTGATCACGAGTTATATGATCTCGAGTTATTGATCATCGATTATTGATCTCGAGTTATTGGTCTCGAGTTATTTGTCTCTAGTTATTGATCTCGATTTATTTATCTCGAGTTATTTATCTCGAGTTATAGATCTCGAGTTATTGATCTCTAGTTATTGATCTCTAGTTATAGATCTCTAGTTATTGATCTCTAGTTATTGATCTCGAGTTATTTATCTCGAGTTATAGATCTCGAGTTATTGATCTCTAGTTATTGATCTCTAGTTATTGATCTCTAGTTATTGATCTCTAGTTATTGATCTCTAGTTATTGATATCTAGTTATTGATCTCGAGTTATTTATCTCGAGTTATAGATCTCTAGTTATTGATCTCTAGTTATTGATCTCTACTTATTGATCTCTACTTATTGATCTCGAGTTATTGATCTGATTCCACAAATTCCATTTTTTTTCTTTTTGCTTTTAGAAATTTGTGTAAAATTTCAGACTTACACTTTCTCAGGTTAAACTTATTGAGTGACAAGCTTTTTGCAGAATACATCATCGTTATTGTACTGAAGCTGATCAAAAACATTTTTTAGTTACTGAATCTAAATTAATGTCACTATTTATTCTATAAAATCGTCAAACTGGAGCTTAAACCCCAATAACAGAGTGAAACTTGTGTTCAGGGAGCCACACCAGTGGTGAAAATTTTTTTGAAAAAGGCCCCCCCCAAAATTTTTTTTTTTTTTATAAAAAAAAAATAGGCATTTCTCCAGTTTTGCCATGGAATCCAACTCTTTATTTTTTAACTAATTATTATATTGACATATTTGCCCACATGCACCCAAAATTAATGTGCACAATACTGGCCCTGAGATGCATCAGCCATTAAATACTGAAGTTCAGAAGAGGTAAACTGAACATTTATTTAACGTGAGTTAACGAGGATAAAATTTTCACATTATTTTTCACACTTCTGTCATTTTATCACCCGCACACTTTAATTTTCCTCTGTCATCGTCGAATTGGGAAGCACTTCTTTTCGAACGTCTGAAGCTACACGACTGAGAGTTTTGGAAGTTGTTCGAGTCATTCCAAGGTACTGGACACAGGGAAGGTAAGCAGTGCCAGGAATTTGGTCCTCATTACCTTACGCAAGTATTGAAATGAAAATTTAGAAAGATTGAATGAAGCAATCTCGATATCTGAGAACGAAAGCTGAAAATTGAAAAAGAATTCTGGTAACTCTTAAAAAGTTTCCCTTTGGGGATTAATAAAATAATAATAATAATAATAATAATTATAATAAATAATTATTATTATTATTATTATTATTATTATTATTATTATTATTATTTATTTTATTTTCCAGTTAGACAAATCTGAAATAAATGTTTCTTACTTGGAAAAGTCCATAGTTTTGTCAGAATTCACCATGGAACTGTTGTGCGCCACTAACATGGAACTGTTGTGCGCCACTAACATCACTCTCTCTCGTTTATAAATTAGAGATACCTACATCAGTTTAATTTTTCATATTTCGTATTTCTTCAAACTAGGTATCGAAACTTTCCTCATTAATATACCTGAACGGGTTGTACAGCGTAATAAGTTATTCTCCTATTTATTGCATCCCGTTCCGAGGCGGAGCGTGGACGAACAGCTGAATTATATCTTTCCAAGGCTCTGCAAGTAGTATATTGCCACCAGGGTGCTGAGCCGCGGAGCTGGGAAGAGGCCTCAGTATGGGAGAGATGCAACCCCCATCTCAGTACTATTTTCAATAGTTTAATACCAGCTTACCGTCATGATTAGGTGTTTCAGTCAATCTCATTCCCAAGTGCTGTGTTAAACACACTCGTTAATGGCTGACTAAGCTCCATCTTGCATTCCTTAAGTACCCTGGAAAACAACTCGTCGGACCCCGGGGAGTTATTTTGCTTCAGTTTGTCTATCTGTTTGATAACCATGTCCCTCGTGACAGTAATATTAGTTAATTTGAATTCATCAGGAACTGAATGGTTATTAATTTCTGGAATATCATTTATGTCTTCCTGTGTAAAAACTGACAAAAAATAGTCATTAAATAAGGAACACATTTCCAGTTCGTTATCCGTCAGCTGTCCATTCCCAATTTTCAGAGGTCCTACCTTTTCCTTCACCTTCGTCCTATACACTTGAAAGAACCCTTTTGGATTCGTCTTTGATTCACTAGCAACTCGAATTTTATAGTCACGTCTAGCCTTTCTAATCCCCTTATTTACGTCTCTTTTAAGCTGAACATATTGGTCAGTAAGGTTAACCTCTCCTCTTCTGATGCGCCTATAAATTCCCCTTTTCTCCCCCAATAGATGCTTTAGCCTACTGTTGACCCATTTGGGATCGTTATTATTAGACCTAATTTCTCTCTGGGGAATGTATATACTCTGAGCACGGTGTACATTATTAAGAAAAAATCATAAAAGCAGATCCCTTCATAATCATAAGTATGATCATCGTCAATAAAATCATTAGCTAGATAATCCAAATCGAGATTAGACAGGTGTTCCCTAAGTCCACTATAATCGGCAGAACGAAAATCAAGGATTTTTTTACCGTATTACCATTATTCTTGTATTCCCAGTTAATGTTAAAAGTGATGGATTTGTGATCACTTGCGCCAAGCTCTTCAGTGATCTCCAGATTATTTACGAGTGTTTCCTTATTTGACAAGGCTAGGTCGAGCAAATTATTACCCCTGGTAAGCTCTGTTACACACTGCTTCAGAAAAGAGTCCTGAACTGTTTCCATAAAGTCACTAGACTCCAGATTACCTGTCAAAGAAGTTCAATCAATCTGACTGAAGTTAAAATCCACTACTATCGCTACGTTAGTGTGTCTAGAAGCCCTAACAATTTCGTCCCAAAGAAGTCTCCTTCTATCGTGATCCAAGCCTGGAGGTCGGTATATTACACCTAGAATTAGTTTTTCTTGACCTTCTACAAACTCTACCCAAACAGATTCTGTTAGTAATCCATCTATTATATACCTGTTTTTATGCAAAAATTAATATTTTCTTGTACATATAATGCAACTTCTCTCTCCTTCCCATTACATCTATCCACATGGAACAACTTAAACCTTTGAATATTAAACTCAGCAATCATATCACGACTCTTTAAATCATACCACGTTTCAGTTATTGCAATGACATCAAAGTTCCCAGCACATGCTACCAAACGTAATTCATTAATCTTATTTCTTGCACTTAGACTGTTAGCATAAAATACCATCATATGTTTTTTTCTTCTACACAATTTTCCTATTCGCCTTTATTTTCACACAATTTCTGAAATTGCCGTTATCCAGCGTTACTCCATGACGGTTATTATTAAGATTCATAATATCAAAACCTAAGTAAATATATCCATACTCATTTTTCATTTATAAACCCATACTGCTAACTAATCCTAGTTTAATGCCCTAACAACCCCCTCAACTGAGCTAGCAAGAAAACCCACACCTGCCCTGGATAAGTGAACCCCATCCCTGGCATACATGTCATTTCGGCCATAGAAGTTGTCCCAGTTGTCAATGAATGGTATTGCATTATCCTTACAGTGTTCATCCAGCCAACAATTAATATCAATTGCTCTGGACAACCATTCATTTCCAACACCCCTTCTTGACAAAATGCCACATATAACAAGGTGCCCCCCTTCTTCCTAATTATGTCTATTGCTGTTCTGAACCTTCTAACTAAATCCTCACTTCTACGCTTGCCTACATCATTGCCTCCAGCACTGAGGCAGATAATAGGATTGATTCCATTACCGTTCATGATGTTGTCAAGCCAGCTAACAATATCTTCCATCCCAGCCCCAGGAAAGCAAACCCTCTGTCTCCTACTTCTATCCTTCAAGCAGAAGGCCCTATCCATATACCTAACTTGGCGATCCCCAACAATAGTAATATTTTTACCTTCCTTGGCGTCAATCGTCGTAATGTTCCCAGAAGTCGACTCACATTTGTCGGGTAGCATGGAGAATGCATAAGATGTTTCCACAACAGTTTCCACAGGAGTCTCTTCTTCATCGTTTCTACCTTTCCATTCGTCTTCTTGATCATCAGCTTCATTCCATGCTGTCCAGCCACTGTCCAGGTTCCCTTCTTGACCTGAGGACTCACAATAGGAGGACTACTACGAATCCTCTTGTTTTCCTCAGTCAATCACCGTATCTATCTTTGCTACCCTCAATTCCTCCTTAAGCTGCTGGTAAAGTTGCCCAATGGAGGGTATCTTGGTTCAGTCCACAGTAAAGCTTTTGAGGCTGTTGATCACGATAAAGTATTTGATATTGTTTATTTAGATTTTAGTAAGGTTTTTGATAGAGTACCGCACCAAAGACTGTTAAAGAAACTGGCAGCTCATGGCATTGGGGAAAAAGTGCTCTCATGGATCGAGTTATGGCTCAGAGACAGGAAGCAGAGAGTGTGCATAAATGGGGTTAAATCCGAGTGGGGATCTGTAACAAGTGGCGTTCCACAGGGATCAGTCTTGAGCCCGTTATTGTTTATAATATATATCAATGATCTTGATGAGGGAATTACTATTGAAATGAGCAGATTCGCCGATGACAAAAAGATAGGTAGGATAATTGATTCAAACGTAGATGTCAGGGAACTTCAAGAGGATTTAGACAAACTCAGTACCTGGTCAGAAAAGTGGCAGATGCAGTTCAGTGTAGATAAATGTAAGGTTCTGAAGCTCGGGAGTGTCCATAACCCTAGCACTTATAAGTTAAATGATGTAGAACATAGCCATACAGATTGCGAAAAGGACTTGGGGGTTATGATAAGCAGTAACCTTAAACCAAGACAACAGTGCCTAAATGTACGTAATAAGGCCAACAGATTACATAAGAACATAAGAACATAATAAAGGAGGAACACTGCAGCAGGCCTGTTGGCCCATACTAGGCAGGTCCTTTACAATTCATCCCACTAACAAAACATTTGCCCAAACCAATTTTCAATGCTACCCAAGAAATAAGCTCTGATATGCAAGTCCCACTCAAATCCAACCCCTCACTCATGCATTTATCCAACCTAAATTTGAAACTACCCAAAGCCCTAGCCTCAATAACCCAACTAGGTAGACTGTTCCACTCATCAACTACCCTATTTCCAAACCAATACTTTCCTACATCCTTTCTAAATCTAAACTTCTCTAATTTAAATCTATTACTGCGGGTTCTCTCTTGGAGAGACATCCTCAAGACCTTATTAATATTCTCTTTATTAATACCCATCTTCCACTTATACACTTCGATCATGTCTCCCCTCATTCTTCTTCTAACAAGTGAATGTAATTTAAGAGTCTTCAATCTTTCTTCATAGGGAAGATTTCTAATGCTATGTATTAATTTAGTCATTCTACGCTGAATGTTTTCTAGCGAATTTATATCCATTCTGTTATATGGAGACCAGAACTGAGCTGCATAATCTAGGTGAGGCCTTACTAATGATGTATAAAGCTGCAGTATGACCTCTGGACCTCTGTTGCTTACACTTCTTGATATAAATCCCAATAATCTATTTGCCTTATTACGTACGCTTAGGCATTGCTGTCTTGGTTTAAGGTTGCTGTTGGTTTAAAAAGACACGTAAGCAAACACTATGACATATTTATTAGAAAACGTTTCGGTCCTGGAACCTTGATCACTTCTAACATACAGAGGTAGAAAGACAATATATATATAGGCGGAGAGTTAGGTGTGAGTGACGCACGTGACCTGAGGAATGTCATGTTGTGATGAGGACGGGTAGACGATGAAATCATGTGACTCCTGTGTTGTTGGGTTGGTGGTGCTTAAGTATCATGTACGCCAATGTTTTTGAAATTTTGTAGTTTCCAGTGTTGCGTTCTATAGTGTCGGTGACGGCGATTAGTGAGGCTTCTAGGCACCGTCGGCGTCTGAGGTCTGGTTCGGTGAGAACGAGTTGTGCCTCATTCCAGTTCATCAAATGCCCCGTGGAGTCTCTGTGGAGGACACAGGCGTACCTTACATCGTCTCTGTTAGAGGCATTTCGATGCTCATTCAGGCGGACTGCAAGATCTCTGCCTGTCTCGCCTACATATTTCTTGGGACAGAACCCACAGGGGATAGTGTAGACGCCTGCTGTAGAAGTTAGAGGTGTGGGGCTGCGTTTCGTTGTGAGGTCTGCAATCTCTGATGAAGAAAAATGGGAACTGAAGACGTGTAAAGGCTTGTGCATTCTTCTTCTCCAGCCCTTGTTTTCTAGAAGAAGAATTCACTTACATAACACAAGCCTTTACACGTCTTCAGTTCCCATCTTTCTTTATCCGAGATTGCAGACTCAAGGCACAAGCTATCCTCAACAAACCGCCCATGGAACAGCCCCCTAAGCAGTTCATAGTACTCCCATGTGGTGATGTTGCCACGAATACTCGCCGGGCACTTGCTATGAGTAACATCAACGTTTCCACCATAAACACATCATCTATCAAAGACCTCACTACGAAACGCAGCCCCACACCTCTAACTTCTACAGCAGGCGTCTACACTATCCCCTGTGGATTCTGTCCCAAGAAATGTGTAGGCGAGACAGGCAGAGATCTTGCAGTCCGCCTGAATGAGCATCGAAATGCCTCTAACAGAGACGATGTAAAGTACGCCTGTGTCCTCCACAGAGACTCCACGGGGCATTTGATGGACTGGAATGAGGCACAACTCGTTCTCACCGAACCAGACCTCAGAAGCCGACGGTGCCTAGAAGCCTCACTAATCGCCGTCACCGACACTATAGAACGCAACACTGGAAACTACAAAATTTCAAAAACATTGGCATACATGATACTTAAGCACCACCAACCCAACAACACAGGAGTCAAATGATTTCATCGTCTACCCGTCCTCATCACAACATGACATTCCTCAGGTCACGTGCGTCACTCACACCTAACTCTCCGCCTATATATATAATGTCTTTCTACCTCTGTATGTTAGAAGTGATCAAGGTCCCAGGACCGAAACGTTTTCTAATAAATATGTCATAGTGTTTGCTTACGTGTCTTTCTAAACCAACTTGTCGATATTTATTACCAAGGTTGCTGCTCACCATAACCCCCCAAGTCCTTTTCACAATCTGTATGGCTAAGTTCTACATTATTTAACTTATAAGTGCTATGGTTATTGGCACTCCCGAGCTTCAGAACCTTGCATTTATCTACATTGAACTGTATCTGCCACTTTTCTGACCTAGAATAGAGTTTGTCTAAATCCTCCTGAAGTTCCCTAACATCTACGTTTGAACCAATTATCCTACCTATCTTTGTGTCATCGGCGAATTTGCTCATATCACTAGTAATACCCTCATCAAGGTCATTGATATATATTATAAACAACAACGGGCCTAAGACTGATCCATGTGGTACGCCACTTGTTACAGATCCCCACTCGGATTTAATCCCATTTATGGACACTCTCTGCTTCCTGTCTGTGAGCCACGACACGATCCACGAGAGCACTTTTCCCCCAATGCCATGAGCTGCCACTTTCTTTAACAGTCTTTGGTGTGGAACTCTATCAAAAGCCTTACTAAGCCTACTAAGCCTACTATCATACTTCCATTCAATGCTAAATGTAATTGATTTGTGGTCGCTAGCACCCAGTTCCTCTGAAATTTCTAAATTATTAACAAGGGATTCATTGTTTGCCAGAACTAAGTCAAGCAGGTTATTTCCCCTTGTAGGTTCTGTCACAAACTGCTTCAAAAAACAATCCTGAACTACTGCTAAGAAGTCGTATGATTCTAAATTCCCACTCAAGAAATTCCAATCAATATGACTAAAGTTAAAGTCTCCTGGAATTACTACATTATCGTGCCTTGTGGCCTTAACAATTTCCTCCCATAGTAGTCTCCCTTGGTCCCTATCTAAGTTTGGGGGACGGCACATCACACCTAAAATAAATTTTTCATGCCCCTCTGAAAATTCTATCCAAACAGACTCTGTATGTGTTACTTCAGACTTAATATCCGTTTTTATGCAACAGTTCAAGCGATCTCGGACATACAATGCCACCCCACCCCCCTTCCCGATACTTCTATCTACTTAGAACAATTTAAAACCCTGAATGTGACATTCCGCAGGCATGTAACGACTTTTTGAATTAAACCACGTCTCAGTTGCACTAGCAACTAATCTCAACTTATCAATCTTATTCCTAGCACTACGGCTATTAGCATAATATACATTGAAAGACTCTCCTTTCTCTTTATCCTTCCTGCTCATTTTTGTTTTTCTACTAAACCTATAACTGTCCTTATCACCCAGTGTCACTGGCTTTTCAATATCTACCTCATTCTGCTTATTTCTAGTTCCCCTAGAACTCATAATATTACTACACTGCGGCTTCACTCTTTTCCTGTCAAAACCCATACCACTAACTATTCCTAGTTTAAAGTCCTAACAGCTCCCTCCACAGCAGTTGCCAGTGCCCCCGCCCCAGACCTAGATAAGTGAACCCCATCCCTGGCATACATGTCATTTCTGCCATAGAAGAGGTCCCAGTTGTCAATGAATGTTACCGCATTTTCCTTACAGTATTTGTCCAGCCAGCAATTGACACCAATTGCTCTGTACAACCATTCATTTCTAACTCCTCTCCTTGGCAAAATAGCACATATGACAGGGTTCCCACCCTTCCTCCTAATTATCTCTATTGCTGACCTATACCTGCTAATCTGGTCCTCACTCCTACGTCTGCCAACATCGTTGCCTCCAGCACTGAGTCAGATAATAAGACTGCTCCCATTACCTCTCTTGATGTCATCTAGACGGCTAACAATATCCTCCATCCCAGCTCCAGGAAAGCAAACCCTCTGTCTCCTACTCCTGTCCTTCAAGCAGAACGCCCTATCCATATACCTAACTTGGCTATCCTCAACTTCAAAAATACTCTTACTTTCCTTGGTGTCGTTCGTCGTGACGTTCTTAGTAGTCGACTCACATTCGTCGGGTAGCACTGAGAATGCATTAGATGTTTCCACAACAGTCTCTTTCTTCTTCATCGTTTCTACCTTTCCATTCGTCTTCTTGATCGTCAACTTCGTTATATGCTGTCCAGCCACTGACCAGTTTCCCTTCTTGACCTGAGGACTCAAAGCAGGAGGACTACTACTAATCTTCTTGTTTTCCTCGGTCAATCGCCAAATCTCCATCTTCGCCATCCTCAATTCTTCCTTAAACTGTTGGTAAAGTTTCTCGATGGAGGGCATCTTGGTTCAGTCCGTAGAGAGCACACTCGACACGTCCTCACTGAGCTAAGTACAGGTCACCTCTGATATATTTGTCCAATCTCTTTTTAAAGCTACCCAAGGACCTAGCCTCGATCACCCTACTGGGAAGTTTGTTCCATGCATCCACAACTCTGTTAGAAAACCAGTACTTACCTATGTCCTTTCTAAATCTAAATTTTTCCAACTTAAATCTATTATTTCTGGTTCTTACCTGGTTCGACACCCTCAGTACTTTATTAATATCTCCTTTGTTTATGCCCGTCATCCACTTATACACTTCAATGATATCTCCCTTCATTCTACGTCTCTCCAGAGAGTGGAGATTTAAGGCTTTAAGTCTATATTCATACGGGAGATTCCTTACACAGTAAATCATATATATCAAGGTCATTGATATATATTATAAACAACAACAGGCCTAAGACTGATCCCTGTGGAACGCCACTTGTTTCAGATCCCCACTCGGATTTAATCACATTTAAGCATACTCTCTGCTTCCTATTAGTGAGCCATGACTCGATCCATGACAGCACTTTTTCCCCGATGCCATGAGCTGCCACTTTCTTTAACAGTCTTTGGAGCGGAACTCATCAAAAGCCTTACTAAAATCCAAGTAAATAATATCAAATTCTTTATCGTGATCAACAGCCTCAAAAGCTTTACTGAAGAAAGTTAATAAATTAGACAAGAGCGGCCTCTCGTGAATCCATGCTGAGTATCATTAATCAAGCTATGCTTATCGAGATGGCTTCTTATAATTTGAGCTATAATTGACTCTAGTAATTTGCCTACAATTGAGGTCAGGCTTATTGGGCGGTAATTTGACGGTAACGACTTGTCCCCTGCTTTAAAAATAGGAATTACATTAGCCATCTTCCACATATCAGACACTATACCTGTTTGAAGAGATAAATTAAAAATATTAGTTAATGGTTCACAGAGTTTCATTTTGCATTCCTTAAGAACCCTTGAAAAAAGCTCATCAGGACCAGGCGACTTATTTTGCTTCAGTCTGTCTATCTGCTTCACAACCATTTCACTAGTGACTGTGATGTTACATAATTTATTTTCTTCAGGCCCACTATAAAAATTAATTACTGGAATATTATTAGTGTCTTCCTGTGTAAAAACCGAGAGAAAATAATTACTTAAAATCGAGCACATTTCATTCTCCTTGTCAGTAAGATGCCCATAGTTATTTTTAAGGGGACCTATCTTATCTCTAACTTTTGTTCTATAGACCTGGAAAAAACCCTTTGGGTCAGTTTTCGAATCCATAGCAACTTTAATTTCATAGTCCCTTTTAGCTTTTCTGATCCCCTTTTTAATGTCCCTCTTAATCTCAATATACTGATTCATAAGATGACCCTCACCTCTTTTCCCACGCCAATAAATTCCCTTCTTATGCCCTAGTAGATATTTCAGCCTATTATTCATCCATTTTGGGTCATTTCTATTTGATCTAATTTCTTTATACGGGATAAATGTTCTTTGAGCAGCATGTATAGTGTTCAGAAAACTGACATATTGATAGCTCACTTCGTTACCCCAGTCAACAGATGATAAGTGTTCTCTAAGCCCATCGTAATCTGCTAAGCGAAAATCTGGGACTGTTACTGAGTTATCCCTACTATTATACTTCCATTCAATGCTAAATGTAATTGATTTGTGGTCGCTAGCACCCAGTTCCTCTGAAATTTCTAAATTATTAACAAGGGATTCATTGTTTGCCAGAACTAAGTCAAGCAGGTTATTTCCCCTTGTAGGTTCTGTCACAAACTGCTTCAAAAACCAATCCTGAACTACTTCTAAGAAGTCGTATGATTCTAAATTCCCACTCAAGAAATTCCAATCAATATGACTAAAGTTAAAGTCTCCTAGAATTACTATATTATCGTGCCTTGTGGCCTTAACAATTTCCTCCCATACTAGTCTCCCTTGGTCCCTATCTAAGTTTGGGGGACGGCATATCACACCTAAAATCAATTTTTCATGCCCCTCTGAAAATTCTATCCAGACTCTGTATGTATTACTTCAGACTTAATATCTGTTTTTATGCAACAGTTCAAGCGATCTCGGACATACAATGCCACCCCACCCCCCTTCCCGATACTTTTATCTACTTGGAACAATTTAAAACCCTGATTGTGACATTCCGCAGGAATGTCCCGACTTTTTGAATTAAACCACGTCTCAGTTAAGGCAAATACATCAATGTTACCTGCACTAGCAACTAATCTCAACTCATACATCTTATTCCTAGCACTACGGCTATTAGCATAATATGCATTGAAAGACTCGCCTTTCTCTTTACCCTTTCTGCTCATTTTTGTTTTTCTACTAAACCTATTATGTACTGTCCTTATCACCTAGTGTCACTGGCTTTTCAATATCTACCTCGTTCTGCTTATTACTAGTTCCCCTAGAACTCATAATATTACTACACTGGGACTTCACTGTTTTCCTGCCAAAACCCATACCACTAACTATTCCTAGTTTAAAGTCCTAACAGCTCCCTCCACTGCATTGGCCAGTGCCCCCACTCCAGACCTAGATAAGTGAACCCCATCCCTGGCACACATGTCATTTCTGCCATAGAAGAGGTCCCAGTTGTCAATGAATGTTACCGCATTTTCCTTACAGTATTTGTCCAGCCAGCAACTGACACCAATTGCCCTGGACAGCCATTCATTTCCAACTCCTCTCCTTGGCAAAATACCACATGTGACAGGGTTCCCACCCTTCCTCCTAATTATTTCTATTGCTGACCTATACCTGCTAATCAGGTCCTCAATCAGTTGAGTTAGTTCCAGACTTTGGAACAGAACTTCTCCAGGCTGAGGGTCTGACAACCTCAAATCTACGACTTCAAGGGTGATGGACTGATTACATCGTCTTCACATCTCTACTGCTCCTGCCTACTTTCTGTACTCAACTGAAGAAGCCTACTGTGTAGGCGAAACGTTTTGGAATAAAGTTGCCTAAATGTTGCCTATGTGTCTTATCTACCAACCTGTCGGTATTGTATACCATTTGATAATCAGGTCCTTATTAAAACGACCTCTACCCAAAGCTACCCGTACCCAATGACACCAATCAAACCCAGCCCCTCCCACTCATATATTTGTCCAATATCTTTTTAAAGCTACCCAAGGACCTAGCCTCGATCACCCTACTGGGAAGTTTGTTCCATGCATCCACAACTCTGTTAGAAAACCAGTACTTACCTATGTCCTTTCCAAATCTAAATTTTTCCAACTTAAATCTATTATTTCTGGTTCGTACCTGGTTCGACACCCTCAGTACTTTATTAATATCTCCTTTGTTTATGCCCGTCATCCACTTATACACTTCAATGATATCTTCCTTCATTCTACGTCTCTCCAGAGAGTGGAGATTTAAGGCTTTAAGTCTATCTTCATACGGGAGATTCCTTACACAGTAAATCATACATATTAAGGTCATTGATATATATTATAAACAACAACAGGCCTAAGACTGATCCCTGTAGAACGGCACTTGTTTCAGATCCCCACTCGGATTTAATCCCATTTAAGCATACTTTCTGCTTCCTATTAGTGAGCCATGACTCGATCCATGACAGCACTTTTTTCCCAATGCCATGAGCCACCACTTTCTTTAACAGTCTCTTTTGCGGTACTCTATCAAAAGCCTTACTAAAAAATAAACAATATCGAATTCTTTATCATGATCAACGGCCTCAAAAGCTTTACTGAAGAAGGTTTTTAAAATAGTTAGGCAGGAACGGCCCCTCGTGAATCCATGCTGAGCATCATTAATCAAATTATGCTTATCCAGATGGCTTCTTATAATATCAGCTATAATTGACTCTAGTAATCTGCCTACAGCCATCTTCCACATATCAGACACTACACCTGTTTGAAGAGAAATATTAAAAATATTAGTCAATGGTTCACAAAGTTCCATTTTGCACTTTTTAAGAACCATTGAAAAAAGTTCATCAGGACCCAGAGATTTATTTTGCTTCAATCGGTCTATCTGTTTGATAACCATTTTGCTAGTGACTGTGATATTGCATAACTTATCTTCTTCAGGTCCACTAAAAAACTAATTATTGGGATATTATTATTGTCTTCTTGAGTGAAAACTGAGAGAAAATAAATATTAAAAATCGAGCACATTTCATTCTCCTTGTCAGTAAGATGTCCAGAGTTATTTTTAAGGGGATCTACCTTATCTCTAACTTTTGTTCCATAAACCTGGAAAAAAAAATTTGGGTTAGTTTTCAAATACCTAACAACTTTAATTTCGTAGTCCCGTTTAGCTTTTCTTATCCCCTTTTTTAACGTCCCTCTTAATGTCAATATACTGATTCATAAGATGACCCTCACCTCTTTTCATGCGCCTAAAAATTCCTTTTTCTGTCCTTAAAGATATTCGAGCTCAAAAGCGTTCTCTAAGCCCATTGTAATCTGGTAATCAAAAATCTGGGACCATCTAAATTATCCCTACTATCATGCTTCCATTCAGTGCTAAAGGTAATTGATTTGTGATCACTTGTGCCGAGTTCCTCTGTAATTTCTTAATTATTGACAAGGGTTTCCTTGTACCCAAGGTTTTAGCTTCAATAACCCTACTAGACAGACTGTTCCACGACATCAACTCTCACCTCAACACCCTACAATATCAACTAGTACCTAGCATTACCCAGTACACATCAACGAACACCCCCAGTAGCCTCCAGTATCAACTAGCATCCCAGCAGCAGCCTCTAGTATCAATCAGCACCGAAGGAGCCTCCAATATTATCTAGTACCCCAGCAGCCCCCAGTGTCAACTAGCACCCTAGCAGCTTCCGGTATCAAGTAGCACCCCAGTAGACTCCAATATCAACTAGCCCCCTCAAGCACTCCAGCAGCCTCAAGTGCCTCCTAGCACTTTAACAGCCACAAGTACCGCCCAGCACCCTCCAAAACCTAGGAACGCCAGCATCACCCAGCATCCAAAGCATCACACCACTCTAGCACCTCAAGCATCCCAAGTATCCCAGCACTTTAGCTCCCCATTACCTCTGCAGGCACCTAGCACCCCATCACTCCAGCACTTCAGCACCCCAGCACCTCCCAGCACCCAGTAGGACTCAGCACCCAGCACTCAGCACCCAACATCCCAGTTTCTCCCAGCACCTAGCATCCCAGCACCCTAGCACCCAAGTGCTCAGCACCGCAGCACCTCTTAGCACTAACACCTCCCAGCACCTCCCATAACTACCCAGCATCCAAGCACCACCCAGCAACTCCCAGCACCTTACAGCATAGAGCACCTAACACCCCAACACCCTGAATGTTCCAGCACCTTGAATGTTCCAGCACCCTGAATGTTCCAGCACCCCAGCACCTCAGCACCCAGCACCCCAGCATCCCAGCATCCAGCTCCCAGCACCCAAGCACCCAGCACCCAGCACCCCAGCACCCAGCACCCAACACACCAGTAACCAGCAACCCAGCACTCCAGCATCCAGCAACCCAGCAACCAAGCACCCTAGCACCCAGCACCCTAGCACCCAGCACCCTAGCACCCAGCACCCCAGTAGCCAGCATCCCAGCACCCAACATCCCAGCACTCAGCACCCAAGCACCCCAGCACCCCAGCACCCAGCAACAAGGCACCTCAGCACCTTAGCACCTAGCACCAAACACATCAGTACCCAGCTCCCCAGCACCCCAGCACTCAGCACTCAGCACCCAGCACCCCAGCACCCCAGCATCCAGCAACTCACCACCTTAGCACCCAACACCCCAGTACTCAGCATCCCAGCATCCAGCACCCTAGAACCCAGCACCCAACACCCCAGTACCCAGCACCCAGCACCCCAGCACCCAGCAACCCAGCAGGGAGAATAACTCACAATTGATTACTTTATCATTTTCCCATCTCCTTTATTTTGCGCAGTGGGCGACGAGGCAGGTGAAGCCTGGTCCACCGGTCCAACAGTGCTTCCTTCACCCAGTCCACCAGTGCTTCCCTCACCTGGTCCATCCGTCGCTGGTGATTCCCTCACCCGGTCAATTCGTAACTGGTGCTTCCCTCACCCGGTCCATCCGTCTCTGGGGCTTCTCTCACCCGGTCCATCCGTCTCTGGGGCTTCTCTCACCCGGTCCACCCATCTATTGTTTTCTTTATCCTGGGCCCCTTCATTTCTTCAACCTCGGTCCCTTCCTTTATCTTCGATCCCTTCCTTTATCTTCGGTCCCTTCCTTCCTTCGTCTTTGGTCCCTTCCTTCCTTTATCATCGGTCCCTGCCTTCCTTCTTTTATTCTCGATCCCTTCCTTCTTTCATCTTCGGTCCCTTCATTCATTCATCTTCGGTCCCTTCCTTTCTTTATCCTCGGTCCCTTCTTTATCCTCGACTCCTTCTTTCCTGTATCTTCGAATTCTTTCTTCCATCCTCCATCCTCGGTACATCCTGCAGGGTACACACAGCAGGGTACACACAGCAGGGTACACACAGCAGGGGTAGTTTACTTTGCCTGTGTATTTGTCCACCACTATGTTCAATATTTACAAAGTTAAGATATTAAGTCAGCAATGAAATTATAACTCGATTATATTTTGCCACCGAAGTGGCTAGTTTATTGTGCATCCCATATCCATCCTGTGGACGGCATATGGATCCCAAAAAGGCCTAGGAATTATGCCCCAAAAGGGTGAACAGGGGTACATCTGGATTTATATCTACAGTTCACTTATCTGTTACAAGCAGATTTAGAAAATTTCCCTAATATATCTGGTATCTTATTTTCATTTATAGGATATCTTGACATATCACAAAGATTATTATACTATATCAATATTCCTCAATAAGTGGGCAATTAAGCACATAGTGTTCAGGATAGTGACCATAAGGTTGACCACATATTTCGCATTTGGTTTGATCATCATCTTTGTGTCTCCCAAACTGCCAAAAGTACTTGTAACCAAACCTAAACCTGGTTACTACAACATCAGTCAGTCTTTTCACATTGAAAGTTGCTTCATAAACTTACTTATCTACGTTCATGTTATCGTAGTGGGTTATAGATCTACTCAGGCTTCTAACTTCATTCCTACAACATTTATTTTCACTATTTACTTCTCTCCTAACATTATTCCTAATGCTAGACACAGATACACCAAAGTTATATTCCACATTCTCCTTCAGGGTACTTTTCATGGCTGACATATCAGTTTTATCATGAAGGAGTAATCCAGTGTGTGATAGAATCCAAAACAATTGTACATTAATTCTTTTTCCAGGATTATTAAGTATCAAAACCTGGCTTCTCCAATGAGTATGTTCCTCCCTTAAGTCAATGTGACCTGACCTGACTAGGTTGGGTGCATTGGCTTAAGCCGGTAGGAGACTTGGACCTGCCTCGCATGGGCCAGTAGGCCTTCTGCAGTGTTCCTTCGTTCTTATGTTCTTATGTTCTTATGAGTCATGTGAGTCAAGTCTTCAGTGATGACACAGAATCAGTAATCGTCGTCAAGCTCAGTGTCATAAGTTACCTTTAGCGCCATTAGAATGGCAAACAGTTTAGTTTGCAGTGTAGACGCCCACTTGTAAAATTAATGCTTAACTCAAAGTTCCTCTTCAAGGGCGGCTCCTTGGCGTGGTGAAGAGGCTCTTGGTCTGAGGAATTAGACCTGTCGGTCTCCTTCCTCAGACCGAACCTAATTACCCCCCAATTACCCCTTCCCTATCCCATCCTCCCCTTTTTCCTTTCCTCCTCCTCCTCCCCACCCCTCCCTTTTGCCCTTCCTTTTTGGCCTTTGGGATTTTTCCCACATGCGCGCTAGTTCCTAGGTAGGGGAAAGGGTACCGGAGTCCATCCCATTCCACTGAGGTTCTTGGCGGTGGAGTTTGCCGTGGAATCTGGATCGCCTGGGGATGTCCCGATCCCTCTCCGGTATCCCGGAGGGTGGCTTTGGGTGTCTTTCGGGAGACGGGTGTATCTCTGGAAGCCACCTTTTGGATTCGCGGGGTGGTGGCCGAAGGAGGTATGCTTTGTGGCGGATATCCGGCCGCCCTCTCTTTTGTCCACCGAGGTAGCTCGGCAGATGTGAGGTTGCTATCCTGGATTGCTGGTTTACTGGCATGAAGGGTAGGGTATGGCACGGGTTCCATGCTGCATCTGCGCTACTTGCGGTGCTGAGGTCCTCTTGGGCGCGGAGGGAGATTTCTGGCCCTTTCATTCCTCCTAGGAACTATCCCTCCCCGGTCCTCCCTTTTTTTATTTTTTTTTTCATTTTATTTTATTTTATTCTTTCTTTTTTTCTTAAAAACACAAAGAAAGAAGTAACCTAACCATGGAGTCCCCAGTCCATGACCCCGCTACCCCCGGGCCCCTTATTGTTACCGCACCCAGTTCTGACCTCGCCTCGTCTTTTGGCCACTCTTTGGACACTCCTAAGGCCCCTGTATCTCTTGCTGGTGTTGTTTCGTCACCCACTTCAGGTGACGGGGTTTCGACTGACTCCGTCGATTTTTCTGACCTACGCTCTCCTTTGACTATGCTTCCGGCCTCTCCCTCTTTGGTGCGGCAATTTTCGAATCGCCAGCCCGTCCCACGTCGGAGCAACTCTGGTCCCACTTCTAAACGCCAACGACAATTTCCTGATGATGTTACTTTGTTACCTTCCCATTCTACTCGGAAAAGACCGACACGTCATGCATTCCCTCTCCACACTCAGTTTCGGACCACACGATGGACTTAATTCTTTACTTTAAGACCGACTTCTTCTACTGCCTATCTTTCCGACCATAGTATTGGCAAAGCGCTCCTATGCCATGTTGGTAGAGATATTTCCTTTCATGCTCTTAAGAGTGGTACGTGCATCATCACAGTCCAGAAGGATACCCAAGCACATGATCTTTCTCTTCTTTCACATATTGATACTATTCCTATCACTATCGAAAAACATCATTCCCTCAATTCTTGTAGTGGTACTGTCATTCTGCCCCATACCATAGTCCAACAGAATTTCCAGACATGTGGCAATGACATTCTCAAACAGCTGGAACTCCAAGATCTCCCAATTCTCAAAGTAGACACTTATGTTCTTCCTGCCCGCAGGTGGAGATGATACCCTTGCAATGTGGCTCATTTAACTTTTGACAGCCGTGAACTCCCATCCTCTGTTTATGTAGCAGGACATCGGTTACAAGTTCGAAAGGTGATCCCTACACCGCAACAGTGTAGAAATTGCTGGCGATTTGGCTACCCAGCAAAATATTGCAGATCTATAGCCAAATGCCCAGTCTGTGACGCCGATGACCATTCTAATACGTCTTGCAGTCGACCTCCCTCTTGCCTTAATTGTCACGAGGCTCACCCTTCGTACTCTCGCCGTTGCCAGGTCTACTTGAATGAGCGGGAAATTCGTTGCCTCAAAGAGGCAGAAGGTCTCCCTTATGCTATGGCGGTTTCTCATCTCTGCCTCCAAGGAAGACCACCCCGTGTTTCTTATTCTCGTGTTTCAAAACGTCCCCCCACTTTTAGGGTCCCATCTTCTGCAGCCTCCTCTGTGGTTGACAGTCCCATAGTCACTCCTGATCTAATTCTTTTGCTGTCCTGGGCTCAGATGTCCGTACTTCAACACCTCAGTCTGTTCTCACTTCTTCGTGTTCTCCCTCACAAGCCCTGGTATCGACAAGACCTCGTACGACACCTCCTCCCAATCGTCCCTCTACCTCTCAGAAGTCCAAAAAATCTCCTTTAATCTCTCCTTCCCTTCATCCACCTCCACACTTTACCTTCCTGGATATTTCCCTTTCACTGGCTCTGTTACAAGTGTGGAGGTTTATCCTCCTGCTCGTACTGTGCCTTCCTCCCCTGTCCCCTCCCAAGTTTCTTCCTCTTCTGCCACCTCCCAGGTTTCTGCCTCTTCTGTCCCCTCCCACTCTTCTCCAGTTCCCTCCACCCTTTCGCGCCCCCTACCTTGGTACAGTCCATTACAGTTCTGATCTTTACTCAAACTCCTCCTCCTTCCATCTCCAATGTTGTCTCCCATACGACGTCTCTGAACTCCGAAACACTTGAAGTAATCTCTGAATATATTGCAGAGACCAAACCATCAATGGACACTGATCCACCCTCTGTTCCTTCTCTTTCCTCTTCTCCATCTGCACAACTCCTTTCTTCACAGCGCACCGTTCCTTCACTGCTTGAACATTTTCCGCTGCCATCGCATGTGAACTTTTCTAACCCCTTTAGTCCGTAAGTACCCTTACCCGCGGATTTCTAGTATCTTTATCGTTGCCAATCATGGCCTATTTACAGTGGAATATACGCGGCGTCAGGGGTAATCGGGGAGAGCTTCAGACGTTGCTCTCCCAATTTTTCCTTGTTAATGTTTGCTTACAAGAACCAAAATTACACTCTGCTGTTATCTATCCCATCTCAGGCTATATTCTTCGGATCCTTTTCCTGATGGGACCTTTAACAAAAGTGCCCTTCTTCTACGCACTGATATTCCGTACCATCAGCTATTTGTTCGTACTTTGCTGCATTACACAGCAGCCCGTATCCACCTGCATAGGTGGTATACACTCTGTTCTTTGTACCTCTCTCCTTCTCGAGCATTATCTATTCCGGATATTGCCTTTCTTGTTTCGTCATTACCGCCACCACTTCTGTTACTTGGCGATTTTAATGCCCATCATTTTCTCTGGGGGTCTAACTGTGATTCCCGTGGCATTCAGCTAGAGGCTTTTCTTGCTTCCAACCCCCTCCATGTTTTAAATACAGGTACTCACACCCATTTTGATCCTCGTACTCATTTTCTCTCTTGCATCGATCTCTCAGTCTGCTTTTCCTCCGCTGCACTAGACTTCACCTGGTCTGTTCTCCCGGATTTACATGACAGTGACCATTTTCCAATCATTCTTACTTCCCCTTCATATTCACCACCTCTTCGTACCCCACGCTGGCAATTTGATCAGGCAAATTGGGACCTTTACTCACAACTAACTGTTTTTAGTGAGGTTCCTTCTTTGTCCTCTCGTCCTCAGTTTTAACTGCCGCTTCTCATTCTATACCCCAAACTTCGGGCAGGCATTCTCAGAAATGCGTGCCTTGGTGGTCTCCTGCTTGTGCTTGTGCAGTACATTTGAAACGCGCTGCGTGGGGCAGGTACCGGTATAATAGAACCACTGAGAGACTTATTGATTTTAAGCAGAAGCGTACGATCGCTCGCCGTGTCATCCGTGACGCTAAACGCACTTGCTGGTGAGATTATGTCTCCACCATCACCTCTGCTTCCTCTATGAGTGCACTCTGGAAAGAAGTACGGAAACTGAGCGGTAAATATTCTCCTGACCCGGCTCCTGTTCTGCGGGTTGCCGGTGTTGATATAGATGTTGCCATTGAAATTGGCAACTATCTGGTCTGTATTTCTCTGGGGCTTCATCTCTGCCCCTCGTTTCTTTCCTCAAAGTCTGCCAGAGAGTTAGCACCCTTGGGCTTTTCTTCTCTCAGAGAAGAACAGTATAATGTGCCTTTTACACTTCAGGAAATGGAGGCAACACTCTCAGCTTGACGATCATCGACAGCTGGGCCTGACGACATTCATATTCGTATGTTACAACATTTACATCAGTCAGCCCTTGCAGTCCTCTTACGCCTTTTCAATCTTATTTGAACACAAGGAGTTCTTCCACAGCTGTGGAAATCTGCCATTGTTCTCCCTTTCCGCAAACCGGGTACTACGGGACATGAAGCCTCCCACTATCGTCCCATCGCTCTTACCAGTGCAGTTTGCAAAGTGATGGAACGTCTGGCAAATAGACGTTTAATGTAGTATTTAGAGACACACAACAGTCTCTCCACTCGTCAATATGGCTTTCGTAAGGGCCGTTCTACCATAGATCCCTCACTACGTTTGGATACGTATGTTTGTAATGCCTTTGTGAATAACCACTCAGTTATTGCCATACTTTTTGACCTTGAGAAGGCATATGACACAACTTGGAGGTATAATATTTTGGCCCAAGCCCACTCCTTAGGCCTCAGAGGCAATCTACCATCTTTCCTTAAGAACATTTTAACTGACAGACATTTCCGTGTTCGAGTCAATAATGTGCTCTCCCCGGACTTCGTCCAAGCTGAAGGTGTCCCTCAGGGATGTGTTCTGAGCACAACACTTTTTCTCCTTGCTATAAATGATTTGACCTCTGTTCTTCCATTCAACATTTGGTCATCACTCTATGTGGATGACTTCGCTATTGCTTGTGCAGGCGCTGACTGTCACCTCATTACAGTTTCTCTCCAGCATGCGGTCGACCGTGTTTCCAATTGGGCCACCACGCATGAGTTTAAATTTTCCAGTACCAAAACTCACCAAATTACTTTCACTAGACGCTCTGTCATCTCCAATCATCCTTTGTACCGCTATGGCTCCCGTATCCCTGAACGTGATACAGTCAGGTTTCTAGACCTTCTCTTTGACCGTAGGTTATCCTGGAAACCCCACATTACCTCTCTAAAGGCAACTTGTCACAGCCGGTTGAACCTTCTTAAAACCCTTGCTCATCTTTCATGGGGAGCTGATCGTCGAACTCTCCTTCGCCTACATTCAGCCCTCATTTTATCGAAACTCGATTATGGTGACCAGATCTATTCAGCGGCGTCTCCTGCTACTCTCTCTAGCCTTAACCCCATCCATCACCATGCCTTGGTGCTTTTCGCTCTTCTCCTGTTGAGAGCCTCTATGCAGAAGTGAATGTTCCATCCTTGTCTGATCGCCGTGATGCCCATTGACTTGGCTACTATGTGCGCTCTCACGATCTCCGCAATCCTTCCATTTATAGAATTGTCACTGATATTATTAGACATTCTTTATTAGTTCGCTGCCCCTGTTTGCTCCGTCCCTTCTCTCTTCGCCTAGATTCGCTTTTGTCTTCCCTTCAGTTACCGCCTTTTTATGTTCATGTAGCATCTCACTTTTCTCTACCCCCCTGGAAAGTTCCAGCTGTTCGGGTCTGTTCTTTCTCACTTCCTTGCTCGAAAGCCCAACTGCCTACGGTGGCTTCCCGCTCTCTTTTTCTTGATCACTTCCACTCTCATTCTCATGCCATCGCCGTGTACACAGATGGCTCTAAATCTTCTGACGGCGTCGGATTCGCAGCAGTGTTTCCAGATAACATCGTGCGAGGGCATTTACTATCTTCGGCTAGCATTTTTACAGCTGAATTGTATGCCAGTCTTTCAGTATTTATTCGTATCGCATCTATGCCTGTGTCATCATTTGTGGTTGTCTCAGACTCCCTTAGTGCTCTACAGGCTATACGGAAATTTGATATACCTCAACCCCTAGTTCTCCGTACCCAACTTTGGCTATGCTGTATCTCTACCAACCATAAAGATATTGTTTTTTGTTGGGTCCCTGGTCATGTTGACGTACAGGGCAATGAACAGGCAGACACTGCTGCGCGGTCAGCAGTACATGACCTACCAATTTCATATAGAGGTGTTCTATTTTCGGACTATTTTGCTGTAATAGTTACCCACCTTCACACCCGTTGGCAACAACGTTGGTCTGCTCTGCTCTGCTCAATAACAAATTTTGTTCTATTAAACCGAGTATAGGTTACTGGCCGTCTTCTTGTCACCAGTGTCGGGGTTGGGAGACTACTCTCTCCCGCCTTCGCATTAGCCATACTCGTCTTACTCATGGATATCTCATGGAGAGGCGCCCTGCTCCTCTCTGAGACTTGTCAGATTCCATTATCGGTCAGCCACATTCTGTTAGACTGCCCACTTTATCAACGAGCATGCAGAATTTACCTCCAACATCGTCTTGGCTCCGTTGCTCTCTCTTTACCTTCCCTTCTCGCTGATGGACCCACCTTTCATCCGGACTCTCTCATTGACTTTTTGACAACAACTGACTTACTCCACAAACTCTGATGATACCTTCAGCCCTTTCTACCTCAATCTCTTGCTACCCTCTACCCCCGCACTATCCCCTGCCCCGCTGTTTTCTCTAACCTACTATTCATCTCTTCCCCCTTCTGCCGCCCGATACCCTCGCTTCCTTCCCTACCCTGCAGCACTGTATAGCCCTTGTGGCTTAGCGCTTCTTTTTGATTATAATAATAATAATAATTAACTCAAAGTTCCTGTCGTTTTTAACTAGGGAGGTGACAACAAGAGCAGATGGAGCCGTGCCAGTAGATTCATGCTTAGATCCATCAGTGTATATAATTTGTGATAAATTATTACAAGCAGTTAGGTGAGAGATTTTTTCTTGAGCAGTTGCATTTACAAGTGATTTAAGGTCATCTAGTGGTACTTTAGTAAACAACGAAGTAACATCAAAATTAATGAGTTTAAAGGATAATCAGATTATTAATTTGATTAGACTGTGCATTTTGGATTGTAAATTTGTGTGGAATGACAAATTCTACTTACAGAAATTTGGTGTTGAGTAATTTGTTCATGGAGTATTTTGTGACCAAAATACTCAAAAATATCCTTCCTTCAATTATCTAATGATTGAGGTATGTGGATGATGTGGTCTAATAATGAGAGTCCTGATGATTTTCTACATAGATTAAACTCACTGGTCCTTTCCATTAAGTTCACTATGGAAAGTGAGGTAAATGGAATAATTACATTTCTGGATATATATATTCATAGATTCGGTAGAACATTTAAGTTCAATGTTTATCCCAAGTCTACTAACATACGTTCATACATACATTACTGTTCGAATCACCAAACACATATTAAACAGTGTGTATTTATTTGTATGTTTTTGAGAACCCTTAGGATTAGTAGCCCTGAATTCTATGATGGGGAAATTAGAAAAATCTATGAAATTGCTTTAAATTTGCAATATCCACGAAGATTTATTGATAAAGCTTTTCATAAAGCTAAAAAAAAAACTACAAAACAAAGTCTAATACTGAGTATAAACTTGAGAATTTGTTGGTTTAACTATACAATGAAAAACTCTCTTACCTCCCACAAGCTCTTAATCACTTCTGTGTTAAAGTTGTTTTTAAATGTTTGAAGTATAGATTGCTGAGTGGACTAGGGCGTCTTGGAATTTTGACAGGCTTCTCACGAGGCATTCTAAAAGATCGGGGGTTCGACTCAGTATTGTTAGTTCCATAAAGCAACTCATTCGTGGATGCATTAGTATAGGCCTAACTCACCTGTTTGGCTTATTTGGCACGACATTATATGTTGTGCCATTTAGGCAAGTTTAAACAAGTCATGCACAATAAACCAAGCTTGTCAAATAGGCCGAACTCCCTTAAAAAATAAACTTTTCTTATGAATTCTTTTACAGAAATTTGAATCATCATCTTTTATTGACAATGATATAAAAAATTTCGACCAAAACTAACTTTATAAACTTCACCTAACCTCATTTTGACATAACATTTTTAGTTAAATTCTGCAACATATATTATAGGTCAACTTACACTTATTTAATATTACTTAAAATAAATTATATGTATTATTTTCTATATGCTCAGACTGAATTTGGCAGAGTTATGACTGAAAAAAACTTTTCACTCATGATGGAACTCTTGGTGCAGGACTGAATCTAAACGAACGCCTTCCAGGAAAAATTTGCTGGTTATTATACTGTACAATGAGAATTTTGTCACCCTGCATGTTGCACTAAATATGTTCAGTATAAATATAGTTTTCGAAAGCAATGGGACAGTGAAACAGAGGTTGATTAAGAACATGGTTTTTGCAAATTTCCTTGCACTCTTTACACTCTTTCATACAATGAACAAACTGGTAAACTAGTAGAAATTCGATTAGCCCAACATCAGTACTCATTCAGGACAGGCCAGGAGTCGAATGTTATCTTCAACCATGTCAGTTCTTGCAGTCACCCACCGAGGTGGGCAGCTGCTCACATCATTCTATCCAACAGTTCCGTCATGGAAAGAAACATAATTGAATCCTTGCTCTCTTCAAATATGATAGGAATGCTTAGTATAATTCAAGTTATGGATTGTACAAACTCAATAATTATTAAGTGGACTCTGTTGAACACAACCTTAAGCAACAATGCTTTACAAAATCACAGGATTGCTCATTGTGCCACGTAGCATCATGAGAATTTAGTGACTCTAGACCAGCGTTCTCTGCATATGTCTTGAACATTTTGCCCTCTGTACCCATTTAGGTACAGCTGTATGAGGGTTCTGTATAGGTACAAGTACACAAAGTTAGGTGACTGCAATCAGTAATTGCAACATGGTTATTGCAACTAGCTTAGGGGTTTACAACCCAATACGGTTAGGCAGTTAGGAGGTGATAAGGAAGAGTCGAAAATTCATGAATAGTCAAGATATTTGCTCATAAAGAATAATCGGAATACTCATGAAGATTCATGAATAACTGAAGAACAATCATTATAATTGATACTAAGGATATCTGAAGGTAGTATGTAGAAATGTATGAAGAGATTCTTCTGAGCATTACCTAGCCTTCTAGAATCTTCCTGTATGTACGGTAGCTTAAGTTAACGATGTCTGCATTCGACTCGTATTAATCAAATGTTTACATATAATTTCAGTATTTTGTATGTGTGCTATCAACTAGGGCAATGTAATTTCTTATGTTACATGATTTGATTAGATGTAGCTTAGGGCTGGTTAATGCATTCCCTATTATTCTGTTTCCCGCTTTCTACACGCCTCGGATGTCCTCTCTACATACCCTACCCCCAAATAGGGAGTTTATACGACTGGTTGCGTGGGTCAGGAACGGTGCCTATGTCCTGACCATTTCTGAGAGCAACTGGCTGGCGTCACCATGCTACCTTACTCTGAGAAACTTCCTCTCATTTCACCTGTTGCTACTCTTGCAGCTTTGCATAGCTTCTGATAACGCACGGAGATGTGAGAAAGATCTTGAGCTGAAGATTTCCATCCCCCGTGGCTTGTCTTGCATTGTTAAGATTGCCTGTCTGCGATTGTGTGTGTACTCACCTAATTGTGGTTGCAAGGGTCGATACTCAGCTCCTGGCCCCGCCTCTTCACTGATCGCTACTAGGTCCTCTCCCTCTCTGCTTCCTGAGCTTTGTCATACCTCTTCTTAAAACTATGTATGGTTCCTGCCTCCACTACTTCACTTGCTAGGCTATTCCACTTCCTGACGACTCTATGACTGAAGAAATACTTCCTAACGTCCCTGTGACTCGTCTGAGTCTTCAGCTTCCAATTGTGACCCCTTGTTTCTGTGTCCCCTCTTTGGAACATCCTGTCTCTCTCCACCTTGTCTATTCCCCGCAGTATCTTGTATATCGTTATCATGTCTCCCCTGACCCTTCTGTCCTCCAGTGTCGTCAGTCCGATTTCCCTCAACCTTTCCTCGTACGACATTCCCCTGAGCTCTGGAACTAGCCTTGGTGCAAACCTTTGTACTTTCCCTAACTTCTTGACGTGCTTGACCAGGTGTGGGTTCCAGACTGGTGCAGCATACTCCAGTATGGGCCTAAAATACACAGTGTACAGTGTCTTGAACGATTCCTTATTAAGGTATCGGAACGCTATCCTCAGATAAGCCAGGCGCTCGTATGCTGCAGCAGTTATCTGGTTGATGTGTGCCTCCGGTGAAGTGCTCGGTGTTCTGGTCACCCCCAAGATCTTTCTCCCTGAGTGAGGTCTGTAGTCTTTGTCCACCTAGCCTATACTCTGTCTGCGGTCTTCTTTGCCTCTCCCCAATCTTCATGACTTTGCATTTGGCAGGGTTGAATTCGAGAAGCCAGTTTCTGGACCACGTGTCTAGCCTGTCCAGGTCTTTTTGCAGTCCTGCCTCATCCTCATCCGATTTAATTGTTCTCATCAGCTTCACATCATCTGCAAATAGGAACACTTCAGAGTCTATTCCTTCCATCATGTCGTTCGCATATATCAAAAATAGCA
The DNA here is from genome assembly GCF_026875155.1 of Cherax quadricarinatus. NCBI lineage: Eukaryota > Metazoa > Arthropoda > Malacostraca > Decapoda > Parastacidae > Cherax > Cherax quadricarinatus. The sequence continues at coordinate 46,288,254 of NC_069415.1, forward strand.
CTGGACCTAGAACTGACCCCTGTGGGACCCCGCTCGTCACAGGCGCCTACTGTGATACCTCTTCACGTACCATGACTCGTTATTGCCTCCCTGTCAGGTATTCCCTGATCCATTGCAGTACTCTCCTTGTTATATGTGCCTGATCCTCCAACTTCTGCACTAATCTCTTGCGAGGAACTGTGTCAAAGGCCTTCCTGCAGTCCAGGAAAATGCAATCAACCCACCCCTCTCTCTCTCGTGTCTTACTTCTGTTACCTTGTCATAAAACTCCAGAAGGTTTGTGACACAGGATTTGCCTTCCATGAATCCATGCTGGTTTTCATTTATAATCTTGTTACGTTCCAGGTGTTCCACCACTCTTCTCCTGATAATCTTCTCCAAGGCTTTGCGTACTATACATGTCAGCGACACAGGTCTGTAGTTTAGTGCCTCGTTTCTGTCTCTTTTCTTAAATATGGGGACTACATTTGCTGTCTTCCATATCTCAGGTAGTTGCCCAGTTTCAAGGGATGTGTTGAAGATTGTGGTTAGGGGCACGCACAGCATCTCTGCTCCTTCTCTAAGGACCCACGGTGAGATGTTCTGTGTGTGTGTGTGTGTGTGTGTGTGTGTGTGTACTCACCTATTTGTACTCACCTATTTGTGGTTGCAGGGGTCGAGTCCTAGCTCCTGGCCCTGCCTCTTCACCGGTTGCTACTAGGCCCTCTCTCTCCCTGCTCCATGAGCTTTATCAAACCTCGTCTTAAAACTGTGTATGGTTCCTGCCTCCACTACGTCATTTTCTAGGCTATTCCACTGCCTTACAACTCTATGACTGAAGAAATACTTCCTACTATCTCTCTGACTCATTTGTGTCTTCAACTTCCAATTGTGGCCTCTTGTTTCTGTGTCCCCTCCCTGGAACATCCTGTCTTTGTCCACCTTGTCTATTCCACGCAGTATTTTATATGTCGTTATCATGTCTCCCCTGACCCTCCTGTCCTCCAGTGTCGTCAGGCCGATTTCCCTTAATCTTTCTTCATAGGACATTCCCCTTAGCTCTGGAACTAACCTTGTCGCAAACCTTTGTACTTTCTCTAGTTTCTTGACGTGCTTTATCAAGTGCGGGTTCCAAACAGGTGCTGCATACTCCAGTATGGGCCTGACATACACGGTGTACAGTGTCTTGAATGATTCCTTACTAAGGTATCGGAATGCTGTTCTCAGGTTTGCCAGGCGCCCATATGCTGCAGCAGTTATCTGATGTGTGCTTCCGGAGACATGCTCGGTGTTATACTCACCCCAAGATCTTTCTCCTTGAGTGAGGTTTGCAGTCTTTGGCCACCTAGCCTATACTCTGTCTGTGGTCTTCTGTGCCCTTCCCCTATCTTCATGACTTTGCATTTGGCAGGATTAAATTCGAGAAGCCATTTGCTGGACCAGGTGTCCAGTCTGTCCAGGTCTCTTTGAAGTCCTGCCTGGTCCTCATCAGATTTAATTCTCCTCATTAACTTCACATCATCTGCAAACAGGGACACTTCTGAGTCTAACCCTTCCGTCATGTCGTTCACATATACCAAAAATAGCACTGGTCCTAGGACCGACCCCTGTGGGACCCCGCTCGTCACAGGTGCCCACTGTGATACATCATTACGTACCATGACTCGTTGTTGCCTCCCTGTCAGGTATTCTCTGATCCATTGCAGTGCCCTTCCTGTTATATGCGCCTGATGCTCTAGCTTCTGCACTAATCTCTTGTGAGGAACTGTGTCAAAGGCCTTCTTGCAGTCCAAGAAGATGCAATCAACCCACCCCTCTCTCTCGTGTCTTACTTCTGTTATTTTATCATAAAACTCCAGAAGGTTTGTGACACAGGATTTGCCTTCCGTGAATCCGTGCTGGTTGGCATTTATACTCCTGTTCCGTTCCAGGTGCTCCACCACTCTCCTCCTGATAATCTTCTCCATAATTTTGCATACTATACACGTCAATGACACAGGTCTATAGTTTAGTGCCTCTTTTCTGTCTCCTTTTTTTAAAAACGGGAACTACATTTGCCGTCTTCCATACCTCAGGTAGTTGCCCAGTTTCCAGGGATGTGTTGAAGATTGTGGTAAGTGGCACGCACAACATATCTGCTCCCTCTCTAAGGACCCACGGGGAGATGTTGTCCGGTCCCATTGCCTTTGAGGTATCGAAGTCCCTTAGCAGTTTCTTCACCTCCTCCTCATCTGTATGTATGTCGTCCAACACTTGTTGGTGTATTCCTTGCTGGTGTCCCCATCTGGTCTGTCCCCCCAGAGTCCTTCCTGTCTCTACTGTAAATATTTCCTTAAATCTCGTGTTGAGCTCCTCACATACCTCTTGATCGTTTCTTGTGAGTTCTCCACCTTCTTTCCTCAGCCTTATCACCTGGTCCTTGACTGTTGTCTTCCTCCTAATGTGGCTATACAGCAGTTTCGGGTCAGATTTGACTTTCGATGCTATGTCGTTTTCATACTGTCGCTGGGCCTCCCTCCTTATCTGTGCATACTCGTTCTCGCTCTTCTACTAATCTCCTTGTTTTCCTGGGTCCTATGCCTCCTGTACCTTTTCCATTCTCTGTTGCACTTAGTTTTTGCCTCCCTACACCTTCGGGTAAACCAAGGACTCGTTTTGGTCTTCCTATTATTTCTGTTTCCCTTGGGAACAAAACTTTCCTCTGCTCCTTGCACTTTGTTGCCACATATTCCATCATCTCGTTTACTGATTTTCCTACCATTTCTCTGTCCCACTGAACCTCCTGCAGGAAGTTTCTCATACCTGTGTAGTCCCCCCTTTTATAGTTTGGCCTGTCCCCTTCAGTTCCTGTTACCTTCTCCACTTGTAACTCTACTATATAGTCAAAACTCAGAACCACATGATCGCTAGCTCCAAGGGGCCTCTTGTAAGTGATGTCCTCAATGTCTGAACTGGTCAGGGTGAACACAAGATCCAGTCTTGCTGGCTCATCCTCCCCTCTCTCTCGGGTTGTGTCCCTGACATGTTGATGCATGAGGTTTTCAAGTACCATATCCATCATCTTGGCTCTCCATGTTTTGGGACCCCCATGTGGCTCCAGGTTTTCCCAGTCGATCTCCCTGTGGTTGAAATCGCCCATTACCAGTAACTTTACTCTGCTCGAGTGAGCTCTTCTTGCCACCTCAGCCAGTGTGTCCACCATCACCCTGTTGTTTTCTTCGTACTCCTCTCTTGGCCTCCTGCAGTTCTGTGGTGGGTTATACATCACTCCAATGACTACTTTGTTCTCCGGACTGAATTGTACCTACAATGTAGTCTCTTTCTCCAATCATGTCCATGCCTTCCATTTCCTCAAATCCCCATCGGTGTTTTATGAGCAGTGCAACCCCTCCTCCCCCTCTACTCCTTCTATCTTTCCTCAGGATCTGATATCCTGTTGGGAAGATTGTGTCTGTTATTGTCTCAGCGAGTTTTGTTTCTGTGACTGCTATGATGTCTGGGGATTTTTCACTGATTCTTTCGTTCCACTCCTCATGTTTATTCGTTATCCCATCCGCGTTTGTGTACCAAACCTTTAGTTTCTTTTCTATCATTGTGGTCATGCAAGAATATTGGGGTTGGGGGAGCGAGAGCCTTGGTGGGGGCCTATATGGGGCTGTGGTGTAGGTGGGGTTTTGTTGAGGGGGGTGGGGTCAGAATGCCATAAGGGACAGCTGTTGGGGTGAGGTTTGTGATATGGGGGTTTGGTGGCAGAGGGAACAGTGAGTGGGTTTGTAGTATAGGTTGCTCAGTTGCGTTGGGAATGTCGCAGGTGGAGTCTTTTGGTGGGAGATTCTGTGGGGTGTGTTTTGCCCTTCCTCCTGTGTCTGGGTCCTGCTCATTTTCATTGCTTCTCGTTCCT
>NC_069415.1:46297133-46330287 GCF_026875155.1 Cherax quadricarinatus
AGGATAGTCCAAAAAAGAGGCAGTGGCCTATTAAGGCCCTAACCCGTCTAGGTACAGCGGCACAAGGTACACATAGTTGAGTGCAACACTGTGAATACAGCTAGTTTAGTGGTTTACTGAATTATGCTGTTAGTAATATAATAATGATAATGATAATAGTGGCGTTAAAAAGAAAAATTCAGGAACTGCCTAGTTATTATAAGAAATAAAAACCTGAATAGGAGAGATCACACAGGCTTATTAATCGACATTGAGAGTATTTCATGAATATTTTAGAAGCAGTTAGAATCTTAGGGCTGGTTATTAACTGTCTCTCAGTTACTCTACCTCATGCTACCTGCAAAGTATAGGGCCTACCCCACCCGACCCCCATGTGGGGTGGGGTGGGGGGAAACCGGTGAGGGGTTGGCGTTTGGCTGGTCCTCTCTACCTCATTCAGAGATACTGTCTTGTGCCACCCACGCTACTATACTCTGAAAAACTTCCACTCATTTCTCCTGTTGCTGCCTTTGCAACATTGCACAGCTCCTGATGATGCACTGAGAAGTGTGAAAGTACTTGAGCTTAAAATTTCCACCCCCCGTGGCTTGGCTTGTTAATATATATATATATATATATATATATATATATATATATATATATATATATATATATATATATATATATATATATATATATATGTTGTGTGTATGTGTGTCGTGCCGAATAGGTAAAACTGATCAGTTAGCTAGAACTCATTTAAAATTAAGTCCTTTCTAAAATTTTCTCTTAAAGATATATTTTTTAATTTATGTTAAAGTAAAAAAATAATAATTTTATACTAAAAGATCCTTAGGAAACTGACCTAACCTTATTATAACAAGCACAACTTAATTTAGCCTAATCCAACTAAATATATTTTTAGATCATTTACCAAAATACGGCAAGCCAGGACTCGACCCTACGAACCTTGTACCGCCTCCAGAGACAGCACAATGTACGCATCACCTTACCACTATGCCACTGATCCTAGGTTCGAGTCCTGGCCGGCCGCAGTTTGGTAAATGATTTAAAATCACTTATTTCGTGCTTTCATTGATATATTTTTAGATATGTTTACAATAATTTAATAATAACTAACACAATAAAATATATGTTTTTCGTTACGCTCAAAATGATTTTTACGAAATTATTGCATACACAAATTTTCAAATGGAAGCTCAGCCTCCATCTGATGACCCCAGAAATATATCTCACCTGACCCCAGAAGTATATCTCACCTGACCCCAGAAGTATATCTCACCTGACCCCAGAAGTATATCTCACCTGACCCCAGAAGTATATCTCACCTGACCCCAGAAGTATATCTCACCTGACACCAGAAGTATATCTCACCTGACCCCAGAAGTATTCTCACCTGACCCAACTATATGTTTCACCTGACTCCAGCGGTATATTTCACCTGACCCCAGCGGTATATTTCACCTGACCCCACTGAAATGTTTCACCTGACCCCATGAAACTGTTCAAAAATCACTGAACAAGTTTCTCACAGAATTTGTTGCTGAACTTTTAATTGCCAGCCACCGGTCCCAGGCCATGAAGTGTTGTGTGGTGAACACTGTGTGAACACTGACAGAAAACTGTGGGAATACTGGCTGAACACTGTGTGAATACTGTCTGAAGACTGTGTAGGTGACCTCTGAAGGGTGAAAACAGTATGGGTAAACACTATGAGTGTACACTATAATGGTGAACACTAATGGCGAACAGTGTATGGGTGAACACTGAATGGGTGAACAATGTATGGACTAACAATGGGTGTCTTTTGTATGGGTAAAAACTGGGTGAACACCGTATGAGAGAACACTGTGCGATCATTAGGGAACACTGTATGGGTGAACACTCCATGGATGAATGCAGTGTGAACACTGTGGGTGAATAATGTATGGGTGAACACTGTATGACTGAACACTGTTTAAATGAACACTACAATTGTTAATTAACACTGTATGAACACTGCATGAGTAAACACTATAGGTGAAAACTATATTAGTGAACAATATGTCAGATCACCATGATCCATGAACACCATCAGAGTGAACAGAATGACAGTGAATTCCATGATAGCGAACACCATGGTGAACAACATGAATGAACAACATGGTGTTCGCTGTCATGGTAGATTCTTAGATATCACCTCCGATGTGGCTAGTTTATTGTGAACCCCATATCCATCCAGTGAATCGTAGCTTGAAACCAAGCCTAAGCCTAGCTACTATGACATCAGTCAGTCTGTTCACATTGCAAGTTGCTCCATAAACGTACTTATCTACGTTCATGTTGCAGTGGGTTATAGATCTACTCAGGCTTCTAACTACATTCCTAAGTATGTTATTTTTACCTGTATCAATACAACGACTTCCAGTCCGGATCAAGAGTGTTTCCACCATAATGTTTTACTTCCCAGATGAACCTCAAAATAAGTCCAGCAGGTGAAAACAGAATATAAACACTTAATATGGTTAATTACACTAGGGGATAGTTGTATATATAGAGAGAGAACTGAATAGTGCTTATTAGCGAACAAAACCAAGTGTGCTCCCTCTCATCTTAAATATTTAACCATTAGTGAGTGTACTTTTAAAATTTACAATGATTGAGTAAATACTTTATACAGTATGCAGAGTATGGGAAACGTGTATATGGCAATATATATGCAATATATGAGTTAACAAGGACAAATAACCACGACAAACATGGTACAAGTGATTGTCAAACACTTTAACTGGACACACACACAGGTCCTAAAACCGAACCAAAATTCCAATTACAGTGCTAGGCAGTGTAATTCCTTGTGCCCCGACTGTGACAATACACGTATAACCAACAACATAGAATTATCTGGAGCCAGCTCCGGACAGAATGTATCATGACAAGGAATATCCTGCAGCCATCTACAAGACATAAATATGGGGCCCTACATAAGGTTTTTCCGAGATAAAACGCGAAAGAAGACCAATACATATTCTGACTCACAAGCAGAGATGTGTAAGAATGTGTAAAACCTTAGAAGAAAACAGGTAAAAGTCAAGCAGCCAGCAACGTACTTCCATGATGAACCAGCGCTGATGTACTTACAGAGAAAGGAAGGCAAATCTTTAGATAATTTCCAGAAATTTCAGCAAAGCTGCCATGGATGAACGATAATCGCAGACACATCGGTCACTCACAATGGAAAGTATAGTTAAGTGTTGTCATACAACAATGAATAGTGACACAGACGTGACATAAGTGGAAAGACCAGCTGAGAAGTCTAGAACGTAGATTGTATCTTATGAACCTGGCCAAGCTGTCACGTTCTCACTTCTCTCAAAATAAACTACGTGAAATAAACTATGTTGATCCTAATCACACATCCTAATACGTGTATTGCAATTCCCGCATAAAATGACAAGAACACAAATTTTATGATATTTGGTGAACATAACAAGATAAAACTTGCAATAATAAAAAAAACACACAATATACTCGTATATATTTATCTAATTCCACAAGTTCCTACTTAACCTTAATAATGTCAGCATTGTTTTTACTAACACCTTATTAGTCTCAACACTGTTATGCCTGTTTAAAGTGTTTGTAGGTCACTTTCTAGGCACATATGCGAGTTTCAATACTGGTCTCCTAATATTTACATCTCTTCTAATACAATTCTTAATGCTAGACACACAGATATGCGTGAGTTACATTTTATGTTTCCTTTAGGGTACTTTATTTGGCCAACTTATCAACTTTATCATGAAGGAATAATTCAGTGAGTGATGGAATCTTTAGAAAAACGTACATAGTTTCGCATAGTTTCCATCATTATGATCATTACTAAATTATTTAGTGATGGATCTAAGCAGGAGTCTACTGGCAGAGCTGCACTGCTCTTGTTGCCACCTCCATAGGCAAGAACTGTCTGTAGCAACCATGTTGAGTTAGACGTAAGCATTATACAACTTGGCGTCTACACTGCAACTGAATTGTTTGCCGTCTTTAATGACACTAAAGTCAGCGTGACGCTGAGCTTGATTCCGATAATTACTGATTCTATGTCATCACTGACAGCCCTTGACTCACATAATAGCCTTAACAACTTCCTCATCATGGGAAGCCAGATACAGATACTCATTAAAGACGGCAAACAGTTCAACTGCCGTGTAGACACCAAGTTGTATAATGCTTACGTCTAACTCAACATGGTTGCAACAGACAGTTCTTGCCTATGGAGGTGGCAACAAGAGCAGTGCAGCCCTGCCAGTAGACTCCTGCTTAGATCCCTCACTATATAACTTAGTAATGAACATAATGATGGAAAATAACGTGGTGATGATGGTGATGCATTAGACTGAACACTATGAGGGTGAACACCATGGTCAACATAATGACTGAACAGTACGATGGGTGAATACTTATGGTGAACATCATGATGGTGAACACTATGTTGTGAACACGACTCGTAAAATCAATGATTATGAACAACATGAGTGAATAGATTAATGGTGACCACTATGATGAACACGTTGAGGATGAACACCATGGTGGTGAACACTATGAACACCCTGAGGACGAACACCATGATCGTGAAAACTGTCATAAACTTTAAAGTTATCCACACAGATTTTATACTTAGATAAATACATGAGTGGGTGTGGGTGGGTGTGAGTTGGACCTGACTAGCTTGTGCTGCTGGGTGTGGTGCCGTGCTCCTTCCTTGAGTGGAGGTGACCAGACTGGGTGGGTCATTCGGCTTATCCGGGGGGGGGGGGGGAAGGGACATGGACCTGCTCTATACCATTCTAAGCAATAAGTATTATCGTTCGACGCTAAGACGATGATCAGTTTTTTTTCATTAGTCTCACTAGGTCGCATAATTTAATACTTATCATTATTAGATTAAATACCAGGTAAGATGTTTTTTTATGTACAGTATTGGATCTTGTCGAGCGTGTTGGCTATGTCCAGGGACCAGAGGCGCCCCGTGATTGACCAGCTCAGTAGTCTACCTACAATATTATCACGCTGCGCTTCTCCACTTTCGTCTGTTACTCTTCTTGGAGTTTTGTGGCAGCAAAAGCTGCGTGTCTTGTAACTCTGTTGTGATTTACAATTCACAGAGGTTATGTAAAAAATTGTTTTGGAGTGTTGAACACGTCTAACATAGTATGTCAGGAGCCTACCTCTGCACCTTGCATCGTTATGAGCCTAGCTCTGTATCTAGCACCGTTATCAGGAGACTAGCTCTGGCCCTAACATCGTGTCAGGAATCTAGCTCTGCCCCTAACATCGTGCCAGGAACCTAGCTCTGGACCTGACATAGTGTCAGGAACCTAGCTCTGGACCTGACTTAGTGTCAGGAGCCTAGCTCTGCCCCTAACATCGTGTCAGGAACCTAGCTCTGCACCTGACATAGTGTCAGGAACCTAGCTCTGGACCTGACATAGTGACAGGAACCTAGCTCTGCCCCTAACATCGTGTCAGGAACCTAGCTCTGGACCTTACATAGTGTCAGGAACCTAGCTCTGCCCCTAACATCGTGTCAGGAACCTAGCTCTGGACCTGACATCGTGTCAGGAACTTAGCTCTGCCCCTATCATTGTGTCAGGAAGCTAGCTCTGGGCCTGACATAGTGTCAGGAACCTAGCTCTGCCCCTAACATCGTGTCAGGAACCTAGCTCTGGACCTGACATAGTGTCAGGAACCTAGCTCTGCCCCTAACATCGTGTCAGGAACCTAGCTCTGGACCTGACATAGTGTCAGGAACCTAGCTCTGGACCTGACTTAGTGTCAGGAGCCTAGCTCTGCAAATAACATCGTGTCAGGAACCTAGCTCTGGACCTGATATAGTGTCAGGAGCCTAGCTCTGCCCCTAACATCGTGTCAGGAACCCAGCTCTGGATCTGACATAGTGTCAGGAACCTAGCTCTGGACCTTACATAGCGTCAGGAACATAGCTCTGCTCCTAACATCGTGTCAGGAACCTAGCTCTGGACCTGACATAGTGTCAGGAACCTAGCTCTGGACCTTACATAGCGTCAGGAACATAGCTCTGCTCCTAACATCGTGTCAGGAACCTAGCTCTGGACCTGACATAGTGTCAGGAACCTAGCTCTGGACCTTACATAGTGTCAGGAACCTAGCTCTGTCCCTGACATCGTGTCAGGAACTTAGCTCTGGATCTGACATAGTGTCAGGAACCTAGCTCTGGACTTTACATAGCGTCAGGAACATAGCTCTGCCCCTTACATCGTGTCAGCAACCTAGCTCTCGACCTGACATAGTGTCAGGAACCTAGCTCTGGACCTTACATAGTGTCAGGAACCTAGCTCAGCCCCTAACATCGTGTCAGGAACTTAGCTCTGAACCTAGCTCTGCCCCTAACATCGTGCCAGGAACCTGGCTCTGGACGTGACATAGTGTCAGGAACCTAGCTCTGCCCCTAACATCGTGTCAGGAACCTAGCTCTGGACCTGACATAGTGTCAGGAACCTAGCTCTGCCCCTAACATCGTGTCAGGAACCTAACTCTGGACCTGACATAATGTCAGGAACCTAGCTTTGCCCCTAACATCGTGTCAGGAACCTAGCTCTGGACCTGACATATTTGTAAGGAACCTAGCTCTGCCCCAACATCGTGTCAGGAACCTACCCTCTGCCCTGACATAGTGTCGGGAAACCCTAGCTCTGGACCTTACATAGCGTCGGGAAAACCTAGCTCTCCCCCCTAACTCGTGTCAGGAACTTGCTTGGACCTGACATTGTGTCGGAACTTAGCTCTGCCCCTAACATCGTGCCCGGAACCTACCCTCTGGACCTGTCATAGTGTCAGGAACCTAGCTTTGCCCTACATGTGTCAGGAGCCTAGCTCTGGACCTGACATAATGTCAGGAACCTAGCTCTGGACCTTACATAGTGTCAGGAACCTAGCTCTGCCTCTAACATCATGTCAGGAACCTAGCTCTGAACCTAGCTCTGCCCCTAACATCGTGCCAGGAACCTAGCTCTAGACCTGACAGTGTCAGGAACCTAGCTCTGCCCCTAACATCGTGTCAGGAACCTAGCTCTGGACCTAACATCGTGTCAGGAACCTAACTCTGGACCTGATATAGTGTCAGGAACCTAGCTCTGCTCCTAACATCATGTCAGGAACGTAGCTCTGGACCTAACATCGTGTCAGGAACCTAGTTCTGAACCTGACATAGTGTCAGGAACCTAGCTCTGCCCCTTACACCGTGTCAGGAACCTAGCTCTGGGCCTGACATAGTGTCAGGCACCTAGTTCTGCCCCTAACATCGTGTCAGGAACCTAGCTCTGTCCCTAACATCGTTGTACGGTATCTACATACCGTAGCAGTCTGGGAACGTGGAAATCACCAAGCCTAGATCTATTTAATAACTGGGTTATAAAGTGTTTTGGTTGACCTATGTTATATCCAGGTGCCCAGTGTTACGATACCTCCACTATCCTGCCCCGGACTACTTCACCAACACCGCTGCGTGAGCAGTTCTGCTGCAACATTATTATTCTATGGTGTTTTCTCCGCAGTACTGTTCTGTGTTAATACATCTGAGTCTGTCTTTCTGTAATGAGGAGTAGGATAGCTGGGTTATATCATGGCTGTAATTTCTGACTACTGTAACTTTAAAGTAATGAATTACAAATCAGTACAGCGTACGGTTCAGTATTAAGTAATGGTATTCATATTACAGTAACTAAGATAAATAATTTAATGTGTTACATTTATACTCGAGTCGAAGTAGGCTTTTACGGATTTTCATTTTATTTCATTTAATGAGATCCATCCATCAATATATAAAATATATATATATATATATAATATATATATATATATATATATTATATATATATATTAATATTATATATATTATATATATTATATTGTTAAAAATTAAGAAAAGTTTTGGAGTGAGATTAACAAGTTAAGAAAGCCTAGAGAACAAATGGGTTTGTCAGTTAAAAATAGGAGAGGAGATTTATTAAATGGAGGTTAGAGGTATTGGGAAGATGGAGGGAATTTTGAGGGAATTTGTTAAATGTTGATGAAATAGGGAAGCTGTGATTTCGTGTATAGGCAAGGAGGAATAACTTCTTGTAGGAGTGAGGAAGAGCCAGTTGTGAGTGGGGGGGAAGTTGTGAGGCAGTAGGTAAATGAAAGGGGGTAGGCAGCCGGATTGATGGGATAAAGATAGACATGTTAAAAGAGGTGGGGATATAGTTTTGGGAGTGGTTGGTGCAATTATTTAATAAATGTATGGAAGAGGGTAAGGTACCTAGGGATTGGCAGAGAGCATGCATAGTTCCCCTTTGTATAAAGGGAAAGGGGATAAAAGAGAGTGCAAAAATTTTTAGGGGGGTAAGTTGTTGAGTGTACCTGGTTTAAAATGTATGGTAGTGTTACTATTGAAAGAATTAAGAGTAAGACGGAGAATAGGATAGCAGATGAACAAGGAGGCTTAGGAAAGGAAGGGGGTGTGTGGACCCGGTGTTTACAGTGAAACATATAAGTGAACAGTAAATTTAGATAAGGCTAAGAGGTTTTTGTGGCATTTATGGATTTGGAAAAGCGTATGACAGGGTGGATAGGGGGGCAATGTGGCAGATGTTGCAGGTGTATGGTATAGGAGTAGGATAAATGAAAGCAAATGAAGAGTTTTTATGAGGATAGTGACGCTCAAGTTAGAGTAGTAGGAAAAAGGGAAATTTTTTTCCCAGTAAAAGTAGGCCTAAAACAAGGATGTGTGATGTCACCGTGGTTTTTTTAATATATTTATAGATGGGGTTGTAAGAGAAGTAAATGCTAGGGTCATGGCAAGAGGTGTGGGTTAAAAGATAAAGAATCACATAAAGGGGAGTTTTTCACAGTTGCTCTTTGCTGATGACACTGTGCTCTTGTGGTTTTGATGAGAAGTTGCAGAGGTTGGTGGATGAATTGGTAGGATATGTAAAAGAAGAAAATTAAAAGTGAATACAGGAAAGAGTAAGGTTATGAGGATAACAAAAAGATTAGGTGATGAAAGATTGGATATCAGATTGGAGGGGGAGAGTATGGAGGAAGTGAATGTATTCAGATATTTGGGAGTGGACGTGTCAGCGGATGGGTCTATGAAAGATGAGGTGAATCATAGAATTGATGAGGGGGAAAAGGGTGAGCGGTGCACTTAGGAGTCTGTGGAGACAAAGAACTTTGTCCTTGGAAACAAAGAGGGGAAAGTATGAGAGTATAGTTTTTACCCAATTTTCTTATAAGGGTGTGAAGCATGGGTGATGAATGTTGCAGCGAGGAGGAGGCTGGAGGCAGTGGAGATGTCATGTCTGAGGGCTATGTGTGGTGTGAATATAATGCAGAGAATTCGTAGTTCGGAAGTTAGGAGGAGGTGCGAGATTATCTAAAAACTGTTGTCAGAGGGCTGAGGAGGGTTGTTGAGGGTGTGGGATTCGGACATGTAGAGAGAATGGACGAAAAAGAATGATTCAAGAGGGTTTCAGTCTGTAGTGGAAGGAAGGCGGGTAGGGGTCGGCCTAGAAGGTGGGAGGGAGGGGTAAAGGAGGTTTTGTGTGGAGGGGCTTGGGACTTCAGCGGGCATGAGTGTTTGATAGGAGTGAATGGGGACAAATGTTTTTAATACTTGACGTGCTGTTGGAGTGTTAAGCAAGAGACATTTATTGAAGGATTAGGGAACCGGCAGCCGGACTTGAGTGCCTGGAGGATGGGACGTACAGTGCCTGCACTCTGAAGGAGGGGTGTTAATGTTGCAGTTTAAAAACTGTAGTGTAAAGCACCCTTCTGGCAAGACAGTGATGGAGTGAATGATGGTGAAAGTTTTTCTTTCTCGGGCCACCCTGCCTTGGTGGGAATCGGCCAGTGTGTTAATAAAAGTAAAAAAAAATATATAATGTATATATATGTCGTGCTGAATAGGTACAACTAGTCAATTAGCAAAACTCATTTAAAACTGAGCCCTTTCTAAAATTTTCTCTTGTACGTTTAAAGATTTTTTTCATTTATGTTAAAGTAAAAATTAATAATTTTGTACCAAAAGGCCCTTAGAAAACTTACCTAACCTTATTATAACAAGCTCAATTTAATTTAGCCTAATCCAACTAAATATATTTTAAATAAGTTTAAAATAATTTAGTAATTAACAAACACAATGAAATATATTGTTTCGTTAGGTTCAGAATGATTTTTGAAAAATTATTGCATACACAATTTTTTGCTTGCCTTATTCGGCACGAAGAGCTTTTCTATTTAAGCCAAAATCGCAAATTTTACCTTCGGCACGAACACCATATATATATATATATTTTATATATTTATTATATATATATATATATATATATCTATATATAGATATATATTTATATATATTTTATATTATTATCACACTGGCCGATTCCCACCAAGGCAGGGTGGCCCGAAAAAGAAAAACTTTCACTCAGTCACTCCAATCACTGTCTTGCCAGAAGGGTGCTTTACAGCTACAGTTTTTAACTGCAAACATAACACCCTCCTTCCGAGTGCAGGCACTGTACTTCCCATCTCCGGACTCAAGTCCGGCCTGCGGTTTCCCTGAATCCTTCATAAATGGTACTTTGCTCACACTCCAACAGCACGTCAAGTATTAAAAAACCAATTTGTCTCCATTCACTCCTATCAAACACGCTCACGCATGCCCTGCTGAAGTTCCAAGCCCCTCGCACACAAACCTCATTTACCCCCTCCCTCCAACTTACCTAGTCCGACCCCTACCCCGCCTTCCTTCACTACAGGAGACTGATTACACTCTTGAGTCTTACTGTTTCCGCTCCATTATCTATACATGTCCGAACCACCTCAACAACCCTCCTCAGCCCTCTGGAAAAACAGTTTTGGTAATCCCGCCACCTCCTCCTAACTTCCAAATACGTATCTCTGCATTATATTACACCACCACATTTGCCCTAGACATGGACATCTCACTGCATCAGCCTTCTCCTCGCTGCAACCATTCATTCTCCCACGCTTCACACCCATTTAAGAGCCGTTGCGTTAATAACTATACTCTCATACATTCCCCTCTTTGCCTCCAAGAGACAAAGTTCTTTGTCTCACTGACTCCTAATGTGCACCACCTCACTCTTTTCTCCCTCATCAATTCCATGATTCAACTCATCTTTCATAGGACCATCGCATGACACGTCACTCAAATATCTGAATACGTTCACCTTACTCCATACTCTCTCCCTCAATTGGATATTCAATCTTTTCATCACCTAATCTTTTTGTTACTCCTATAAATCCTTACTCTTTCCTGTATTCACATTTAATTTTCTTCTTTGCACACCATACAAATTATCCACAATCTCTGCAGCGTCTCTTCAGGAATCACCAGAGCACAGTGTCATCAGCAAAGAGCACGCTGTGTCAAACTCCCAATTTGTGTGGTGATTCTTTATCTTTTAACTCCACGCCTCTTGCCAAGACCTCGCATTTACTTCTCTTACAACCCCATCTAATTTTAAATTTATTAAAACAACCACGGTGACATCAAACATCCTTGTCTAAGGGCCTACTTTTACTGGGAAAAAAATTTCCCTCTTTCCTACATCTTAACTTGAGCCTCAATGTCTCGTAATAAAATCTCTTCACTGCTTTCAGTAACCTACCTCCTTACACCCATCTACACTTGCAACATCTCGCACACATTGCCCCCCTATCCACCCTGTTCATACGCCTTTTCCAAATCCCATAAATTGCCACAAAAGACCTCTTTAGCCTTATCTAAATTCTGTTCACTTATATGTTTCACTGTAACACACCTGGTCCACACACCATTACCTTCCTAATGCCTCCATTGTTCATCTGCTATCCTATCTCCGTCTTACTCTTCAAGTCTTTCAATTATAACTCTAATACACTTACCAGGTACACTCCAACAGATTATCCCACTATATTTTTGCATCTCTTTATCCCTTTGCCTTTATTAAAAAGGAAAACTATGCATGCTCTCTGGCCAATCCTATGGTACCTTACCCTTTCTTCAATTTATTATTAATTGCATCAACCCACTCAAAATCTATATCCCCACTGCATTTAACATTTCTATCTTTATCCATAATCCGGCTGCCTTACCCCTTTCATTTTACTACTGCCTCCACGAACTTCCCCCACCCTACAACGGGCTTTTCTCATCCTACAAGACGTTATTCCTCCTTGCCATATACACGAAATCACTGCTTCCCTATCTGTCATCAACATTTTAACATTCTCAAAATATTTCCCTCCATCTTCCCTAATACCTCTAACTCTCCATATAATAACTCTCTCTCTATTTTTAAATGACAATCCATTTGTTCTATGGCTATCTTAACTTGTTAATCTCACTCCAAAACTTTTTCCTTTATTTTCAACAAATTTGTTGTAAACATCTCACTCACTCTCTCATTTGCTCTCTTTTTACTTGCTTCACACTCTCTTAAACTCTCTCTTTTTCTCCATATATCTTCCCTCCTTGCATCACTTCTACTTTGTAAAAACTTCTCATATGCTAACTTTTTCTCCTTACTACTTCTCTTTTAACCTCATCATACCACACTCGCCTCCTCTTCCCTCTGCACCCACTTTCTGTACCACAAACTTCTGCTGAACACTCTAACACTACATTTTTAATCACTACCCATACTCTCGACCCCATTGCCTATGCTCGCATTAGCCCATCTATCCTCAATAGCCTGTTTATATCTTCCCTAACTGCTCCTCTTTTAGTTTATAACCTTCACCTCTCTCTTCCCTGAGCTTTATATTCTCCTTGTATCCATCTACCTTTTACTCTCAGTGTAGGCTACAATAGTAAGTGATCTGATATATCTGTGGCCCTCTATAAACATTGTACATCCTGAAGTCTACTTCAACAGTCTTTTATCTACATAATATTCCAACAAAATATGTCATTTCGCCCTACATCATATAGTGTATACTTTATTTATACTCTTTTTCTTAAAAATATGTATTACCTATAACTAACCCCCTTTTTATACAAAGTTCAATCAAAGGGCTCCCATTATCATTTTACACCTGGCACCCCCAAAATTACCCACCACACCCTCTCTAAAAGTTTCTCCCCTACTTTAGCATTCAGGTCCCCTACTACAATTACTCTCTCACTTGGTTCAAAGGCTCCTATACATTCACTTAAATCTCCAAAATCTCTCTCTCCCTCTGCATTCCTCTCCCTTTTCCAGGTGCATACACGCTTATTATGACCCTTTCGCATCCAACCCTTTTCTTTAATCCACATAATTCTTGAATTTCACATTCATATTCTCTTTTCTCCTTCCATAACTGATCATTTAACATTACTGCTACCCCCTTCCTTTGCTCTAACTCTCTCAGATACTCCAGATTTAACCCATTTATTTCCCCCCACTGAAACTCTCCTACCCCCTTCAGCTTTTTTTCGCTTAGACCCGGGAAACATCCAATTCTTTTCATTCATAACACAGCAATCATTGTTTTTGTCCCCGCACTCATCCACCACATTTAAGACCCGTTTTATAAAGTTTTTCTTCTTTCTTTTTTGTAATTGTAACGGGAGAAGGGTTACAGCCCTTGCTCCCGGCATTTTGTCGCCTATACGACAGCAGGGTTTTTTCGGGGGAAAAGATTCTTTTCCACTTCCCCATGGACAATAGAAAAATAAAAAAGAACAAGAGCTTTTTTAGAAAAAGGAAAAAAACCTAGATTATGAATATATATAGCATGGGTTTGTCGGAAGTGTGCCCAAAATTTTAATGGAGTAGAAAGTTCCTGTTTCTAGCGTGTTTATGAGACAGAAAAAAAAAACCGCAATCCCCCTCATGAAAAAATTTTAAGGTTTTTGTTTACAGTCTTGGCGGAGGGTAGTATTTCCCCGGGTGGTTTGCTGTTTACCAACCTACTACCTACATAATAGTATGACAAATATATATATATATATATATATTTTAAAAATTTTAATTATATATATATAAAAAAATGTCATACATGACACACATACACACATACACTACCCATACACAACACACACCACACACACACACACAACCACACACACACCACTCGGGGAGGAGTCACGCGGTTTGACTCGTTTTTTTGGGGGTAATTCTGCTTTCCCTTTAAAAATAAGGGGTTGGGAAAAGGGCTGTGCAGCATAAGAGTGCAAAAATCATTTGGGGCCCCCAAAAAAGGAAATAAAATTTATCAAGAAAAGAAAACAAAGGAAATTTTGGCTGGGGGTTTATGGGGGCCGTTGGAAGGGGAAGGGTTGTGTCAGGGCCAAAAATGTTTTGCCATAAAAGCAGGGGATTTGAAGAATAAGTGCGACTCAAAAACCAGGGAGATAAGAGAATTAAGATGGTCGTAAACAGTGGTGAAAAAATTGAGAGCTAGGACTTTTTTGCAACAGGAAGTTATGGAAAAATTACCGAGAAGCATAAAAATTCTTCAATTTGGGCAGGACAGCCCTGCAACGTTACTCCACTGCCAGCCGAAGTAATTTTTCCCAGTTTGGTTGCAGGGGGTCAATTACCTGTCTCTAGCGGGAAATTGGGGGGTTTCATCCCTCGAGCTATCAGAATTAGAATAACAGATTTACTGGCTTTTAATAGAATTTAGGGGGTTCGGCAATAGCAAAACCCTATGTATTTATTTTTTTAAGTAATTTTAAAACGATAAGCAGAAAAGGGGAACCAAAGAGATGGGGTACATATAAAATAATATGTAGTAAAAAGGGGGAAATAAGGACTGTTTACATAAACATATGCACACACACAGATAAGAACACTCTGCTTTAGGCACTTTAATAGCTTTAAGCACACACACACATACAGACAACCCCCACATATACAGACAACACACACACATATACGGATTTTACACCTTCCTTGAAGTGACCCTATAAGCCTTCCTTTCTCCCCCCCCCCCTCTCTCCTCTCTCTCTCCTTTTCTCTCTCTTTCTGTCGCTCTCTCTCTTTCTCTCCCCCCCTTTCTCTCTCCCCTCTTCTCCTCTCTCTCTTTCTTTCCTCTCACTCTTCCCCTCTCTTCCCTCCTCTCTTTCCCCCTTTTTACTCTCTCTTTCCTCTTCTTTTCTCTCTCTCTCTCTTCCCTTGTATCCCCCCTCTCTCTTTTCCTTTTCCCTCCTACTTTCTCCCCCTTTTTCCCCCCTTTTCCCCCCCCTTCTAGGCTCTCCTTCTCTCTCACCCCTATTCCACTCTCCCTTTTTCTTTTTCTCTTTCTCTTCTCTTTTACTAAAAAAAAAAGGTTGGGGCTCGAGGAATCAGGGATCAGATGACAATGGACTGGTGGGGGGAATGGTGGGGGGAACAGTGGGAAAAAAGGGTAGAGCAAAAATGGGAGAGAAAATTGGGAGAGCTTTCTGAAAAAATGGGGGAAAGAGCTCTTGTGAAATGGGAAAAGAGGTTGAGAAGGAGATGGAAATTGGGAGGCACAATCGAAATGCATAGCCAGGGTAAAGGTCCAGAATTTTGAGATAAAAAGGGTGAAGCAAATCTCAGGGGGGAGTGACCAAGAAGACCACCTACATGTGAAGGCCTAACAGGGAAAGGGAAAGGGGATAGAATTATGCTAAGGTCATTCCCTGAAAGAAGGGCCGGGGGGGGAAAAAAGGAAGAGCGAGGGTGAGATGGAGAGGGAGATAGGTCGGGGTGTAGGGACACCTGCTACCCAAAAGCCTAAAAATCAAGGGGAAAAAAGACCACATCAGACAGGGAAACCCGAGTCACAGGGGGAGGGGAAAGGGAGAGGGAAAAAGGGCAAAATCATGATTTTCCTGGGCTTTGGGAGAGAAGGGGAAAAGGCCACCACAAAAACGGAAGGGAAAAAAGAAAGGGAAAATTTAGAAAAACATCCCGGGAAAAAGGGGGAGAAGACATGGAGAGATTGTAAACTTTTAGAGAAATAGGGGGGTACTTGAAGGGGAAAAAACCGATGATCAAGCGATTCTCAGGACAGAAAAAAGTGCGGAAAAGGGTCCCCCAAGAGAAACCCCGGTTGAAAAGCTCGGGAAAAGTACAAAAGGTGTTTTCCTAGTGAGGGTTGTGTCACTGTAGACTGTGCCACCCCCGGGTTTGGCCCCCAAAAAACATCGAAACGCTCCAAAGCCGTACCCCGCGGAGGGCTTCTTTTTCAAGGTGTGGGTGGAACTTGGCTAAAAGTATCACAGGCTGCAACTCCCCGTTTCCCCATTTGTAATAGTACTTCCCCAAACCCCAAATCACAAAACATCAACCTGAATGAAAAAGGGGTTTGGGGAAGTTGGAGACAAAGAATGGGTGCAGTACACATTAATCTTTTTGCATTTAAAAAAAGTGTTAATCGAGGTCCCAAATTTAAAGGGGAAATTTGGATGGTAAGAGGGGTAAAGAGGGGGATAAATCGAGAAATTCTTACAGAATTTTTGGGAAAATCCTATCATGCCAAGGAAACATTGAAGAGATTTCCTATCATGAGGAACTGGATAATCTTTAATAGAAAGAACTTTAGTAAGTTTAGGTGCAACTTTACCACTACCTACTTCATGGCCTAGAAAGTGACAGTGGCCTGGCCAAAGGAAGATTTAGATAAATTAACTGTTAAATGGGAACTCTTAAAGGTCTCAAAAAGAGCCTTAAGTCTAAGTAGGTGTTGATCCCAAGTATCAGACACCACAACAATATCATCTAGGTACGCTGCCGTGCCTTCAAGTCCTTTAATAGCCTGATGGATAAGTTTCTGGAATGAAGAGGGGGAATTTTTCATTCCGAAGGGGGTAACTGTGTATTGATAATGACCTCCTGGAATTACGAAGGCAGAGATTTCCTTCGCCTTATCTGTCAAAGGTACCTGATAGTAGCCTTGAAGGAGATCTAACTTGGACACAAAAGTAGCCTTACCCACAAAGTCAATTACGTCATCCAGACGAGGAAGAGGGTAAGCATCTGTAATTGTGACCTCATTCACTTTACGGTAGTCTGTACACATACGAAACCCTCCATCAGCCTTCTTCACAAGGATGCACGGTGAAGCCCATGGACTAGACTCCTCCTCCACTAAACCATGCTTTAACAAAAATTCTACTTCCTGCTTTTCAGGGTTAGCTCTGTAGGGGGAGAGTTTAATTGGTTTAGAGTTTCCCACATCTACATCATGATAACCTAACTTACATTTTTTTCGGCACATCCGAAAAAAATTAGGTTTATGACTGTAGAAGCTCCGTTAAATTTGTTGCTTGCGTTTCAGATAACCCTCCATTAAAGGGCTAGATCCTTGAGGAGGACAGAATTTGAAAGTTTAATATTAATTTCAGAGATAGAGTGCAAAGAGTCAGAGCCGTCCTCAGAGGTAGAGGACAGAGTCATTACTGGGACTTTATCTGGTGTATGGAAATACTTTAATTGATTGATGTGGTAAGTTTTAGTTTTTGAGGTCTTATCAATGGGAGCTACCACATAATTTACATCAGATAATCTACTTACAATCTGCAAGTCCCGTAAATCTAGCTTTCAAGGTGTGGCCGGGTATAGGTTCCTGCACCAACACCTTGTCTCCTGGATGGAAGGAGCGGAATTGTGCACTTCTGTCATACCTCTGTTTCATCTTACTTTGAGATGTCTTTAGGTTAGCCTTGGCTAACTGACGTGCCACCTGCAACCTTGAAGACGGGTTGTAGAGTGTTGAGCTAACGTCTTCTCCCATCCATCCTTCTTTGAGCACCCGAAGAGGACCTTGTACATTGTGCCCAAAGATCAGCTCAAACGGACTATACCCTGTAGACTCTTGCACCGTCTCTCGTACTGAGAACAGCAACAAAGGTAGTGATTCATCCCAGTCTGTAGGGAAGTGCATGCAAAAAGTTCTCATCATTGTTTTTAATGTCTGAGGGAAATCTTTCCAAGGCGCTTGGACTGAGGATGATAGGCAGTGGATAAGTTGTGGATTATCCCTAACCTAATTAATACTTCCCTAAATGCTTTGGCAGTAAAGTTAGTACCTTGATCACTTTGAATAGTTTTAGGAATGCCAAAACAAGAAATGAATTTGGTTAAAGCTTTGAGAATAGCTTTAGTATTAATACTGCGCATGGGAATTGCTTCAGGGTATCTGGTTACTTTATCCATAATCGTAAATAAATACTGATTTCCAGACTTTGACCTAGGTAGTGGACCTACACAATCTATAATTAAATCTGCAAAAGGTTTTCCATCACCAGGTATAGGTTGGAGAGGTGCAGGTTTAATGGAATGTCCAGGTTTCCCAACTTGCTGACATTCTCGGCAACACCTAATATGATTCTTCACATCTTTCTTTAATTTTGGCCAATAAAATTCTTTTGTGATTGTATACAAGGTTTTTGTAATTCCTAAGTGACATCCTAATGACGTATTATGAGCTATATTTAATATTTGAGGTCTATACTTTGTTGGAACGACTAACCTGTCATACAATTGCCGGCCCTCTATCTCCTTACCAGTCTCAGTGCAGATCAAATAATCGTTTTTAACTTCATATGACCGGATGACCCAAAAGAGGATTTACCCATGGCTGCCTGAAAGCGAATTTTAAAAAGAAGGGTCCTTTCGTTGTTCCTCCCGGAAGGACAGTCTCTCGGGCATGGAAACAGACATC
This sequence comes from Cherax quadricarinatus, assembly GCF_026875155.1. NCBI lineage: Eukaryota > Metazoa > Arthropoda > Malacostraca > Decapoda > Parastacidae > Cherax > Cherax quadricarinatus. The sequence continues at coordinate 46,315,821 of NC_069415.1, forward strand.
TGGCAATCCTGCAACCTGGGAATAGGAAGGCTTGATCGGGGTCTGTTCACTTGATCTACGAGGCTCTGGCCAGTTTTCCTCATAAAACAATGTGGCTATTCCGAGATCGGAGTCGTCCAAGGATAGGTCAACATTCCCTCCAGACAACCCTTGGGATGTTGCCCGAGTTATGGCCAAACACCCGGGGAAGAATTAATCATTATAGGTTCAGGACACGAACTAACAGTAGTAATGTTATTACCCAGTAATAACATGGCATCTTTCATGAGGAATCCTTTTGAGACACCTACAGTCAAGTACCCAGTGTAATATTTGCACTGTACATAAATTTTATGCAAAGGAACAGAATATATAGCTCCTCCAAATGTTTCCAATAAAACAGAGGAATTCAAAGAAGTATTCTCTGAAAGGGGTAATATTCCTTCTCTTACAAGTGAGCAATATGCTCCAGTATCTCTAAAGGTCTTTACTTTAGTTGTTTCTGAGTTTTCCTGAAGGAAAATTAGACTCTTGCAATAATAAGGGGCCATACCTTTTTCTACTTCTCTAGGGGACATGTTACTAGGGATATTAGAGATTTTCCCAATGGGTTGGGGTTTATGGGGGCAGTTGGGACGGTTGTGACCTACTTTGTTGCAGAGGAAGCAGACGACAGGCTTGCCCTTTACTCCCTGCTGACGTTGCAAATGGTGTCGTTCTGGCTGGTGTCTCTCTGGATATTGTTGTCGAGATGCACCATGAGTAGTTTGCCTCTCCGCAGGTGGACCATATGTTGAGAAGCGTGGCTCACCAGGTGACTTAGTTGGCTGACGTAGACGTTCTCCCTCCGGCTGGCACTTCATTCTCCAAGGTTGACGATCTCTGCTCATGCCAGGCTGTTGAAAAGAGAGACGGGACCGCTCGGACAATGAGCGGTTAGTTTCGAAGGTATCAGCCAACCTGGCTGCCTCCAATGCAGTGGTTAAGTCACGATCCTGCAGAAAGACTCGAACCTCTGGTCCCACAGACTCCACCAGGTTATCAATCAGAATAAGCTGCACCAGCTCCTTAAAGGTAGAGACACCACTTGCTTTATACCAGCTGGTAAAAGCTTTGGTTTGCATTCTCACAAAGTCCACTAGGGATTGACCAAGCTGTCGTCTGCCTAGCTTAAAAAAATTTTTATATTTGGCTGGGATACACGTATATGCTCCCAACACTGTGGTCTTCACTACTTGATAATCAGAAAATTCAGCGTCATTTAATACTGACGTAAATTCCTGTGCCTTACCCAATAATGCTGTATGAACCAACGATGCCCAATGCTGCTCCTGCCACCTCAAGGCTCGAGCCTGATTTTCGAAGCTTTCGAAAAATTGCTCTGGTTCGGCCTCATTGAAGCGGGGAACAAGCTGTACTGCTTTTTGTAAACTAAAATCATTTACAGAATGCGAAAACTGCCTCCTTTCTCTTTCCCTATAATATTCTTCCCTTGCGAATGCTCTCTGTTCCCTAGTTTGCTCAAGATTGATTTTTGCCAGCTCAAGTGCCAACGACGCTGATTCACCCTGAGACAACCCAGCTGCACTATACTGACCATTTTGCTCCGTAGGTGTATCATCTTCCTCCTGCGAGAACATAGTAGTTTTTGCCCTAGCTCCCGTAGAGGGAGGAGTCTGATGTGCCATCTCTTCTTCTATAAGTTTGTCAGCAATCAGTGAAGGCAGTTGCGCAGCTGTGAGAGTGCGTTTGTATTTAATGCCAATGGAACGAGCAATTTGCCAACAACGCTGTAGGGACAATTTAGGTAGGTTATGCAAAGTATATGCCGACACCAGACGTCTGACTCGTCTAGGTGGCATAAGTTATTCGCTATGCACAGTACGATTGCAGAATACCCCAACGTAACACGTTAATTTGCAGAACACGCTTAGCTATGCACAGTACGATTGCAGAATACGCATACAAGCAAAGCTGACTGCAAAATTCTCCACACCGAACAGGCTAGTAACAACTGACACGCAAAATTTGTAAAGCAATGCCAGACATCCACACTGTTCTATAAGATTGACCGTAGCGAAGCGAGCACACCGAACAAGCTAGTAGCGAGCTGTTGAACGATCACACAATAGCAAAGGGTGACCATAAAGCAACTGACACGCAAAATTTGTAAAGCGTAGGCAAAGCTAATGCAAAGCCAGACAGCAAGCTGCACAATGTTCCTGCTACGAGCTTCACCCTAAGCTCAACCGTTTCTCTAAGTCCAGCTCCAGCTCTCGGTCAGGCTGCCCATATTACAACCCAGGTATCCAACTGGCCTGTTATCCCGGGTGTCATCGGAGCAAAATAAACACAGCAGAAAAAAGTTTAGACTTATATTATCCTTCACCAATTTAGAACAGCAATATGTACACTATGTACAGTGATAAGTATAGTGCACTCCACGGTAAGCAAGGCAGAAATAGAAGCCACAAGATAGCAGACCGTGCTTCAACCAGCTCTAGAATGGGAATGACAAGGGCAGACAGGAGAGCGGTACCCACATAACCTCTGCGATTGCCAAAACCATCTTCTTATTGGCTAGAACCTGGTCACTATTTGAACGACGGGGCCCCATCATCAACTCTTAGCAACCTGGTTCGCTGGTTGGGGGAGATAGTCTGTAAATGAGGGTGTGTACATGCGCCGAATAAAGGTTACGTACTCTTTGCATGCCACATGTACCAACACGTAAGGGACACTACAAGAGAGAGAGGAGAGGATGAACCAGCAAGACTGGACTTAGTATTCACCTTGAGTAGTGCAGATATTGAGGACATCACATATGAAAGACCCCTTATGGCCAGCGATCATGTGGTTTTGAGCTTCGAATACACAGTAGAGCTACAAGTGGAGGGGAAAGCAGGAAGGCCAGGACAAATGAAACCAAACTACAGGAAAGGGGACTACACAGGAATGAGGAACTTCCTGAATGAGGTTCAGTGGGACAGAGAACTGGCAGGGAAGCCAGTTAATGAGATGATGGAATATGTAGCAACAATGTGCAAGGAGGCTGAGGAGAGGTTTGTACCCAAGGGTAAAAGGAATAATGAAAAAGCCAGGATGAGCCCATGGTTCACCCAAAGATGCAAGGAGGCAAAAACCAAGTGTGCTAGGGAATGGAAGAAATATAGAAGGCAAAGGACCCAGGAGAATAAGGAGAGCAGTCGTAGAGCCAGAAACGAATATGCACAGATAAGAAGGGAGGCCCAACGTCAATATGAAAACGACATAGCAGCAAAAGCCAAATCTGACCCGAAGCTGTTATACAGCCACGTCAGGAAGAAAACAACCGTTAAGGACCAGGTAATCAGGCTAAGAAAGGAAGGAGGAGAGACAACAAGAAATGACCGTGAAGTATGTGAGGAACTCAACAAGAGATTCAAAGAAGTGTTCACAGAGGAGACAGAAGGGGCTCCAGAAAGACGGAGAGGTGGGGTACACCACCATGTGCTGGACACAGTACACACAACCGAGGAAGAAGTGAAGAGGCTTCTGAGTGAGCTAGATACCTCAAAGGCAATGGGGCCAGATAACATCTCTCCATGGGTCCTGAGAGAGGGAGCAGAGGCACTATGTGTACGCCTAACAACAATATTCAATACATCTATCGAAACAGGGACATTGCCTGAGGCATGGAAGACAGCAAATGTGGTCCCAATCTTTAAAAAAGGAGACAGACATGAAGCACTAAACTACAGACCAGTGTCACTGACATGTATAGCATGCAAAATCATGGAAAAGATTGTCAAGAGAAGAATGGTGGAACATCTAGAAAGGAATGATCTCATCACCAGCAGCCAACATGGTTTCAGAGACGGGAAATCCTGTGTCACAAACCTACTGGAGTTCTATGACATGGTGACAGCAGTAAGACAAGAGAGAGAGGGGTGGGTCGATTGCATTTTCTTGGACTGCAAGAAGGCGTTTGACACAGTACCACACAAGAGATTAGTGCAAAAACTGGAGGACCAAGCAGGGATAACAGGGAAGGCACTGCAATGGATCAGGGAATACTTGTCAGGAAGACAGCAGCGAGTAATGGTACGTGGCGAGGTGTCAGAGTGGTCACCTGTGACCAGCGGGGTCCCACAGGGGTCAGTCCTAGGACCAGTGCTGTTTCTGGTATTTGTGAACGACATGACGGAAGGATATAACTCGAGGTGTCCCTGTTTGCAGATGACGTGAAGTTGATGAGAAGAGTTCATTCGATCGAAGACCAGGCAGAAATACAAAGGGATCTGGACAGGCTGCAGACCTGGTCCAGCAACTGGCTCCTGGAGTTCAATCCCCAAGTGCAAAGTCATGAGGATTGGGGAAGGGCAAAGAAGACCGCAGACGGAGTACAGTCTAGGGGGCCAGAGACTACAAGCATCACTCAAGGAAAAAGATCTTGGGGTGAGTATAACACCAGGCACATCTCTTGAAGCGCACATCAACCAAATAACTGCCGCAGCATATGGGGCCTGGCAAACCTCAGAACAGCATTCCGACATCTTAATAAGGAATCGTTCAGGACCCTGTACACCGTGTACGTTAGGCCCATATTCGAGTATGCGGCACCAGTTTGGAACCCACACCATAAGCCAAGCATGTAAAGAAACTAGAGAGGAGTGCAAAAGGTTGCAAAAAGACTAGTCCAAGAGTTAAGAGGTATGTCCTATGAGGAGAGGTTAAGGGAAATCAACTGACGACACTGGAGGACAGGAGAGACAGGGGGGACATGATAACGACATACAAAATACTGAGAGGAATTGACAAGGTGGACAAAGGACAGGATGTTTCCAGAGGAGCTGGTCACAGCAACACGGGGGACACAGTTGGAAGCTGAAGACACAGATGAATCAAAGGGATGTTTGGAATATTTCTTCAGCCACAGAGTAGTCAGGAAGTGGATAGTTTGGGAAGCGATGTAGTGGAAGCAGGATCCATACATAGCTTTAAGCAGAGGTACGATAAAGCTCATGGTTCAGGGAGTAGTGACCTAGTAGCGACCAGTGAAGTGGCTGGGCCAGGTGACTTGGATCGACCCACTGCAACCTCAACTAGTGAGGTACAATAGGTGAGTACACACCACACAAGGTGTGAGAGTGAGGTAGGAGCAGGTATAGGGCCCCACAACTCAAATGATGGTCCCCATCATTGGTGGGTATCCTCCTCCAACAATGACACATTGTATGCTTAACATCCTTTTTGCCTGTCTCCACTGCTCAGTGGTGTGATCTCGTCTCTTCACACTCCAAGATTGAGACATGGTATCCTCAGCGTGTCTTCTCAGCCTGTGGAGGAGCGTCTGGGAGGGTTAAAAGAGAGAACACGGAGGTGTTTGAATAGGGTTAGCGAGAGGGAGCCCTCTCCTGCACTAAGTTTATGGGTATTCTTTAGAGAATATATCACTTTGATCTGTATGCGCTGGCTCAAGCGTGTATATTTACACTGTGTGTATTATTACACATGTGTGTATGTATACACCTGTGTGTATCTCATTAAGTATTCACTGTGAGTTTACTTTAATCCTGTGTTTAGGAGTAAATCATCTGACTAGTGTTGTACTGGTGACAGTGTGTTGTACTGGTGACTGTGTTTGTACTGGTGACTAGTGTTGTACTGGTGACCAGTGTTGTACTGGAGACTAGTGTTGTACAGGTGACCAGTGTTGTACTGGTGACTAGTGGTGTACTGGTGACTAGTGGTGTACTGGTGACTAGTGGTGTACTGGAGACTAGTGTTGTACTGGTGACTAGTTGTGTACTGGTGACTAGTGTTGTACTGGTGACTAGTGGTGTACTGGTGACTAGTGGTGTACTGGTGACTAGTGGTGTACTGGTGACTAGTGGTGTACTGGAGACTAGTGTTGTACTGGTGACTAGTTGTGTACTGGTGACTAGTGGTGTACTGGTGGCTAGTGGTGTACTGGTGACTAGTGGTGTAATGGTGACTACTGTTGTACTGGTGACTAGTGTTGTACTGGTGACTAGTGGTGTACTGGAGACTAGTGTTGTACTGGTGACTAGTTGTGTACTGGTGACTAGTGGTGTACTGGTGGCTAGTGGTGTACTGGTGACTAGTGGTGTAATGGTGACTAGTGGTGTACTGGTGACTAGTGTTGTAGTGGTGACTAGTGGTGTACTGGTGACTAGTGTTGTACTGGTGACTAGTGTTGTACTGGTGACTAGTGTTGTACTTGTGACTAGTGTTGTACTTGTGACTAGTGGTGTACTGGTGACTAGTGTTGTACTGGTGACTAGTGTTGTACTTGTGACTAGTGTTGTACTTGTGACTAGTGGTGTACTGGTGACTAGTGTTGTACTGGTGACTATTGTACTGGTGACTAGTTGTGTACTGGTGACTAGTGGTGTACTGGTGGCTAGTGGTGTACTGGTGACTAGTGGTGTAATGGTGACTAGTGGTGTACTGGTGACTAGTGTTGTACTGGTGACTAGTGGTGTACTGGTGACTAGTGGTGTACTGGTGACTAGTGGTGTACTGGTGACTAGTGTTGTACTTGTGACTAGTGTTGTACTGGTGACTAGTGGTGTACTGGTGACTAATGTTGTACTGGTGACTAGTGTTGTACTGGTGACTAGTGTTGTACTGGTGACTAGTGGTGTACTGGTGACTAGTGGTGTACTGGTGACTAGTGTTGTACTGGTGACTAGTGGTGTACTGGTGACTAGTGGTGTACTGGTGACTAGTGGTGTTTATGGTGACTAGTGTTGTACTGGTGACTAGTGTACTGGTGACTAGTGGTGTACTGGTGACTAGTTGTGTACTGGTGACTAGTGTTGTACTGGTGACTAGTGGTGTACTGGTGACTAGTGGTGTACTGGTGACTAGTGGTGTACTGGTGATAGTGGTGTACTGGTGACTAGTTGTTTTACTGGTGACTAGTGGTGTACTGGTGACTAGTGGTGTACTGGTGACTAGTGGTGTACTGGTGACTAGTGGTGTACTGGTGACTAGTGGTGTATTGGTGACTAGTGTTGTGCTGGTGACTAGTGTTGTACTTGTGACTAGTGGTGTACTGGTGACTAGTTGTGTACTGGGGGACTAGTGGTGTTGTACTGGGACTAGTGTTGTACTGGTGACTATTTGGGGTGTACTGGTGACTAGTGGTGTACTGGTGACTAGTGTTGTACTTGTGACTAGTGTTGTACTGGTGACTAGTGGTGTACTGGTGACTAATGTTGTACTGGTGACTAGTGGTGTACTGGTGACTAGTGTTGTACTGGTGACTAGTGTTGTACTGGTGACTAGTGGTGTACTGGTGACTAGTGGTGTACTGGTGACTAGTGTTGTACTGGTGACTAGTGGTGTACTGGTGACTAGTGGTGTACTGGTGACTAGTGGTGTACTGGTGACTAGTGTTGTACTGGTGACTAGTGTACTGGTGACTAGTGGTGTACTGGTGACTAGTTGTGTACTGGTGACTAGTGTTGTACTGGTGACTAGTGGTGTACTGGTGACTAGTGGTGTACTGGTGACTATTGGTGTACTGGTGACTAGTGGTGTACTGGTGACTAGTGGTGTACTGGTGACTAGTGGTGTACTGGTGACTAGTTGTGTACTGGTGACTAGTGGTGTACTGGTGACTAGTGGTGTACTGGTGACTAGTGGTGTACTGGTGACTAGTGGTGTATTGGTGACTAGTGTTGTGCTGGTGACTAGTGTTGTACTTGTGACTAGTGGTGTACTGGTGACTAGTTGTGTACTGGTGACTAGTGGTGTACTGGCGACTAGTGTTGTACTGGTGACTAGTTGTGTACTGGTGACTAGTGGTGTACTGGTGGCTGGTGGTGTACTGGTGACTAGTGGTGTAATGGTGACTAGTGTTGTACTGGTGACTAGTGGTGTACTGGTGACTAGTAGTGCACTGGTGACTAGTGTTGTACTGGTGACTAGTGTTGTACTGGTGACTAGTGGTGTACTGGTGACTAGTGGTGTACTGGTGACTAGTGTTGTACTGGTGACTAGTTGTGTACTGGTGACTAGTGGTTGTATGGTGACTGTGGTGTACTGGCGACTAGTGTTGTACTGGTGACTAGTGGTGTACTGGTGACTAGTGGTGTACTGGTGACTAGTGGTGTACTGACGACTAGTGTTGTACTGGTGACTAGTTGTGTACCGGTGACTAGTGTACTGGTGACTAGTGGTGTACTGATGACTAGTGGTGTACTGATGACTAGTGGTGTACTGGCGACTAGTGTTGTACTGGTGACTAGTGTTGTACTGGTGACTAGTGTTGTACTGGTGACTAGTGGTGTACTGGTGACTGTGGTGTTACTGGTGACTAGTGGTTGTTACTGGTGACTAGTGGTGTTCTGGTGACTAGTGTTGTACTGGTGACTAGTGTTGTACTGGTGACTAGTGGTGTAGTGGTGACTAGTGGTGTACTGGTGACTAGTGGTGTACTGGTGACTAGTGTTGTACTGGTGACTAGTGGTGTACTGGTGACTAGTGGTGTACTGGTGACTAGTGGTGTACTGGTGACTAGTGGTGTACTGGTGACTAGTGTTGTACTGGTGAATAGTGTACTGGTGACTAGTGTTGTACTGGTGACTAGTGGTGTACTGGTGACTAGTGGTGTACTGGTGACTAGTGTTGTACTGGTGACTAGTGGTGTACTGGTGACTAGTGGTGTACTGGTGACTAGTGTTGTACTGGTGACTTGTGGTGTACTGGTGACTTGTGGTGTACTGGTGACTAGTGGTGTACTGGTGACAGGCTATTTATACCTCCAATAAATTAGTAAATTATCCTTCAAAAACAACTGTTTATGTTTCTTGAAATAATAAATTTACAGAAAAATATATAAAGAGTTTACTGTATATTACATATAGGATTTAAATGTGTAAATTCTCGTATTCATTGAGCGCAAATTCTCGAAACCAGAGTAAACTCTTGTACACGTGTGTAAATACCAGAAAACACTCTAATTTTGAGCCAGCAGTGTGTTAATTCTCATAAACACACTGTAAATTCTCTTACTCACCACCACCACCACTTCTACCACCATCACTACCACTAGCACCACCACCACCACTACTTCCACCACCACTACTACTACCACCACTACTACCACCACACCACTACTAGCACCACCACTATTACCACCTCCACCATACTACCACCACCACTACTACCACCACCACTACACCACCACCACCACCATCACCACCACTACTACTACTGCTACCACCACCACCGCTACCATCACTATACTACCACTGCCACCACCACCTCCACCACTACTACCACCACTATCAAAACTACTACCCTGACTATCACCACTACTACCACTATTGCCACCACCACCACCACCACTACTACTATGTGGCATGCAAAGAGTACTCCCATATAGGCTGCCTCCCAACCAGGGAACCGGGTGCTAAGGGTTTAACGATCTTTTGAGGCCCCATCGTCAAATCAGTATCTTGGTTCATTGATCAATGACAGAGGCCTGCCAAGTGCCGAGACGATGTGGTGTCACTCGTGGTCGACATTTGCCAGACTCACCTCTAGCTGGTTGAGGCACGGTTCTCTCCCTCTCAGGCTACTGTCTTTGCCTTTATCACCTTATGGTACACTTATACTCCATTCTTGTACATAGTATACGTAAGTGTACATATCTATATAGAAACCTTTGGGGAAGGAAACTATAAGTTAAATTTTGCTCCACCCATTACTACCTGGTCAACAGGACATTACATGTGTTCGTAATTTGGGAAGCTCTGTCCGGGAGCTGGAGCTGGTCTTAGTATCGTTGAAGAGCTGAAGCTAGTCTTTAGTATCTTTCAGATAGCTTTGCTATCGCTCGGCATTGCGTGTCAACTTTGCCTCACTTCCGCGTTTGCGTGTCAGCGTTGCAGTTGCTTTCGCTATTGCGTGTCAGCCTTGCTGTTGTGTGTGTGTGTATCCTGTAGTCGTACTGTGCATTGCTGCTTGTTGCGTGTATTGCAAACAGCGTGTTAAGCTGGGGGTAATGCCACCTACACGAGTCAGACAGTTGGTGTCTGAATTCACTGTACTAAATCTGCCAAAACTCTCTCTACAGCGTTGTTAGCGAATTGATCGTTCTATTGGTACAGAATATCAACAAACTCTCACAGCTGCACAGGTTCGTGATATTATTCATGCAAAGTTGAGGGTTGACTCAACTATGGCACACCAAACTGAGGTATCTCTTGCTACAGAAGCTGTTAATCACCGATCTCCACTAAGGTTCCTTCGTAATGTGGGAGGAACAACACCAGAGCAATCAGACCAGAAGTCTCGTGAAGCAGTAGGTACATCGGGTTTGTCTAAGGTCGATTCCGCTTCATTGGTGCTCGAGTTAGCCAAACTCAATCTTGAAACGACCAGAGAGCAGCGAGAATTTGCTAGGGAGAAGTTTGATAGAGAGAAGGAGAGGAGGCAATTTAAACAAACGGTGGATGACTTTAGTGTGCAAAGATCACAGCAGCTAGTTCCTCATTTTGTTGACGCTGAGCCTGAACAGTTTTTCGAAGCATTTGAATACCAGGCTCGAGCGTTAAGGTGGCCTGAGTTGCACTGGGCAGCATTGGTGCATACCACGTTGTAAGGTAATGAACAAGTGTTCACATCCGTGTTGAAAAATGAGGATTTTATTAATTATCAGGTGGTCAAAACCACAGTTCTAGGGGCTTATCAGTGTATTCCCTCCAAGTACAGGAGGGAATTCAAATTAGGCAAACGTCAGTTGGGTCAGTCTCATAAAGACTTTGTAAGGCAGCAATCGAAGGCATTTACCAAGTGGTATAAGGCAAGTGGCATCGCTAACTTTTCTGATCTAGTCCAGGTACTTTTGGTGGGTAACCTGCTGGAATCTGTTGGACCAGAGGGTCGAGTCTTGAAGATCATTCGTTGACCACTGCATTGGAAGCAGCCAGGTGTGCTGACACTTTTGAGATTAACCGCTCCTTGTCCGAGCAGTCTTATCATTCTTCCCAAAAGCCTGGCATGAGTATAGGTCATCAGAGAAGAGTTCCTGACTGCAGGACGAAGGTGAATGACGACGCCAACCAAGTCACCTGGTGAGCCCCGACATCAAACGTACGATCAACCTGGTAAGTGACATCAAATTTATGGTCATACTCAACACAGTGTACAACGATGTAAATACACAGACTGGCGCCAACCGCAGAATCAGCAGGGAGCCAAAGTAAAACCCAAGGTAACTCGTTTTTTTCTGCCATAAACCCGGCCACGTGAGGTCTACTTGCCCAACTGAACCCCAACTGTTAGATAATATAAGAATCCTGCAATTTGAAATGAACCAGGAGGAAGTGTGGTATGGCCCCATACTACAGTACTTGCCATATATCACTTCACAAGAATTCAAAGCAAACTGAATTACGAACATTTAGGGATACTGGGGGCTTATTGTTCCATTGTAAGAGAGTACTTCCCTTTTCTGAGAAATGTCATTGCACTCATCAGTTGTTACAAAAAACGCGATTTCTAATAAGCATAGAGATCTCCAGTGAATATTAGAAAGGACTGCCCTTCTAGCATCCAGCCTGTTACTGGGTTTTTGTAACAAGTAGTCAGTATCCTGGTCCAATTATCCATTAGAATTTAATAAGAATTATTAGTGCTTCAGGATTACAACTGGTAGGCTACTAACTAGAGAAATTAAAATTTAATAAATTTATTAATAACAGTCTAGAGGTATAAGATCAAAGTAAATTAAATTAATATAGACAAAATAAGAATAATCACTTCTCTCGAGTACAATAGTATTGTGCTGAAGGCATATATCACATCTTTATGGCTTATAAGTACCGTCTGGTACATTGTTAACATTTAATAATACATATTATATATATATATACAAATAAGTTTGTGTGTATGTGTGTAAGTGCTCTAAGTAGTTTGCTATGTCTCAAGACTCGACTAGATTTAAACCAATGACTGACAAAGTCCTCACATCGACTAACTTCTTGACCACCTGGCAATTAGAACAGCTTGCTTGAACAATAAAACGACTGTTAAGCCCAATAGCAATATAACAAGCAACTGCGACATGGAATCAGGATCAAGGAGATAATATAACAACACTAAGTAGGGACCATCAGCAGATCCTCCACAAAAGTCACAAAACTCCCATACTACTGAATCTAAGTTCAGCATTAGAAAATCCCTAACTATGACAGTACACAGATACCAGTACAAGTTAGGTCAGAAGCTACAGCTCAGGACCTGAGTTGCTCAGAGTGTCTATGCGACACACAACCTCAGTACAACGTCGAAAATCACTAATTCTAGACAATGTTCTGTGAACAGAGTTCTACAGAACCAACAACAAGAAAACGACAGAGACAATCTTCCAACAAGGGCCAATAAGGGAGAGTTAGGCGCATCTTGTCAGGAATACGACAATCAAGACTTGACCTATGAACACTGAATAATATATATATGTTACATCCTACCTAATAAAAGTAACTAAGTCAAATAATAATATAAAGCAATATATTTATGATTTAGCTATTATCGCAAATATAAGCAATATAAAATTATATGAAAAGGTAATATACATTATATACATTGTGACCCATTCAGGGGTTGCAACACCCCCCCAACACGACAAACGGTCGCACTAGGAGTTGCATTAATGTCTTTGACATAATTTCTGTGATTACTCATGTCACATTAATAACACAATTTAATATAAAAATAAATCAGTCACTTTTGTGCCAAGCACTTCTATGATTTCACAGTGTCTATATCACTATAAGTTATGCCCCTGGTACTAGGGCAACACACAGTGTATCATATCTCTGCATACTCTTGGTTATGTACATCAGTGTAGAGACAGGATAGCATAGACAAGCATGACACGTTGAGGCTCGATCATAGTAGTGGAGACTATTTGAAAAGTAGTCTTGTGCTATAGACAAGAGACGGCATTTCACTCTTAAGTAGTGGTAGTGGAATGCGAGGCAGTATGGACATCTATTTATGAGGAAGCTTAAGGTGTGTAGTGAGGGGGGTCTGAGGCTGGACAGTGTTCTCTCACAGTAACATTGCCCACACAACACTACACACTCAGCTTCTGTCTCCAACTGTCTCCTCCTCACACACACATATCACCACTACTGTGAATATATAAATAGAATAATTAGACATGACATGAGTATACATAGTTAACATGGGCTGGAGAGATTACATTACTGAATTTGACATAGCAAGTAACAAAAGGTATTTGGGCATAAAATTATGTTAATTAAATGTAACAATGATAATTAAGGACATGAAAGAGCATCAGCAATTACATTACAATGACCACTGATATGTTGTATACTAATAAAGTATGGCTGGATTCTGAGAGCCCACCTCATGATCCTAGCATTTTTACTCTTCATAGTGTTTATGTAGGTGAGTGGATTGTGGTCTGAAAAAACGTTAATTTTAAATGGTGAAGTGCCCAAATACACGTCAAAATGTTCCAAGGACACCACGAGAGCTAGAGCCTCTTTCTCAATAGTGGCATAATTTTTCTGGTGTCGTTTGAGCTTAGATGAATAATATACAGGATGGAGAATATCAGTGGATGTTGGCTGTTGGAGCAGCACAGCACCCACTGCATAACCACTTGCATCTATATGTAAAAAGAAGGGAAGATTGAAATTAGGACTCCTCAACACAGGAGCAGAGGATAGCAAACGCTTCAATCTTTTGAACGAGTCTGAACAATCTCTAGTCCAGGTGAACTGAACTTTGCTACTAGTAAGCTCAGTGAGAGGAGCAGCAATCTGAGAAAAGTTTGGACAGAACCTGCAATAATATCCTGCCATGCCCAGGAATCTTTGTACTCCCTTCCTATCCTGTGGCACTGGAAATTCAGAAATTGCACGAACCTTAGCCTCAATAAGAGCAACCTCACCCTGGCCGACACAAAAGCCTAGATAGGTAATCTTGGCTTGACCAAAACTACATTTAGCTAAGTTAACAGTGAAGTTGTAGTGTGCCAGTCTCTCAAACAGTGCTCTGAGATGCGTCAAGTGTTGTTCCCACTCATCACTGTACACCACTACCATAATAATAACAATTATCGAGATCCTTTGCTTCACTCTCAGTAACTGCTATATCTCTCAGTCTTTCCAGTGACAGATCAACAAACTGATCCTTGATTAAATCATCATGAGTTAGAAATTTAACATCAGTAGTGCCCTGTCTAGGCTGATGACAGGGGGGAGTCAGTGTTAATGATCCTGGGCGCAGAGCATCACTAAACAACATATTCAAGCCCAAATCATTGTCATCCACTAACTCAACAGGAGGCAAGTATGGTTGTTGTATCTTTGACATAGCTCTAGTAATTGCACTGAGAGGAAATAAAATAGGCTTCTCTCTACAAGCTTCAATGGCATAATTATCATCAGTGTTATTATTTAATCACAAATGGTTTATAATATACCAGCAGAAA
>NC_069415.1:46330787-46352826 GCF_026875155.1 Cherax quadricarinatus
GGGGTTTTGGGATGGGGTAGGGGGGTTTTTGGTATGGGTTAGTGGGTAGTGTGGTAGTGTGGTACGGTGGTAGTGGTTGTGGAAGTGGTGGTAGTGGTGGTAATGGTTGTAGTGGTGTAGTGGTGGGAGTGCTGGTAGTGGTGGTAGTGTTTGGTATGGTGGTAGTGGTGGTAGTGTTGGTAGTGGTAAGAGTGTTGGCAGTGGTGGTGGTAGCGGGGGTAGTGGTGGTAGTAGTAATAGCGGTGGTATGTGGTAGCGGTGGTAGTGGTGGTATGTGGTAGGGGTGCTAGAGGTGGTAGTGGTGGTAGTAATGGAAGTGGTGGTGGTAGTGGTAGTAGTGGTGGTAGTGGTGGTAGTAGTGCTAGTGGGATGTGGTAGTTGGTGGTAGAGGGTAATGGTGGGGGTAAATGGTGGTAGTGGTGGTAGTGGGGTAGTTGCGGTAGTGTTGGGGAGTGGTGGTAGTGTGGTAATGTGGTGGTAGTTGTGGCAATGGCGGTAGTGGGGGGTAGTGTTTGGTATGGTGGTAGTGGTGGGTGGTGGTAAATGGGGTAGTGGTGGTGGTGGTGGTGGTGGAAGTGATGGTAGTGGTGGTAGTGGTGGTAGTGGTGGTATGTGGTAGGGTGGTGGTAGTGGTGGATGTGTTGGTAGGGTGATAGTGTGGTAGTGTGGTAGTGGTGGTAGTGGTGGTGGTAGTGTGGTAGTGGTGGTAGTGGGGGTAAGGTGGTAGTGGTGGTAGTGGTGTAATGGTGGTAGTGGTGGTAGTGGGGGTAGTGGGGGGGTAGTGGGTAGTGTTGGTATGGTGATAGTGGTGGTAGTGGTGGTAGTGGTGGTAGTAGTGTACGTTGTATGGTATTGGGGTGGTAGTGGGGGTAGTGTGTAGTGGCGGTAGTGGTGGCGGTAGTGGCGGGAGTGTTGGTAGTGGTAGTATGGTGGTAGTGGTAGTAGTAGCGGTAGTGTTGGTAGTGGTGGTAGTATTTTTTGGGGTAGTGTTGGGAAATTTGGGGGTAGTGGTGGTAGTTTCTGGTGGGATTGGTGGTAGTAGTGGGAGTGGGTGGTGTAGTGGTGGTAGTGGTGGTAGAAGCGTAGTGTTGGGAGTGGTGGTAGTAGTTTTGGGGGTTAGGTTGGTATGGTCTAGTGCGGTTTGTATTGTGGTGGTAGTGGGGTAGTAGCTGTGGTGGTAGCGTGGTAGTAAATTTTTGGTGGTAGTAGTTGTGGTGGTAGTGTTGGTAGTTGTGGTAGTGGTGGTATTTGGGGATAGTGTTGGTAGTGGTTTTAGTCGTGGTAGTGGTTGTAGTAGTTTTGTTAGTAGTGTTTTGGGAGTGGTGGTAGCGGGGGTAGTGGGTATGTTGTGATGGTAGTGGTGGTAGTGGTTGTGGTGGTAGTGTTGGTAGTGGTGGAAGTAGTGGTAGCAGTTGTGGTGGGAGTGGTGGTAGGGGTTGGTAGGGTATAGTGGGGTAGTGGTGGTAGTGTTGGAGTGGGGGTTGTGGTGGTATGGTGGTATGGTTGCAGTGGTGGTAGTGTTGGTATGGTGGTAGTTTTTGGTAGTGTTTGTAGTGTTGGTAGTTGGTAGTGGGGGGTAGTGGTGGTATGGGGGTAGTGTTGGTAATTGGTGGTAGTGTTGGTAGTGGTGTAGGTGGTAGTAGTTGGTGGGGTAATGGAGAAGTTGGGGTATGGTGGTAGTATTGTGGTGGCAGTGGTAGAAGTTGTGGATGGTGGAGTGGTGTTAGTAGTGGTATGGTGGTGGTAGTAGTAGTGGTAGTGGGGGTATTAGTGGTAGTGGTGGATAGTTGTGATAGTGGTTGTAGTGGTGATGGTAGTGTGGTAGTGGTGATAGTAGTGGGGGGTAGCGGG
The DNA here is from genome assembly GCF_026875155.1 of Cherax quadricarinatus. Lineage (NCBI taxonomy): Eukaryota > Metazoa > Arthropoda > Malacostraca > Decapoda > Parastacidae > Cherax > Cherax quadricarinatus. The sequence continues at coordinate 46,332,639 of NC_069415.1, forward strand.
GGTGGGTAGGGGTGGTGGGTACGGTGGTGGTAGTAGTGTGGTAGTGGTGGTAGTGGTAGTAGTGGTGGTGGTGGCGGTAGTTGTGGTAGTAGTGTATTACGAACACAAGTAATGTTGGCCTGTTGACCTGTCGTAATGGGTGGAGCAAAATAAACAGCAGTAGAATTTAACTCATATTTTCCTTCACCAAAGGTTTATATACAGATACATACACTTTTGTACACTATGTACAAGAATGGAGTATAAGTGCACCACACGGTGATAAAGGCAAAGACAGTACCAGAGTCTGAGAGAGAACCACGCATCAACCATCTAGAGGCGAGTCTGACAAATGCCGACCACGAGTGATACCACATCGTCTCAGCACTTGGCAGACTCGCCTGTGATTGGTGAATGAATCAAGGTACTGTTTAATGATTAAGCCCCAAAAGATCGTTAAACCTTAAACCCTTAGCACCTGGTTCGCTGTTTGGGAGGCAGCCTATATGGGAGTGTGTACATATGCCTAATAAAGTGTAACATAATTGCCAGGAGTAGGCTACCACCTCCATGGGTAGCATGCTGCCATGGCACTGAACAATAATGGATCTGCCTTTCCTATCAACCATCCAACTCATTAGATAGAGCTCAACTTTTTCTCAAGACAAAGTCAAACTCCAAAGTAAAGCGAGACTGTGGACAGTAGGGCTAACATAGGTTCAATACACTTTGTAGAATTAATAATGTTATTACCTAGTAACAATATGGTATCTTTCATAAGAAATCCATCAGAAACACCTAGTCAAATATCCAATGTAATATTTTCCCTTCACATGTATTCTATGTAAAGGGACAGAAAATAATGCTCCTCCAAATTCTTCTATAGAACTGTTGTTGCAACCCCTGAATGGGTCACAATGTATGTAATGTATATTACCTGTTCATATAATTTTATATTGCTTATATTTGCGATAATAGCTAAATCGTAAATATATTGTGTAAGAATGGTATATAATACCGACAAGATGAAATTAAGACACATGTGCAATATCTGGGTATCTTTATTGTAGACGTTTCCCCATCCAGTGGCTTTATCAATACAAATTCAGAATCTCCACGACTATGGTGCTCTTCGCACCTACTCCTAGGTTGAGGGACTGATTACCTCATCTTCTGTACATAGTTCTACTGTCTTTAAGTTATGTCCTAGAATTTGTATTGATAAAGCCACTGGATGGCGAAACGTCTACAATAAAGATACCCAGATGTTACACGTGTCTTAATTTCATCGTAAATATATTGCTTTATATTATTATTTGACTTAGTTACTTTTATTAGGTAGGATGTAACATTCATATATTATTATTATTCAGTGCTCATAGTTCAAGTCTTGATTGTCTAACTACTGTAATTATCACTCATGGCTCGTTACTCTGCTGGCTTCTCGGTGTTGCTGGGCAGCAACAGTCCATGGAGCTATCACATGATCGAAGGGGGTGTTCACACCTCGCCTGGAGTAGTCAGTCTGGGCTAGACTCTCTTGGTGGTTGGATGTATTCCTGACAAGACGTGCCTAACTCTCCCTTATTGGCCCTTGTTGGAAGATCGTCTCTGTCACTTTCTTGTTGTTGGTTCTGTAGAACTCTGTTCACAGAACATTGTCTAGAATTAGTGATTTTCGACGTTGTACTGAAGTTGTGTGTCGCATAGACACTCTGAGCAACTCAGGTCCTGAGCTGTAGCTTCTGACCTAAATGTAATGGTATCTGTGTACTGTCACATTCGGGGATTTTCTTATGTTGAACTTAGATTCAGTAGTATGGGAGTTTTGTGACTTTTGTGGAGGATCTGCTGATGGTCCCTACTTAGTGTCGTTATATTATCTCCTTGATCCTGATTCTGTGTTGCAGTTGCTTGTTATATTGCTATTGGGATTAACAGTCGTTTTATTGTTCAAGCAAGCTGTTCTGATTCCCAGGTGGTCAATAAGTTAGTCGATGTGAGGACTTTGTCAGTCACTGGTTTAAATCTAGTCAAGTCTTGAGACATAGCGAACTACTTAGAGCACTTACAAACATACACACAAACTTATTTGTATATATATATATTTTATATATATTTTATATATATATTATATATATATATATATATAATATAAAATATATATATATATTATTAAATGTTAACAATGTACCAGACGGTACTTGTACGCCATAAAGATGTGATATATGCCTTCAGCACAATACTATTGTACTCGAGAGAAGTGATTATTCTTATTTTGTTTATATTAATTTAATTTACTTTGATCTTATACCTCTAGACTGTTATTAATAAATTTATTAAATTTTAATTTCTCTAGTTAGTAGCCTACCAGTTGTAATCCTGAAGCACTAATAATTCTTATTGAATTCTAATGGATAATTGGACCAGGATACTGACTACTTGTTACGATAACCCTGTAACAGGCTGGATGCTAGAAGGGCAGTCCTTTGTAGTATTCACTGGAGATCTCTATGATTATTAGAAATCACATTTTTTGTAACAAATGGGGGCCTGTCCGGGATGCTTTTGATCCAAGGTGTTGGAGAAATTGTCCAGTTTGACACACTAGTAACTATGGTCAAACACTTGGAGTACTTTCCTAATCTGAAGACTTTGAGTTTTGTCTTGTACAACATACTAGGTGGATGTATGTACTTGACTGAGTCTCTTGATCCAAGGAGGTGGAAATATTGTTTGAGCTCTAGCTCTAAGACAACCAACACTAAACTTCCTATTAGGATTATAGTTTCCCATAATCACTCTCTCCTAGTGCATTTATTTTCGTGATGTATTTCAAAGTGAAACAGTTAATTGATACTCTGACTTTGTCCGAGTTGAATACATTAAAACTTCAGATATTGGCGAGTAGCTAAATATCTCAGTGTGACGTATAACAGGAATTACACTGCAGAAACTGTAAGAGCGTTAATTAAAGATACATTGTTTCCTGCTCATACAGAGATGTCTGATCATGATTCAGATACAGAGAGCCTAGTGTCTGAGCCTAGTGAAATTCTGTTCTCACTCACACCTTCCTGCCTCACTAACACAATAGTATAGAGTATAGCTGGTAGTGTGACTCAGCCTCATACTAGTACTGTGTATGCTACACCTGTATCTACTTATCCTAGACCAGATCTAGACACTCTAGGGATGGCTGGACAAGGTGCCCGACCTCAGGACCGTCCACACTCATTTGTTAGATTCCTTACTCCTCCATTACCCACTGGTCCTATCTCTGAGGAACAATTTGAGAGGATGGAACACCTCATTATGTTGCAGACTGCACAAATAGAGGCACAGAGGAAATTGAACAAAGAAGATTTCCAGAGAGAAAATGTTCGTCTCAGAAGACAACAGACTAATAGATTTGACAAAGTTGATAAACCTATTAGTACAACACAGGACACATTTAATGTGCAGAAAGCTGCATTCATGGTTCCTAAGTTTTTTGAGAGTGACTTAGACACCTATTTTGATGTGTTTGAGAACCAGGCATGTGCTATGAACTGGCCACGTAAGGACTGGGCTACCTTGTTGCACACAGCTTTGACAGGAAGAGCTCAAACTTGTACTGCTGCTTTACCATTTGCCAAGTACATTAGTTATGATGCTGTCAAGCAAACTGTTCTAGAGACATATAACTTGTTACCCATAAGTTATCAAAGTGCATTTCGTACGTTACAATGACGACAAGATCAAACTTATGCAAAGTTTGCTCGTGAGAAAAAAGCTGCATTTGAGAGATGGTGTAGATCCGCTAAGTGCAATAACTACGACAGTCTAGTTCAGTTGTTACTACACGAAGAATTTTACAACTGTATGTCTGCTGACATACAAGAATATCTGATTGATCATACGGCCTCGGATATTCTGGGAACTGCAGCATTAGCAGACAATTATGAGATTTCTCACAAACTTGTATGTACTAAAACACAGAGAAACAAGGTGACTAAAAGTTATCCTAGAAGTGGGCAACCTAAATCAGCTGCTCAGTGCCGGCCTGATGTACCTGCTACTGTAATCTCTCGTACCTTTACCAGGAAAACTCACAATCCTGAATCTGTCTCTGTGGTTAGACAGAAGTCTGGCATCGAGAAGAAGAAAGTTAAATGTACCTATTGTAACAGAAAAGGACATGCTAGAGAGTGTTGCTATAAGTTAGAAAGAGATATGAGAAGCAGTCGTGCGGCTGGCGCCCCCACACAAGCCGTATTCTCTTCTGTGCAACAAAGGCACCAAAATCCTAGTAATATTTCTGATCCTACTGTTTTAGATAATATTACTCAGGATAGATGACTAGCGTCAGGAAGTGTATCTGACGAAAAGATTCGTTCCACGATGAGTCCTTACTTATCAAGAGGTAAAGTAGGACTTGACAAATCACATCTGAGAAAATTACTTTCATAGACACTGGCAGTTATCTCACGTTATTAAGAGAAGATGTACTGCCCATAACTGATAATACCTATACCAAGATAGATGTATTGTTAGAAGCCTATGGAGGGGCTGTTATAAAAGTACCTCTTCACAAAGTTTACACTGAAACAAGCTATTATACTGGTTATATTTCAGTGGGTATATCCAGTGGTGTATTTCCCATCAGGTCAGTGGACTTGTTGATAGGGAACGATATCCTTCATGCTGGTATATGTATAGAACCACTTGTGATTGATAATAACACTGATGATAATTATGCCATTGAAGCTTGTAGAGAGAAGCCATTTATTTCCTCTCAGTGCAATTAAAGCTATGTCAAAGATACAACAACCATACTTGCCTCCTGTTGAGTTAGTGGATGACAATGATTTGGGCTTGAATATGTTGTTTAGTGATGCTCTGCGCCCAGGATCTTTACACTGACTCCCCCCTGTCATCAGCCTAGACAGGCACTACTGATGTAAATTTCAAAACTCATGATGATTTAATCAAGGATCAGTTTGTTGATCGCCCACTGGAAAGACTGAGAGATATAGCAGTTACTGAGAGTGAAGCAAAGGATCTCGATAATTGTTATTATTATGGTAGTGGTGTACAGTGATGAGTGGGAACAACACTTGACGCATCTCAGAGCACTGTTTGAGAGACTGGCACACTACAACTTCACTGTTAACTTAGCTAAATGTAGTTTTGGTCAAGCCAAGATTACCTATCTAGGCTTTTGTGTCGGCCAGGGTGAGGTTGCCCCCTTATTGAGGCTAAGGTTCGTGCAATTCTGAATTTCCAGTGCCACAGGATAGGAAGGGAGTACAAAGATTCCTGGGCATGGCAGGATATTATTGCAGGTTCTGTCCAAACTTTTCTCAGATTGCTGCTCCTCTCACTGAGCTTACTAGTAGCAAAGTTCAGTTCACCTGGACTAGAGATTGTTCAACTCGTTCAAAAGATTGAAGCGTTTGCTATCCTCTGCTCCTGTGTTGAGGATCCTAATTTCAATCTTCCCTTTTTTTTACATATAGATGCAAGTGGTTTTGCAGTGGGTGCTGTGCTGCTCCAACAGCCAACATCCACTGATTTTCCCTCCATCCTGTATATTATTCATCTAAGCTCAAACGACACCAGAAAAATTATGCCACTATTGAGAAAGAGGCTCTAGCTCTCGTGGTGTCCTTGGAACATTTTGACTGTATTTGGGCACTTCACCATTTAAAATTAACGTTTTTCAGACCACAATCCACTCACCTACATAAACACTATGAAGAGTAAAAATGCTAGGATCTTGAGTGGGCTCTCAGAATCCAGCCATACTTATTAGTATACAACATATCAGTGGTCATTGTAAGTAATTGCTGATGCTCTTTCATGTCCTTAATTATCATTGTTACATTTAATTAACATAATTTTATCCCCAAAAATACCTTTTTTTACTTGCTATTCAAATTCAGTAATGTAATCTCTCCACCCATTTTAAACCTATGTATACTCATGTCATTTCTAATTATTCTTTTATAAAATTCACAGTAGTGGTGTTTATGTTGTGTGTGAGGAGGAGACAGTTGGAGACAGAAGCTGAGTGTGTAGTGTTGTTTTGGCAATGTTACTGTGAGAGAACACTGCCCCAGCCTCAGACCCCCCTCACTACACACCTTAAGCTTCCTCATAAATAGATGTCCATACTGCCTCGCATTCCACTACCACTACTTAAGAGTGAAATGCCGTCTCTTGTCTATAGCACAAGACTACTTTTCAAATAGTCTCCACTACTATGATCGAGCCTCAACGGTCATGCTTGTTCTATGCCTATCCTGTCTCTACACTGATGTACATAACCAAGAGTATGCAGAGATAGGGTACACTGTGTGTTCCCCTAGTACCAGGGGCATAACTTATGTGATATAGACACTGTGAAATCATAGAAGTGCTTGGCACAAAAGTGACTGATTTATTTTTATATTAAATTGTGTTATTAATGTGACATGAGTAATCACAGAAATTATTTTCAAAGACTTAATGCAACTCCTAGGGGCGACCGTTTGTCGTGTTGGGGGGGTGTTGCAACCCCTGAATGGGTCACAATGTATATAATGTATATTACCTTTTCATAAAATTTTTATATTGCTTATATTTGCGATAATAGCTAAATCATAAATATATTCCCTTTATATTATTATTTGACTTAGTTACTTTATTAGGTAGGATGTAACATATATTATATTATCGTGTTCATAGGTCAAGTCTTGATTGTCGTATTCCTGACAAGATGCGCCCTAACTCTCCCTATTGGCCCTTGTTGGAAGTTTGTCTCTGTCGTTTTCTTGTTGTTGGTTCTGTAGAACTCTGTTCACAGAACATTGTCTAGAATTAGTGATTTTCGACGTTGTACTAGGTTGTGGGGTCGCATAGACACTCTGAGCAACTCGGGTCCGAGCTGTAGCTTCTGACCTAACTTGTACTGGTATCTGTGTACTGTCATGTTAGGGATTTTCTAATGCTGAACTTAGATTCAGTAGTATGGGAGTTTTGTGACTTTTGTGGAGGATCTGCTGAGGGTCCCTACTTAGTGTTGTTATATTATCCCCTTGATCCTGATTCCATGTCGCAGTTGCTTGTTATATTGCTATTGGGCTTAACAGTCGTTTTATTGTTCAAGCAAGTGTTCTAATTGCCAGGTGGTCAAGAAGTTAGTCGATGTGAGGACTTTGTCAGTCATTGGTTTAAATCTAGTCGAGTCTTGAGACATAGCAAACTACTTAGAGCACTTACACACATACACACAAACTTATTTGTATATATATATATAAAATGTATTATTAAATGTTAACAAGGGTACCAGCGGTACTTATAAGCCATAAAGATGTGATATATGCCTTCAGCACAATACTATTGTACTCGAGAGAAGTGATTATTCTTTTTGTCTATATTAATTTAATTTACTTTGATCTTATACCCCCTTAGACTGTTATTAATAAATTTATTAAATTTTTAATTTCTCTAGTTAGTAGCCTACCAGTTGTAATCCTGAAGCACTAATAATTCTTATTAAATTCTAATGGATAATTGACCAGGATACTGACTACTTGTTACAAAAACCCAGAAAACAGGCGGGATGCTAAAAGGGGCAGTCCTTTCTAATATTACTGGAGATCTCTATGCTTATTAGAAATCGCGTTTTTTGTAACAACTGATGAGTGCAATGACATTTCTCAGAAAAGGGAAGTACTCTCTCAATGGAACAATAGCCCCCAGTATCCCTAAATGTTCGAAAATTCAGTTTGCTTTAAATTTCTTGTGAAGTGATATATGGCAAGTACTGTGTATGGGGCCATCCCACACTTCCTCCTGGTTCATTTCAAATTGCAGGATTCTTATATATCTAACATTTGGGGGTTTCAGTTGGGCAATAGACCTCACGGGGCCGGGTTTATGGCAGAAAAAAACGAGTTCCCTTTGGGTTTTTACTTTGGCTCTCCTGCTGATTCTGCGGTTGGCGCCAGTCTGTGTATTTACATCGTTGTACACGGTGTTGAGTATGACCATAAATTTGATGTCACTTACCAGGTTGATCTTTACGTTTGATGTCGGGGCTCACCAGGTGATTTGGGTTGGCGTCGTCATTCACCTTCGTCCTGCAGTCGGGAACTCTTCTCTGATGACCTATACTCATGCCAGGCTTTTGGGAAGAATGATAAGACTGCTCGGACAAGGAGCGGTTAATCTCAAAAGTGTCAGCACACCTGGCTGCTTCCAATGCAGTGGTCAACGAATGATCTTCAAGACTCGACCCTCTGGTCCAACAGATTCCAGCGGGTTTTACCCACCAAAAGTACCTGGACTAGATCAGAAAAGTTAGCGATGCCACTTGCCTTAACCAAACTTGGTAATGCCTTCGATTGCTGCCTTACAAAGTCTTTATGAGACTGACCCAACTGACGTTTGCCTAATTTGAATTCCCTCCTGTACTTGGGGGGAATACACTGATAAGCCCCTAAACTGTGGTTTTGACCCACTGATAATTAATAAAAATCCTCATTTTTCAACACGGATGTGAAAACTTGTTCATTACCTTACAACGTGGTAATGCACCAATGCTGCCCAGTGCAACTCAGGCCACCTTAACGCTCGAGCCTGGTATTCAAATGCTTCGAAAAACTGTTCAGGCTCAGCGTCCAACAAAATGAGGAACTAGCTGCTGTGATCTTTGCACACTAAAGTCATCCACCGTTTGTTTAAATTGCCTCCTCTCCTTCTCTCTATCAAACTTTTTCCCCTAGCAAATTCTCGCTGCTCTCTGGTCGTTTCAAGATTGAGTTTGGCTAACTCGAGCACCAATGAAGCGAATCGACCTTAGACAAACCCGATTGTACCTACTGCTTCACGAGACTTCTGGTCTGATTGCTCTGGTGTTGTTCCTCCCACATACGAAGGAACCTTAGGGGAGATCGGTGATTAACAGCTTCTGTAGCAAGAGATACCTCAGTTTGGTGTGCCATAGTTGAGTCAACCCTCAACTTGCTGAATAATATCACGAACCTGTGCAGCTGTGAGAGTTTGTTGATATTCTGTACCAATAGAACGATCAATTCGCTAACAACGCTGTAGAGAGAGTTTTGGAGATTTAGTACAGTGAATTCAGACACCAACTGTCTGACTCGTGTAGGTGGCATTACCCCCAGCTTAACACGCTGTTTGCAATACACGCAACAAGCAGCAATGCACAGTACGACTACAGGATACACACACACACAACAGCAAGGCTGAACGCAATAGCGAAAGCAACTGCAACGCTGACACGCAAACGCGGAAGTGAGGCAAAGTTGACACGCAATGCCGAGCGATAGCAAGCTATCTGAAAGATACTAAAGACTAGCTTCAGCTCTTCAACGATACTAAGACCCAGCTCCAGCTCCGGACAGAGCTTCCCAAATTACGAACACATGTAATGTCCTGTTGACCAGGTAGTAATGGGTGGAGCAAAATTTAACTTATATTTTCCTTCCCCAAAGGTTTCTATATAGATATTTTACACTTACGTATACTATGTACAAGAATGGATATAAGTGTACCATAAGGTGATAAGGCAAAAGACAGTACCTGAGAGGGAGAAACCGTGCCTCAACCACTAGGGGTTTAGTCTGGCAAATGTCAAACCACGAGTACACCACATCGTCTCGGCACTTGGCAGCCTCTGTCATTGATCAATGAACCAAGATAACTGATTTGACGATGGGCCTCAAAGATCGTTAAACCCTTAGCACCCCGGTTCCCTGGTTGGGAGGCAGCCTATAGGGGAGTACTCTTTGCATGCCACATAGTAGTAGTGGTGGTGGTGGTGGTGGAAAATATGGTAGTAGTGGTATAGTCAGGGTATAGGTTTTTGATAGTGGTGGTAGTAGTGGGGAGGTGGTGGTGGCAGTGGAGTATAGTGTTTGGTCGGTGGTGGTGGTAGCAGTAGTAGTAGTGGTGGTGATGGTGGGGGTGGTGGTGGTAGTGGTGGTGGTAGTGTGGTGGTGGTAGTAGTGGTGGAGGTGGTAATAGTGGTGGTGCTGTAGTGGTGGTGGGGTAGTAGTGGTGGTAGTAGTAGTGGTGGTGGAAGTAGTGGTGGGGGTGGTGCAAAGTGGTAGTGATGGTGGTAGAAGTGGGGTGGTGGTGAGTAAGAGAATTTACAGTGTGTTTATGAGAATTAACACACTGTGGCTCAAAATTAGAGTGTTTTCTGGTATTTACACACGGGGTACAAGAGTTTACTCTGGTTTCGAGAATTTGCGCTCAATGAATACGAGAATTTTTACACATTTAAAATCCTATATGTAATATACAGTAAACTCTTTATATATTTTTCTGTAAATTTATTATTTCAAGAAACATAAACAGTTGTTTTTGGGAAAGGGTAATTTACTAATTTAATTTGGAGTATAAATAGCCTGTCACCATACACCCACTAGTCACCAGTACACCACAAGTCAAACCCGTACACCCCACAAGTCACCATACAACACTATCACCCCGTACACCACTAGTCCCATACACCCTAGTCCACCAGTACAACACTAGTCACCAGTACAAACCACTAGTCACCAGTACACCACTAGTCACCAGTACAACACTAGTCACCAGTACACTATTCCACAATCAACACTAGTCACCAGTACAACCACTAGTCACCAGTACAAACCCCTAGTCACCAGTACACCACTAGTCACCAGTACACCACTAGTCACCAGTACAACACTAGTCACCAGTACACCACTAGTCACCAGTACACCCACTAGTCACCACTACACCACTAGTCACACAGTACAACACTATCACCAGTAACCCCTAGTCACCAGAACCCCCCTAGTCACCAGTACACACCACTAGCACCAGTACACCACTAGTCACCAGTACAACCCCTAGTCACCAGTACAACACTAGTCACCAGTACAACCCCTAGTCACCAGTACAACACTAGTCCCAGTAACACCCTAGTCACCCGTACACCACTAGTCACCAGTACACCACAGTCACCAGTACACCCCAGTCACCCGGGACACCAAATAGTCACCAACCCCCAAAACCCCAGTTCGTCCCCCTGAACAACAACCCTAGTCACCAGTACACCACTAGTCACCAGTACACCACTGAAATCACTACCAGTACAAAAACTAGTCGCCAGTACACCACTAGTCACCAGTACAACCACTAGTCACCAGTACACCACTAGTCCCCCAGTACAAACCACTAGTACCATTCACCAGACCCCACTAGTCACCAGTACAACCACTAGTCCCAGTACAACACTAGTCACCAGTACAAACACTATCACCAGTCACCAATATCACCAGTACAACACTATCACCAGTAACAACACAGTCACCATTACACCACTAGTCACCAGTAAAAACCACCAGCCCCCCAGTACAACCCCCTAGCACCAGTTTCACAACTAGTCACCGGTACAACACTAGTCCCAGTACAAAACCCCACTAAGTCACCAGTACCAACTAGTCACCAGTACACCACTAGTCCAAAAAGTACAAAACAACACTAGTCACCGCAAAAGCCCCAACCCCTAAATCCCCCCAATACACCACAGTCATCACCAGTACAAACACCACTAGTCACCAGTACACCAAATAGTCACCAGTACACCACTAGTCACCAGTACACAACTATCACCAGTACACACTATCACCAGTACAACCCCTAGTCACCAGTACAAAAAACTAGTCCCCAGTACACCAATAGTCACCAGTAAAACCACTGTCACCAGTACCCACTATCACCAGTAACACTAAATCACCAGGTACACAACTATCACCATACAACCCCTAGTCCCCCACCAGACCACTAGTCACCAGTACACACTAGTCACCAGTACAAAACTAGTCCCAGTACAACCACTAGTCACCAGTACACCACTAGTCACCGTACAACAAATAGTCACCAGTACCACACTAGTCACCAGTACACCACTAGTCACCAGTACAACCCCTATCACCAGTAACAACACTAGTCCCAGTACAACCCCTAGTCACCAGTCAACATTAGTCACCAGTACACCACTAGTCACCAGTACCAAACACACTAGTCACAAGTACAACACCAGCACCAGTACACCACTAAGTCACCAGTAAAACAACTAGTCACCAGTACAACACTAGTCGCCAGTACACCACTAGTCACCAGTACAAACTATCACCAGTACACCACTAGTCACAAGTACAACACTAGTCACCAGCACAACACTAGTCACCAAAATACACCCACATAGTCACCAGTACACCACTAGTCACCCCGTACACCACTAGTCACCAGTACACCAAATAGTCACCCCGTACACCACTAGTCACCAGTACACCAAATATCACCGTACACCACTGGATCACCATACACCACATAGTCACCAGAACACCACTAGTCACCAGTACACCACTAGTCCCCCAGACAACACTAGTCACCAGTACACAACTAAATCACCAGTACAAACCCCTAGTCACCAGAACACTAGTCACCATACAACACTAGTCACCAGTACACCACTATCACCAGTACCCCCACTAGTCACCAGTACACCACTAGTCACCAGTACAACACTAGTCCCAGTAACACACTAGTCACCAGTACACACGCTTTAAAACCCAGTCACCAGTACAACACTAGTCCACCAGTACAAACCCCTAGTCACCAGTAAACATTAGTCACCAGTACACCACATCACCAGTACAACACTAGTTTACAAGTACAACACTAGTCACCAGTACAAACCCCTAGTCCCCCCCAGTACACCCCTAGTCCCAGTACACCACTAGTCCACCAGTACAAACTAGTCACCATACACCCACAATACAAAACCATTAACACCACTAGTCCCCAATACACCACTAGCACCAGTACACCACTAGTCACCAGTACACAAATAGTCACCAGTTTCAAATAGTCACCATACAACCCCTAGTCACCAGTACACCACTAGTCACCAAATACAAACCCCTAGTCACAAGTACAACCCCTAGTCACCAGTACACCCCTAGTCACCAGTACACCACTATCACAAGTACAAACAAGTCACCAAATACAACACTAGTCACCCAAGTACAACACTAGTCACCAGTACAACACTAGTCACCAGTACACCCCTAGTCACCATACAACACTAGTCACCAGTACACCACTAGTCACCAACAACACTAGCACCAGTACACCACTAGCCCCCAGTTTCACCACTAGTCACCAGTACACAAATAGTCACCAGACAACACTAGTCACCAGTACAACTAGTCACCAGTACAACACTAGTCACCAGTACAACATATTCACCATTACACACTAGTCACCAGTACACCACTAGCCCCCAGTTAAAAACCCATAGTCACCAGTACACCAAATAGTCACCAGTACAACACTATCCCCAGTACACCACTATCACCATACACCACTATCACCGTACACCATGACCAGTACACCCATAGTCACCATACACCAAATAGTCACCATACAATTAAATCACCAGTACAAACTATCACCAGTACACACTATCACCAAATACAACACTAGTCACCAGTACAACCACTATCACCAGTACAACCCCTAGTCACCAGTACAACCACTAGTCACCAGTACAACACTGTCAAGTACAACACTAGTCCCAGTACAACACTGTCACCAGTACAACACTAGTCACCATACAACCCCTGGGCACCATACAACACTGGGCACCAGTACAACACTAGTCAAAATTACCCCTAACACCAGGAAAATAAAAACCCCCAGGAAACTTAATAAAACACACCCGGTGTTATACAAACACCCAGTTAAAATATACCAAAAACATTGTAATATACACCTAGTCCAGTCCCCATACAATTCAAAGTAATACCAAAAGAATACAAAATATTATACCTTTGTCAAGGAAGGTCCTCCACCCTGCAACCTTATCAGCACCTCCGTGTTCCCTCCAATTTACCCTCCCACGCTCCTCACCCCTGAAAAACAGGCCAGAACCATGTCCCATAAAAATTGGATGTAAAACCAAGGCAACTAAACAGGTAAAACACATGCCCCAAAAATGGTAAGACAACAATGGTCCAGTTAGGAGGAGATTCCCAAAACCCGGGGTAAGACCACTAATTTTGGTACCCCTTACTACCCTGTTTCCCCCTTTACACACCTGTGTGTTGGTGTCCACTCAATAAGTGTTACTCAAAACTATTAGGTTGCAAGGGGTCTCCCTCCCCCTCCCTTATTTCGCACTGGTTTTCCCCTTTCCCTACCAGGCTACCTACCCCGGCTAAAGCAGGTAGGATCCTGCCCTTTATTCTTGTTACAAACAACACCCTGAAATCGGGGGGCGAAAAATATTAAACATACCTTGTCATTGTTGAAGGCCCAACTGGGGACCCCGTGTGTGTGGTTCCGTCCCCCTAACACCTGTTTTGTCCACCTTGGGTTTTCTCATATTTTGGGGTTTTCGGGTTCAGTCCCCCTGGCCCCGCCTCCAGTCGTCAGGTTATTTCCCTTAACCTCTCTATGAAAACCTCTTAAACTTGGGACCCCATCATTGTTCCCAACCTATTCACTTTTCCACTATCTTCTAAAATCTTCTATTTGTTCCAAAAAGTGCCGCTTCCAAAATGGGCCCCGTTTCCGTGTCAGGGGCCTGGGGAACATTCCTTTATTAAATGTCAAATTTCTGATTTTGAGGTTTGCCGGCCCCTTCTCCGTTATTGTGGTTGATTTGTCCTTCAAGGAATTCCTGGGTGTTTTTCACAACCCGCATTTTTCCCTTTTTTTTAATGCTTGGTAGTTTGGGTCCCAAACTGTGCTCCGTTGGGCCCTTTTTGCGTCCTCATTCCTTATTTAAATTTCGAACTTTGTGGTTGAAGCCCCAAGGGCAGTTTTGGTGACCCAGGTTGCGCCTTTTCCAATCCCTTTGTATTTTTCTGGCCTGGTCTTCGTCGGCTTTTTTCTTCAATTTAACTTTCACTTTTGAACCCCGGGACCCCCTCGCGGGAAGGGTTTACCTTCCGTCCCTTTGTATTCCCTTCCGAGAAAACACCTTCCTAGACTGACCCCTGTGGGACCGCCGCTGGTCACAAATGACCACTTCTGACACCTCCCCGTACCTTACTCGCTGCCCCGTACTTCCTGACAAGTATTTCCCTGATCCATTGCAGTGCCTTCCCTGTTTATCCCTGCTTGGTCCTCCAGTTTTTGCACTAATCTCTTGTGTGGTACTGTGTCAAACGCCTTCTTGCAGTCCAAGAAAATGCAATCGACCCACCCCTCTCTCTCTTGTCTTACTGCTGTCACCATGTCATAGAACTCCGTAGGTTTGTGACACAGGATTTCCCGTCTCTGAAACCATGTTGGCTGCTGTGATGAGATCATTCCTTTCTAGATGTTCCACCATTCTTCTCTTGACAATCTTTTTCCATGATTTTGCATGCTATACATGGGCAGTGACACTGGTCTGTAGTTTAGTGCTTCATGTCTGTCTCCTTTTTTAAAGATTGGGACCACATTTGCTGTCTTTTCCCTGCCTCAGGGAATGTCCCTGTTTCGATAGATGTATTGAAATTGTTGTTAGGCGTACACATAGTGCCTCTGCTCCCTCTCTCAGGACCCATGGAGAGATGTTATCTGGCCCCATTCCTTTTAGGTATCTAGCTCACTCAGAAGCCTCTTCACTTCTTCCTCGGTTGTGTGTACTGTGTCCAGCACATGGTGGTGTACCCCACCTCTCCGTCTTTCTGGAGCCCCTTCTGTCCCCCTTGTGAACACTTCTTTGAATCTCTTGTTGAGTTCCTCAAAATACTTCCGGTCATTTCTTGTTGTCTCTCCTCCTTCCTTTCTTAGCCTGATTACCTGGTCCTTAAACGGTTGTTTTCTTCCTGACGTGGCTGTATAACAGCTTCGGGTCAGATTTGGGCTTTGCTGCTATGTCGTTTTCATATTGACGTTTGGGGCCTTCCCCTTTTTATCTGTTGCATATTCGTTTCTGGCTCTACGACTGCTCCCCCTTATTCTCCTGGGTCCTTTGCCTTCTATATTTCTTCCCTTCCCTACACACTTGGTTTTTTTCCTCCTTGCATCTTTGGTGAACCAAAGGGCTCATCCTGGCTTTTTCATTATTCCTTTTACCTTGGGTACAAACCTCTCCTCAGCCTCCTTGCACATTGTTGCTACATATTCCATCATCTCATTAACTGGCTTCCCTGCCAGTTCTCTGTCCCACTGAACCTCATTCAGGAAGTTCCTCATTCTGTGTAGTCCCCTTTCCTGTAGTTTTGGGTTTTATTTGTCCTGGCCTTCCTGCTTTCCCCTCCACTTGTAGCCTCTACTGTGTATTCGAAGCTCAAAACCACATGATCGCTGGCCAAAAAGGGTCTTTCATATGTGATGTCCTCAATATCTGCACTACTCCAAGGTGAATACTAAGTCCAGTCTTGCTGGTTCATCCTCTCCTCTCTCTCTTTAGTGTCCCTTACGGTTGGGACAAAGTGGCATGCAAAGAGTACGTAACCTTTTATTCGGCGCATGTACACACCCTCATTTACAGACTATCTCCCCCAACCAGCGAACCAGGTTGCTAAAAGTTGATGATGGGCCCCGTCGTTCAAATATGACCAGGTTCTAGCCAATAAGAAGATGGTTTTGGCAATCGCAGAGGTTATGTGGGTACCGCTCTCACTGTCCTGCCCTTGTCATTCCCATTCTAAAGCTGGTTTTAAGCACGGTTTTGCTATCTTGTGGCTTCTATTTCTGCCTTGCTTACCGTGGAGTGCACTATACTATCACTGTACATAGTGTACATATTGCTGTTCTAAAATTTGGGGAAGGATAATAAAGTCTAAACTTTTTTCTGCTGTGTTTATTTTGCTCCGATGACACCCGATAACAGGCCAGTTTTGGGTACCTGGGTTGTAATATGGGCAGCCTGACCGAGAGCTGGAGCTGGACTTAGAGAAACGGTTGAAGCTTAGGGTGAAGCTCGTTTGCAGGAACATTGTGCAGCTTGCTGTCTGGCTTTGCATTAGCTTTGCCTACGCTTTACAAATTTTGCGTGTCAGTTGCTTTATGGTCAGCCTTGCTATTTTGTGGGTCGTTCAACAGCTCGCTACTAGCTTGTTCGGTGTGCTCGCTTCGCTAAAGGTCAATCTTAGAACAGTGGGATGTCTGCAATTGCTTTACAAATTTTGCGTGTCAGTTGTTACTAGCCTGTTCGGTGTGGAGAATTTTGCAGTCAGCTTTGCTTGTATGCGTATTCTGCAATCGTACTGTGCATAGCTAAGCGTGTTCTGAAATTAAACGTGTTACGTTGGGGTATTCTGCAATCGTCTGTGCAAGCGAATAACTTATGCCACCTAGACGAGTCAGACGTCTGGTGTCGGCATATACTTTGCATAACCTACCTAAATTGTCCCTACAGCGTTGTTGGCAAATTGCTCGTTTCCATTGGCATTAAATACAAACGCCTCTCACAGCTGCGCACTGCCTTCACTGATTGCTGACAAACTTTTAGAAGAAGAGATGGCACATCAGACTCACTCCCCCTAAAGGGAGCTAGGGCAAAAACTACTATTTCTCGCAGGAGGAAGATGATACACCTACGAGCAAAAAAGGTCAGTATAGTGCAGCTGGGTTGTCTCAGGGTGAATCAGCGTCGTTGGCACTTGAGCTGCAAAAATCAATCTTGAGCAAAACTAGGGAACAGAGAGCAAATTTGCAAGGGAAGAATATTATAGGGAAAGAGAAAGGAGGCAGTTTTCGCATTCTGTAAATGATTTTGTTTACAAAAGCAGACAAGCTTGTTCCCGCTTCAATGAGGCCGAACCAGAGCAATTTTTCGAAAGCTTCGAAAATCAGGCTCGAGCCTTGAGGTGGCAGGAGCAGCATTGGGCATCGTTTGGTTCATACAGCATTATTGGTAAGGCACAGGAATTTACGTCAGTATTAAATGACCTGAATTTTCTGATTATCAAGTAGTGAAGACCACAGTGTTGGGGGCATATACGTGTATCCCAGCCAAATATAAAATTTTTTTAAGCTAGCAGACGACAGCTTGGTCAATCCCCAGTGGACTTTGTGAAATGCAAACCAAAGGCTTTTAACCAGCTGGTATAAAAGCAAGTGGTGTCTCTACCTTTAAGGAGCTGGTGCAGCTTATTCCCGATTGATAACCTGGTGGAGTCTGTGGGGCCAGAGGGTTTGAGTCTTTCTGCAGGATCGTGACTTAACCACTTTCATTGGAGGCAGCCAGGTTGGCTGATACCTTCGAAACTAACCGCTCATTGTCCGAGCGGTCCCGCTCTCTTTTCAACAGCCTGGCATTGAGCAGAGATCGTCAACCTTGGAGAATGAAGTGCCAGCCGGAGGGAGAACGCTACGTCAGCCCAACTAAGTCACCTGTGAGCCACGCTTCTCAACATATGGGCCACCTGCGGAGAGGCAAACTACTCATGGGGCATCTCGACAACAATATCCAGAGAGACACCAGCCAGAACCCACAAACCATTTGCAACGCAGCAAAGGGGGTAAAGGGCAAGCCTGTCGTCTGCTTCCTCTGCAACAAAGTAGGTCACAACCCCGCCCAACTGCCCCCATAAACCCCAACCCATTGGGAAAATCTCTAATATCCCTAGAACATGCCCCTAGAGAGTAGAAAAAGGTAGGCCCCCTTTTTATTGCAAAGAGTCTAATTTTCCTTCAGGGAAAAATCAGAAAACAACTAAAGTAAAGAACCTTTAGAGATACTGGGGCATATTGGGTCACTTGTAAGAGAAGGAATAATTACCCTTTCAGAGAATACTTCTTTTAATTCTCTGTTTTATTGGAAACATTTGGAGGGGCTATAATTCTGTTTCCTTTGCATAAATTTATGTACAGTGCAAATATTACACTGGGTACTTTACTGTAGGTGTCTCAAAGGATTTCCCCATGAAAGATGCCATGTTTTACTGGGTAATAACATTACTACTGTTTGTTCGTGTCCTGAACCTATAATGATTAATTCTTCTCCGGTGTTGGCCATAACTCGGGCAACATCCCAAGGGTTGTCGGAGGGAATGTTGACCTATCCTTGGACGACTCCGATCTCGGAATAGCCACATTGTTTTATGAGGAAAACTGGGCCCGAGCCTCGTAGATCAAGTGAACAGACCCCGATCAAGCCTTCCTATTCCCAGGTTGCAGGATTGCCGATGTCTGTTTTCATGCCCGAGAGACTGTCCTTCCGGGAGGAACAACGAAAGGACCCTTCTTTAAAATTCGCTTTTCAGGCAGCCATGGGTAAATCCTCTTTGGGTCATCCGGTCAAGTTGAAGTTAAAAACGATTATTTGGGTCTGCACTGAGACTGGTAAGGAGATAGAGGGCCGGCAATTGTATGACAGGTTAGTCGTTCCAACAAAGTATAGACCTCAAATATTAAATATAGCTCATAATACGTCATTAGGATGTCACTTAGGAATTACAAAAACTTGTATAGAATCACAAAAGAATTTTAAATTTGGGCCAAAATTAAAAAAAAGATGTGAAGAATCATATTTGGTGTTGCCGAAATGTCAGCAAGTTGGGAAACCTGGACATTCCATTAAACCTGCACCTCTCCAACCTATACCCGGTGATGGGGAAAAACCCTTTTGCAGATTTAATTATAGATTGTGTAGGTCCACTACCTAAAGGGCAAAGTCTGGAAATCAGTATTTATTTACGATATGGATTTAAAATAACCAATACCCTGAAAACAATTCCCATGCGCAATATTAATACTAAAGCTATTCCCCAAAGCTTTAAAAACCCAAAATCATTTCTTGTTTGGCATTCCTAAAACTATTCAAATGATCAAGGTACTAACTTTACTGCCAAATGCATTAGGGAAGTATTAATTAGGTTTAGGATAATCCACAACTTATCCCTGCTTTTCATTTCCTCATCCAAGGCGCCCTGGAAAGATTCCATCAGACATTAAAAAACAATGATGAGAACTTTTTGCATGCACTTCCCTACAGACTGGGATGGGAATTCACTAAACCTTTGTTGCTGTCTCAGTACGAGAGACTGTGCAAGAGTCTACAGGGTAAAAGTCCCTTTGAGCCTGATCTTTGGGGACAATGTACAAGGTCCTCTTCGGGTGCTCAAAAGAAGGATGGATGGGAGAAGACGTTAGCTCAACACTCCCACAACCCGTCTTCAAGGTTGCAGGTGGCACGTCAGTTAGCCAAGGGAACCCAAAGACATCTCAAAGT
>NC_069415.1:46353326-46360826 GCF_026875155.1 Cherax quadricarinatus
ACCACTACCACCCCTACCACCACTACCACCATACCAAACCCCTACCACCACTACCACCCCTACCAGTACTACACCACTAACCACCATACCACCACTACCACCACTACCACCACTACCACCACTACCAGTACTACCCGTACTAAACCCCCACTACCAACCCCTACCACCAAATAAACCACCACTACCACCACTACCAGTACTACCACCACTAAACCCCCACTACCACCACTACCACCACCACCACCCCCACTACCACCACTAACCCCCCACTACCACCACTACCACCACTACCACCACTACCACCACTACCACCACTACCACCACTACCACCACTACCACCACTACCACCACTACCACCACTACCACCACTACCACCACTACCACCACTACCACCACTACCAGTACTACCAGTACTACCACCACTACCACCACTACCACCACTACCACCACTACCACCACTACCAGTACTACCACCACTACCACCACTACCACCACTACCACCACCACCACCACCACTACCACCACTACCACCACTACCACCACTACCACCACTACCAGTACTACCACCACTACCACCACTACCACCACTACCACCACTACCACCACTACCACCACTACCAGTACTACCAGTACTACCACCACTACCACCACTACCACCACTACCACCACTACCACCACTACCAGTACTACCACCACTACCACCACTACCACCACTACCACCCCCACCACCACCACTACCACCACTACCACCACTACCACCACTACCACCACTACCACCACTACCACCACTACCACCACTACCACCACTACCACCACTACCACCACTACCAACACTACCAACACTACCAACACTACCAACACTCACGTCTTGACTTTTCTCTGTATGAAGACTATTTTTCTGTTTCCGGTTGTGAGTTGAGCTTTAATGTGATCCTTACCAAGATGCTCTTGACTTCTGTGGCCCTGATGTGGCCCCTGGTGTGGTTGTATTGTGGCCCTGATGTGGCCCCTGGTGTGGTTGTGTTGTGGCCCTGGTGTGGCCCCTGGTGTGGTTGTGTTGTGGCCCTGGTGTGGCCCCTGGTGTGGTTGTGTTGTGGCCCTGGTGTGGCCCCTGGTGTGGTTGTGTTGTGGCCCTGGTGTGGCCCCTGGTGTGGTTGTGTTGTGGCCCTGGTGTGGCCCCTGGTGTGGTGTGTGTTGTGGCCCTGGTGTGGCCCCTGGTGTGGTTGTGTTGTGGCCCTGGTGTGGCCCCTGGTGTGGTTGTGTTGTGGCCCTGGTGTGGCCCCTGGTGTGGTTGTATTGTGGCCCTGGTGTGGCCCCTGGTGTGGTTGTGTTGTGGCCCTGGTGTGGCCCCTGGTGTGGTTGTGTTGTGGCCCTGGTGTGTCCGTATTGTGGCCCTGGTGTGGGCGTATTGTGGCCCTGATGTGGCCCCTTGTGTAGCTGTATTGTGGCTCTAGTGTGGCCCTGGTGTGGCCGTATTGTGGCCCTGGTGTAGCCGTACTGTATCTCTGGTGTGGCCGTAATGTGGCCCCTGGTGTAGTTGTATTGTGGCACTGGTGTAGTTGTATAGTGGCACTGGTGTAGTTGTATTGTGGCTCTGGTGTGGCCCCTGGTGTGGTTGTATTGTGGCACTGGTGTGTCCGTATTGTGGCCCTGGTGTGGGCGTATTGTGGCCCTGATGTGGCCCCTGGTGTAGCTGTATTGTGGCTCTAGTGTGGCCCTGGTGTGGCCGTATTGTGGCCCTGGTGTAGCCGTACTGTAGCCATGGTGTGGCCGTAATGTGGCTCTGATGTGGCCATAATGTAGCTTCTGTTGTGGCCGTATTGTGGCCCTGGTGTTGCCTTGATGTTTTCATGATGTGGCTGTGATGTGACTGGTGTGGCCGTGATGTGACTCTGGTGCTGCCTTGATGTTGTCATGGTGTGGCTGTGATGTGACTGGTGTGGTCATGATGCGACTCTGGTGCTGCCTTGATGTTGTTATGGTGTGGCTGTGATGTGACTGGTGCTGCCTTCATGTTGCCATGGTATGGCTGTGATGTGACTGGTGTGGCCGTGATGTGACTGGTGTTGCCATGATGTTGTCATGGTGTGGCTGTGATGTGACTGGTGTGATCGTGATGTGTCCGTCGTGTATACAGTTGGTGTGGCTATATTGTAGCTATAAAAATGATGTGGCCCTGGTGTGCCAATGTGGCCCTGGTGTGCCAATGTGGCCCTGGTGTGCCAATGTGGCCCTGATGTGCCAATGTGGCCCTGGTGTGCCAATGTGGCCCTGGTGTGCCAATGTGGCCCTGGTGTGCCAATGTGGCCCTGGTGTGCCAATGTGGCCCTGGTGTGCCAATGTGGCCCTGGTGTGCCAGTGGTGTAGCCATGGTGTCGCTCTTGTGTGTTCCTGTATCAATGAGGGTAGAACTGCCGACAATAGCAACTAATGTGACCTTTTATTGAGGCAACGTTTCGCTCTCCAGGAGCTTTGTCAAGACATTACGATAAAGCTCCTGGAGAGCGAAACGTTGCCACAATAAAATGTCACATTAGTTGCACCTGTATCCGTTTATCTTACATATTGTGCGGTCCTGCTGTGGCGCTGGTCTGCCCATATTGTGGTTAATGGCGTTGCCTTGGTGTAGACCTGGTGTGGCCATGGTGTGGCCATGGTGTGGCCATGGTGTGGCCATGGTGTGGACCCCGTATGGACATGATGTGGCCATAAAAAGGCCCTGGTGTGGACCTTTTTTGGTCCTGGTGTGGCCATGGTGTGGCCCTGGTGTGGACCTATTTCCTGGCGTTGTCAATCTGTGTGTGTGTGTGTGTGTGTGTGTGTGTATGTGTGTGTGTGTGTGTGTGTGTGTGTGTGTGTGTATGTGTGTATGTGTGTGTGTGTGTGTATGTGTGTATGTGTGTGTGTACTATTTATTATTATTATTATTATTATTATTATTATTATTATTATAATCAAGGGGGAAGCACTAAACCCGTAGGGTTATACAGCGCATGTGGGGGGATGTGGAAGGTATTCATGATTAATTCAGGGAACAGGAGCACAGATCCAATTCCCTAGATCAAGAGCCCCTCACCATCACCAAGGAACCTCCCTTGAGGGGTGTGTGTACTCAGCGAATTGTACTCACCCATTTTTGTTTGCGGGGGACGAGTCACGGCTCATGGATCTCTCTCTCTTAAACTATAACCTCCGGCATAGTTGGTTCCTGACCTCGTTGGCCCTGTCATACCCACTCTCAAAACCGTGTACTTAGTTTGCCTCCACCGTTTCCTCGTCTAGTGTTTACCATCCTCAGACTGAAAAGATATTACCTAAGTTCACTGTAGCTTATCTTTGTCTTTCTATAGTTTTCATCTGTGCCATCTCGCCCCTGTGTTTCTCCTTTCCAAAAATCAGCCACTATATACTCTGTCAGGGCTTCAGTGTATCCTGTATACCGTAATCACGTCTCCCCTAATTATTTTTTCTAAAGTCTTCAGGTTCATTTCTTTTAGTCTTTCTTCATTACTCAATTACCTCATCTCTAACACTAATATTTCTGCAAACCTCTGGATCATTTCCAGTTGTATAACCCCTCCAGGTTGAGCGTTCCCATCATAGTAATAATTCTCATTAGTTTCACGTCATCAGCAAACAATGGAACATACGGGTCAATATAGCGTCTTCAGAGAAACTGACGCAATTGTGTACATTTTTTCCTATAGCTAATATCATATTGCTAATGCTATTTTCGTTAATAGCAAAAGCGAAAATATGATTCTTAATAGTATTAAGTGTCTTATATTTTTAGATACATTTATAGGTAAGATGTAACTCACATACTAGAATGTGCTGGCAGATTCGACAGTTTTGATTGGTTGACCACTCTGATAAACTGCTAGCTCCCTTGTTTGTCTTCTGGGGCGTGGTAAGCCGGGAGAAAACCTGACCTCACACCTGCAGCCACTGCTCTCTCTCTCTCTCTCTTTTTTTTTTTTTTTTAGACAGGGTTTGACAAGGTTAGGTTAAGGATCCCTAGCTTTATTGACACGCTATTTACAAGTTAAGAATTCCTAACTTTATTGACAAGCTAAGAGCTTTTATCTACATTAGCTCATTTGAAAGCAATTTTATTGTTATGAAACATACAAGTAGGGAACAGGATGAAGTTGGAGCCATCTGTGGGCCAGCATTTTCATTTAATCAACCGACTTTGTCTCGTTGACATCATAATGTTGTACGAATGTGTTCCATACTCGAGTTATCCTAGGGATAAATGATCTCAGATGAAGTGATGTTCTGGAGAAGGATACAGCCAGAGCGAAGTTGCTGCTTTCTGCAGCTGTCCTCGAAGTGGAGCCAAGTGTGGTACTATGACAGTGTTGGCCTTGTGCATAACAGTAAGGCCACCCACATCCCACCTGTGTTGAAGGCTCTGCTGCAATGACAGATTTATCCAGGATGGCTCCAGGCGAGAGATGAGACGTCTTTCTCTGTTCTCTACTATGTCAAGCAGTCGCATACGAGAGGGGGGGGGGAGGTAAACCAAGAAAGTGGAGCATACTCAAGATGTGAATGTACTTGCGCCTCATACACAATCTTGCAACCCCTACTGTCAAGCAGATGCGAGATACGGCGAAGTGCTGTAAGCTTCCTGGCTGCCTTGTTTGCAAGATTTACAACGTGGTTCTTCATAGTCAGTTTGGAGTAAGGTTTCACCCCAAGAATATCAACTTCTTCTCCCCCCCTTTTCTCTCTCTCTCTCTCTCGCACACATTTACACACACACACACACACACACACACAGACACACACACACACACACACACACACACACACACACACACACACACACACACACACACACATATATATATATATATATATATATATATATATATATATATATATATATATATATATATATATACATATATATATACATAAAATGTTGTGCCGAATAAGTAAAAGTGATCAATTAGCAAGAAATCATTTAAAATTAAGTTCTTTCTAAATTCTTTTTGTTATACATTTAAAGGTATATTTTTTTCATTTAATGTCAATATAAAAATGATTTTGTACGAAAAGAATCTTAGGAACTTACCTAACCTTATTATAACAAGCGCAATTTAATTTAGCCTAATCCAACTAAATATATTTTTATAGGTTTACAATAATTTAATAATAAACAACACAATGAAATATATTTTTTGTCGTTAGGTTCAAAATGATCTTTGCGAAATTATTGCATACACAAATTTTCGCTTGCCATATTCGGCAAGAAGTGCGTTGCTATTTAAGCCAAAATCACATGTTTTATGTATTCGGCACGACATGTTTATGTATATATATATATATATATATATATATATATATATATTATATATATATTTATATATTTATATTATATATATATGTCGTGCCGAATAGGCAGAACTTGCGATCTTGGCTTAAATAGCAACGCTCATCTTGCCATATAGGACAAGTGAAAATTTGTGTATGCAATAATTTCGCCAAAATCATTCTGAACCTAACAAAAAATATATATTTCACTGTGTTTTTTTTAGTATTAAATTTTGTAAAAAATCTAAAAAAAATTTTATTTGGGTTTTAGGCTAAAATAAATTGCACTTCTAAAATAAGGTTAGGTAATTTTTTCTAAGATTCTTTGGTGAAAAATTTAAAAAATTTTTTACAAAAACTTTAAATGAAAAAATATATTTGAACGATAAGAGAAAATTTTAGAAAGGCAAAATTTAATGAGTTCTTGCAAATTTTGCCCATTTTACATATTGGGACTATATATATTATTATATATATATATAATTATATATATATTTTTATATATATATAAATATATATATATTTTATATATTATATAATCCGTTTTTTACATACGAGGCAACCCCTTGTTTCTTGGTGTAGTAGAACTTTTCTCCTGTGCTCTCGCACGTAGACTGGTAGAGTATTATCCGTTGTTGACCCGGATGTACATCTCGCAACTCGTTCGCAAAGATTATTTAAACCGGATTTTGAATTTTATGAGGTTAGTGGGAGACACTCACTTGCTTCACGTCCCAGCAAAGTCCCAGCCCCAACCTTTTTCTGACTGGCATTGCACGTCGTAGTGGGGGTTTTGGGAGTTCTAAATCGTTCAGTAATTTGGGTTTTTTTTTTTTTTTGCCTTATTGGAGGGGAACATGTCGTTGTCACACTTAGGGTCGTTTTTTTGTTCCTTCCAGCCCGATCTGTGGCTCACGGCTGCCTGTGTTTTTTCTGTTTGGTGAAGGGAAGATGTAAATATATGTGGGGAACTGTAAAGGGAAAACAGTGTGGTGAAATGTTTTAAGGGGAAAAAATATGTGGTAAATGGAAGGTGAAAACATGTGTGGTAACTGGGAAGGGAAAAAATTATGGTGAACTGTGAAGGTGAAAACATATGTGGTGAACTGTGAAGGTGAAAACATATGTGGTGAACTGGGAAGGTGAAAACATATGTGGTGAACTGGGAAGGTGAAAACATGTGTGGTGAACTGGGAAGGTGAAAACATATGTGGTAACTGGAAAGGGGAAAACAAATTTTTGTGAACTGGGAAGGTGAAAACATATGTGGTGAACTGTGAAGGTGAAAACATATGTGGTGAACTGTGAAGGTGAAAACATATGTGGTGAACTGGGAAGGTGAAAACATATGTGGTGAACTGGGAAACTGAAAACAGTGTGGTGAACTGTGAAGGTGAAAACATTTGGTGAAGGGGGGTGAAAAAATTTGGTGAATGTGAAAGGGGAAAACATGTGTGGGGAATGGGGAAGGTGAAAAACAATGTGGTGAAGTGAAGGTGAAAACATGGTGGGAACGGGGAAGGGGAAAAAAATGTGTGGTGAACTGGGAAGGTGAAAACATATGTGGTGAACTGTGAAGGTGAAAAAAATGTGTGGGAATGGGAAGGTGAAAAACAATGTGGTGAACTTGAAGGTGAAAAAAAGTGTGGTGAACTGGGAAGGGGAAAAAAATATGTGGGAATGTGAAGGTGAAAAAAAAGTGTGGTGAACTGGGAAGGTGAAAACATATGTGGTGAACTGTGAAGGTGAAAACATATGTGGTGAACTGGGAAGGTGAAAACATATGTGGTGAACGTGAAGGGGAAAAAATATGTGGTAACTGTGAAGGTGAAAAATTTTTGGTGAACTGGGGAAAGGGGAAAACAATGTGGTGAACTGGAAGGTGAAAACATGTGGGTGAACGTTGAAGGTGAAAACATTTTGGGGGGAACTTTTTAAGGTAAAACTATGTGGTGAACTGGGGAAAGGGGAAAACATGTTGGTGAACTGGAAGGTGAAAACATTTTGTGGTGAAATGGAAAGGGGAAAAACATATGTGGTGAACTGGAAGGGGGGGAAAAAATATTGGTGAACTGTGAAGGGGAAAAAATTTGGTGAACTGTGAAGGTGAAAACATATGTGGGAATGGGGAAAGGGGAAAACATAAGGGTGAAGGGAAGGTGAAAACATGTTTTG
>NC_069415.1:46368326-46460431 GCF_026875155.1 Cherax quadricarinatus
ATGCATGTTAATGACTCTAGCCTGTAATTCAATGCCACCTGCCTATCCTGTTGTATTAATATTTGTACTACATTTGCTGTTAGTGTCTCACACAGTCCCTCTGCTTGTTCTCGTAGAACCCACAGAAGAGTGATGTTGTCGTGTCTCAGTGCCTTTGAGGTATCTAGCTCACTCGGCAGTTTCATCACCTCTCCTCCCCTTGTTTGTATTATGTACATTACTTGATGCTGCACTCTACCTCTCTGACTCTCTTATATTGTTCTTGATTCCACTAAAAGCACCTCCCTAAATCTTTTTTTTCAGCTCCTTACAGACTTAGTGATTATTCCTACTGAACTTTACTCCTTCCTTCTTTGCCCTTATCACCTGGCCCTTCACAGTTGTCCTCCCTGATTAGTCTGTCTCTCAACTTTGACTCAGATTTGGCTTTTGATGCTGTTATTCTCAAATTGTCATTCCTCCTCTCTTCTTTCTTACCCATGTATATTCATTACTGGCTGTTCTACTTGCTTCACTATTCCCCAGTGTTCTTTTTTTTAAGTATTTTTCCCATTATCTTGCACATGTAGTTTTTGTTTTTCTTTACTTCTGGGTCAACCATTGTTACACTCTGCTCTTGTCTGTGCTGCTTCTGCTTCTATGTATGAATTTCTCATCTGCCTCCCTGCACTTTCCACCTATATATTCCATCATTTCATTTAATGTCTTTCCACTTACCTACCTTTCCCACAGCACTCAGCTTAGGAATTGCCTTTCACCATCAGAGATCTAATCTTCTGAATTCAGGTTCGTTTCTTCTTTATGTTCTGTGATCCTCTCTATGTTCACTTTTATAAGGTATTTGAACCTCAGCATTGCATGGTCGTTAGCACCAAGTGGCATCTCCCATTCCATGTCTACTACATCGAATCACCTATAATTAACACAAGGTCCAGCCTCGCTGGTTCATCAACCTCTCTGTTCCTGTGTCCCCAAGATGCTGACCCATGAAGTTTTCCATCGCCACGTTTCTGGTCCCTACTGTGACTCCAGATTTTCTAGTCTGTTTCCTTATGACTGAAGTCTTCCATATTCAATACTTTTCCATTGCCCATGTTGGCTCTTCTAGCTACCACTGCCATCGTTCTTTTTATTATTATCATATTCCTGTCTTTGTGTTCTACTTTTTAGGGGTGGGTTGTACATCACTGCTATCACTACTCTGGAGTCTCCAGTTTTGAGTGTCCCTTATTTTATGTATCATTCAACTCCTCTTAATTTATTCTTCTCATCTTCTTAAAGAGCCCATTTGTCCCTGACAAGTAATGCTATTCCTCCACTTCTCCTATTTACTCACCACTTTCTCATTATTTGAGATCCTTCTGGGAAAAACACATCTGCCGTCACTTCTGTGAGCTTGGTTTCTGCTATTTCAACAGTGGGGATTCCTCCACTATCCACTCTTTCCAGTCATCGCTTTTATTTGTGATTCCATCTTCTTTAGTATACTACACTGGGATTTTCAGGATTCTGCTCTCCTGGCTCTTGTCCATGTGTCAGGGAGGAGGATAAGGACTGTTGTAGGAGGATTAATCCTGCACTACAAGAGGATTGGACTGTGGGTGTGGATGAGGGAGGATAGGAAGGGTGGGTAACAAAGGGAAGGGAATACCTGGAGTATACCTACAAGGGTCAACGCCCCCTCGGCCCGGTCCATGACCAGGCCTCGCAGTGGATACTGCTGGCCACACGCAAACCGACGTATGAACCACAGCCCGGCTGGTCAAGTACTGACTTTAGGTGTCTGTCCAACTCCCTTTTGAAGACAACTAAGGGTCTATTGGTAATCCCCCTTGTGTATGATGGGAGGCAGTTGAACAGTCTTGGGTCCTTGACACTTATTGTGTTGTCTCTTACTGTACTCATGGCTCCCTATTTTTCATTGGGGGAATGTTGCACTGCCTGCCAAGTGTTTTGCTTTCATAGGGAGAGATTTCCATGTGTAGATTTGAGACTAGTCCTTCTAGGATTTTCCAAGCGTATATTATCATGTATCTTTTTCACCTGCGTTCCGAGGAATACAGATCGAGGGACTCAACCGTTCCCAGTAATTTAGGTGTCTTATGGTACTTATGCGGGCAGTGAAAGTTCTCTGTATATTCTCCAGGTCTGCAGTTTCGCCTGCCTTGACAGGGGTCTTTAGTGTACAGCAATATTCCAGCCTAGAAAGAAGCGATTTGAACAGAATCATCATTGGTTTGGCATCCCTAGTTTGAAATGTTCTCATTGTCCATCCTATCATTTTCGTACCAGATGTGGTAGATACATTGTTATGATTTTTGAAAATGAGATTCTCTGACATTATCATTCCCAGGTCTTTCACATTAGGTTTTCGCTCTAGTGTGTGGTGAAATTTATTTTATAATCTGATCCATTTTTTTCCCTCGAGTTTTCCATAGGGGAGTAATTGAAATTTGTCTTCATTAAATTTCATATTGTTTTGTGACTCTCGTTTACAGACTTTGTTAATGTCCGCTTGGAGATTTACATTGTCCTCGATGGATGACACTGTCATGCAAATTCTGGTATCTTCAGCAAAGGAGGACATAGTGCTGTGGCTTACATCTCCGTCTGTTAGATATATGGATGAGGAAATGGATGGGGGCGAGTACTGTGCCTTGTGGAACAGAGCTTTTCACTGTAGCCACCTCTGACTTTATTTACTATTACTCTTTGTGTTCTATTTATTAGAAAGTTATAGATTCATCTACCAGCTTTTCCTGTTATTCCTTTATCACGCATTTTGTGTGCTATTATGACATGATCGCACATGTCGAAGGCTTTCGCAAAGTCTGTGTATACTGCATCTGCATTTGATTTCCTCCAGTGCATCCAAGACTATGTCATAGATCCAGTAGCTGTGAGAGGCAGAAGCGATCTACTCTAAACCTATGCTGCCCTGGGTTGTGCAACTGATGGATATCCAATTGGTTGGCGATTTTGCTTCTTAGAACCCTTTCAAATACAGTGGAACCTCAAAAATCGAACTGCTCCCAACACGACCAATTATGTAAGTGTATTTTTGTAAGTGCTTTTATAAGTGTGTTTTTGAGGGTCTGAAATGGACTAATCTAATTTACATTATTCCGTGTGGGAATGAATTCATTCGGTAAAGGCACTCGAACAGCCTTCTGGACCAAAGAAAGTTCGATATTTGAGGTTCCACTGTATTTGTTATGGCGTTGGACATTAGTGCTATTGGTCTATAATTCTTTGCAGTTGTTTTACTGCCACCCTCGTGAAGTGGGGTTATGTCTGATTTTTATCGACTATGGAATAAACCTGCGTCTATCCTCCCTCTCCATAGAACATTTAAAGCACGTGAAAGGGGTTTCTTGCAGTTCTTGATGAACACGGAGTTCCACGAGTCTGGGCCTGGGGCAGAGTTCATGGGCATGTCATATATTGCTTTTTCAGAATCCTGTGGTGATAGGATTATATCACAGTTTCTTGAATTAACCAAATTTTGAGTCTCGGTCATAAAAAAAAACAATTTAGATTGTCGACCTTTAGTCTGATTAACGACTCAGTAAACGCTGAGTTATATTGGGACTTTAGTATTTCACTCATTTCTTTGCTGTCATCTGTATAAGTCCCATATTGTTCAAGCAGCGGCACAATAGTGGCTCTGGTTTTGGCCCTAGATTCGGCATAGGAAACTTTTTTTTTTCATTCATTTACGGCTTTAAGTTTTTGCTGTGTTTCTTGTATAATTCCTTAAATTTAAGTTCGATATTTTCTATTTCTCTGGCGAGTGCCTCTTTCTGTATCTCAGATGTATTGGCCTCTTTCAGCAGCTATGTTATTCTTCGCCTTCGCCTGTAGAGAGAGCGTTTGTATCTTTCTAGTTTACATCTTTTTTTTTTTTATTGGGAGAATGTGCCTCGAGCATGCCTCAAGTGTCACAACGTTAATTCTTTCTAGGCAAAGGCTCGAATCCGTGTAGTTTAAAATATCTTCCCAACTTGTTTCATTTAGGACATGGTTGATCTGATCCCTCTGAATGTTTATGTTACTGAAGTTGAAATTGGTGAAAGCACCTTCATAACTTATTTCATTTTGCTGGTAAGGAGCCCTGCACATACATGTCTATTATGTTGAGAGCTGAGTGTATTGTCTTTGACACTGTTATATTTCGTACCAGATCATCATTATTAGTGAAGATAAGGTTAAGTTTATTTTCCAGTCTTGTTGGCTCCACTATTTCCTGGCTTACGGTGAATTTGTTATAGAGATTTAATAGCTAATGTGTGTGTAAATCTTTATCTCGGTTGCCTCCTCCATTATTTGCCACATTACTCCAATGTATGTATTTTCTTTTGAAATCGCCTAGCAACAAGATATTTGGGGCTGGGGTTGGGAGATTTTTCCAGACATCAGCCAATTTTCGAAGGTAGTTCCTTGAATTGTTGGGAAGTTGTACGAGGAGGCTTGTATACAACCACAATGACAAGGTTTTGATTTCCAGTCTTTACTGCTATAACTTCAACTACATCATTTATGGTGTTAAGTAATGAGCGGCTCTGTGACATACAGACCGACACCACCATGTTGCGTGTTTTTTCTGTCGTATCTGAATACGTTATACCCTGCGATCCACATTTCGTTGTCAAAATTATCCTTTCTATAGGTCTCTGTGAAAGCCGCAAACATTGCATTTGAATTTGTGAAGAGTCTACTGATGAAAGGTATTTTGTTATTTGTTGATGGCTTTTGATCCTGTATGTTTGCAAATACATATGGGCTTTATTAGGCGCTAACATCTGTTGTTCTGGAATTGGGGCCACTGATTTTGTCTCCACTCCAGTAGTTATCCGAGGTGGTGTAGTATTTCTGTCATTTCTTGCCAGTTTTTTCCCTTACTAGCACTAAAAAATCTCTTTCACCTGAGTGGTTGTAACTACCTCACTTTATTTCCCATGGCCTAAGTGATCTGTACCTTCTTGTCCCCTTTAAATGGTGTGCCTGACAGTATGTGTTGTAACATTGTCTTTCATGGACTGAAGAATAACATTTCAGGGTGAAATAGTTAACAAGAAGAAATGCATTCACCTTTGGGGATAATGAAAGCTGGAATGGGGTGGTTGAGGCAGGACGTTGCACTGGTGAGGAACACAAGTATAGGTAGAGGAGTAAAATATGTTTTTTTTTAAGTTATTGTGTTTGGTTTGGAAATGATCATTGGGGACTAATGGATTGCCGGGGTTTGCGCTTGGTGTCCCTCCTGAAACAAAGGTTCCATATAGTGTGGCCGTGAGCGGTGTTCCCCTGGATATGGAGCTTCTGCACCTGTCATTGCTTTCATTGGTTCTCCTCCCTGTGTTGATCTGTCACTTTTTCTCTCGCTCTCTGTTACAAAAAACGCGATTCTAAAAGCTTAGAGATCTCCAGTGAATACTAGAAAGGACTGCCCTTCTAGCATCCAGCCTGTTACTGGGTTTTCGTAACAAGTAGTCAGTATCCTTGTCCAATTATCCATTAGAATTCATTAAGATTCAATAGTGCTTCAGGATTACAACTGGTAGGCTACTAACTAGAGAAATTAAAATTTAATAAATTTATTAAGTCTAGAGGTATATTATCAAATTAAATTAAATTAAATTAATCACAGCAATCAAAATAAAATCAATCTCTCGAGTTCAATAGTATTGTGCTGAAAGCACATATCACATTTATAATTCTTAAGTACCGTCTGGTACATTAACATTTAATAAGATATTACAAATATGTACAAGTGTGTATGTGTGTAAGTGCTCTAAGTAGTTCGCTATGTCTCACGACTCGACTAGACTTAAACAAGTGACTGACAAAGTCCTCAAATAAACTAACTTCTTGACCGACTGGCAACCAGAACAGTCTGCTTGAACAATGAAAAGAATGCTAAGCCCAATAGCCATATAACAAGCGACTGCGACACAATCAGGATCAAGGAGATAATATAACGACACTAAGTAGGGACCATCAGCAGATCCTCCACAAAAGTTACAAAACTCCCATACTACTGAATCTAAGTTCAGCATAGGAAAAACCCTGACTGTGACAATACACAGAAACCAGTACAAAATTAGGTCAGAAGCTATAGCTAAGGACCTGAGATACTCAGAGTGTCTATGAGACACACAACCTCAGTACAACGTCAAAAATCACTAAGTCTATACAATGTTCTGTGAACAGAGTTCTACAGAACTAACAAGAATAATGAGACAGACAATCTGTCCAACCACCAAGCGAGTCTAGAGCAGACTGAATACTTCACGAGAGGTGAGGACACCTCCCCCTCGATCACGTGATAGCCCTGTGGACAGCACAGCTCAGAAGCCGGCAGTATAACGAGCGACAAGCGGTAATTACAGTAGTTTGACAATCAAGACTTGTACTGAGCACATATTATGTACATCCTAACAACATAAGTCAAATAAGAATATAAAGCAATATATTTACGATTTAGCTATTATCGCAAATATAAGCAATATAAAATTATATGAAAAGATAATATACATTATATATATACATAATAATCATTGTAACCCATTCAGGGGTTGCAACACTCTCTTGTACTGTTTTGTCCTGATACTTGTCCATCCCCTCTACAGTGCTTTCAGTATGGAGATCAGATTTTATGTTCTTCTCCAGTTTGAACAGTCGGAGCTTTGTACCTTGCACACTTGTGTGTGTGTGTATGTGCATGTGTGCGTGTGTGTATGTGTGTGTGTGTGTGTGTGTGTGTGTGTGTGTGTGTGTGTGTGTGTGTATGTGTGTGTGTGTGTGTGTGTGTACTCACCTAATTGTACTCACCTAATTGTGGTTGCAGGGGTCGATACTCAGCTCCTGGCCCCGCCTCTTCACTGATCGCTACTAGGTCCTCTCCCTCTCTGCTTCCTGAGCTTTGTCATACCTCTTCTTAAAACTATGTATGGTTCCTGCCTCCACTACTTCACTTGCTAGGCTATTCCACTTCCTGACGACTCTATGACTGAATACTTCCTAACGTCCCTGTGACTCGTCTGAGTCTTCAGCTTCCAGTTGTGACCCCTTGTTTCTGTGTCCTCTCTCTGGAACATCCTATCCCTGTCCACCTTGTCTATTCCCCGCAGTATCTTGTATGTCGTTATCATGTCTCCCCTGACCCTTCTGTCCTTCAGGGTCGTCAGTCCGATTTCCCTCAACCTTTCCTCGTACGACATTCCCCTGAGCTCTGGGACTAGCCTTGTTGCAAACCTTTGTACTTTCTCTAACTTCTTGACGTGCTTCACCAGGTGTGGGTTCCAGACTGGTGCTGCATACTCCAGTATGGGCCTAACATACACAGTGTACAGTGTCTTGAACGATTTCTTATTAAGGTTTGCCAGGCGCCCGTATGCTGCAGCAGTTATTTGGTTGATGTGTGCCTCCGGTGACGTGCTCGGTGTTATGGTCACCCCTAGGTCTTTCTCCCTGAGTGAGGTCTGTAGTCTTTGTCCACCTAGCCTGTACTCTGTCTGCGGTCTTCTTTGCCCCTCCCCAGTCTTCATGACTTTGCATTTGGCAGGGTTGAATTCAAGAAGCCAGTTTCTGGACCATATGTCCAGCCTGTAAAAGTCTCTTTGCAGTCCTGCCTCATCCTCATCCGATTTAATTCTTCTCATCAGCTTCACATCATCTGCAAATAGGGACACTTCAGAGTCTATTCCTTCCATCATGTCGTTCGCATATATCAAAAATAGCACTGGTCCTAGAACTGACCCCTGTGGGACCCCGCTCGTCACAGGCGCCCACTGTGATACCTCTTCACGTACCATGACTCGTTGTTGCCTCTCTGTCAGGTATTCCCTGATCCATTGCAGTGCCCTCCCTGTTATATGCGCCTGATCCTCCAGCTTCTGCACTAATCTCTTGTGGGGAACTGTGTCAAAGGCCTTCCTGCAGTCTAGGAAAACGCAATCAACCCACCCCTCTCTCTCGTGTCTTACCTCTGTTACCTTGTCATAAAACTCCAGAAGGTTTGTGACACAGGATTTGCCTTCCATGAACCCATGCTGGTTTTCATTTATAATCTTGTCCGTTCCAGGTGTTCCACCACTCTCCTCCTGATAATCTTCTCCATGACTTTGCACACAATACATGTCAGAGACACAGGTCTGTAGTTTAGGGGCCTCATTTCTGTTTCCTTTCTTAAATATGGGGACTACATTTGCTGTCTTCCATTTTTCAGGTAGTTGCCCAGTTTCAAGGGATGTGTTGAAGATTGTGGTTAGGGGCATGCACAGCATCTCTGCTCCTTCTCTAAGGACCCATGGGGAGATGTTGTCCGGTCCCATCGCCTTTGAGGTATCAAGGTCACTTAGCAGCTTCTGCACCTCCTCCTCGGTGTTCGTATGTCATCCAACAACTTGTTGGTATATTCCCTCTTGATGTTCCCTTCTGTGCTGTCTTCCCAGAGCCCTTCTGTCTCTACTGTAAAAACTTCCCTTTAAAACTCCTGTTTAGCTCCTCACATACCTCTTGATCATTTCTTGTGAGTTCTCCACCTTCTGTCCTCAGTCTGATCACTTGGTCTTTGACTGTTGTCTTCCTCCTGATGTGGCTATACAACAGTTTCGGGTCAGTCTTGATTTTCGATGCTATGTTACTTTCATACTGTCGCTGGACCTCCCTCCTTATCTGTGCATACTCGTTCCTGGCTCTGCGACTGATCTCCCTATTTTCATGTGTTCTCTGCCTTCTGTACTTTTTCCATTCTCTATTGCACTTTGTTTTTGCCTCCTTACACCGTCGGGTAGACCAGGGGCTCGTTCTGGTCTTCCTATTGTTTCTGTTGCCCTTGGCAATAAACCTTTCCACTATCTCCTTGCATTTTGTTGTTACATATTCCATCATTTCATTTACTGGCTTTCCTGCCAGTTCTCTGTCCCACGGAACCTCCTGCAGGAAGTTCCTCAACCCTATGTAGTCCCCTCTTTTATAGTCAGGCTTTTCCCATTCAACTCCTGTTACTCTCTCCACTTGCAACTCTACTATGTATTCAAAGCACAGAACCACGTGGTCGCTAGCTGCTAGGGGACTCTCATATGTGATGTCCTCAATGTCTTAACTGCCCAGGGTGAACACAAGGTCCAATCTTGCTGGTTCATCCTCCCCTCTCACTCTGGTAGTGTCCTTAACATGTTTGTGCATGAGGTTTTCCAGCACCACATCCAAAATCTTGGCTCTCCATGTTTCGGAACCCCAATGTGGCTCAAGGTTTTCCCAGTCAATCTCCCTGTGGTTGAAATCCCCCATAACCAGCAACTTTGCTCTGCTGGAGTGAGCTCTTCTTGCCACCTCAGCAAGTGTGTCCACCATTGCTCTGTTGCTCTCTTCATAATCCTCTCTTGGCCTCCTGCAGTTCTGTGGTGGATTATGCATCACCGCAATGACCACCTTGTGTTACCCAGACTGAAGTGTACCTACTATGTACTGTGTATGTACTATGTACTGTCTCGTCTATGCCTCCCATTTTCTCGAATTTCCAGCGTTTTACGAGCAGAGCATCCCCTCCTCCCCCTCTGACCCTTCTATCTTTCCTCATGATCTGGTATCCTGGTGGGAAGATTGTATCTGTTATTGTCTCCGTGAGTTTTGTTTCTGTAATTGCTATGATGTCTGGGGACTTCTCATTGATTCTTTCTTGCCATTCCTCATATTTATTCGTTAATCCATCCGCATTTGTGTACCAAACCTTCAACTTCTCTTCTAATAATGTAACTGTGATCCTGGGGGAATACTGGGGTTGAGAGAGCAGGAGCCCTGGTGGGGGCCTGTGGGGGGTTGCAGTGGAGGTGGAGGAAGAGCTCCCATAGGGGGTATCTGTAGGGGTAGGGTTCGTGGTGCGGGGGGTGGGAACAGAGGGATCGGTGTGTGATGGTTGGTTTGGATTGTTCAGTTGCCTTGGGGGTGTCGTGGCTGGAGTCCTTCTGCAGGTGTTTCTGGGGGGGGGGGTGTGCTTGTCCTTCCATCTGTTCCTGGGTTATTCTGCTCTCCTTTTCCATCTCCTCCCATTCCCCCTTTCGTTTTTGCACTCTCTCTTTCAGTATCATCCTTTCCTCCTGTGTTCTGTCTCGATCGAGGTACACACTCATGAACTCCTGTCTGCCTCTCAGCCGTGCTTTCTCCTGCAGGATCATGGTTCGAGTTGATTCTGCCTTGAAAATTACTTTGAGAGGCCGATTCCTTTTCTTTGTGAACCACCCGATTCTCCGAAAATTTGCCACCTGGGTCATGTCTCACTCGCCTATCACTTTCATGATACCTTCAATCGCTTTTTTCTCCTCCTGTTTTCTTTCCTCATGAGTTTCCCCTGTGTGTGTGTGTGTGTGTGTGTGTGTGTGTGTGTGTGCTGCAGAAATTTGTAGATACATGAGGGTGTGTGCATCCAGGGAGATACAGGAGGGTGTGTACAGGCAGGGACATACCCCCACCACCACCAAATCTACCATCACCACCACCACCACCGACGACAACAACAACAACAACAACAACAATATCAACAACAACAACTACACTACCACCACCACCACCAAGGTAAATTGGCTCTTTTACTGTTTACAAACAAACAACCAATACTGATTGACAGTAATCGTAGAAATATGTGACTAGAACCTAACTTTGATAGTGTGTGCGCGTGCGTGCGTGCATGCGTGTGTGTAATCACCTATTTGTGATTTGCAGAGTCGATTCATAGCTCCGGCCTCGGCCTCATCCACTTATCGCTTCAAGGTCCTCTCTCTTTCCCCTCATCCATGAGCCTTTACAACCGAATCCTCGTCTTAAACTATGTACGCGGTTCCGCCTCCACTACGTCACTATAAAGACGTGTACATGTGTGCTGTACATGGGTGTATGTACATTGTCTTGTATGTACATGTGTTTGCTTGTACTTCGCCATATGTGATTGCCGCGGGGCGATTTTACCAGCTCCCAACCTCTGTTCACCGCTGTAGATTTCTCAGCCCCAACCTGCCTCACCGCTGGTGAGTCTCACTCCAACCTCAGCTTCACCGCTGGTGAAGTCTCAGCTCCCCACCCCTGCCTCACCGGCTGCTGATTCTCACCTTCACTCTGACCCTGCCTCACCGCAGTGATTCTCACCTCCCAACCCTTCCTCAGACCGCTGCGATTCTCAGCTCCCACCTCTGCCACACCGTGCTGGTGATTCTCAGCTCCAAACCCCCTGCCTCACCGCTGGTGTATTCGTCACTCCCAACACCCTGCCAGCCCATCCGCTTGTGATCTCATCTCCCAACTTCCCTGCCTCACCGTCAGGGATTCTCAGCTCCCAACCTCTGGCCTCACCGCTGGTGATTCTCACTCCAAACCGACCAGCCTCAGGCCGCGGTGATTCCACCACTCCCAACCCCTGCCTCACCGCTGATGATTCTCACCTCCCAACCTCTGCCTCCAACCCGCTGGTGATTCTCACCATATGCAGTCCCAACACCCTCCTCACCGCTGGTGATTCTCACCTCCAATCCCCGCCTTTCACCGCTGGTGATTCTCACCTCCACAACTCCCTGCCTCACCGCCTAGGTGATTCTCACCGCCCAAACCCTGCCACCACCGCTGTGATTCTCACCTCCAACCCCTGCCTCACGCTGGTGATTTCCTCACATCCCAACCCCTGCCGTCACCGGCTGGTGATTCTCACCTCCCAACCTCTGCCTCACCCGCTGGGATTCTCACTTCCCCCAACCTCTGCCTCACCGCTGGTGATTCTCATTTCCGCAACCCCTGCCTCACCGCTGGTGATTTCTCACCTCACCAATCCGCTGCCTCTACCGCTGAGTGATTATGCTCACGAGCTCACAACCCTGCCCCACACCGCTGGTGATTCTCACTTCCCAACCCCAGCCTCACCGCGTATTTCCCACCTCCCAACCTCTGCTCACCGCTGTGATTCTCACGCTCCCAAGCCCCTGCCCACCGACTGTGTGATTCCT
The DNA here is from genome assembly GCF_026875155.1 of Cherax quadricarinatus. Taxonomy (NCBI): domain Eukaryota; kingdom Metazoa; phylum Arthropoda; class Malacostraca; order Decapoda; family Parastacidae; genus Cherax; species Cherax quadricarinatus. The sequence continues at coordinate 46,380,320 of NC_069415.1, forward strand.
CACCTCCCAACCCTGCCTCACCGCCTGGTGCGACTTCTCGACCTCCCAACCCCTGCGCCACGAGCGGTGAATTCTCACCTCCCAACCCCTGCCTCACCGTCTGTGATTCTCACCTCCCAACGCCCTCCTCACCGCTGGTGATTACTCACCTCCGCAACCCCTGCCTCACCGCTGTGATTTTCCCCCCCTCACCTTTCCCAACCTCTGCCCTCCACCGCTGTGGACTATCTCACGTCCCAACCTCTGCCTCACCGCTGGTGAATCTCACATCCAACTGCAGCCTCACCGCTGGTGAATCTCACTTCCCAACCCATGCCTCACCGCAGGTGATTCTCACCACCTCCCAACCTCAGCTCACCGCTGGTGGATTCTCACTTCCCACCCCCTGCCTCACCTCACCGCTGGTGATTCTCAACCTCCCAACCCCTGCATCACCGCTGTGATTCTCACCTCCAACCTTCTCATCCGCTGTGATTCTCGACCTCCCAACCCCGGCTCACCGCTGTGGATCTCACCTACCAACCCCTGCCTCACCGCTGGTGATTCTCACCTCCCAACCCCTGCCTCACCGCTGGTGATTCTCACCTCCCAACCCCTGCCTCACCGCTGGATGATTCTCACCTTACCCAAACCCCTGCCTCACCAGCTGGAGATTTCGTCACCTCCCAACCTCTGCTCACCGCTGGTGATTCTCACGATTTTGCATCCCAACCCCTGCCATCACCGCTGGTGAATTCTCACCTCCCAACCCCTGCATTATCACCGCTTGAGTATTCTCACCTCCCAACCCCAGAGCCTCACCGCTGGTGATTTCTTCAGCCTCCCAACCCTGCCTCACCGCTGGATTATTCTCACCTCCACAACCCCTGCCTCACCGCGGTGATTCCTCAACACTCCCAACCCCTGCCTCACCGCGTGATTGTCTCACACCCCGACCCATGCCTCAACCGCTGGTGATTCTCACCTCCCAACCCCGTGCCTCACCGCTGGTGACATACTCCACCATCCCACCATCTGCCTCTACCGCAGGTGATTCTCCTTAGCCAACCCCCTGCCTTCACCGCTGGTGATTCTCACCTCACCAACCCCTGCCTCACCGCTGTGATTCTCACCTCCCAACCCATGCGTCAAACCGACTGGTGATTCTCACCTCCAACCACCTCTGCCTCACCGCTGGTGAGTTCTCCACCTCACCAACCCCTGCCTCCAACACTGGTGATATCTCACCTCCTCACACCATTGCTCACTGACCTGGTGAATCCTCACCTCCCAACCTACTAGCCTCAAACGCTGTGTTGATTCTCACCTCTTCCAACCCCTGCCTCCCCGCGCTGTGATTCTCACCTTCCTCTACCCTCTGTGCCTCACCGCTGGGTGATTACTCACCTCCGCAAACCCCTGCCAATCACCGCTGGTGATTCTCTCCTCCAACCCCCCTGCCTCACCGCTGGTGATTCTCACCTCCCAACCCTCTGCCTCACCGCTGGTGATTCTGCTACCTCCCAACTCCCTGCGCTAACCGCGGTGAACGCACCTCCCAACCCGCTGCCTCAAAGCTGGTGATTCTCACCACCCAAATCCCTTGCCTCCCGCTGGTGATTCTCACCTCCCCAACCCCTGCCTCACCGCGGTGAATCTCAACACTTGCCGATGTCTTTACCCCTGCCTCATCCAGTGATTCTCAACCTCCCAACCCCTCCCTCACCGCTGGTGATTCACACCTCCCAACCCATGCCTCCTGCCGGAATTCTCACCCTTCTCCACCCCTGCCTCTACGCTGGTGATTCTCCCTCCCAAACCCCTCCTCACAGCTGGTGGATTCTCACCTCCCAACCTCTGCCTCAGCCGCTGGTGATTCTCGCGCCTCCCCAACTCCCTAGCCTCACCGCTGGTGATTCTCACCTCCCAACCCCTGCCACACCGCTGTGATTCTCACCTCCAACCCCTGCTCAACGCTGGGTTCTCACGCTCCCAACCCTGCCGTCACCGCTGGTGATTCTCACCTCCAACCCCGCCCCTCTCCGCTGGTGATTCTCACTCTTCCCAACCTCGATGCCTCACCGCTGGTGATTCCATCCTCCCAACCCCCGCCACAACCGCGGTGATTCCCACCTCCAAACCCCTGCCTCACCGGCTGATGGATCTCACCTCCCAACCTCTGCCTCACCGCTGGTGATTTCTCACCTCCCAAACCCCTCTGCCTCACCGCCTGGTTAAAGTCTCGACCTCCCAACCCTCAGCCCTCACCGCTGGTGATTCTCACCTCCCCAACCCCTGCCTCACCGCTGTGATTCTTCACCTCCCAACCTCCTGCCTCACCGCTGGTGATTCCACCAGCCTCCCACGACTCCCTGCCTCACCGCGGTTGATACTCACCCCCAACCCCTGCCTCACCGCTGGTGAATCTCACCTGCCCACCTCTGTCTCAACCGCTGTGATTCTCACTTCCCAACCTCTGCGTCACGCGCTGGTAGAGATTCTCACTTCCCAACCGCCTGCCTCCACCAAACCCGTCGGGTGTGATATCTCACCTCACAATCCTGCGGCCTCACCGAGCTGGTGAGTCTCACCTCACAACCCCTGCCTCACCGCTGTAGATTCTCACTTCCCAACCCCTGACTCCAACCGCCTGGTGATTCTCACCCTCCCAACCATCTGCCTCAACCGCTGTGTGATTCTCACTCCCATCCCGCCTGCCTCACGCAGGTGATTCGCAACTCTCCACCCCTGACCTCACCGCTGTTATTCTCACCTCAAAATGGGGTCAACCCCTGCCTCACCGCATGGTGATCTCAACCTCACAACCCACCTGCCTCACCGCTGGTGATTCTCACCTCCCAACCCCTTGCCTCACGCTGGTGATTCTCACCAGACCTCCCAACCCCTTGCTTCACCGCTGTGATTCTCACACTCCCAACCCCCGCCTCACCCGCTGGTAGATTCACACCTCCCAACCCTGCATCACCGCTGGTGATTCTCACCTCCAACAACCCCTGCCTCACCGCTGGTGATTCTCACCATCCCAACCTCGTTGCCTCACCGCGGTGATTCTCATTCCCAACCCTGCCCCCTCTCCGTGGTGATTCTCCTTCCAACCTCAGAGCCTCACCGCGGGTGATTCTCACATCCCAACCCCTGCCGTCACCGCTGGTGATTCTCACCTCCTCAACCTACCACTGCATCACCGCTGGTGAATCTCTACTTCCCAACCCTGCCTCACCGCTGGTGATTCTCACCTCACCAACCCCTGCCTCACCGCTGGTGATTCTCACCTCACAACCCCTGCCTCACCGCTGGTGATTCTCACCTCACAACCCCTGACCTCACCGCTGTGTGATTCCTCACCTTCCCAACCCTGCCTCACCGCTGGATTCTCACCTCCCAACCTCTGCCTCAACGCTGGAGATCTCAACTTCCCAACCCCATGCCTCACCCTGGGTGATTCTCACCTCCCAACCCGCTGCCGTCAACCAGCCAGGTGATTCTCAACGCTCACAACACTCCTGCGCTCACCGCTTGTGATTCTCACCTCACAACCCCTGTTGCCTCACCGCTGGTGATTCCAATCCACCCCCCAAACCCCTGCCGTCACCGCTGGTGATTCTCAGCTCCCAACCCCTGCCTCAACCGCTGTGATTCTCAGCTCCCAGCCCCTTCCTCACACCGCTGCGAATCCTCAGCTCCCCACCTCTGAGGCCTGCACCGCTGTGATTCTCAGGCTCCAAACCCCATGCCTCACCGCTGTGATTCTCACCCTCCAACCTGCCTCACCGCTGTGAATGTCTCGCACCAACCACGGCCTCACCTGCTGTGATTCTCAGCCTTCCCAGCACCCTGCCTCACCGCTGGTGATATCTCACCTCCCGGAACTAAGAAACCCCTGCCTCACCGCTGTTATTCACAACCTCCCCAGCCCCTGCCTACACCGCAGGGTGTTTCTCACTCCCAACCACCCATGGCTCCTCACGGCTCAGAGAATTCGTCACCTCCCAACCCCTGCCCACCGCTGTGATTCACACCTCCCAACCATTCTCACTGCTGGGATTCTCACTTCCCAACTCCTCCTCACCGCTGGTATCTCAGACTCCCAACCCCTGCCTTCACCGCTGTGATACTCAGCTCCCAATCCCCTGCCTCACCAGCTGGGGTTCTCAGCTCCCAAACGTCCCTGCTTCATTCCACCGCTGTGATTCTCACTACGTCACAACTCGCCAGCCTCACGCGCTGGTGATTCTCAGCTCCCAACCCTCTGGCTGGCCTCTCCGCTGGTGATTCTCCACTCCCGACCCCTGCCTCACCGCTGGTGAATCTCACCTACCAACCCCTGCCTCAACCCGCTGTGATTCTCAGCACCAAACCTCTGCCTCACCGATGTGTTATTCTCACCTCCCAACCCCTTCCTCACCGCTGGGTGATTCTCACCTTCCAACTCTGCCTCATAACGCTGTGATTCGTCACACCCCCCAACCCCTGCCTCACCACTGGTGATTCTCACCTCCCAACCTCTGCCTCACCGCTTGTGATTCTCACCTCCCAACCTCTACCTCACCGCTGGTGATTCTCACCTCCCAACCCCTGCCTCACCGCTGGTGATTCTGACCTCCCAACCCCTGCCTCACCGATGGTGATTCTCACACTCACAACGCCCTGCCATAACCGCTTGTGATCCTCACCTCCCAACCCTGCCTGCACCGCTGGTGGATTCACACACTTCCCAACCCTGCCTCACCGCTGGTGATTCTCACCTCCCAACCCCTGCCTCACCCGCTGGTGATTCATCACCTCCCAACCCCTGCCTTGCACGCGCTAGTTGATTCTCACCTGCCACCCTTGCCTCCACCGCTGTGATTCTCACCCCCAACCCCTGCCTGCAACGCTGGTGATTCTACACCTTCTCAACCTCTGCATCACCGCTGGTGAATTCTCACCCCAACCCCCTGCCTCACCGCTGGTGATTCTCACCTCCCAAACCTCTGCCTCACCGCCTGGTGATGTCTCACCGTCCCCAACCTCTGCTATGCACCGCTGGTGATTCTCACCTTCCCAACCCCTGCCTCAACCGCTGGTGATTTACACACCTCACCAAACCCTGCCGTCAACCGCTGGTGATTCTCACCATCCCAACCCCTGCCTCACCGCTGTAGGTGATTCACATCTCAGCCCAAAATCCCCTCGCCTCAACCGCTGTTGTGATCTCACCTCCCAACCCCTGCTCACAGCTGGAGATTCACCACCCTCAACCACTGCCTCACCTGCTGGGTGATTCCACTTCCAACCCTGCTCACCTGCTGGTGATTTCTCACCTCCAACGACCTACATAAGGCTGCCTCAACCGCTGGTGATTCTCACCTCCCTACACCCCAGCTCACACGCTGTGATTCTTCACCCTCCCATACCCCGCCTCACCGCATGGTGAATTCCACCTCACAACACCCGCTCACCGCTGGTGATTTCACACCTTATCCCAACCCCTGCCTCACGCGTCGGTGATTCTCACCTCCAACCCCTGCCTCAACCGCTTGGTGATTCTCACGTCTCCCCAACCGCCTGCCTTCACCGCTTGTGATTCTCACCTCCACAACCTCTAGCCTCAACCGCTGTTGATTCTCACTTCCAACCCCTGCTTCACCGCTGGTGATTCCACCTCCGCAATCACGCTGCCTCACCGCTGGTGAAATCTCACCTCGCACCCAAGCTCACCGCTGGAGATTGTCTCCACCAGTCCCAACACCCAGCCTCACCGTTGTGATCTCACCTCCCAACCCCTGCCACAAACGCTGGTGATTCAGCACCTCCCAACCCCTGCTCACCCGGTGATTCTCACCTCCCAACCCCTGCACTACACTGCTGGCGTGATTCGACCTCCCCAACACCCTGCCATTCAACGCTGGTGATCTCACCTCCCAACCCCTGCCCTCACCGCGGGATTTGCTCAACCTACGCCAAGCCTCTGCCTCACCGCTGAGTGGATTCTCACCTCCCAACCCTGCCTCACCGCAGGTGATTCGCACCCTACCCAACGCCTGCCTCACCGCTTGTTGATTCCACCCTCCCCAACCCGCCCCTCACCGCTGTGAGTTCCGCACGCGGGCTCTCCAACCCCTTCCGTCACCGCTGTGATTCTCACCCCTCCCAACACCCCGCCTCACCGCTGGTGATTCTCACCGGTCTGCAACCGCCTGCCTCAACGCTGGTGTATTCTCACCTCCCAACCCCTTGCCTCAATCTGCTGGTGATCCACATCCGCAACCCCTTGCCTCAACGCTGGTGATTTCCTCACCTCGCCATCGGGGCGGGCGGCGAGCGGCGGGGGGGTCACGCGCTGGTGATATCTCCACCTCCAACCTCTGCCTCACCGCTGTGTTTCTCACCTCCCAACCCCTGCCTCACCGTTGGTGATTCTCACCTCCCACCCCAGCCTCCCGCTGAGGATTCTCAGTCCTACCCAACCACAGCCGCAACGCTGAATCTACCCAACCCAACGACCCTGCCACACATGCGCTGGTGATTTCTCACCTCACCAACCCCTGCCTCACCGCGGGTGATTCTCACCATCCCAACCTTGCCAATCCTCTGCCACACCGCAGTGATTCTCACCTCCCACGCCCTTCCTACCAGCTGGTGATTCTCACCTCCCAACCCCTCCCACCGCTGATGATTCTCACCTCACAACCTCTGCCTCACCGCTGGTGATTCTCACTCTCCCACCCTGCCTCACCGCTGCGTGATCCTCACCCCCCAACCACCCTGCCTCACTCGAGTGATTCTCACCTCCCAACCCCTGACCTCACCGGCTGGTGATTCACACCTCCAACACCCTGCTCCCCCCTCACCGCTGTGAGTCTCAACCTTCCAACCCCTGCCTCACCGATGGTTGGATTACTCACCTCCCAACCCCCTCACCGACTGGTGATTCTTCACACCTCCCAACCTCTGCCTCACGCGCTGGGATTCTCTACTCCCCACACTCTGCGCTCACCGGCTGGTGATTCTCACGTCCCAACCCCACCCTGCCTCATCCGAGCGTGGTGATTCTCAACCTCACAATCCCTCCTCACCGCGTGGTGATTTCTCACCTCACAACCCCTGCCTCACCGCTGGTGGATTCTCACTTCCCAACCCCTGCCATCACCGCTGGTGATTCTCCCCTCCCACCTCTGCCACACCGCTTGGGTGTTGTAGGTAAGACCACATATGCAACAGTTATGTATCTTTATTTCGCGAAACGTTTCGAGCCTACACAGTAGGCTTCTTCAGTCGAGTACAGAAAGGTTGTATATGAAGGCAAATGATAACTTGAAGACGATGTAATCAGTCCATCACCCTAAAGTTTTGAGGTGAGTCATTCCTCAGTCCTGGAAGAATAGCATTGTTCCGCGTTGTCTGAAACAATATGAAGTTGAAGTGACAGAATGGGGCCTTTATATAGTGCCAGGAAGGTGAGACGAAGGTTGCTTTGGAGGCATGTCCTTCTCAAACCCAGCCGTTCACCAGCTAGTAAGGTTGTCGAAGTGGTTGTACCAAAGAATAACCCTTGTGTCATTGCAGTTCTGACAGAATAGAACCTCTTAAATGTAGAAATCCGAACAGATTGTTAGTAAGACACATATGCAACAGTTAGAGTATCTTTATTTCATGAGTTGTTTCATACGAGAGCCGCAACGGAACAATGCACTTCTCCAGACTGAGGACTGAACCACCGTCACAAACATTAAGGGTGATGAACTGATACATCGTCTTCAGTATCTTCTGTCTTCGATCAACCTCTCTGTACTCGACTGAATAAGCCATACTGTGTATGCGAAACGTTTCGAAATAAAGATACCTAACTGTTTGCATATGTGTCTTACCTAACAAACTTTCCGGTATGTTCATACTTTTTAATATGTTCATGGCACACCGCGCTTTGAGATTAATCACACCATCCCAACACACCCTGCCTCACCGCCTGGTGATTCCTCACCTCCCAATACCCCTCCTCACCGCTGTGATTCTCGCCTCACAACCCCGTGCCTCCACCGCTGGGTGATTCTCGACCTCGCAACCCCCTGCCTCACCGCTGGTGATTCTCACCATCCCAATCCCCTGCCTCACCGCTGTGGATTCTTCTCTCCCAACCTCCTGCCTCACCGCTGGTGATCTCGCCCGATCCCAACCCCGCCTCACCGCTGGTGATTCTCACCTCCCAATCCCCTGCCTCCACGCTTGTGATTCTCTCCTCCCAACCCTGCCTCATCACGCTGGTGAGTCTCAACCTCCCCAAACCTCTGCCGTCACCGCTGTGATTCTCCTTCCCAACCTCTGCCTCACCGCTGGTAATTCTCACTGTCCCAACCTCTGCCGCACCGCTGTTTATTCTCACTTTCCACAACCCTGCCTCACCGCGTGGTGATTCTTCACCTCCCAACCTCTGCCTCACCGCTGGTGATTCTCACTTCCCAACCCCTGCCTCACCGCTGGTGATTCTCACCTCCCAACCCCTGCCTCACCGCTGGTGATTCTCACCTCACAACCCCTGCCTCACCGCTGGTGATTCTCACCTCACAACCCCTGCCTCACCGCTGGTGATTCTCACTTCCCAACCCCTGCCTCACCGCTGGTGATTCTCACCTCCCAACCTCTGCCTCACCGCTGGTGATTCTCACTTCCCAACCCCTGCCCACCGCTGTGATTCTCACCTGCCCAACCCTCTGCCTCACCTGCTGGTGGATTCACACCTGCACAACCCCTGCCTCCCGCTGTGATTCCCCTTCACCTCACAACCCTGCCTCACCGCTGGTGATTCCCCTCCCAAACCCCCTGCCTCACCGCTGGAGTGATTCTCAGCTCCCAACCCCTGCCTCACCGCTGGTAAATGCCTCAGGCTCCCCAACCCCGCTCACCGCTGGCGATTCCAAGCTCTCTCAACCTCATGCCTCACCCGCTGGTGATTCTCAGTCCAAACCCCTGCCTCACGCCGCTGGTGATTCCACACTGTATTCCCAACCCTGCCTGTCACCGGGCGAGGTGATTCACAGCTTCCCAACCTCTGCCTCACCGCTGTAGATTCTCACACTCCCACCCCTGCCTCCCGCTGTTGATTCTCACCTCCCAACCCCTGCCTCACCGCTGGTGATTCTCACCTCCCAACCCCTGCCTCACCGCTGGTGATTCTCACCTCCCAACCCCTGCCTCACCGCTGGTTGATTCTCCACCTCCAACCATTGCCTCACTGCTGGTGATTCTCACTTCCCAACTCCTGCCTCACCGCTGGTGATTCTCAGCTCCCAACCCCTGCCTCACCGCTGTGACATCTCATCTCCCTACCCCCTTCCTCACACCGCGGTGATTCTCAGCTCCCAACCCCTGCTTCACTCGCGGTGATTTCTCACCTCACAACCCCTGCCTCACCGCTTGGTGATTCTCCAAGCTCCCAACCCCTGGCCTCACCGCTGGTGATTCTCACTCATCCGCGAACCCCTGCCTCACCGCGGTGAATCTCACCTACAACCCCTGCCTCACGCTGTGATTCCTCAGCTCCAAACCTCATGCCTCACCGATGGTGATTCTACCTCCCAACCCCTGCCTCAACGCTGTTGATTTCATCACCTTCCAACCCTGCCTCACCGCTTGGTTGATTCTCACCACCCCCAAACCCCGTGCCTCACACTGGTGATTCTCACCTCCAACCTCTGCCTCACCGGCTTGTGACATTCTCACCTTCTCCTACCTCTACCTCACCGCTGGTGATTCTCGCCTCCCAAATCCCCTGCTCACCGCTGGTGATTCAGAACCTCCCAACCCCTGCCTCACCGCTGGTGGATTCTCACGCTCACAAACCCTGCTAACCGCTTGTGATACTCACCTCCCAACCCCTCCTCACCGCTGGTGAATCTCACCTCCCAACCCACTGCCTCTCCGCTGTGATTCTCACCTCCATACCCCTGCCCACCGCTGTGATTCACACCTCCCAACCCCAGCCCTCCACCGCTGAGGATTCTCAAACCTCCAACCCATTGCTCACCGCTGGTGATCTCACATTCCCAACCCCTTGCCTCACGGTGGTTCGTTTCTCACCTTCCAACCTCTGCCACGCCGCTGGTGATTCCTCACCTCCCAACCCTGGCCCTCACAGCTGGTGAGGATTCTCACTCCGCAACCTCTGCCTCACCGCAGGAGCTTCTCACCTCCCAACCTCTGCCTCCACCGCATGGTGATTCCTCACCTCCCAACCCCTGCCTCACCGCTGGTATTCTCCCCTGCCCAACCCTGCCTCAACCGTATTGGTGATTCCCACCTCCCAACCCCTGCCTCACCGCTGGTGATTCTCACCTCCCAACCCCTGCCTCACCGCTGGTGATTCTCACCTCCCAACCCCTGCCTCACCGCTGGAGATTCTCACCTCCCAACCTCTGCCTCACCGCTGGTGATTCTCACTTCCCAACCCCTGCCTCACCGCTGGTGATTCTCACCTCCCACCCCCTGCCTCACCGCTGGTGATTCTCACCTCCCAACCCCTGCCTCACCGCTGGTGATTCTCACCTCCCAACCCCTGCCTCACCGCTGGTGATTCTCACCTCACAACCCCTGCCTCACCGCTTGGTGACTCCACCTCTACCAACCCTGCCTCACACCGCTGTGATTCTCGACCCTTCCCAACCCCTGCCTCAACCGCGGGTGATTTTCACCTCCCAACCCCTTCCTCACCAGCTGGTGATTCCTCACCCCCCAAACCTCTGCCTCAGACCGCTGGTGATTCACACTCCCACCCCTGCCTCACCGCTGTGAATCTCACCTCCCAAACCCTGCCACACCGCTGGTGATTCTCCACCTCCCACCCCTGCCTCAACCGCTGGTGATTCTCACCCCTCCACCCCTGCCTCACCGCGGTGATTCTCACCTCCCAACGCCCTGCCATCAACGCTGGTGTTTCTCACCTCCCAACCCCATGCCTCACCGCGGCGATTCTCTACCTCCCAACCCCGGCCTCACTGCTGGTGATTCTTCACCTCCCAACCCCTGCCCATAACGCTGGGATTCTCCCCTCACCAACCCCCTGCCTCACCGCTGTATTCTCACCTCCAACCTTCTCCTCACCACCGCTGGTGATTCTCTCACCTCTCCCAACCCCTGCCTCACCGCTGGTGATTATCACCTCCCAACCCCTGCGCACACCGCTGGTGATTCTCTCCCCTCCCACCCCAGCCTCACCGCTGGTGATTCTCACCTCCCAACCTCTGCCTCACCGCTGGTGATTCTCACCTCCCAACCCCTGCCTCACCGCTGGTGATTCTCACCTCCCAACCCCTGCCTCACCGCTGGTGATTCTCACCTCCCAACCTCTGCCTCACCGGAACTGTTAGATTCTCACCTCCCAACAACCTCTGCCTCACCGCTGTGACCTCACCTCCCAACGCCCTCACCGCGGGTGATTCTCACTCCCAACCCCTGCCTCACCGCTGGTGATTCTCACCTCCCAACCCCTGCCTCACCGCTGGTGATTCTCACCTCCCAACCCCTGCCTCACCGCTGGTGATTCTCACCTCCCAACCCACTCCTCACCCGCTGTGATTCTCACCTCCCAACCTCTGCTCTCACCGCTGGTGACTCTCACTCCCAACACTCTGCCTCACCGCTGTGATTCTCAACTATCAAAGCCCCTGCCTCACCGCTGGTGATTCTCACCTCTCATCAATCCCTGCTCACACCGCTGTGATTCTCAACCTCACAACCCCAGCCTTCACCGCTTGATGATTCTCACTTCCCAACCCCTGCCGTCACCGCTGGGCTTGATTCTCCAACCTCCAACCTCTGCATCACTCGCTGGTGGATTTCTCACACTCCCAAACCCCTGCCTCAGCCGCTGGTGATTCTCACCTCCCAACCCCTGCCTCACCGCTGGTGATTCTCACCTCCCAACCCCTGCCTCACCGCTGGTGATTCTCACCTCCCAACCCCTGCCACACCTGCTGGTCGATTCCACCTCCCAACCCCTGCCTCACCGCTGGTGATTCTCACCTCACAACCCCTGCCTCACCGCTGGTGATTCTCACCTCCCAACCCCTGCCTCACCGCTGGTGATTCTCACCTCCCAACCTCTGCCTCACCGCTGGTGATTCTCACTTCCCAACCTCTGCCTCACCGCTGGTGATTCTCACTTCCCAACCCCTGCCTCACCGCTGGTGATTCTCACCTCCCAACCTCTGCCTCACCGCTGGTGATTCTCACTTCCCAACCCCTGCCTCACCGCTGGTGATTCTCACCTCCCAACCCCTGCCTCACCGCTGGTGATTCTCACCTCACAACCCCTGCCTCAACCGCTTGGTGAATTCTCACTCAACAACCCCTGCCCTCACCGCCGTGATCTCTCACTTCCCAACCCTGCGCTCACCGCTGGTGTTCTCACCTCCCACCTCTGCTCACCGCGGGTTATTCTCACTTGCCAACCCTGCCTCACCGCGGGTGATTCTCCACCTCCCAACCCCTGCCTCACACGCTGGAGATATCTCACCTCACTAACCCTGCCACCCGCTGTGTGACTCTCGTCCTCACAACCCCTGCCTCACCGCTGGTGATTCTCACCTCCCAACCCCTGCCTCACCGCTGGTGATTCTCACCTCACAACCCCTGCCTCACCGCTGGTGATTCTCACCTCACAACCCCTGCCTCACCGCTGGTGATTCTCACCTCCCAACCCCTGCCTCACCGCTGGTGCTTCTCTCCTCACAACCCCGCCCGACCGCTGGGTATTCTCACCTCCCCAACCCCTGCCTCAGCCGTTGGTGATTACATCACCTCACAACCCCTGCCTCACCAGCGCTGGTAGATTCACCCCTCACAACCCTGCCACACCGCATTGTGATTCTCACCATCCACACAACCCACTGCCTCACCGCTGTGATTCTCACCTCACAACCCCCTCCTCACACGCTGGTGATTCTCTCACCTCCCACCACTGCCTCCACCGCTGGTGATACTCACCTCCCAACCCCCTGCCTCACCGCTGGTTCGATTCTCACCTTCCCAACCCCTGCCTCACCGCTGGTGATTCTCACCTCCCAACCCCTGCCTCACCGCTGGTGATTCTCACCTCCCAACCCCTGCCTCACCGCTGGTGATTCTCACCTCCCAACCCCTGCCTCACCGCTGGTGATTCTCACCTCCCAACCCCTGCCTCACCGCTGGGTGAATCTCACCTCCCAACCCCTGCCCTCACCGCTGGTGATTCTCCCCTCCTCAACCCCTGCCTTCACCGCTGTGATTCCCCTCCCACCCCTGCCCACCGCTGGTGATTTCTCACCTCCCATCCCCCTGCCTCACCGCTGGTGATTCTCACCTCCCAACCCCTGCCTCACCGCTGGTGATTCTCACCTCCCAACCCCTGCCTCACCGCTGGTGATTCTCACCTCCCAACCCCTGCCTCACCGCTGGTGATTCTCACCTCCCAACCCCTGCCTCACCGCTGGTGATTCTCACCTCCCAACCCCTGCCTCACCGCTGGTGATTCTCCACCTCCCAACCCCTGCCTCCACCGCTGGTGATTCTCAGCCCCCAACCCTGCCTCACACCGCTGGGTGATTCTCCACCTCTCAACCCCTGCCTCACCGCTGGTGATTCTCACCTCCCAACCCCTGCCTCACCGCTGGTGATTCTCACCTCCCAACCTCTGCCTCACCGCTGGTGATTCTCACCTCCCAACCCCTGCCTCACCGCTGGTGATTCTCAACCTTCCCAACCTCTGCTCACCGCGCTGTGATTCATCACCTCCCAACCCCGTGCCTCACCGCTGTGATTCTCACTTCCCACCTCTGCCTCCCCGCTGGTGATTTCTCACCCTCCCAACCCCTGCGCTCACCAGCTGGTGATTCTCACCTCCCAACCGCCTTGCTCACCGCTGTTGATTCTCACTCTGCCCAACCTCTGCCACACCTCTGGTGAATCTCACACTCCCAACCCTTGTCCTCACGCCTGGTGATTCTCACCTCCCAACCTCTGACTCACCGCTGGTGATTCTCACCTCTCCAACCCCTGCGCCTCACCCTGGTGAATTCTCACCTCAGTCCCCAACCTCATGCCATCAGCCGCTGGTACTTCTCTTCTAATAATGTAACGTGATCCTGGGGAATACTGGGGTGAGAGAGTCAGAGCCCTGGTGGGGCTCTGTGGGGTTCAGTGAGAGTGAGGAGAGTCCCATAAGGGGGTAACTTAGGGTAGGGTTTCGTGGTGCGGGGGGATGGAACAGAGGATCGGTGTGTGACTGTTGGATTGGTCTTGTTCAGATGCCTTGTGAGGGGTGTCAGTGCATGCGGAGACCTTTCGATGCAGGTGTTTCTGGGAGGGGGGGGTGTGCTTTGTCCCTTTATCCATCTTTCGCTGGTTTATTCTGCTCTATCCTTTCCATCTCCTTACCCATTCCCCCCTTTCGTTTTGCGCACACATTCTTCTTTCAGTATCATCCCTTCCTCCTGTGTTCTGCTCGACGCGGTACACACTCATCGAACTCCAGTCTGCCTCTCAAGCGTGCTTTCTCCTGCAGGATCATGGTTTCGAGTTGATTCTGCCTTGAAAATTACTTTGAGAGGCCGAATTCCTTTTTACTTCGTGAACCACCCGATTCTCCGAAAAATTCCACCCTGGTCATGTCTCACTCGCCTTATCAACCTTCATTGATACCTCAATTCGCTTTTTCTCCTCCTGTTTTCTTACCTCATGCTTTCCCCTGTGTGTGTGTGTGTGTGTGTGTGTGTGTGTGTTTGTGGCTGCAGAAAATTGTAGATACATGAGAGGTTGGCATCCAGGGAGATACAGGAGGGTGTGTACAAGGCAGGCATACCTCCCACCACCACTCAAATCTACCATCATCACCACCACCACCGTGACGACAACAACAACAACAAACAACAACAATATCAACAACAACAACTACACTACCACCACCAACCACCAAGGTAAATTGGCTCTTTTACTGTTTACAAACAAACAACCAATACTGATTGACAGTAATCGTAGAAATATGTACTAGAACCTAACTTTGATAGTGTGGCGCGTCTGCGTGCGTTCATGCTGTGTGTAATCACCTATTTGTGATTTGCAGAGTCGATTCATAGCTCCGGCCTCGGCCTCATCCACTTATCGCTTCAAGGTCCTCTCTCTTTCCCCTCATCCATGAGCCTTTACAACCGAATCCTCGTCTTAAACTATGTACGCGGTTCCGCCTCCACTACGTCACTATAAAGACGTGTACATGTGTGCTGTACATGGGTGTATGTACATTGTCTTGTATGTACATGTGTTTGCTTGTACTTCGCCATATGTGATTGCCGCGGGGCGATTTTACCAGCTCCCAACCTCTGTTCACCGCTGTAGATTTCTCAGCCCCAACCTGCCTCACCGCTGGTGAGTCTCACTCCAACCTCAGCTTCACCGCTGGTGAAGTCTCAGCTCCCCACCCCTGCCTCACCGGCTGCTGATTCTCACCTTCACTCTGACCCTGCCTCACCGCAGTGATTCTCACCTCCCAACCCTTCCTCAGACCGCTGCGATTCTCAGCTCCCACCTCTGCCACACCGTGCTGGTGATTCTCAGCTCCAAACCCCCTGCCTCACCGCTGGTGTATTCGTCACTCCCAACACCCTGCCAGCCCATCCGCTTGTGATCTCATCTCCCAACTTCCCTGCCTCACCGTCAGGGATTCTCAGCTCCCAACCTCTGGCCTCACCGCTGGTGATTCTCACTCCAAACCGACCAGCCTCAGGCCGCGGTGATTCCACCACTCCCAACCCCTGCCTCACCGCTGATGATTCTCACCTCCCAACCTCTGCCTCCAACCCGCTGGTGATTCTCACCATATGCAGTCCCAACACCCTCCTCACCGCTGGTGATTCTCACCTCCAATCCCCGCCTTTCACCGCTGGTGATTCTCACCTCCACAACTCCCTGCCTCACCGCCTAGGTGATTCTCACCGCCCAAACCCTGCCACCACCGCTGTGATTCTCACCTCCAACCCCTGCCTCACGCTGGTGATTTCCTCACATCCCAACCCCTGCCGTCACCGGCTGGTGATTCTCACCTCCCAACCTCTGCCTCACCCGCTGGGATTCTCACTTCCCCCAACCTCTGCCTCACCGCTGGTGATTCTCATTTCCGCAACCCCTGCCTCACCGCTGGTGATTTCTCACCTCACCAATCCGCTGCCTCTACCGCTGAGTGATTATGCTCACGAGCTCACAACCCTGCCCCACACCGCTGGTGATTCTCACTTCCCAACCCCAGCCTCACCGCGTATTTCCCACCTCCCAACCTCTGCTCACCGCTGTGATTCTCACGCTCCCAAGCCCCTGCCCACCGACTGTGTGATTCCTCACCTCCCAACCCTGCCTCACCGCCTGGTGCGACTTCTCGACCTCCCAACCCCTGCGCCACGAGCGGTGAATTCTCACCTCCCAACCCCTGCCTCACCGTCTGTGATTCTCACCTCCCAACGCCCTCCTCACCGCTGGTGATTACTCACCTCCGCAACCCCTGCCTCACCGCTGTGATTTTCCCCCCCTCACCTTTCCCAACCTCTGCCCTCCACCGCTGTGGACTATCTCACGTCCCAACCTCTGCCTCACCGCTGGTGAATCTCACATCCAACTGCAGCCTCACCGCTGGTGAATCTCACTTCCCAACCCATGCCTCACCGCAGGTGATTCTCACCACCTCCCAACCTCAGCTCACCGCTGGTGGATTCTCACTTCCCACCCCCTGCCTCACCTCACCGCTGGTGATTCTCAACCTCCCAACCCCTGCATCACCGCTGTGATTCTCACCTCCAACCTTCTCATCCGCTGTGATTCTCGACCTCCCAACCCCGGCTCACCGCTGTGGATCTCACCTACCAACCCCTGCCTCACCGCTGGTGATTCTCACTTCCCAACCCCTGCCTCACCGCTGGTGATTCTCACCTCCCAACCCCTGCCTCACCGCTGGATGATTCTCACCTTACCCAAACCCCTGCCTCACCAGCTGGAGATTTCGTCACCTCCCAACCTCTGCTCACCGCTGGTGATTCTCACGATTTTGCATCCCAACCCCTGCCATCACCGCTGGTGAATTCTCACCTCCCAACCCCTGCATTATCACCGCTTGAGTATTCTCACCTCCCAACCCCAGAGCCTCACCGCTGGTGATTTCTTCAGCCTCCCAACCCTGCCTCACCGCTGGATTATTCTCACCTCCACAACCCCTGCCTCACCGCGGTGATTCCTCAACACTCCCAACCCCTGCCTCACCGCGTGATTGTCTCACACCCCGACCCATGCCTCAACCGCTGGTGATTCTCACCTCCCAACCCCGTGCCTCACCGCTGGTGACATACTCCACCATCCCACCATCTGCCTCTACCGCAGGTGATTCTCCTTAGCCAACCCCCTGCCTTCACCGCTGGTGATTCTCACCTCACCAACCCCTGCCTCACCGCTGTGATTCTCACCTCCCAACCCATGCGTCAAACCGACTGGTGATTCTCACCTCCAACCACCTCTGCCTCACCGCTGGTGAGTTCTCCACCTCACCAACCCCTGCCTCCAACACTGGTGATATCTCACCTCCTCACACCATTGCTCACTGACCTGGTGAATCCTCACCTCCCAACCTACTAGCCTCAAACGCTGTGTTGATTCTCACCTCTTCCAACCCCTGCCTCCCCGCGCTGTGATTCTCACCTTCCTCTACCCTCTGTGCCTCACCGCTGGGTGATTACTCACCTCCGCAAACCCCTGCCAATCACCGCTGGTGATTCTCTCCTCCAACCCCCCTGCCTCACCGCTGGTGATTCTCACCTCCCAACCCTCTGCCTCACCGCTGGTGATTCTGCTACCTCCCAACTCCCTGCGCTAACCGCGGTGAACGCACCTCCCAACCCGCTGCCTCAAAGCTGGTGATTCTCACCACCCAAATCCCTTGCCTCCCGCTGGTGATTCTCACCTCCCCAACCCCTGCCTCACCGCGGTGAATCTCAACACTTGCCGATGTCTTTACCCCTGCCTCATCCAGTGATTCTCAACCTCCCAACCCCTCCCTCACCGCTGGTGATTCACACCTCCCAACCCATGCCTCCTGCCGGAATTCTCACCCTTCTCCACCCCTGCCTCTACGCTGGTGATTCTCCCTCCCAAACCCCTCCTCACAGCTGGTGGATTCTCACCTCCCAACCTCTGCCTCAGCCGCTGGTGATTCTCGCGCCTCCCCAACTCCCTAGCCTCACCGCTGGTGATTCTCACCTCCCAACCCCTGCCACACCGCTGTGATTCTCACCTCCAACCCCTGCTCAACGCTGGGTTCTCACGCTCCCAACCCTGCCGTCACCGCTGGTGATTCTCACCTCCAACCCCGCCCCTCTCCGCTGGTGATTCTCACTCTTCCCAACCTCGATGCCTCACCGCTGGTGATTCCATCCTCCCAACCCCCGCCACAACCGCGGTGATTCCCACCTCCAAACCCCTGCCTCACCGGCTGATGGATCTCACCTCCCAACCTCTGCCTCACCGCTGGTGATTTCTCACCTCCCAAACCCCTCTGCCTCACCGCCTGGTTAAAGTCTCGACCTCCCAACCCTCAGCCCTCACCGCTGGTGATTCTCACCTCCCCAACCCCTGCCTCACCGCTGTGATTCTTCACCTCCCAACCTCCTGCCTCACCGCTGGTGATTCCACCAGCCTCCCACGACTCCCTGCCTCACCGCGGTTGATACTCACCCCCAACCCCTGCCTCACCGCTGGTGAATCTCACCTGCCCACCTCTGTCTCAACCGCTGTGATTCTCACTTCCCAACCTCTGCGTCACGCGCTGGTAGAGATTCTCACTTCCCAACCGCCTGCCTCCACCAAACCCGTCGGGTGTGATATCTCACCTCACAATCCTGCGGCCTCACCGAGCTGGTGAGTCTCACCTCACAACCCCTGCCTCACCGCTGTAGATTCTCACTTCCCAACCCCTGACTCCAACCGCCTGGTGATTCTCACCCTCCCAACCATCTGCCTCAACCGCTGTGTGATTCTCACTCCCATCCCGCCTGCCTCACGCAGGTGATTCGCAACTCTCCACCCCTGACCTCACCGCTGTTATTCTCACCTCAAAATGGGGTCAACCCCTGCCTCACCGCATGGTGATCTCAACCTCACAACCCACCTGCCTCACCGCTGGTGATTCTCACCTCCCAACCCCTTGCCTCACGCTGGTGATTCTCACCAGACCTCCCAACCCCTTGCTTCACCGCTGTGATTCTCACACTCCCAACCCCCGCCTCACCCGCTGGTAGATTCACACCTCCCAACCCTGCATCACCGCTGGTGATTCTCACCTCCAACAACCCCTGCCTCACCGCTGGTGATTCTCACCATCCCAACCTCGTTGCCTCACCGCGGTGATTCTCATTCCCAACCCTGCCCCCTCTCCGTGGTGATTCTCCTTCCAACCTCAGAGCCTCACCGCGGGTGATTCTCACATCCCAACCCCTGCCGTCACCGCTGGTGATTCTCACCTCCTCAACCTACCACTGCATCACCGCTGGTGAATCTCTACTTCCCAACCCTGCCTCACCGCTGGTGATTCTCACCTCACCAACCCCTGCCTCACCGCTGGTGATTCTCACCTCACAACCCCTGCCTCACCGCTGGTGATTCTCACCTCACAACCCCTGCCTCACCGCTGTGTGATTCCTCACCTTCCCAACCCTGCCTCACCGCTGGATTCTCACCTCCCAACCTCTGCCTCAACGCTGGAGATCTCAACTTCCCAACCCCATGCCTCACCCTGGGTGATTCTCACCTCCCAACCCGCTGCCGTCAACCAGCCAGGTGATTCTCAACGCTCACAACACTCCTGCGCTCACCGCTTGTGATTCTCACCTCACAACCCCTGTTGCCTCACCGCTGGTGATTCCAATCCACCCCCCAAACCCCTGCCGTCACCGCTGGTGATTCTCAGCTCCCAACCCCTGCCTCAACCGCTGTGATTCTCAGCTCCCAGCCCCTTCCTCACACCGCTGCGAATCCTCAGCTCCCCACCTCTGAGGCCTGCACCGCTGTGATTCTCAGGCTCCAAACCCCATGCCTCACCGCTGTGATTCTCACCCTCCAACCTGCCTCACCGCTGTGAATGTCTCGCACCAACCACGGCCTCACCTGCTGTGATTCTCAGCCTTCCCAGCACCCTGCCTCACCGCTGGTGATATCTCACCTCCCGGAACTAAGAAACCCCTGCCTCACCGCTGTTATTCACAACCTCCCCAGCCCCTGCCTACACCGCAGGGTGTTTCTCACTCCCAACCACCCATGGCTCCTCACGGCTCAGAGAATTCGTCACCTCCCAACCCCTGCCCACCGCTGTGATTCACACCTCCCAACCATTCTCACTGCTGGGATTCTCACTTCCCAACTCCTCCTCACCGCTGGTATCTCAGACTCCCAACCCCTGCCTTCACCGCTGTGATACTCAGCTCCCAATCCCCTGCCTCACCAGCTGGGGTTCTCAGCTCCCAAACGTCCCTGCTTCATTCCACCGCTGTGATTCTCACTACGTCACAACTCGCCAGCCTCACGCGCTGGTGATTCTCAGCTCCCAACCCTCTGGCTGGCCTCTCCGCTGGTGATTCTCCACTCCCGACCCCTGCCTCACCGCTGGTGAATCTCACCTACCAACCCCTGCCTCAACCCGCTGTGATTCTCATCACCAAACCTCTGCCTCACCGATGTGTTATTCTCACCTCCCAACCCCTTCCTCACCGCTGGGTGATTCTCACCTTCCAACTCTGCCTCATAACGCTGTGATTCGTCACACCCCCCAACCCCTGCCCACCACTGGTGATTCTCACACTCCCAACCTCTGCCTCAACCGCTTGTGATTCTCACCTCCCAACCTCTACCTCACCGCTGGTGATTCTCACCTCCCAACCCCTGCCTCACCGCTGGTGATTCTGACCTCCCAACCCCTGCCCCACCGATGGTGATTCTCACACTCACAACGCCCTGCCATAACCGCTTGTGATCCTCACCTCCCAACCCTGCCTGCACCGCTGGTGGATTCACACACTTCCCAACCCTGCCTCACCGCTGGTGATTCTCACCTCCCAACCCCTGCCTCACCCGCTGGTGATTCATCACCTCCCAACCCCTGCCTTGCACGCGCTAGTTGATTCTCACCTGCCACCCTTGCCTCCACCGCTGTGATTCTCACCCCCAACCCCTGCCTGCAACGCTGGTGATTCTACACCTTCTCAACCTCTGCATCACCGCTGGTGAATTCTCACCCCAACCCCCTGCCTCACCGCTGGTGATTCTCACCTCCCAAACCTCTGCCTCACCGCCTGGTGATGTCTCACCGTCCCCAACCTCTGCTATGCACCGCTGGTGATTCTCACCTTCCCAACCCCTGCCTCAACCGCTGGTGATTTACACACCTCACCAAACCCTGCCGTCAACCGCTGGTGATTCTCACCATCCCAACCCCTGCCTCACCGCTGTAGGTGATTCACATCTCAGCCCAAAATCCCCTCGCCTCAACCGCTGTTGTGATCTCACCTCCCAACCCCTGCTCACAGCTGGAGATTCACCACCCTCAACCACTGCCTCACCTGCTGGGTGATTCCACTTCCAACCCTGCTCACCTGCTGGTGATTTCTCACCTCCAACGACCTACATAAGGCTGCCTCAACCGCTGGTGATTCTCACCTCCCTACACCCCAGCTCACACGCTGTGATTCTTCACCCTCCCATACCCCGCCTCACCGCATGGTGAATTCCACCTCACAACACCCGCTCACCGCTGGTGATTTCACACCTTATCCCAACCCCTGCCTCACGCGTCGGTGATTCTCACCTCCAACCCCTGCCTCAACCGCTTGGTGATTCTCACGTCTCCCCAACCGCCTGCCTTCACCGCTTGTGATTCTCACCTCCACAACCTCTAGCCTCAACCGCTGTTGATTCTCACTTCCAACCCCTGCTTCACCGCTGGTGATTCCACCTCCGCAATCACGCTGCCTCACCGCTGGTGAAATCTCACCTCGCACCCAAGCTCACCGCTGGAGATTGTCTCCACCAGTCCCAACACCCAGCCTCACCGTTGTGATCTCACCTCCCAACCCCTGCCACAAACGCTGGTGATTCAGCACCTCCCAACCCCTGCTCACCCGGTGATTCTCACCTCCCAACCCCTGCACTACACTGCTGGCGTGATTCGACCTCCCCAACACCCTGCCATTCAACGCTGGTGATCTCACCTCCCAACCCCTGCCCTCACCGCGGGATTTGCTCAACCTACGCCAAGCCTCTGCCTCACCGCTGAGTGGATTCTCACCTCCCAACCCTGCCTCACCGCAGGTGATTCGCACCCTACCCAACGCCTGCCTCACCGCTTGTTGATTCCACCCTCCCCAACCCGCCCCTCACCGCTGTGAGTTCCGCACGCGGGCTCTCCAACCCCTTCCGTCACCGCTGTGATTCTCACCCCTCCCAACACCCCGCCTCACCGCTGGTGATTCTCACCGGTCTGCAACCGCCTGCCTCAACGCTGGTGTATTCTCACCTCCCAACCCCTTGCCTCAATCTGCTGGTGATCCACATCCGCAACCCCTTGCCTCAACGCTGGTGATTTCCTCACCTCGCCATCGGGGCGGGCGGCGAGCGGCGGGGGGGTCACGCGCTGGTGATATCTCCACCTCCAACCTCTGCCTCACCGCTGTGTTTCTCACCTCCCAACCCCTGCCTCACCGTTGGTGATTCTCACCTCCCACCCCAGCCTCCCGCTGAGGATTCTCAGTCCTACCCAACCACAGCCGCAACGCTGAATCTACCCAACCCAACGACCCTGCCACACATGCGCTGGTGATTTCTCACCTCACCAACCCCTGCCTCACCGCGGGTGATTCTCACCATCCCAACCTTGCCAATCCTCTGCCACACCGCAGTGATTCTCACCTCCCACGCCCTTCCTACCAGCTGGTGATTCTCACCTCCCAACCCCTCCCACCGCTGATGATTCTCACCTCACAACCTCTGCCTCACCGCTGGTGATTCTCACTCTCCCACCCTGCCTCACCGCTGCGTGATCCTCACCCCCCAACCACCCTGCCTCACTCGAGTGATTCTCACCTCCCAACCCCTGACCTCACCGGCTGGTGATTCACACCTCCAACACCCTGCTCCCCCCTCACCGCTGTGAGTCTCAACCTTCCAACCCCTGCCTCACCGATGGTTGGATTACTCACCTCCCAACCCCCTCACCGACTGGTGATTCTTCACACCTCCCAACCTCTGCCTCACGCGCTGGGATTCTCTACTCCCCACACTCTGCGCTCACCGGCTGGTGATTCTCACGTCCCAACCCCACCCTGCCTCATCCGAGCGTGGTGATTCTCAACCTCACAATCCCTCCTCACCGCGTGGTGATTTCTCACCTCACAACCCCTGCCTCACCGCTGGTGGATTCTCACTTCCCAACCCCTGCCATCACCGCTGGTGATTCTCCCCTCCCACCTCTGCCACACCGCTTGGGTGTTGTAGGTAAGACCACATATGCAACAGTTATGTATCTTTATTTCGCGAAACGTTTCGAGCCTACACAGTAGGCTTCTTCAGTCGAGTACAGAAAGGTTGTATATGAAGGCAAATGATAACTTGAAGACGATGTAATCAGTCCATCACCCTAAAGTTTTGAGGTGAGTCATTCCTCAGTCCTGGAAGAATAGCATTGTTCCGCGTTGTCTGAAACAATATGAAGTTGAAGTGACAGAATGGGGCCTTTATATAGTGCCAGGAAGGTGAGACGAAGGTTGCTTTGGAGGCATGTCCTTCTCAAACCCAGCCGTTCACCAGCTAGTAAGGTTGTCGAAGTGGTTGTACCAAAGAATAACCCTTGTGTCATTGCAGTTCTGACAGAATAGAACCTCTTAAATGTAGAAATCCGAACAGATTGTTAGTAAGACACATATGCAACAGTTAGAGTATCTTTATTTCATGAGTTGTTTCATACGAGAGCCGCAACGGAACAATGCACTTCTCCAGACTGAGGACTGAACCACCGTCACAAACATTAAGGGTGATGAACTGATACATCGTCTTCAGTATCTTCTGTCTTCGATCAACCTCTCTGTACTCGACTGAATAAGCCATACTGTGTATGCGAAACGTTTCGAAATAAAGATACCTAACTGTTTGCATATGTGTCTTACCTAACAAACTTTCCGGTATGTTCATACTTTTTAATATGTTCATGGCACACCGCGCTTTGAGATTAATCACACCATCCCAACACACCCTGCCTCACCGCCTGGTGATTCCTCACCTCCCAATACCCCTCCTCACCGCTGTGATTCTCGCCTCACAACCCCGTGCCTCCACCGCTGGGTGATTCTCGACCTCGCAACCCCCTGCCTCACCGCTGGTGATTCTCACCATCCCAATCCCCTGCCTCACCGCTGTGGATTCTTCTCTCCCAACCTCCTGCCTCACCGCTGGTGATCTCGCCCGATCCCAACCCCGCCTCACCGCTGGTGATTCTCACCTCCCAATCCCCTGCCTCCACGCTTGTGATTCTCTCCTAGGCAGTGTGTTGGGTGCTTTAGGCAGGTTTTGGGTGCTGTTAGGAAAGTGTGTTGGTCTGTTTTGGCACGTGTTGGGGGCTTTTTAGGCCACTGTTGTTCGGACGTTAGGCACTGTGTTAGGCACAGTGTTCGGTACTGTGTTCGGCACTGTTAGGCACTGTATTAGGCACTGTGTTCGGTACTGTGTTCGGTACTGTGTTCAGTGCTGTGTTCGTACGTTTTGGGGGCCACTGTTTTTTGGGTACTGTGTTGGGGTACTGTGTTCGTTACTATGTTAGGCACTGTGTTCGGTACTGTGTTCGGTACTGTGTTCAGCACTGTGTTCGGTACTGTTAGGCACTGTGTTCGGTATTGTGTTCGGTACTGTGTTCTGTACTGTGTTCGGTACTGTGTTCGGTACTGTGTTCTGTACTGTGTTCGGCACTGTGTTCGGTACTGTGTTCGGTACTGTGTTCGGCACTGTGTTCGGTACTGTGTTAGGCACTGTGTTCGGTACTGTGTTCGGTACTGTGTTCAGCACTGTGTTCGGTACTTTGTTAGGCACTGTGTTCTGCACTTTGTTCGGTACTGTGTTCGGTACTGTGTTCGGTACTGTGCTAGGTACTGTGTTCTGTACTATGTTCGGTACTGTGTTCGGTACTGTTAGGCACTGTGTTCGGTACTGTGTTCGGTACTGTGTCCGGCAATGTGTTTGGTACTGTGTTCGGTACTGTGTACGGTACTGTGTTCGGTACTGTGTTAGGCACTGTGTTCGGTACTGCTAGGCACTGTGTTCTGTACTGTGTTCGGTACTGTTAGGCACTGTGTTCGGTACTGTTAGGCACTGTGTTCGGTACTGTGTTCGGTACTGTGTTCGGTACTGTGTTCGGTACTGTGTTCGGCACTGTGTTCGGTACTGTGTTCGGTACTGTGTTCGGTACTGTGTTCGGTACTGTGTTCGGTACTGTGTTCGGTTCTGTGTTAGGCACTGTGTTCGGTACTGTGTTCGGTACTGTGTTCGGTACTGTGTTCGGTACTGTGCTAGGTACTGTGTTCTGTACTATGTTCGGTACTGTGTTCGGTACTGTTAGGCACTGTGTTCGGTACTGTGTTCGGTACTGTGTTAGGTACTGTGTCCGGCACTGTGTCCGGCAATGTGTTCGGTACTGTGTTCGGTACTGTGTACGGTACTGTGTTCGGTACTGTGTTAGGCACTGTGTTCTGTACTGTTAGGCACTGTGTTCGGTACTGTTAGGCACTGTGTTCTGTACTGTGTTCGGTACTGTTAGGCACTGTGTTCGGTACTGTTAGGCACTGTGTTCGGTACTGTTAGGCACTGTGTTCTGTACTGTGTTCGGTACTGTTAGGCACTGTGTTCGGTACTGTGTTCGGTACTGTGTTCGGTACTGTGTTCGGTACTGTGTACGGTACTGTGTTCGGTACTGTTAGGCACTGTGTTCGGTACTGCTAGGCACTGTGTTCTGTACTGTGTTCGGTACTGTTAGGCACTGTGTTCGGTACTGTTAGGCACTGTGTTCGGTACTGTGTTCGGTACTGTGTTCGGTACTTTGTTCGGTACTGTGTTCGGCACTGTGTTAGGCACTGTGTTCGGTACTGTGTTCGGTACTGTGTTTGGTACTGTGTTCGGTACTGTGTTCGGTTCTGTGTTAGGCACTGTGTTCGGTACTGTGTTCGGTACTGTGTTCGGTACTGTGTTCGGTACTGTGCTAGGTACTGTGTTCTGTACTATGTTCGGTACTGTGTTCGGTACTGTTAGGCACTGTGTTCGGTACTGTGTTCGGTACTGTGTTAGGTACTGTGTTCGGTACTGTGTCCGGCAATGTGTTCGGTACTGTGTACGGTACTGTGTTCGGTACTGTGTTAGGCACTGTGTTCGGTACTGTTAGGCACTGTGTTCGGTACTGTTAGGCACTGTGTTCTGTACTGTGTTCGGTACTGTCAGGCACTGTGTTCGGTACTGTTAGGCACTGTGTTCGGTACTGTGTTCGGTACTGTGTTCGGTACTGTGTTCGGTACTGTGTTAGGCACTGTGTTCTGTGCTGTTAGGCACTGTGTTCGGTACTGTGTTCGGTACTGTGTTCGGTACTGTGTTCGGTAATGTGTTAGGTACTGTGTTCGGTACTGTGTTCGGTACTGTTAGGCACTGTGTTCGGTACTGTTAGGTACTGTGTTCGGTACTGTGTTCGGCACTGTGTTCGGTACTTTGTTCGGTACTGTGTTCGGTACTGTGTTCGGCACTGTGTTCGGTACTGTGTTCACTGTGTTCGGCACTGTGTTAGGCACTGTGTTCGGTACTGTGTTCGGTACTGTATTCAGCACTGTGTTCGGTACTGTATTCAGCACTGTGTTCGGTACTGTTAGGCACTGTTTTCGGTACTGTGTTCGGTACTATGTTCGGTACTGTTAGACACTGTGTTCGGCACTGTGTTCGGTATTGTGTTAGGTACTGTTAGGCACTGTGTTCGGTACTGTGTTTGGTTTTGTGTTCGGTACTGTTAGGCACTGTGTTCGGTACTGTGCTTGGTACTTGAAGCCCTGTACCATACAGATCACCGCAGAGACGGCCTCAGTCTGTACTCCGTTTCTTATCTTCTTTGCACTTTGTCAGTTTTCAAACATTCCCTTTGCAGTCCAAAAAAAAAAAATGCGCTAAACCCATTTTCTTTTTCTTGCCACACTTCCCTTACGCTGTCATAGAACCCCAGCGGATTTGTGAGATAGAATCTACCATCCCTAGAATCGTGGTAGTTGTTTATGAAGCCGCGACTAACTTTCTAGGTGCTCCACCACTCCTGTGTATTCTCTCCCTAACCTTACATAACATTACTCGTTGATATACACTTTCTCAGTGATTCTCTGGTAATGTCCCTGCATGTGGCTGTGTGTATGTTTGTGTGTGTGTATGTGTGTGTGTGTGTGTGTGTGTGTGTGTGCGTGTGTGTGCGTGTGTGTGTGTGTGTGTACTCACCTATTTGTGGTTGCAGGGGTCGAGTCCTAGCTCCTGGCCCCGCCTCTTCACCGGTTGCTACTAGACCCTCTCTCTCCCCGCTCCATGAGCTTTATCAAACCTCGTCTTAAAACTGTGTATGGTTCCTGCCTCCACTACGTCATTTTCTAGGCTATTCCACTGCCTTACAACTCTATGACTGAAGAAATACTTCCTACTATCTCTCTGATCATTTGTGTCTTCAACTTCCAATTGTGCCTCTTGTTTCTGTGTCCCCTCCCTGGAACATCCTGTCCTTGTCCACCTTGTCTATTCCACGCAGTATTTTATATGTCGTTATCATGTCTCCCCTGACCCTCCTGTCCTCCAGTGTCGTCAGGCCGATTTCCCTTAATCTTTCTTCATAGGACATTCCCCTTAGCTCTGGAACTAACCTTGTTGCAAACCTTTGTACTTTCTCTAGTTTCTTGACGTGCTTTTTCAAGTGCGGGTTCCAAACAGGTGCTGCATACTCCAGTATGGGCCTGACATACACGGTGTACAGTGTCTTGAATGATTCCTTACTAAGGTGTCGGAATGCTGTTCTCAGGTTTGCCAGGCGCCCATATGCTGCAGCAGTTATCTGATTGATGTGTGCTTCCGGAGACATGCTCGGGGTTATACTCACCCCAAGATCTTTCTCCTTGAGTGAGGTTTGCAGTCTTTGGCCACCTAGCCTATACTCGTCTGTGGTCTTCTGGCCCTTTCCCCTATCTTTATGAACTTTGCATTTGGCAGATTAAATTTGAGAAGCCATTTGCTGGACCAGGTGTCCAGTCTGTCAGGCTCTTTGAAGTCCTCCTGGTCCCCATCAGATTTAATTCTCCTCATTAACTTACATCATCTGCAAACAGGGACACTTCTGATTTCTAACCCTTCCTTTCATGTCGTTCACATATCCCAAAAATAGCATGGTCCTAGGCCCGGGACCCCTGTGGGCCCCCCGCTCGTCACAGGTGCCCACTGTGATACATCTTTACGTACCATGACTCGTGTTGCCTCCCTTTGTCAGGTATTCTCTGATCCATTGCAGTGCCCTTCCTGTTATATGCGCCTGATGTTTCTAGCTTCTGCACTAATCTCTTTGAGGAACTTTGTCAAAGGCCTTCTTGCAGTCCAAAAAGATGCAATCAACCCACCCCTCTCTCTCTTGTCTTACTTCTGTTATTTTATCATAAAACCCCAGAAGGTTTGTGACACAGGATTTGCCTTCCGTGAATCCGTGTGGTTGGCATTTATACTCCTGTTCCCGTTCCAGGTGCTCCACCACTCTCCTCCTGATAATTTCTCCATAATTTTGCATACTATACACTTTCATGACACAGGTCTATAGTTTAGTGCCTCTTTTCTGTCTCCTTTTTTAAAAATGGGAACTACTTTTTGCTGTCTTCCATACTCAGGTAGTTGCCCAGTTTCCAGGGATGTGTTGAAGATTGTGGTAGTGGTACGCAAAAACATATCTGCTCCCTCTCTAAGGACCCTGGAGAGATGTTGTCCGGTCCCATTGCCTTTGAGGTATCGTTTGCCCCTTAGCAGTTTCTTCACCTCCCCCTCATCTGTATGTATGTCGTCCAACACTTGTTGGTGTATTCCTTTGTTGGTGTCCCCATCTGGTCTGTCCCCCCAGATTTCCTTCCTGTCTCTACTGTAAATACTCCTTAAATCTCGTGTTGAGTCCTCACATACTCTTGATCGTTTTTTGGGTGAGTTCCCCACCTTTTTCCTCAGCCTTATCACCTGGTCCTTGACTGTTGTCTTCTTCCTAATGGGGCTTACCAGCATTTTCGGGTGTGTGTGTGTGTGTGGGGTGTATGTTTGTGTGTGTGTGTGTGTGTGTGTGTGTGTGTGTGTGTTTATGTTTGTGTGTGTGTGTGTGTGTATGTTTGTGTGTGTGTGTGTGTGTGTGTGTGTGTGTGTGTGTGTGTGTGTGTACTTCCCTATTTGTATTCACTTACTTGTGGTTGCAAGGGTCTTAGCTGCTGGCCCCTGCCTCTTCACTGATCGCTACTTGGTCCACTTTCCCTGCTCCAAGAGCCTTATTGTACCTCTTCTTAAAGCTAAATATGGATTCTGTCTCCACTACTACACTCTCCAGATTGTTCCACCTCCTGATAATTCTAATGCAGAAATACTTCCTAATATCCCAATAACTCATCTGAGTTTTTAACTTCCAGTTATGTGTGTCCCATCTCCGAAACATTCTGGCCGTCTATCTTATCAATTCCTCTCAGTATTTAATAAGTCGTTATCATGACTCTCTTATCCCTTCTGTTCTCCAGTGTTGTCAGGTTGAGTTCCCTTAACCTCTCCTCGAAGGACATACCCCTTAACTCCAGGATTATTATTATTATTATTATTATTATTATTATTATTATTATTATTATTATTATTATTATTATTATTATTATTATTATTATTATTATAATCAGCTCCGGGACTAGTCTTCTTCCAAACCTTTGCACTTTCTCTAATTTCTCGACGTGTTTGACAAGGTGTGGGCTCCACACTGGTGCTGCATACTCAAATATGGGCCTGACGTACACATTGTACAGTGTCATGAATAACTCCTTACTTAGATATCGAAATTCTATTCTTAGGTTTGCCAGGCGCCCATGTACTCAAGCCGTTATTTGGTTGATGTGCTCTTCAGGAATTGCGCTCGGTATGATGGTTACCCCAAGATCCTTTCTTTGAGTGAGTTTTGCAGCCTTTGGTCTCCTAGGCTGTACTCCGTTTGCGGTCTTCTTTGTCCTTGTCTAAGCTTCATGACTTTGCACTTGGTGGGGTTAAACTCCAAGTGCCATTTATTAGACCAGGCGTGCAACCTGTCCAGATCCCCTTGTAGGCTTACCTGATCCTCGTCCGCTTGAATTCTCCTCATTAGTTTCACAGTCTGCAAACAGGGACACCTGAATTTATCCCTTCCGTCATGTCATTCACATTTACAAGAAACAGCATTGGCCCTAGGACTGACCCTTGTGGAACCCCACTCGACACATGCACCATTGTGACACCTCTTCACGTATTAACACACATTGTTTCCTTCCTATCAGGTATTCCCTGATCCATTGCAGTACGTTCCATGCCATTCCTGCCTCCTTCTCTAGTTTTTCAACCAGTTTCTTTTGTGGTGCTGTGTCGGAAACCTTCTTACACTCCATCTCTCTCTCCTGTCGTTCAACTCCAGTAGGTTTGTGATGCAGAATTTCTCTTCCCTGAAGCCGTGCTGGTTGTCATGTATGACCCTGTCTTACAAAATGTGGCATCTATAAAATATAGACATCTCCAGAAATACTAAAAGGTCAATTTATTGATCCCGCTCTAGCATCTAGCCTGTTTTTGGTTTTGTAACTGTCAGTGAGTATTCTAGTCCAGTTATCCCGTAAATTATTTGGCTTCTCAATAGTATTGATTTTTAATTGCAGCTGGATGAATACAAACCAACCAAATTAAAGTTGATATCTTTAATAACAAAACTGTTTATGTTATAATCTGAATAATTAAGGAGATAACTTCCTACACAACTCCTGAAGTATAACTTGGTATACTTATATATTATAGCTATTCTGTACATATAATCATATTGTGCTAATTGCACACTTAATATACTGCACTACTATTAATATGCACCGTCTGGTACGTTGCTGTTATGTACTCGAATACAAGAGTAATGATGTTTATGTGTATGTGCTTTGTAAGTGCTCAGTTTATGTTTAGATTGACTCAGCTTAGACTTAGAATGTGACTGATAACAAGTCCCTAAATAATCTAATTTCTGGACCATCAAGGCAATCAAACAGCTTGCTTGAACAATATGACGATAAATTCACCAAACAGTAATAATGCTTGAAGCAGCAATTATTAGCACAGAGTCAAGCAAGGAATAAGGAATAATCCAACTGTGAACTATCAACAGATTGTCTACAAAAGACATAAAGTTCTCTTATTACTGAAACTGAGTTCAGCAGTTCTAATTTCCCGACTGTGACAGCACATAGATGCCAGAACAAATGGAGATCGAGAGTTGAACTTGGGACCAGAGATATAAAGAGTATCTCTGCGACACACAAACTATGAAAGGTTAAATATTACTAAGTCTAAATAATGCTCTCTCAACAGAGTTGCACAGAGTTATGAGATGTATGTCCCGACTCACTAACGGAGACCTTACCAAAAACAGTTTAAATGATACAAGCTGAGAAGAATAGCATTCTTCCAGAGTGATAAAAAGAGCATGTTGCCTCCACGAGCAACAGCTATAGAGAGAGGCAAGACCTGCAGATCTGACGTCAGGTGACTCATACCAGGTTACCCCTGACACCAACTGCAAAACAAGCAGGCAGGTAGTTAGCAGTGTTGGCAGCCAATCAAAACTCTCCACCAGCCAGCACAATGAGAAGTGTAGTTGCTACATCATACCTACAGACATACGCTAATAATATAAGTGAAATAACATAAAGCAGAAATTTTCATTTTATCTGTTAATGGAATCATCAGCAATATAAAATTATATGAGAAACAATATGTGCAATATTTACTGTATCCTTTCTCCGAGGATGCATTAGCCCATTCCTTTCTAGGTGCTCCAGCACACTTTTGATAAACTCCATAATTTTACATACAATACATGTCAGCAACACAAGTCTGTGGTACAGTGTTGCCTGTCTCCTTTATTAAAAACTGGGACTACATTTTCTGTCTTCCACACCTCAGGTAGTTGCCCTGTTTTGACCGATTCATTGAAGATTGTTGTTAGCGGCACACACATTGCATCTGCATCCTCTCTAAGGATTTGAGAGATGTTATCTGGGCCAACAGCCTTCGAGGTATCTAGTTCACCTAGCATTTTTTTTTTACTTCCTTGTCAGTTGTGTGCAGTGTGTCCAGCACTTGCTGGTGCACCCTACCACCTCGGTTTGCTGGAAGCCTGTCTCCACTGTGAATAACTCCCTGAATATTGAGCTCCTCGCATACTTTCTGATCGTCCCCGTGGGGTCCCCGCCTTCCTTCCTCAGCCTGATTACCTGGTCCTTGACTGTTGTTTTCTTCCTGATGTGTCTGTATAACAACTTTGGGTCATATTTGGCTTGTTATACTATGCCTTTCTCATTTTGTCACTGGACCTGTCTCCTGTATGCATATTAATTCCTAGTTCTTCGGCTCATCTCCTTGTTTTCCTGAGTCCTTTGTCTTCTATACTTTTTCTGTGTTCTAACAAACTTGGCTTTGACCTCTCCACATCTCCAGGCCAACCATTGGCTCATTTTGGTCTTCCCATTGTTTGTCCCTTGGCATGAGCTTCTCTGCCTCCCTGCACTTTGTGGTCACATGTTCCATCATTTTGTTTACTATCTTTCCCTCTAGCTCTCTTACCCACTGTACCTCACGCAGAAATTGCCACATTTCTGTGTAGTTCCATTTTATAAAATTTGGCTTCTCCCATCCTCAATATGGTTCATTCTCCATTGTTAACTCTACTATGTGGTATAAACCTTGGTAATGAATACCGACAAGTTGGTTTAGAAAGACACATAAGCAAACACTATGATATACTTATTAGAAAATGAGGTGATCAGGGTCCCAGGACCGAAACGTTTTCTAATAAATATGTCATAGTGTTTGTTTACGTGTCTTTCTAAACCAACTCTACTATATATTCGAAACTCAGGACCATGTGACCGCTAACAATGAGGGAGCTTTCTGTGATATATTCCCTATGTCTGAACTCTTCAAGGTAATTGCAAGGTGTAGCCTTGCTGGTTCATCATCTCCCCTCTGTCTGGCTGTGTCCCTAACATGTTGGTACATGAAGTCTTCCAGCACCACCTCCAGCATGATGACCTTTCATGTCTCTGATCATCCCCATGTGGTTAAACGTTTCCCCAATTGCTGTCCTTGTGGGTGAAATCCCCAAAGATGAATAACTTTGCCCTGCCCATGTGGGCTCTTTTGGCTACCTTGGCTAGTGTGGCCACCATCGCTCTGTTGCTCTCATGGTACTCTTGTCTTGGTCTCCTTTTCAGTGGTGTGTTGCACATCACTGCTATCATCACTTTTGGACCCCAGGTCTGAAGTGTTCCTACTATCTAGTCATCCTCTATACATGTGACCAATCCTCCCATCTCCTCAAAACTCCATTGGTTTTTGATGAGAAGTGAAACTCCTTCCACTCTGTTTCCCCTGGCTTTCCTCAGGATCTAATATCCAGATGGGAAGATCGCATCTGTTATGACCCCCTTGAATTTTGTCTCCATGAGTGATATGATATCCTGGGATACCTCAGTAATTCTTTCATGCCACTCCTCACTTATTTTTTTTATTCCATCTGCACTTGTGTACCTTACCTTCAGCTTCCTTTCCAAAACTGTATTCTGAGGGTGGGAGGGTTGTTGCAGGCTGAGGGTATGGAAGGCAGGGTTGGGTATTATGAAAGGAGGGGAAGCTGCTGTTGTGGTATTAGTGCTGGAGGGGAGACTTTGGGTGTGGAGTGTGGCTTGTCTCTGGTTATTGTGTTAGGTTAGGGTAGGGGTTGAGGGAATTCTGTGAGTGGTTCTGTGGATGGTTGCATTTGTTGTTCCCCCAAGGCTGTATTCTCCTGTCTGTTGGAGCCTACACTGTTTTCCCTTCCTGCCGCTGACACCTTCTTACTCTCTCAGTTGTTACAGTTGTTTTTGTGTTCTGTCATGGTTGAGGTACACTCTCTAGTATTTTTGGGTGCCCTTCAACAGTGGTTTCTGCTGCATTATCTTGTTTCATACCATTTCTGTCCTGAATATAAATCTGAGTGGATGGTTCGTTTCCCTCAAGCACTACCCAAGTCTGAAAATTTGTCAATTGGGCCATGTCCTCTCCTGTTACCGTGATGATGCTCTCAATATCTCTTACCTCCCTCTGTCTTCTTTCATTATAGGTCTTCCCTTCTGCCTCATGATGCCCATGAATATTAAGTGACCTCTCCCTATTCTCTTCTCATTTCGTTTCCCTTAATGTCTCTGTGTCCAATTTAAGTATTTCCTTAGTTGTTTCCCTTATTTCCCAGATGTCCCTATAGTGTGATAAAATTTCTTCAAAGGAATTCTTAGCTACTTCCCCTCTTTCAGTCCCCTTACTCTCCGCTGATGTTCCTGCAACACACACTTTCCTCCTATCGGTCATCTCTATACTCTGCTTCAGCACTTCCAGCTACTCCACAAGGTTTTGCATCTTTGTCTCAGCAACAACAGTTCATAACTCCCACTCCTGTTCTCTGTAGATATCTTCACCAATGTGTTGCAAAACTTGCTTAGCCTTTTTTCCCCACTCCAATTCCATTGTACCGTGATCCTTGTGTGTGTATATATATGTGTACTCATCTAAATATATGTACTTACCTGTAAAGGAATTGCAAGGTAATTCTCACATCCTAGCTCGCATTTTCCGACACCACTGCTGAGTTTCCTGGACCTCTCCTGACTGCATAAGCTCTATCACATTTATTCTTCAAGCTATGTGTGGATCCTGCCTCTACCACCTCGCTGTCCAAGTCTTTCCACTTCGTGACCACTCTAGGGCTAAAAAAAAAATTTTTTTTTCTAATACCCCTGGGACTTATCTGTCTTTTTACTTCCAGCTGTGTCCTCGTGTTCTTGCCTCCTGAACAGCCGGTCTATGTCCTGCCTATCAGTTCCTCTCAGTTATATCGCCCCTTGTCCTGCTGCCTCTATAACGATGCAATTCCCTGCTATCCCCAACAACCTGCTCACTTACGAGTGCTGGAAGGCAGCAGTGTTGTGGGGCGGCAACAACCTGCTCACTTACGAGTGCTGGAAGGCAGCAGTGTTGTGGGCGCAACAACCTGCTCACTTACGAGTGCTAGAAGCAGCAGTGTTGTGGGCGGCAACAACCTGCTCACTAACGAGTGCTGGAAGCAGCTAGTGTTGTGGGGCGGCAACAACCTGCTCACTTACGAGTGCTGGAAGACAGCAGTGTTGTGGGGCGGCAACAACCTGCTCACTTACGAGTGCTGGAAGGCAGCAGTGTTGTGGAGCGGCAACAACCTGCTCACTTACGAGTGCTGGAAGGCAGCAGTGTTGTGGAGCGGCAACAACCTGCTCACTTACGAGTGCTGGAAGGCAGCAGTGTTGTGGAGCGGCAACAACCTGCTCACTTACGAGTGCTGGAAGGCAGCAGTGTTGTGGGGCGGCAACAACCTGCTCACTTACGAGTGCTGGAAGGCAACAGTGTTGTGGGGCGGCAACAACCTGCTCACTTACGAGTGCTGGAAGGCAGCAGTGTTGTGGGGCGGCAACAACCTGCTCACTTACGAGTGCTGGAAGGCAGCAGTGTTGTGGAGCGGCAACAACCTGCTCACTTACGAGTGCTGGAAGGACAGCAGTGTTGTGGAGCGGCAACAACCTGCTCACTTACGAGTGCTGGAAGGCAGACAGTGTTGTGGAGCGGCAACAACCTGCTCACTTACGAGTGCTGGAAGGCAGCAGTGTTGTGGGGCGGCAACAACCTGCTCACTTACGAGTGCTGGAAGACAGCAGTGTTGTGGGGCGGCAACAACCTGCTCACTTACGAGTGCTGGAAGGCAGCAGTGTTGTGGGCGGCAACAACCTGCTCACTTACGAGTGCTGGAAGGCAGCAGTGTTGTGGGCGGCAACAACCTGCTCACTTACGAGTGCTGGAAGGCAGCAGTGTTGTGGGGCGGCAACAACCTGCTCACTTACGAGTGCTGGAAGGCAGCAGTGTTGTGGGGCGGCAACAACCTGCTCACTTACGAGTGCTGGAAGGCAGCAGTGTTGTGGAGCGGCAACAACCTGCTCACTTACGAGTGCTGGAAGGCAGCAGTGTTGTGGGCGGCAACAACCTGCTCACTTACGAGTGCTGGAAGGCAGCAGTGTTGTGGAGCGGCAACAACCTGCTCACTTACGAGTGCTGGAAGACAGCAGTGTTGTGGGGCGGCAACAACCTGCTCACTTACGAGTGCTGGAAGACAGCAGTGTTGTGGAGCGGCAACAACCTGCTCACTTACGAGTGCTGGAAGCAGCAGTGTTGTGGAGCGGCAACAACCTGCTCACTTACGAGTGCTGGAGACAGCAGTGTTGTGGGGCGGCAACAACATGCTCACTTACGAGTGCTGGAAGACAGCAGTGTTGTGGGGCGGCAACAACCTGCTCACTTACGAGTGCTGGAAGACAGCAGTGTTGTGGAGGCGGCAACAACCTGCTCACTTACGAGTGCTGGAAGGCAGCAGTGTTGTGGAGCGGCAACAACCTGCTCACTTACGAGTGCTGGAAGACAGCAGTGTTGTGGGGCGGCAACAACCTGCTCACTTACGAGTCTGGAAGCAGCAGTGTTGTGGGGCGGCAACAACCTGCTCACTTACGAGTGCTGGAAGGCAGCAGTGTTGTGGAGCGGCAACAACCTGCTCACTTACGAGTGCTGGAAGACAGCAGTGTTGTGGAGCGGCAACAACCTGCTCACTTACGAGTGCTGGAAGGCAGCAGTGTTGTGGAGCGGCAACAACCTGCTCACTTACGAGTGCTGGAAGGCAGCAGTGTTGT
This sequence comes from Cherax quadricarinatus, assembly GCF_026875155.1. NCBI lineage: Eukaryota > Metazoa > Arthropoda > Malacostraca > Decapoda > Parastacidae > Cherax > Cherax quadricarinatus. Next base: position 46,417,417 of record NC_069415.1, read on the forward strand.
GGGGCGGCAACAACCTGCTCACTTACGAGTGCTGGAAGACAGCAGTGTTGTGGAGCGGCAACAACCTGCTCACTTACGAGTGCTGGAAGACAGCAGTGTTGTGGAGCGGCAACAACCTGCTCACTTACGAGTGCTGGAAGGCAGCAGTGTTGTGGAGCGGCAACAACCTGCTCACTTACGAGTGCTGGAAGGCAGCAGTGTTGTGGAGCGGCAACAACCTGCTCACTTACGAGTGCTGGAAGACAGCAGTGTTGTGGAGCGGCAACAACCTGCTCACTTACGAGTGCTGGAAGACAGCAGTGTTGTGGAGCGGCAACAACCTGCTCACTTACGAGTGCTGGAAGGCAGCAGTGTTGCGGAGCGGCAACAACCTGCTCACTTACGAGTGCTGGAAGACAGCAGTGTTGTGGAGCGGCAACAACCTGCTCACTTACGAGTGCTGGAAGGCAGCAGTGTTGCGGAGCGGCAACAACCTGCTCACTTACGAGTGCTGGAAGACAGCAGTGTTGTGGAGCGGCAACAACCTGCTCACTTACGAGTGCTGGAAGGCAGCAGTGTTGCGGAGCGGCAACAACCTGCTCACTTACGAGTGCTGGAAGGACAGCAGTGTTGTGGAGCGGCAACAACCTGCTCACTTACGAGTGCTGGAAGGCAGCAGTGTTGCGGAGCGGCAACAACCTGCTCACTTACGAGTGCTGGAAGGCAGCAGTGTTGTGGAGCGGCAACACATCACCAGTTGCAACTTTCATATTCAAACAGATAAATTTTAATTATTTAGGTATCTTTTTTTAGAATATACGATATTCCCTTCAACGTAGTAAAACGTTGTTCTAATTTAACAATGTCAAAAGCAGAAGTCTAGCATTAAGGGATGATATTAAACACATTAAAAATATGTACATATATTTACTCACTAGATAGAGGTTACAATAAGTACAAGTTAACAATCTCTCCCTTAGGTACTTGTCCCATAAGGCTTCCTTTATTGTTATCTGTTTAACCTTTACATAAATAAGGTGACCCAACTTTGAAATTAACTAAATCACTTCGACTGCTCACGAGGAAGTACTCAGATTACCTTGGAGTGAATTGAATAAAAGATCACTAATCATATTCACAGGTATGATTACCATTACTGAGCACAGATAAAATATATCATTATTCAACACAGGTAATTTCATTGGTTACACTAACAAAGGTCAACGTATCACTCTGACAGAGTTAGTATAGTGAGTATAACTTTAATAAGTGGGTGTACATATCTACCTGTAGTTTACCCGGAGGTCGTTCCAAGAGTCAAGCTCCCTCCTCCCTGCAGCCAGTTCTTGATAACTACGCACATTAATACTATAGACGGCCATGTTAAGCACCTTAGTGCAAATAGTGTCTAACGAGCAAGACAATAGTATCATTGTCAGGACACAGTAGAAAATGTGCGTAAAAGCAAGTGTTCTTATTGGAGGAGAGAAGTGAGTGTCACACCAAAGCAACTAAGCTCAGGTCTGGAGACGTTCAGGTAGCAGCTTGTCGTATACCAAATTCTGAACTAACTAGATGTATATTAGTCGCTGCATGATCCGAGAAAGTTATCCCTGTATTTTGTGATCTCAGCCTCTTGTGCTTCAGTGCAGGCGATTGGAATAGTGCAGAGTGAGGCATAAGTTGAAGCTTTGAAGGGAATTAGAATAGACATTCATAAGTCATCATATGGAAACTAATATCTAAATTTCTTCAATAAAAAAATATAAATCAGGACATATATGATTCAAATCTAATTCAAACCTTTCTAAAAGATCAATATCCTAAAATACACAAGCATATCAAGCTTGAACCTGCCCAGAGGTTAAATTATTACGTTATCAGCATGAAAGTCTTGAAGTTACAGAGGTAACACTCAAAAATTATCGCATGAGAAGCAGTTTTTTTTTAATTTTTCCGGATTCATCACTTGCTACAATCCCTCCAAACATTTCCTAAGAAAGATTGACCACTTTTAATAAAGTAAATTTTATGTAATCATAGTGTACATAACGTATATATTTAAGAATGGTCTTGAGAGCTCACACACAGTGATCAGTGAAGAGGCGGGGCCAGGAGCTCGGACTCGACCCCCGCAACCTCAACTAGGTGATTACAACTAGGTGAGTACATACACATAAAGGAACAATAAGTTGATTTAACCTGGATAACCAAGGAGTCAAACACAGCCACAGATCAAGAGTTTGCTTCCTTTAAGTAAAACACATCAGTACTAAAAGTTTAAGTCCAACCATAAGATGCATTTTCCAGTTATTGTGCAGAATACAACAACGTTTGTGTCGACGCAGCCTAGACCCATCAGACGTTCCATCTATTTCATAGGTTAGGTTAGGTTAGGTTAGGTAAGGTTCGTCAGGAAACAGGACAAATGTTTCCTGACGCGGGTCTTAGTCAGATGATGACCCGCCTTTGGAGCTTTTGGTCATCTGACCGAGGCCTTCCGCTGGCTTACCGGTCCACCCCTTTAAAAATCATGGTCATTTATAACCATTGTTTTTTTATCTATTTCATAGAGAAAATCAGTCACTGTAGACTGATGCCACTTACAGTTGTTATATATTGATCAGAGGAAAGCGCCTGTAGAATGGGAGACATTCCATTTCGAGTAAAGCGAGGTCAAGACAAGTCTAATTCCTCGGATCAAGAGCCCTCTCACCGGTTCCAAGGGGATAAAAATTGCAAAATGACATCAACACACGTCATTAAATATATCAACCTTCTTCTAAGTAGGACACACCAGTGGGGAAATTTTGAAGCCGGTGACGGGCTCTTGATCTAGGGAACTGGATCTGTGCTCCAGTTCCCTGAACTGAGCCTCAGTGTCTTCCATCTTCCCTTTCCTCAGACGCTGAATGATCCATACGGGTTTCGTGCTCCCCCATGACGATGATGATAATTGTTTCGACAGACACAAAGTTTGGAAATGACCTGTGTAACACTACACACAGGTCACCCACCTGTGTAACACTACACACAGGTCACCCACCTGTGTAACACTACACACAGGTCACCCACCTGTGTAACACTACACACAGGTCCACCACCTGTGTAACACTGCACACAGGTCACCCACCTGTGTAACACTACACACAGGTCACCCACCTGTGTAACACTGCACACAGGTCACCCACCTGTGTAACACTACACACAGGTCACCCACCTGTGTAACACTACACACAGGTCACCCACCTGTGTAACACTGCACACAGGTCACCCACCTGTGTAACACTACACACAGGTCACCCACCTGTGTAACACTGCACACAGGTCACCCACCTGTGTAACACTACACACAGGTCACCCACCTGTGTAACACTGCACACAGGTCACCCACCTGTGTAACACTACACACAGGTCACCCACCTGTGTAACACTACACACAGGTCGCCACCTGTGTAACACTGCACACAGGTCACCCACCTGTGTAACACTACACACAGGTCACCCACCTGTGTAACACTGCACACAGGTCACCCACCTGTGTAACACTACACACAGGTCGCCCACCTGTGTAACACTGCACACAGGTCACCCACATGTGTAACACTACACACAGGTCGCCCACCTGTGTAACACTACACACAGGTCACCCACCTGTGTAACACTGCACACAGGTCACCCACCTGTGTAACACTACACACAGGTCACCCACCTGTGTAACACTGCACACAGGTCACCCACCTGTGTAACACTACACACAGGTCCACCCACCTGTGTAACACTACACACAGGTCGCCCACCTGTGTAACACTGCACACAGGTCACCCACCTGTGTAACACTACACACAGGTCACCCACCTGTGTAACACTGCACACAGGTCACCCACCTGTGTAACACTACACACAGGTCACCCACCTGTGTAACACTACACACAGGTCGCCCACCTGTGTAACACTGCACATAGGTCACCCACCTGTGTAACACTACACACAGGTCGCCCACCTGTGTAACACTACACACAGGTCACCCACCTGTGTAACACTACACACAGGTCACCCACCTGTGTAACACTACACACAGGTCGCCCACCTGTGTAACACTGCACACAGGTCACCCACCTGTGTAACACTACACACAGGTCACCCACCTGTGTAACACTACACACAGGTCACCCACCTGTGTAACACTACACACAGGTCAACCACCTGTGTAACACTACACACAGGTCGCCCACCTGTGTAACACTACACACAGGTCACCCACCTGTGTAACACTACACACAGGTCACCCACCTGTGTAACACTACACACAGGTCGCCCACCTGTGTAAACACTACACACAGGTCGCCACCTGTGTAACACTACACACAGGTCACCCACCTGTGTAACACTACACACAGGTCGCCCACCTGTGTAACACTACACACAGGTCGCCCACCTGTGTAACACTACACACAGGTCGCCCACCTGTGTAACACTACACACAGGTCGCCCACCTGTGTAACACTACACACAGGTCGCCCACCTGTGTAACACTACACACAGGTCGCCACCTGTGTAAACACTACACACAGGTCACCCACCTGTGTAACACTACACACAGGTCGCCCACCTGTGTAACACTACACACAGGTCGCCCACCTGTGTAACACTACACACAGGTCGCCCACCTGTGTAACACTACACACAGGTCACCCACCTGTGTAACATACACACAGGTCGCCAACCTGTGGTAACACCTACACACAGGTCGCCCACTGTGTAACACTACACACAGGTCACCCACCTGTGTAACACTACACACAGGTCGCCCCACCTGTGTAAACACTACACCAGGTCACCCTCCTGTGTAACACTACACACAGGTCGCCCACCTGTGTAACACTACACACAGGTCGCCCACCTGTGTAACACTACACACAGGTCGCCCACCTGTGTAACACTACACACAGGTCGCCAACCTGTGTAACACTACACACAGGTCGCCCACCTGTGTAACACTACACACAGGTCGCCACCTGTGTAACAACTACACACAGGTCGCCCACCTGTGTAACACTACACACAGGTCACCCACCTGTGTAACACTACACACAGGTCGCCCACCTGTGTAACACTACACACAGGTCGCCCATCTGTGTAACACTACACACAGGTCGCCCACCTGTGTAACACTACACACAGGTCGCCCACCTGTGTAACACTACACAAGGTCGCCCACCTGTGTAACACTACACACAGGTCGCCCACCTGTGTAACACTACACACAGGTCGCCCACCTGTGTAACACTACACACAGGTCGCCCACCTGTGTAACACTACACACAGGTCGCCCACCTGTGTAAACACTACACACAGGTCGCCCACCTGTGTAACACTACACACAGGTCGCCCACCTGTGTAACACTACACACAGGTCGCCCACCTGTGTAACACTACACACAGGTCGCCCACCTGTGTAACACTACACACAGTGCGCCCACCTGTGTAACACTACACACAGGTCGCCCACCTTGTAACACTACACACAGGTCGCCCACCTGTGTAACACTACACACAGGTCGCCCACCTGTGTAACACTACACACAGGTCGCCCACCTGTGTAACACTACACACAGGTCACCCACCTGTGTAACACTACACACAGGTCGCCGACCTGTGTAACACTACACACAGGTCGCCCACCTGTGTAACACTACACACACAGGTCGCCCACCTGTGTAACACTACACACAGGTCGCCCACCTGTGTAACACTACACAGCTGCTGAGGAATAAATTAAAATATTTGTGGAAAAACAGACGTAAATATTAATGAGAATGTTCTGACAAATTGAAGTTTTTCGTTAAACTTAAAAATCACATAAATACGCGTTTTTTTTCAGTTTGCTTTTCACATTTATATTATATTTAAAGTTTTTGATTATCCTGTAAGAAAAATATTTCATTAACAAAAAATGGCCGACTGGCAGCTACTCATCTCAAAAATTAATACAAAATACTCTCTATTAAGATACAACAGTATTTAAGGTTTAAAGCCAATCAGTGAAGGCATTCGTCAGTAATGATCTAATTCCAACCATCCCAAGTTTTTTTTTAACTATGTTACAGATAAAATAGTCATATCTGCATCAACACTTCTGAATTTCACTCTCAACCACCTTCGTATTTTTTGGCAACTTTTGTCAATGTTTGAAACTCCACCAGTAAGTATTATGTAAGTTATCTCAGCCATTCCAGGATGCTGGAAATGTGTTCAATAACTTTGGTCAAAGAACACGTGAACATGCTACTTGTTTCAAGATTTTGATCCTCGTTACGGCACACATGCGTTAAAAATTTGAAGGCGACTGTATGAAGAGTTCTCGAGTTACGAGTACAATAAAATTTGAAGGCGACTGTATGAAGAGTTCTCAAGTTACGAGTACAATAAAATTTGAAGGCGACTGTATGAAGAGTTCTCAAGTTACGAGTACAATAAAATTTGAAGGCGACTGTATGAAGAGTTCTCGAGTTACGAGTACAATAAAATTTGAAGGCGACTGTATGAAGAGTTCTCGAGTTACGAGTACAATAAAATTTGAAGGCGACTGTATGAAGAGTTCTCAAGTTACGAGTACAATAAAATTTGAAGGCGACTGTATGAAGAGTTCTCAAGTTACGAGTACAATAAAATTTGAAGGCGACTGTATGAAGAGTTCTCGAGTTACGAGTACAATAAAATCGAAAAATTGAATGAAAAGAAAATCAGACAACCTCTAAAACGTACTCCATTGGGGATACCTGATAATGATACATTTAGATGGTGTCTTCCCAGACTGAATGATAACACCAACAATAAGTAGTTATATATGGCATAATTATATGCATTAAGTGTATGGTTGTAAATATCAGTGACCTGATATTTACAACCAACAACGCCCACGCGGCCCGGTCCACGACCAGGCCTCCCGGTGGATCGGGGCCTAATCAACCAGGCTGTTACTGCTGGCCGCACATAGTCCAATGTACGAACCACAGCCCGGCTGATCCGGCACCGACTTTAATTAGCTGTCCAGCTCCCTCTTGAAGGCAGCCAGGGGCCTATTGGTAATGGTGGGATGTTGTTGAACAATCTTGGGCCCCGGACACTTATGGTGTTTTTTCTTAGTGATTTAATAAAAATTATATCTCACCAATGTAAGTATCTGTCGACACATCTAGTCGACCAACATTTTCACACAAGACATGACTGGGCTTCCCTAACAGACTGGAAGAATCTGGAAGTCACTAGACACATCAGCTGAACCGCTGAGCTTCAATGGACGTCTATAAAGACGTCAGGATCAAGCTGAAGAAAGGCTAAAAATGAGTATATGAGGGAAGGGAGATATGAATACTGTATAAAGCAATCATTTAGTGATTACGTTTGGTCCACATAGTGGGCTTTATCTAGTCACAAACATATCTACCTGGGTACAGATGTGCGCATATTTAGTGAGAGTAGTGATGTGAAGAGTCAAATCAGAAATCTTGAAGCTGACTGCTTGGGAAGACTAATGGTGCGTATATGGCTGAGAAGATGTGGCATTTGAAAAGAACATTACTAGAAAGGATTGGAAGTCCTGCTGCAGTGTCTCCATACTATGACCTGTTGGTGTGTTTCCCGGCAAAAAATTCAATTGTGTTGTAGAAGCCGCCGTTGTTATGGTTAAAAATGTAGGATATGCTGATGAGTGATGATTTCAAGACTGAATACAGTCAGTCGAGTACATCTTAAACACCCAGGTGGTCTCCTCAACACCATCAACATTAACCTCAGGAACAAGACTCTCTCTCTCTCTCTCTCTCTCTCTCTCTCTCTCTCTCTCTCTCTCTCTCTCTCTCTCTCTCTCTCTCTCTCTCTTGTTATCTAGTCATAGATCTCCAGAAGATTTGCGAGGCAAGATTTATCTCTGAATCCTTGCTGGCTGTTATTTATGAGCCTGTTTTTTTTTTTTTTTTTTTTTTTTTTTGAGGTGTTTCACTGCTTTTCTTCTCATAATCTTCTCCATGTCCTCACATAATACACCTGTCAGTGACACCGGCCTCCCTGTTGTTTAATGCTTCCTGTCTGTCCCCTTCCTTAAATATCAGGACTACATCTGCTGTCTTCCACACCTCCAGCAGTTGTCTTGTATCAAGTGACTTAATTGCAACTGATTACTCACACAGTACTCCTGCTACCTCTCTCAGACCATACACGCAGATGTTGTATACTTTTGTTGCCTCCTGGGTATCTATCTCAGTAGTTTCTTCATCTATTTTGTCGTGTGTTTTGTGGCCAGCACTCGGTGGTACACTCTTCTTCTCTGACTCTCTGGTAATATTGTCCCTTCTTCTTCTTCCGAAAACACCTGCTTAAATCTTTTGTTTATCTCCTTGCAGATTTCCTGGTCATTTACAATGAGCTCTCCTTCCTTTTTCATTCTTATTACCTTGTCTTTCACTGTTCTCTTCCCTCTGCTGTGGCTGTATACAACTTAGATTCAGAACTGGCTTTCGATGCCACGTTTTTTTCAAATTGTCATTAAGCCCCTCTTCTTACCCAGGAGTATTTCCTCCTGGCCCCTCTACTCTCTTCACTGTCTTGAGTTTTTTGCTTCTGTATTTTTTTTCACCTTCTTGCACTTTTAGTTTGTGGTTCTCTGCATCTTTGGGTAAGCCAAGTCTTAGTATATTCTTACCATTTCTTCTTCTGCTCTTGGGCATGAATTTCTCTTCTTCTGTCTCTCAGGCCTCTCCAGCTACATGCCCTTCACAACATTCGTTGTGTTTTCATTTCCTGCTGCACTCCATTCAAGAGTTGCCTCATGTCTAAATAGTCTCCTCTTTTGAAGCTTCTTCCTTCCTGTACTGTTTCTTTCCATGTTACCTTCTTCAACATATTCAAAACTCAGTGCTGCATGGTCACCTTCAAACATGACCTTTCTGCTACCTCCGGCATCCTCCTCACTGCATCGTTTAAAACCCATGGTTTACACCCATGAAAGTGCTGGTATCACTTTACTTTTGTACTTTCTCCTTTTGCGACTGTGGATAAAGTTCACCGTCTCCACAGATGCCATCTTCTTTTCCCTCGTCAGTTGTATGGTTCACCTCGTCTTTCATAAACCAGCCTACTAACAATTCACTATCAAATATCTGAACACATTTACTTCCTTCCTACTCCCTCCAATTTGATATCCAGTATTTCAATGCCTAGCTTATTTTTTGTTACTCTCACCACCTTTCTCTTTCCTATGTTCACTTTTAATTACCTTCTTTGACAGACCCTTTTCTTCTGAATCTTCCAAACGAGCCGTGTTATCGGCAAAAACCAATTGTGATAATTCCCAATTTGTATCCAGTTTGTTAATTTTGAATCCCAATCCTCTTCCCAACACCACAGTATTCACTTTTTTTACAACCCCCATTTGTAAATATGTTAAATAACCATGGTGACATCGTGCATCCCTGGTGACATCGTGCATCCCTGGTGACATCGTGCATCCCTGGTGACATCGTGCATCCCTGGTGACATCGTGCATCCCTGGTGACATCGTGCATCCCTGGTGACATCGTGCATCCCTGTCTAAGGCCTAATTATTCTAGAAAATACCCCCCTCCGTCTCTCTACACACCTGAACCTGAGCTTCGCTCTCCTCATGCAATGTCTTTATTCTACTACTTATTCCACGCATTTGCAATTTCTGCCACATTGCACCCCTATCTACCTAATCATATGCCTTTTCTAAATCAACAAATTCAACAAAAAGTTCGTTACCATTATCTAAGTGTTGTTGACTTATGTTTCAATGTAAACATTTGTGCTACAAATCCTCCACCTTTCCTAAAACTTTCTTGTTCAATTTTAATAATACTTTTGTCTTACCCATAATTCTTTCAATAATAGCTCTACTATACACTTTAACTGGTATATTCTACAGGTTTAAGAACATAAGAACATAAGAAAGAAGGAACAGTGCAACAGGTCTACTGACCCATGCGGAGCAGGTCCATGTCCTCCCCCCCAGATTAGACCAATGACCCCCCCCCCGCCGGATTAGCCCAATGACCCACCCAGTCTGGTCATCTCCTCTCAAGGATGGAGCACTGTACCAGACCCAGCAGCACAAGCTAGTCAGGTCCAACTCACACCCACCCACACCCACTCATGTATTTATCTAACCTATTTTTAAAACTACACAACGTTTTAGCCTAAATAACTGTACTCGGGAGTTTGTTCCACTCATCCACAACTCTGTTACCAAACCAGTGCTTTCCTATATCCTTCCTGAATCTGAATTTTTCCAACTTGAAACCATTGTTGCGAGCCCTGTCTTGGCTGGAAATTTTCAGCACGCTATTTACATCCCCTTTATTTATTCCTGTTTTCCATTTATACACCTCGATCATATCCCCCCTAATTCTAAGCCTTTCGAGAGAGTGCAGATTCAGGGCCCTCAGTCTATCCTCATAGGGAAGATTTCTGATACATGGGATCATCTTTGTCATCTTTGTTAGTAAATTCGTAAGACAAGAATGCCCCTTTGTAAAACCGTGTTGAGAATCATTAATCAATCTGTGCCTGTCAAGATGGCTGCGAATTGCTTCGGCAGTTATTAATTCCATGAATTTTCCCTCTATGGAAGTAAGGCTTATTGGTCTATAGTTCGAAGCCAAGGACCTGTTTCTTCCCCTATAAATCGAAATTGATGATGATTTACGGTTTTTCTGACTATTTCCTGTTTACCTCTGAAACTGACTAAAAATCCAATATTTTATAGTCAAAATAATTAATCTCTTCGATTTTATAGTACCATTCATATGAGTTTTAAAATAATATGATTATATTTTATCCTCTTTTCTCTTATACAGAGGAATCTTGCATTCTTTCTGCCAGTCCTTGTCTCTTAATTCCTTCTATTCCAACTGTTTACCTTCTTTCATTCTACTCACTGCCACAGTAACTTTCCGCAGACTCACATTTGGCTCTTCATCACTCCTACTGCTTCACTTCATCAATATTTAGCAACTCAGAATAATCCCTCCGTCTTCCCAGTACCTCCTCCACCTCCCCATCTAATAACTCTCTCTCTTTTAACTGCTAAATCCATTTGCTCACTTGGCTTTCTCAAGTTATTAATCTCACTCCAAAACTTTTTCTTATTCTCAGTAAAATTTTTCTTTACAAAACTTCACTGACTCTCTCACTGCTTTATCACTTCTACCTTGTTAAAGCCTCTCATATGGTAACTTTTCTTCCCATTACAACCCTCTTTACCTCAATTTTTTTTCACTTTAAACACCCACCCTCCTACACCCATAAACTTCTGCTGCGCACTTTAACACTGTATTCTTAAGTCTATCTCATACCTTTTCAACCTTCTCCTCTCCACCTGTACTCTCTCTAGCTAACCTTTCTCCCAATAGTTGCTTATATCTTACACTATCCTCCTTTAATTTGCTGACTTTCATTTCACTCTTATCCAGTAATTTCTCTGTTTATTCCTCTTATCTTCTGAAAATTCCACAGGTTTATGATAAGCAACGCTACTGCTCAATCTCCTGTGATATCCATCTTGGAAGATCGTATCTGTTATCACCTCTATGAGCTTTGTTTCCGTGAGCGCTATAATGTCTGCGGATGCCTCTTTGTGAATGAAATGAAGACGTGAACTTTCAGTGGGATTCATAACTTACTCCACTTATGAAAAAAAAGGATGGAAAATGTAAATGTTGGAAAGTCAAGATTAACATAAATTATATTACAGTTTGATTAATTACTAAAATACAAACATGGGATGTAACTTGACTAAAAACAATGAAGTTAAACAAATTAAAACTGGATCACAGTTAAACCCATTAAAAGCAGTATAAGGATATGGTCCTCTCTGACGTGAGGTGTGTGGTACAGACAGCAGCACCGAGGTACAACTATGATCCATTATGACCTGAAAGTTGCTTAGGTGGTACAGTCACTTGCAGGGATGCAAGGACACATGCAGGAGAGTCTACCTCCAGTCATAGACTGTGATGACACCCGAGTAATACTACTACCCATGAGCCAGAGTAAAGGGAGTGCTAGTCAGACCCAGGTCTGTGTGCTGGCGTACTCACACTGACCTGAGTGAACCATTAACGTGACGGTGAATCCAGCTGATTGAGGTTTTGAAGACTCTTAGAGGTGATGAGATGACGTCAGAGATGCAGCAATGTCCCCACAGCAGTGAATCACAATTATGTGATGTAAATGTTTTTGAAAACAAAGTTGAAAAGTGAGACACTTGTGCAACATTTGGGAATTTTTATTGTGGAAACGTATCGCTATCCAGTGGCTTCTTCAGTCCAATACAGAGAGAAGAACGGTGGAAGATGAGGTGTTTGAGTTAATCAGTCCTTCAACCTGGAGTCGATGTGTTTCAGTCCATCAATCTTGAAAGACCTTACCTGGAGTATACCTTTAGTATACCTGGAGAAGGTTTCGGGGGTCAACGCCCCGCGGCTCGGTCTGAGACCAGGCCTCGTGGTGGATCAGGGTTTGATCAACCAAACTCTTACGGCTGGCCGCACGCAAACTGACGTACGAACCACAGCCCGGCTGTCACGTACTGGCTTTAGGTGCCTGTCCAGTACCTTCTTGAAGACAGCCAGGGGTCTATTGGTAATCCCCCTTGATGTATGCTGGGAAGCAGTTGAACAGTCCTGGGCCCCGGACACTTATTGTGCTGTTTCTTAGTATACTCCATTACCTGCCGAGTCTTTTGCTTTCATAGGGAGTGATTTTCGTGTGCAAGTTTGATACCAATCCTCTAGGATTTTTCAAGTGTATATTATCACGCATCTGAAAGAAACAGTTGAGAAAATTTAATGTTACGTTGCAAAGTATCAGAACAGATAACAACTGCAAAACTTAGACAAACAAAATTATGTACAAGTCAAAACCAGCAGAGAATGTTACTTATGAATGTAAGGGAGACTAGTCACGTGACCCACTTGCTCCATACCTCGCCTACCAGTCACAAGTGTAGTGAGAAGTCAGACTGGCAGGCGACGGAGACGTTCGTATACCTCTGAAACCAGTTTTTCCCTATTCAGACTACCTACACATCCTTCATTCATCCATTCATGCAAACATTAAGTATATACACGGGAACGTTTCCTCTCGTTCTCTCCATTTGTCACTCAACTCATCCTCTTAACTCCCATCAAGATCAATGAGGCTTTATTACAAACGTTTCTCAGCAAATTTCCTGGTTAGGTTAGGTTCTTTTGTTCTCTATCCTCAAAAAATCACCAATAACCTTTTTTTGAGTCTCTGATCTGACGTCAGTTTGGCTGAGAAGCTGACCCCCCCCCCCCACCCCTCATCTGACTGCTGGTTGAACTGGACAAGTAATGCAGCAGTGGGGCCCCAGAACTGCTATACTTTGAACTGTCAGTTCACTGGTCGAGAGGACATGTCAATGGGTGAGTGGTAAACCTTGAATAAATTGTAACATTCTTGGCACACGCTACATGGCCCACCATGGGTGAGGGTGACCACCATGGGTGAGGGTGGGCCCTTCATGGGTGAGAGTGGGTCCACCATGGGTGAGGGTGACCACCATGGGTGAGGGTGGGCCCTTCATGGGTGAGAGTGGGTCCACCATGGGTGAGGGTGGCCACCATGGGTGAGGGTGGGCCCTTCATGGGTGAGAGTGGGTCCACCATGGGTGAGGGTGGCCACCATGGGTGAGGGTGGGCCCTTCATGGGTGAGAGTGGGTCCACCATAGGTGAGGGTGGCCACCATGGGTGAGGGTGGGCCACCATGGACGAGGGTGGGCCACCATGGGTGAGGGTGGGCACCAAGTACCCAGGGTAATGCACATGGGCGTGGCACCTGGTCTTCAATGGGAATGGGCAACCAAGTAGTCCACCATTCATCCACATAATCACCATGTATGGTACAACAAGGTAAAATGGCAGATGAGAATTCTAATAATGGAGCAACACAACTCACCCTGTACAGTATGCAATAGAAGCACAAGGCAGAGAAGAAGTGACCACACGGTACAGATGGCAAACCAGCAGGTAGGCAATACTCGCATAGCATTACCGCAAAGTGAGCCACGCTCCTTCAGCTTTGGCGGGCTCGACTGTGATTGGTTAATGAACCAAGGTACTGATTTAACGACGGGTACCCTATCGATCGTTGAACCCTTAGCACTAGAAAGAGAGAGACGTTTCCTATACAGACAAAGGCGAAGAGTCACAGAGCTGCTGAGAAGGGCCAATATATCTGAAATACGACGGAAGATGGGACATACACAGATGATAGCCAAGAAATGAGTGTGATACTAAAGTCCCAATACGACTCAGTGTTCAGCTAGCCGCTACCCAGACTAAGGGTGGACAATCCAAATGAATTCTTCATGAACGAGACCCAAATTTTGTCATCTCAAAAATCTCGGATATTATCCTAACACCACAAGACTTTGAAAAGGGAATACATTGCATGCCCATGCACTCTGCCCCAGGCCCAGACTCATGGAACTCTGTGTTCATTAAGAACTGCAAGAGGCCCCTGTCTCGTGCCTTCAGCATTCTATGAAAAGGGAGCATGGGCACAGGGATCATCACACACTCACTCAAAACAGACATAGCCCCACTCTACAAAGGTAGCAGTAAAGCAATTGCAAAGAACTACAGATCGATAACACTAACATCCCATATCATAAAAATCTTGGAAAGGGTTCTAAGAAGGCAAGATCGCCAACCACCTAGATTCTCATCAGTTATACAACCCAGGGCAACACGAGTTTAGAGGAGGTCGCTCCTGCCTGTCCCAGCTACTGAACCACTATGACAAGGTCTTGGATGCTGTAGAGAATAAATAAAATACAGACGTAGTATAAACAGACTAGGCAAAAGCTATCGACAAGTGTGACCATCGTGTAATGACTCACAAAATGTGTGATAAAGGAATAACAGGAGAAATTGGTAGATGGATCTATAGCTTCCTGACAAATTGAACACAAACAGTAATAATAAACAGTGAAGTCCCAGGCAGCCACGGTGAAAAACTCTGTTCCACAAGGCACAGTACTCGCTCCCATTCTATTCCTCATCCTCATATCAGACATAGACAGAGATGTAAGCCATAGCTCCGTGTCTTCCTTTGCGGATGACACCCGAATTGCCATGACAGTGACCTCCATCGAAGACACCACAAGATTCTAAGCGGACATCAACCAAATCTTCGAATAGGCCACTCAAAACAATATGAAGTTCAATGAAGAGGAATTTCAACTACTCAGATATCGAAAACTTGAGGAAATTAAAACTGTATCAGGGTATACGACAAATTCTAACCATACAATAGAGCGAAAAAGTAATGTGAAGGACCTGGGATCTCACCTTCAAAGACCATAATAAAGTATCTACCGCATCTATTAGGAAAAATGATAGAACGGATAATGAGAACCTTCAAATCTAGGAACGCCAAGCCCATGATTCTTTTCAAATCGCTTTTTCTCTCTACGCTGGAATACTGCTGTACAATAACTGCCCCCTTTAAGGCAGGAAAATTGCTGACCTGGAGAGGATACAGAGAACTTTCACGGCAAACATCAGTACGATAAAACACCTAAATTACTGGAAACGGTTGAAGTCTCTTGATTTGAATTCCTTGGAACACAGGCGAGAGAAATACATGATAATATACAACTGGAAAATCCTAGAGGGATTAGTACCAAACTTGCACACGAAAGTCACTCCCTATGAAAGCAACAGACTCGGCAGGAGATGCAGCATTACCCCAATGTAAAGCAGGGTGGCCAAGAGTACACCGAGAGACAACACAATAAGTGTCCGGGGCCCAAAACTGTTCAACTGCCTCCTAGCATACATAAAAGGGATTATCACTAGACCTCTGGCTGTCTTCAAGAAGGCACTGGACAAGCACCTGAAGTCAGTACCTAACCAGCCGGCTGTGGATCATACTTCAGTTTGCGTGCGGCCAGCAGTAACAGCCTGGTTGATCAGACTCTGATCCACCACGAGGCCTGGTCTCAGACCGAGTCTCGGGGGCGTTGACCCCCGAAACCCTCCCCAGGTATTACCCAGGTATACCCGGCTCGCTGGTTGAGAGGCAGCCTCTATGTGAGTGTGACATACGCCGAGTGGGCATGCCACAGTGGGCCACCATGGGTGAGGGTGGGCCACCATGGGTGAAGTGGCCACCATGGATGACGGTGGGCCACCCTGGGTGAACGTGGGCCACCATGGATGAGGGTAGGCCACCATGGATGAGGATGGGCCACCATGAGTGAGGGTGGGTCACCATGGATGAGGGTGGGCCACCATGGGTGAGGGTGGGCCACCATGGGTGAGGGTGGGCCACCATGGATGAGGGTGGACCACCATGGATGAGGGTGGGCCACCATGGGTGAAGGTGGGCCACCATGGGTGAGGAGCGGCCACCATGGATGAGGGTGGGCCACCATGGGTGAGGGTGGACCACCATGGGTGAGGGTGGGCCACCATGGGTGAGAGTGGACACCATGGATGAGGGTGGGCCACCATGGATGAGGGTGGACCACCATGGATGAGGGTGGGCCACTATGGATGAGGGTGGGCCACCATGGGTGAGGGTGGCCATCATGGGTGAGGGTGGGCCATCATGGGTGAGGGTGGCCACCATGGGTGAGGGTGGCCACCATGGATGAAGGTGGGCCACCATGGGTGAGGGTGGACCACCATGGGTTAGGGTGGGCCTCCATGGCTGAGGGTGGGCCACCATGGGTGCAGGTGGGCAACAATGGGCGAGGGTGGCCACCATGGGTGAGGGTGGGCCACTATGGGTGAGGGTGGCCACCATGGGTGAGGGTGTGCCACTATAGGTGAGGTGGCCACCATGGGTGAGGGTGGCCACCATGGGTGAGGGTGGCCACCATGGGTGAGGGTGTGCCACTATGGGTGAGGGTGGCCACCATGGGTGAGGGTGGCCACCATGGGTGAGGGTGGCCACCATGGGTGAGGGTGACCACCATGGGTGAGGGTGTGCCACTATGGGTGAGGGTGTCCACCATGGGTGAGGGTGGCCACCATGGGTGAGGGTGGCCACCATGGGTGAGGGTGGCCACCATGGGTGAGGGTGGCCAATATGGGTGAGGGTGGCCACCATGGGTGAGGGTGGCCACCATGGGTGAGGGTGGCCACCATGGGTGAGGGTGGCCACCATGGGTGAGGGTGGCCACCATGGGTGAGGGTGGCCACCATGGGTGAGGGTGGCCACCATGGGTGAGGGTGGCCACCATGGGTGAGGGTGGCCACCATGGGTGAGGTGTGCCACATGGGTGAGGGTGGCCACCATGGGTGAGGGTGGCCACCATGGGTGAGGGTGCCCAACATGGGTGAGGGTGGCCACCATGGGTGAGGGTGGCCACCATGGGTGAGGGTGGCCAACATGGGTGAGGGTGAGCTGCCATTAATGTTCACAATTAAAGGTTTTTGCACCTGGTGGGTGAGGTGAGGTGCTGGGAGCAGTGGCACCTGGCTCCAGACCACTTAGTCTGCTCCAGACCATTGTTGTGCCCAGACCATTGGTATGCTAGGACCACTGGTTGCTGCCAGACCATTGGTTGCTCAGCCATTGGGTCTGCTGACCACTTGGGTACGTGTCCAGACCATTAGTCTGCTCCGACCATTAGTCTGGTCTACCAGGACCACTAGTCTGCTCCAGACACTTAGTCTGCTCCAGACCACTTGGTCTGCTCCAGACCACTTGCTCTGCTCCAGACCACTTGGTCTGCTCTGGACCACTTGGTCTGCTCCAGACCACTTAGTCTGCTCCAGACCACTTAGTCTGCTCCAGACCACTTAGTCTGCTCCAGACCACTTAGTCTGCTCCAGACTACTTAGTCTGCTCCAGACCACTTAGTCTGCTCCAGACCACTTAGTCTGCTCCTGACCACTTAATCTGCTCCAGACCACTTAGTCTGCTCCAGATTACTTAGTCTGCTCCTGACCACTTAATCTGCTCCAGACCACTTAATCTGCTTCAGATAACTTAATCTGCTCCATACCACTTAGTCTGCTCCAGACCACTTAATCTGCTCCAAGCCACTTAGTCTGCTCCATACCACTTAATCTGCTCTAAGCCACTTAGTCTGCTCCAGGCCACTTAGTCTGCCCCAGACAATTTTGTCTGCTCCAGACCACTTAGTCTGCTCCGTACCGCTGAGCCTGCTCCATACCACTGAACCTGCTCCAGACCACTTAGTCTGCTCCAGAGCACTTAGTCTGCTTCATACCACTTAGTTTGCTCCTTACCACTTAGCCTGCTCTAGACCACTTAGTATGCTCCAGGCCACTTAGTTTGCCCCAGACCATTTTGTCTGCTCCAGGCCACTTTGCCTTCTCCATACCACTTAGTCTGCTCCAGACCACTTTGTCTGCTCCAGGCCACTTTGTCTTCTCCATACCACTTAGTTTGCTTCAGACCACTTAGTCTGCTTCAGAACACTTAATCTGCTCCACACCACTTAGTCTGCTGCAGATCACTTAGTCTGCTCCAGACCACTTAGTCTGCTCCAGATCACTTGGTCTGTTCCAGACCACTTAGTCTGCTCCAGACCACTTAATCTGCTCCAATCCACTTAGTCTGCTCCAGACCACTTAATCTGCTCCAAGCCACTTAGTTTGCTTCGGACCACTTAGTCTGCTCCATACCACTTAATCTGCTCTAAGCCACTTAGTCTGCTCCAGGACACTTTGTCTGCTCCAGATCACTCAGTCTGTTCCAGACCACTTAGTCTGCTCCAGACCACTTAATCTGCTCCAGACCTCTTAACCTGCTCCATACCACTGAGCCTGCTCCACACCACTTAGTCTGCTTCAGACCACTTAGTCTGCTCCATACCACTTAGTCTGCTCCATACCACTTAGCCTGCTCCATACCACTTAGTCTGCTCCATACCACTTAGTCTGTTCCATACCACTTAAGTCTGCTCCAAACCACTTAGTCTGCATCAAATCACTTAGTCTGCTCCAAACCACTTATTCTGCTCCATACCACTTAGCCTGCTCCATACCACTTAGTCTGCTCCATACCACTTAGTCTGTTCCATACCACTTAGTCTGCTCCATACAACTTAGTCTGCTCCATAGCACTTAGTCTGCTTCAGACCTCTGAGCCTGCTTAAGACCACTTAGCCTGCTCCATACCACTGAGCCTACTCCAGACCACTTAGTCTGCTTCAGACCACTTAGTCTCCTCCATACCACTTAGTCTGTTCCAGAGCACTTAGTCTGCTTCATACCAGTTAGTCTGCTCCAGACCACTTATTCTGCTCCTGACCACTTAGCCTGCTCCAGACCACTTAGCATGCTCCAGGCCACTTAGTCCTGCTCCATGACCACTTGTCTGCTCCAGACCACTTAGTCTGCTCCAGACCACTTAGTCCTGCTGCTCCAGACCACTTAGTCTGCTCCAGAGCCACTTAGTCTGCTCCATACCACTTAGTCTGCTCCAGACCATTTGTCTGCTCCAGGACCACTTTGTCTTCTCCAACCACTTAGTTGCTCCAGACCACTTAGTCTGCTCCAGAACACTTAATCTGCTCCAACCACTTAGTCTGCTGCCAGATCACTTAGTCTGCTCCAGTACCACTTAGTCTGCTCCAGATCACTTGGTCTGTTCCAGACCACTTAGTCTGCTCCAGACCACTTAATCTGCTCCATACCACTTAGTCTGCTCCAGACCACTTAATCTGCTCCAAGCCACTTAGTCTGCTTCGGACCACTTAGTCTGCTCCATACCACTTAATCTGCTTCAAGCCACTTAGTCTGCTCCAGATCACTTTGTCTGCTCCAGACCACTTAGTCTGCTCCAGACCACTTAGTCTGCTCCAGACCACTTAGTCTGCTCCAACCACTTAAGTCTGCTCCAACCACTTAGTCTGCTCCATACCACTTAGTCTGCTCCAGACCACTTAGTCTGCTCCATACCACTTAGTCTGCTCCATACCACTTAGTCTGCTCCATACCACTTAGTCTGCTCCATACCACTTAGTCTGCTCCATACCACTTAGTCTGCTCCATACCACTTAGTCTGCTCAACCTTAGTCTGCTCCATACCACTTATCTGGCCTCCATACCACTTAGTCTGCTCAGACCACTTGTCTGCTCCATACCACTTAGTCTGCTCAACACCATCTTAGTCTGTTCCATACCACTTAGTCTGCTCCATACAACTTAGTCTGCTCCATAGCACTTAGTCTGCTTCAGACCTCTGAGCCTGCTTAAGACCACTTAGCCTGCTCCATACCACTGAGCCTACTCCAGACCACTTAGTCTGCTTCAGACCACTTAGTCTGCTCCATACCACTTAGTCTGTTCCAGAGCACTTAGTCTGCTTCATACCAGTTAGTCTGCTCCAGACCACTTAGTCTGCTCCAGACCACTTAGTCTGCTCCATACCACTTAGCCTGCTCCAGACCACTTAGTATGCTCCAGGCCACTTAGTCTGCCCCAGACCATTTTGTCTGCTCCAGACCACTTAGTCTGCTCCATACCACTGAGCCTGCTCCACACCACTTAGTCTGCTCCAGACCACTTAGTCTGCTCCATACCACTTAGTCTGCTCCATACCACTTAGTCTGCTCCAGACCACTTAGTCTGCTTCAGACCACTTAGTCTGCTCCAAACCACTTAGTCTGCTCCAAACCACTTATTCTGCTCCATACCACTGAGCCTGCTCCAGATCACTTAGTTGCTCCAGTCCACTTAGTCTGCTCCATACCATTTGTCTGCTCCAACCACTTTGTCTGCTCCATACCACTTAGTCTGCTCCAGACCACTTTGTCTGCTCCAGGCCACTTTGTCTTCTCTATACCACTTAGTCTGCTCCAGACCACTTAGTCTGCTCCAGGCCACTTAGTCTGCTCCATACCACTTAATCTGCACCAGACCACTTGGTCTGCTCCATACCACTTAGTCTGCTCCAGACCACTTGGTCTGCTCCATACCACTTAGTCTGTGCTCCAACCACTTAGTCTGCTCAGACACTTAGTTGCACGAACCACTTGGTTCTGCTCCATACCTCTAGTCTGCTCCATCCACTTGTCTGTCCTCTTAGTTGTCACTACAGTAGTCTGCTCATGACTACTTGAGTCTGCTTCAGCACTTAGTCTGCTCAGACCTCTTGAGACTGCTTAGGCCACTTAGTCTGTCCATACCACTTGACTACACAGACCACTTAGTCTGCTTCAACCACTTAGTCTGCTCCAGACCACTTAGTCTGCTCCAGACCACTTAGTCTGCTCCAGACCGCTTAGTCTGCTCCAGACCACTTGGTCTGCTCCATACCACTTAATCTGCACCAGACCACTTGGTCTGCTCCATACCACTTAGTCTGCTCCAGACCACTTGGTCTGCTCAGACCACTTAGTCTGCTCCAGACCGCTTAGTCTGCTCCAGACCACTTGTCTGCTCCATACCACTAATCTGCACAGACCACTTGTCTGCTCCATACCCTTAGTCTGCTTCCGACATTGGGTCTGCTCTAGACCACTTAGTCTGCTAGACCATTATCTTGCTCTAGACAGTGTGTGTGCACCTGCTAGTACATGTGGCACTTGTATAGTGACACTGCTAGTATCGGTGGCCATCTGTACAGTGTGACACTGCTTGTATAGTGCACTGCGGTAGTATGGTGGCCCTGCTAGTACAATGTGGCACTGATTGTATAGTGGCAGTGCTAGTATGGTTGCCCTGCTAGTACACTATGGCACTGCTTGTATAGTGGCACTGCTAGTATGGTGGCCCTGCTAGTACAGTGTAGCACTGATTGTATAGTGACAATGCTAGTACAATGTGGCACTGCTAGTATGTGGGCAACTGTCATTGTATAGTGATGCTGCTAGTATGGCAGCCCTGCTAGTACAGTGTGGCCCTGCTTGTATAGCGACACTGCTAGTATGGTGGCCCTGCTAGTACAGTGTGGCACTGCTTGAATAGTGGCACTGCTAGTATAGTGGCTCTGCTAGTACAGTGTGGCACTGCTTGTATAGTGACACTCCTAGATTGGTGGCCCTGCTAGTACAGTGTGGCACTGCTTGTATAGTGACACTCCTAGAATGGTGGCCCTGCTAGTACAGTGTGGCACTGCTTGTATAGTGACACTGCTAGTATGGTGGCCCTGCTAGTACAGTGTGGCACTGCTTGTATGGTGGTACTGCTAGTATAGTGGCCCTGCTAGTACAGTGTGGCACTGTTTGTATAGTGGCACTGCTAGTATGGTGGCCCTGCTAGTACAGTGTGGCACTGCTTGTATAGTGGCACTGCTAGTATGGTAGCCCTGCTAGTACAGTGTGGCACTGATTGTATAGTGACAATGCTAGTACAGTGTGGCACTGCTAGTATGGTGGCTCTGCTAATACAATGTGGCACTGCTTGTATAGTGATGCTGCTAGTATGGCGGCCCTGCTAGTACAGTGTGGCACTGCTTGTATAGTAACACTCCTAGTATGGTGGCCCTGCTAGTACAGTGTTTCGTTGCTTGTATAGTGACACTGCTAGTATGGTGGCCCTGCTAGTACAGTGTGGCACTGCTTGTATAGTGGCACTGCTAGTATAGTGGCCCTGCTAGTACAGTGTGGCACTGCTTGTATAGTGGCACTACTAGTACGGTGGCCCTTGTAGTACAGTGTGGCACTGCTTGTATAGTGAAACTGCTAGTATGGTGGCCCTGCTAGTACAGTGTGGCACTGCTTGTTTAGTGGCACTGCTAGTATAGTGGCCCTGCTTGTACAGTGTGGCTCTGATTGTATAGTGGTACTGCTAATATGGTGGCTCTGCTAATACAATGTGGCACTGTTTGTATAGTGACGCTGAAAGTATGGTGGCTCTGCTAATACAATGTGACACTGTATAGTGACGCTGAAAGTATGGTGGCTCTGCTAATACAATGTGGCACTGTTTGTATAGTGACGCTGCAAGTATGGTGGCCCTGCTAGTACAGTGTGGCGCTGCTTGTATAGTGACACTCCTAGTATGGTGGCCCTGCTAGTACAGTGTGGCACTGCTTGTATGGTGGTACTGCCAGTATAGTGGCCCTGCTAGTACAGTGTGGCACTGTTTGTATAGTGGCACTGCTAGTATGGTGGCCCTGCTAGTACACTATGGCACTGCTTGTATAGTGGCACTGCTAGTATGGTAGCCCTGCTGTTCTCTGCTCTATGTACCAGCTTTTGGCGCCGACAAATTGGTTAGCATAGTTTCCCAACATATGTGTGAGGAAACAAGTTAAACCTAATAGTGAATAGAGTATCTTAGAGTAAATCTTTAACATCTGCAATAGATTACTTATCGAGTATTAAATCTCACATGTTAGCCAGCCACAGGACGGTGCGAGATGCTGTGGAATGATGTAGAATGCTTTGGGAAGGTGCGGGATACTGTGGGATTGTGTAGAATGCTGTGGGACTATGTGGAGCGCTGCGGAATGCTGAGGGATTGTGTGGGCTGCTGCATGTTGCTGTGGTGCACTGTCTTCTGGTCTTTGGTCCTCCTAGATACTACACGGTAGCTTCCCTCAAACTGTTAAACCTTCCTGAGAGAGCCTCAGCACCTAGTTAGCACTAGGTACCCGGCTAGCACTCAGTACCTGACTATCACTCGGTACCTGGCTAGCACTCAATACCTGGCTAGCACTCAGTACATGGCTGGCGCACTCATCCTGGCCAGCCATAATTAACCATGCTTACAGGATGGCCAAAATAACAAGCAGGACAGTGGGTTTCGTGCGGAGTTCGTTGAATTCAAGACGAACGTCCCTTAACGGTGAGCTGGAGTGTCTGTAGTGTGAGAAACACCCTGCTAGTTGTTCTCGTCACATGTTACACTCCCTACACATCCCTCCCTCCCTCCCTCCACAGGCTCTCCCTCCTCACCCCCTGTCTCCACACGCCCTCCATCCATCCACACCCCTCCCTCCCTTCACACTCCTCCCTCCCATCACACCGCTCCACACCTTTCTTTCCTTTCACAACCCCTCCCTCTCATAACACCCCTCCCTTCTTCCTTTCACACCCCTCCTTGCGTACTTCTCCTTCCCGCCACACCTCTCCTGTCTTCCCAACCCTTCCCTCAACACTACTCACTCCAGAAACCTTCACTCCAAACCTCTCCTTCCTTCCCTTCCTCCTCCTTTTTTTCTTCCTCACCCGTCGCTCCCTCCCTGGCACTCCGGGGTCACACATGCAGCTGGCCACATTTCCTGCAGTATTTACATGCAGAGAGGTTATAACGTTTACAATAGGCAGAAGTCATCAAGAGGATGGGGTGAGGGAGAGTAGGATGTGGGGGAAGGGTGAGGTGGAAGGTGAGTGGTGGAGGGGTGCGGTGAGAGAACGGGCAGGGATGACAAGTATAGTTAAAGGGTGGAAGGTATATTTGTGTCTGAAGGTTACCTGAAGGATACCTGATGGATACTTGAAGGATACTTCAAGTGTCCAAGTATCCTTCAAGGATACTTCATGTGTCCAAGTATCCTTCAAGGATACTTGAAGGATGTTTCCGGCTGTCAGCACCCCCCGCGGCCTGGTCCCAAACCAGACCTCCTGGTGGATCAAGGCCTGATCCACCAGGTCTCGTACGAACCACAATCCGATTGGTCACACACTCGTCTGAGAAACTTGTCCAGTTCTTTCATAAAGACAGCCAGAGGTTTGTAGGTAATTTCCATTGCGCACGGAAGGAGGGTGTTGAGTCGGGAACCTCTGACACTCGTCAAGTTCACTTATAGTGAGCTCGTCGCGTCTCTCCTTTTCATGTGATTTCAGTCACTATAGAATTTTACAGGGATAAATTATGATGTTCCTATCATTCATCTGAAGTAACTTCAGGCATACTCGGTAATTCAGATGAACAGTGAAAATTCTTTGTACATTTTTCAACTCGGTAATGTATCCTGCCTTGAACAGTCCTGAGAGTACACAGCATTATTCCAGGTTGGAGAGAACAATTGACATTAATATTTTCATCGGTGGCTCAACATTTCATGTGTTGAAAGTTCTATTTATCCAGCCCATCACTTTCCTCGCGGCAGCAATAGCAACATTCTTGTGATCCTTAAATGAGAGATTATTACGAACACAGGTAATGATGGCCTGTGACCTAGTCGTAATGATGGCCTGTGACCTGGTCGTAATGATGGCCTGTGACCTGGTCGTAATGATGGCCTGTGACCTGGTCGTAATGATGGCCTGTGACCTGGTCGTAATGATGGCCTGTGACCTGGTCGTAATGATGGCCTCTGACCTGGTCGTAATGATGGCCACTGACCTGGTCGTAATGATGGCCTGTGACCTGGTCGTAATGATAGCCTGTGAACTGGTCGTAATGATGGCCTGTGACCTGGTCGTAATGATGGCCTGTGACCTGGTCGTAATGATGGCCTGTGACCTGGTCGTAATGATGGCCTGTGACCTGGTCGTAATAATGCCACTGACCTGCTCGTAATATGGCCTGTGACCTGCCGTAATGATAGGCCTGTGACCTGGCCCGTAATAATGGCCTGTGACCTGATCAGTAATGATAGCCTGTGACTGGTCGTAATAATGGCCTGTGACCTGGTCGTAATAATGCCTGTGAATGGTCGTAATGATGGACCTGTGACCTGGTCGTAATGATGCCTGTGACCTGGTCGTAATGATGGCCTGTGACCTGGTCATAATGATGTGCCTGTGATGACCTGGCTGTCGTAATGATGGCCTGTGACTGGTCGTAATGATGCCTGTGACCTGGTCGTAATGATGGCCTTGTGACCTGGTCGTAATGATGGCCTGTGGCCTGGTCGTAATATGGCCTGTGACCTGTCGTAATGATGGCCTGTGACCTGGTCGTAATGATGGCCTGTGACCTGGTCGTAATGATGTGCCTGTGACCTGGTCGTAATGATGGCCTGTGACCTGGTCGTAATGATGGCCTGTGACCTGGTCGTAATAATGGCCTGTGACCTGGTCGTAATGATGGCCTGTGACCTGGTCGTAATGATGGCCTGTGACCTGGTCGTAATGATGGCCTGTACCTGGTCGTAATGATGGCCTGTGGACCTGTTCGTAATGATGGCCTGTGACCTGGTCGTAATGATGGCCTGTGACCTGTTCGTAATGATGGCCTGTGACCTGGCCGTAATGATGGCCTGTGACCTGGTCGTAATGATGGCCTGTGATCTGGTCGTAATGATGTCCTGTGACCTGGTCGTAATGATGGCCTGTGACCTGGTCGTAATGATGGCCTGTGACCTGTTCGTAATGATGGCCTGTGACCTGGTCGTAATGATGGCCTGTGACCTGGTCGTAATGATGGCCTGTGACCTGGTCGTAATAATGGCCTGTGACCTGGTCGTAATAATGGCCTGTGACCTGGTCGTAATGATAGCCTATGACCTGGTCGTAATAATGGCCTGTGACCTGGTCGTAATGATAGCCTGTGACCTGGTCGTAATGATAGCCTATGACCTGGTCGTAATAATGGCCTCTGACCTGGTCGTAATGAGTTGGAGCAAAATAAACTCAGCAGTAATATTTAATTTGTATTTCCTTTAACAAATGTTTACATACAGTTTACCCACATTTATGTACACTGTACAGTTTAATATAAGTGTACCACACGGTAATAAAGGCAAAGACAGAAGCCTGAGAGAGAGCACCGCGCTTCAACCAGCTAGTGGCAAGTCTGGCAGATGCTGACCACGAGTAGCACCACGTCACCTCAGCACTTGGCAGGCCCGCCTGTGATTGGACAATGAAGCAAAGTACTGATTTAACGATGGGTACCCTTAAAGTCAAACCTTTAGCACCCGGTTCGCTGGTTGGGAGGCAACCTATATGGGAGTGTGCACGTACGTCGAATAAAGTGTAACGTTCTCTTTACATGCCACAGAGATCATCCGACATCTGCACTCCCATGTCTCGCACATGAAACTTTCGCTCTATTGAGTGATTTGTGTTCGCCTTATATTCCGTTTCGATCTTTATTTCCTCCATTCTTCCCTAGCGAAGCAAGTGAAACTTGTCCTTCTTAATTATCATAATATTCTCTGAGGTTCACTGGAAGACTTCAGTTATACCCGCTTGATGATTAGCTGCCTCTCCGAGGGACGCCACTCTCACAGAGACTCTGGTGACATCAGAAAAGTATGTTACGGTGCAATATGTTATGTACTTGTCTATGTTGGATGTGAGAATGAGAAACAAAAGTGGGGGCGAGTACTGTGCCTTGAGGAGCAGAGCTTTTCACTGTGGCTGCCGTCGACCTCTGTTACTACTACTTACTAGATAGAGGAGAGTCTGTGTCGAAAGGGCTAAAATATTGGAGATCATGGTAATAGTGAGTCATTGATGGGAATGGTGAGTCACTCATGGCGATGGTGAGTCATTCATGGTGACGAGATACATCAGTGGTGATGAAATTCATCCATGGTAATGGTGAGTTATTCATTGTGATGGTAAGAGTTATTCAGGGTAATGGTGAGTCATTCATGGTGATGGTGAGAGTCATTCATGGTGATGGTGAGTCATGGTGATGAGATTTATGCTGATGGTGAGTCATTCATGTGGTGATGGTGAGTGTCATATAAGGTGATGTTGAGAGTCATTTTGGGTGATGGTGAGTCATCTATGGTGATGATATTAATTTTGATGGTGAGTCAGTCATGGTGATGGTGAGTCATTTATGGTGATATTCATTATGATGGTGAGTCAGTCATGGTGATGGTGAGTCATTTATGGTGATGAGATTCATGGTGATGGTGAGAGTCATTTATGGTGATGAGCCATTCATGGTGATGGTGAGTCATTCATGGTGATGGTGAGTCATTCATGGTGATGGTGAGCCATTCATGGTGATGGCGAGTCATTTATGGTGATGAGATTATGATGATGGTGAGAGTCACCATAGTCGTATCATACAGTAAACCAGTGAGTCACCATAGTTGTATTATACAATAAACCAGTGAGTCACCATAATTGTATTATACAATAAACCAGTGAGTCACCATAGTTGTATTATACAATAAACCAATGAGTCACTAGTTGTATTATATAATAAACCAGTGAGTTACCATAGATATATTATACAATAAACCAATGAGTCACTAGTTGTATTATATAATAAACCAGTGAGTCACAATAGTCGTATCATACAATAAACCAGTGAGTCACCATAGTTGCATCATACACTAAACCAGTGAGTCACCATAGCTGCATCATACAATAAACCAGTGAGTCACCATAGTTCCATCATACAATAAACCAGTGAGTCACCATAGCTGCATCATACAATAAACCAGTGAGTCACCATAGTTCCATCATACAATAAACCAGTGAGTCACAATAGTTGCATCATACGATAAACCAGTGAGTCACCATAGTTGCATCATACAATAAACCAGTCAGTCACCATAGTTCCATCATACAATAAACCAGTGAGTCACCATAGTTGCATCATACGATAAACCAGTGAGTCACCATAGTTGCATCATATAATAAACCAGTGAGTCACCATAGTTGCATCATACAATAAACCAGTGATTCACCATAGTTCTATTATACAATAAACCAGTGAGTCAACATAGTTGCATCATACAATAAACCAGTGAGTCACCATAGTTGCATCATACGATAAACCAGTGAGTCACCATAGTTCCATCATACAATAAACCAGTGAGTCACCATAGTTGCATCATACAATAAACCAGGGAGTCACCATAGTTCCATCATACAATAAACCAGTCAGTCACCATAGTTGCATCATACAATAAACCAGTCAGTCACCATAGTTGCATCATACAATAAACCAGGGAGTCACCATAGTTGCATCATATAATAAATACCAGTGAGTCACCAGAGTTGCATCATAAACCAGTGAGTCACCATAGTTGCATCACATAATAAATACCAGTGAGTCACCATAGTTGCATCATATAATAAACCAGGGAGTCACCATAGTTGCATCATATAATAAACCAGTGAGTCACCATAGTTGCATCATACAATAAACCAGTGAGTCACCATAGTTGCATCATTTAATGAACCAGGGAGTCACCATAGTTGCATCATATAATAAACCAGGGAGTCACCATAGTTGCATCATATAATAAACCAGTGAGTCACCATAGTTGCATCACATAATAAATACCAGTGAGTCACCATAGTTGCATCATATAATAAACCAGTGAGTCACCATAGTTGCATTATATAATAAACCAGGGAGTCACCATAGTTGCATCATATAATAAACCAGTGAGTTCTGACAAACCACAAACATTTAACTCGGACAACTATTCAGGTTTAACATTTTAATAATATTTGTATTAATAAAATATTTTAGTAAAATATTTTAACCAAATATATGAACGATCTTTAAAATGTTCATTTGTCGTAATGTCTCCCCCAGGGGAAGGGTGACCCAAGCCGTCTCCCCCAGGGGTAGGGTGGACCCCCCAAAAGCCGTCTCCCCCAGGGGTAGGGTGACCCAAGCGTCTCCCCCAGGGGTAGGTGACCCAAGCCGTCTCCCCCAGGGGGAGGGTGACCCAAGCCGTCTCCCCCAGGGGTAGGGTGACCCGAGCCGTCTCCCCCAGGGGTAGGGTGACCCAAGCCGTCTCCCCCAGGGGTAGGGTGACCCAAGCAGTCTCCCCCAGGGGTAGGGTGACCCGAGCCGTCTCCCCCAGGGTAGGGTGACCCGAGCCGTCTCCCCCAGGGGTAGGGTGACCCAAGCCGTCTCCCCCAGGGGTAGGGTGACCCAAGCCGTCTCCCCCAGGGGTAGGGTGACCCAAGCCGTCTCCCGAGTTGACCAACCGTCTCCCAGGGGTGGGTAACCCGAGCCGTCTCCCCCAGGGGTAGGGGGACCCAAGCCGTCTTCCCCCAGGGAGGTAGACCCCGGTGGACACCCAAATCGTCTTCCCCAGGGGTAGGGTGACCCAAGCCGGGCTTCCCCCAGGGGTAGGGTGGGATTCCGAGGTTCCCGGGTGGAGCGTCTTCCCAGGGACATGGTAACTCGAGCCGTCTTCCCCAGGGGTAGGGTGACCCGAGCCGTCTCCCCGGGGGTAGGGTGACCCGAGCCGTCTTCCCCAGGGGCATGATAACCCGAGCCGTCTTCCCCAGGGGTAGGGTGACCTTAGCCATCTTCCCCAGGGACATGGTAACCCGAGAGGTCTCCCAAGGGGTAGGGTGACCCTAGCCGTCTTCCCCAGGGACATGGTAACCCGAGCCGTCTCCCCAGGGGTAGGGTGACCCGAGCCGTCTTCCCCAGGGGCATTGTAACCCGAGCCGTCTCCCAATGGGTAGGGTGACCCGAGCCGTCTTCCCCAGGGACATCGTAACCCGAGCCGTCTCCCCAGGGGTAGGGTGACCCGAGCCGTCTTCCCCAGGGGGTAGGGTGACCTGAGCCGTCTTCCCCATGGGCATGGTAACTCGAACCCTCTTCCCCAGGGGCATGGTGACCCGAGCCGTCTTCCCCAGGGGTAGGGTAACCTGAGCCGTCTGCCTCAGGGGTAGGGTGACCTGAGCTATCTTCCCCAGGGGTAGGGTGACCCGAGTCGTCTTCCCCAGGGATTGGGTGACCCGAGTCGTCTTCCCCAGGGGTAAGGTGACCCTAGCCGTCTTCCCCAGGGGCAGGGTGACCCGAGCCGTCTTCCCCAGGGGCAGGATGACCCGAGCCGTCTTCCCCAGGGGTAGAGTGACCCGAGCCGTATTCCCCCAGGGCATAGTGACCCGAGCCGTCTTCCCCGGGGGCATGGTGACCCGAGCCGTCTTCCCCAGGGGCATGGTGACTTGAGCCGTCTTCCCCAGGGGTAGGATGACCGAAACTGTCTTCCCCAGGGGTAGAGTGACCCGAGCCGTCTTCCCCAGGGGTTGGGTGACCCGAATCGTCTTCCCCAGGGGTAGGGTGACACGAGCCGTCTTCCCAAAGGGTAGAGTGACCCGAGCCGTATTCCCCCGGGGCAGGGTGACCCGAGCCGTCTTCCCCGGGGGCATGGTGACTTGAGCCGTCTTCCCCAGGGGAAGAGTGACCCGAGCCGTCTTTCCCAGGGGTAGGGTGACCGGAGCTGTCTTCCCCAGGGGTAGGGTGACCCGAGTCGTCTTCCCTAGGGGTAGGATGACCCGACCCGTCTTCCCTAGGGGTAGGGTGACCCGAGCCGTCTTCCCCAGGGGTAGGGTGACCCGAGCCGTCTTCCTTAGGAATAGGGTGACTCGAGCCGTCTTCCCCAGGGGCAAGGTGACCCGAAGCGTCTTCCCAGGGGCAGGGTGACCCGAGGCGTCTTCCCCAGGGGCAGGGTGACCCGAACCGTCTTCCCCAGGGGCAGGGTGACCCGAGCCTTCTTCCCCAGGGGCAGGATGACCCGAGCCGTCTTCCCAAGGGGGAGGGTGATCCCAGCCGTCTTCCCCAGGGGCAGGATGACCCGAGCCGTCTTCCCCAGGGGCAGGGTGACCCGAGCCGTCTTTCCAAGGGGCAGGGTGACCCGAGCCGTCTTTCCCAGGGATAGGTTGACCCGAGCCGTCTTCCCCAGGGACAGGGTGACCCGAGCCGTCTTCCCCAGGGACAGGGTGACCCGAGCCGTCTTCCCCAGGGACAGGGTGACCCGAGCCGTCTTCCCCAGGGGCAGGGTGACCCGAGCCGTCTTTCCAAGGGGCAGGGTGACCCGAGCCGTCTTCCCCAGGGACAGGGTGACCCGAGCCGTCTTCCCCAGGGACAGGGTGACCCGAGCCGTCTTCCCCAGGGACAGGGTGACCCGAGCCGTCTTCCCCAGGGACAGGGTGACCCGAGTCGTCTTCTCCAGGGGCAGGGTGACCCGAGTTGTCTTCCCTAGGGGTAGGGGTAACCCGAGCCGTCTTCCCCAGGGGCAGGGTGACCTGAGCTGTCTTCCCAAAAGGCAGGGAGACCCGAGCCGTCTTCTCCAGGGGCAGGGTGACCCGAGCCGTCTTCCCTAGGGGCAGGGTGACCCGAGCCATCTTTTCCAGGGGCAGGGTGATCCGAGCCGTCTTCCCCAGGGGCAGGGTGACCCGAGCCTTCTTCCCCAGGGGCAGGGTGACCCGAGGCGTCTTCCCCAGGGGCAGGGTGACCCGAGCCGTCTTCCCCAGGGGCAGGGTGACCCGAGCCGTCTTCCCCAGGGGCAGGGTGACCCGAGCCGTCTTCCCCAGGGCAGGGTGACCCGAGCCGTCTTCCCCAGGGGCAGGGTGATCCGAAAAAGAAGAAACACTTTCACCATCATTCATTCTATCACCGTCTTGCCAGAGACGCGACGATACTACAGTTCAGATGCCACTCCAGACTGGAAATATCCCCACCTCTCTGTACTTCCCACCTCCACCCTTCCATCAGGGTGCAGGTATTGTATCTACCATCTCCACCTCTCCTTCATAGTGTAAGTATTGTAGTTCCCACCTCCACCCCTCCTTCACAGTGCAAGTATTGTAGTTCTCACCTCCATCCCTTCTTCAGAGTTCAGGTATTGTACTTCCCACCTCTACCCCACCCTCCTTCAGAGTGCGGCCACTGTACTTACCATCTACAGGACTCAAGTCTGACAAACTGGTTTCCATGAATCCTCTCATAAATGTTATCTTGCTCACTCTCCATGTTAGTTAAACGTGGCGCGATGCTACCGTAGACTTTATTCACACAGTCTGACATGCTGAATAGATGTTTCTAATTTTCGAACGATGAAGGAATTTTTCATCCAAGGGAACTGAGCTATCCTTCCTAATTATTTCCCATTTCCCAAGTTGTTTATGGTCCTTAAGCGTTTAGCGTTTTTACAGTGGATATAATAATAAATAGATTTATCACGGCCGCTGCGTGATCCTAGAGAGGTGTTCCCAAATCCCCTAACCCAACCCATCTCTACCTCAAGGGGGCCTCTAGAGTGTGTACCTCTCACACTCTAGAGACAGCGAGCTGTAGTTCATCTCACTAACGTGACCTAGCAGGTATTATTGTGTTAATGGTATATAATACTCAAAGGTTGATGAATGAGACACATGTGTAACATCTGAGTGTCTGTACTCGTGGTTAGTGAAGCCAATTAGCAGTCTCATTAAACCAATAGAGAATAAGTACTGGATAAGGAGAAAGAAGTGTAGATGTCAGTTCTCTGTCAAGGAGTAATAGTCACTGGTTAATGAACAGTCACCATCAATAAAGATACCCAGGTATTAGGTATTCTCATTCATCAGACGTTGAAGCTGCTATCAACACCCCCAAGATGTTCAGAAACTGGAGACCAACACCTTCGAGGGTCCCAGAAGATTTACCACAAAGCTCTCAACACGCTTAACATTTATAGCCTAACTCCCTCAAGTGAACCAGGAGCTGGAGATCAATATTTTCAACAGATCCAGAAGCTGGAACACGCCATGCTGATTAGGATTTATAGTTGTATTTTATTTTAGTGTATAACTCAAATTACTGATTCGAAACCTACAAAAGAGGGGACGAGTACATCGTTTGTTTTAATAAAGCGCTCCAGTATTGCTAACAAATGTATAAATATAACTGTATAGTAAATTGGTTGTAAAATACATAGGGAAGCGAATGCGGTAGAATCATATGAGTAAAATAATTGCAGGCATAATTAACTGAAAGTTTAATATATATTTTAGACTACATCATGAATATCGTTGAGGCTACAAGTGATTTTGATTGTATTATAATTTACTATTTACAGGATAACTTAGGGACATCCAGTGGTCTCTTGAGTGTTATGATAAATATCTTGTAATCATGGGAGAAAGAATATAGTGTACAATTATTGTATACTTTCGGATATACCTAGAGTAAAATTCGTTGGAATTTGATGTTGTATATTCATTAACAGTTTCGAGATTTAAGAAATGTTAATTATGGTAAAGATGGATCCGTAGAGTGAGGAACTATGCAATAAATCGTGTTTATTTAATTTATTTAGTCATTGGGTTAGGCAAATATTTTGTTAGTGGGATGGATTGTGAAGGACCTGCCTAGTATGGGCCAACAGGCCTGCTACAGTGTTCCTCCTTTTTTATGTTCTTATGTTCTTATATTGAATTTGTTGTGTTATATTAAGCTTTGGAGACATTTTGGAAGAGGGTGAAGGAAAGGTACGTAATATTATAGAGAAGTAGTGAGTCAGAACTGAAGACACCAGGTGGCTTGGAGATGGGTTGGTTCTCGGGTTTGAGGATATTTAGTCTGTTGGTGGTGGATGTCAGGTTGAATATGAACTTTGATGCAATGTTTCTACCGGTGATGTAAGTGGTACATAATGATATAATACAAATAGATACTATTACTTTTTTTTAGAGAACATGACGTTATCACCTCCAGTATTCCCTGTGTTATTTTTTACCCAAGTATGACCATATAGTGATGGTGAGAAGAGATTACAGGTAAGGTCGGTGCACGATAAGCAACTCAGCTCAACAGTAAAGTGAAGCGAATCAAAACATTTCAAGGTTATCTAAATCCGTCAGCCACACTAACTACCGTGGGTGGAGAGTCAATAATGGTTTGTCAGTGGTGGTAAACTTGCTGACTCACCAGGGAAACCAACACAGTCTTCTTGCTTGACTCTGCACGGGTTCTCGTGCTCAAGATGTGACAGATTACATTTTAAGAATCAGTAAGTGTCTGAATAATCTTTTGTTTCTGAAATTCTTATGGAGCTTAGGAAAGAAATTATTTTCTCCATCTTCCAGTCTAACTTGAAAATCTGGTGGCTGTTTTATAATGTATATTTATTTGTGATGTATAATGTATATGCAAGTACATATTAATGTGTGTGTGTGTGTGTGTGTGTGTGTGTGTGTGTACTCACCTAGTTGAGGTTGCGGGGGTCGAGTCCGAGCTCCTGGCCCCGCCTCTTCACTGGTCGCTACTAGGTCACTCTTCCTGAGCCGTGAGCTTTATCATACCTCTGCTTAAAGCTATGTATGGATCCTGCCTCCACTACGTCGCTTCCCAAACTATTCCACTTACTGACTACTCTGTGGCTGAAGAAATACTTCCTAACATCCCTGTGATTCATCTGTGTCTTCAGCTTCCAACTGTGTCCCCTTGTTACTGTGTCCAATCTCTGGAACATCCTGTCTTTGTCCACCTTGTCAATTCCTCTCAGTATTTTGTATGTCGTTATCATGTCCCCCCTATCTCTCCTGTCCTCCAGTGTCGTCAGGTTGATTTCCCTTAACCTCTCCTCGTAGGACATACCTCTTAGCTCTGGGACTAGTCTTGTTGCAAACCTTTGCACTTTCTCTAGTTTCTTCACGTGCTTGGCTAGGTGTGGGTTCCAAACTGGTGCCGCATACTCCAATATGGGCCTAGCGTACACGGTGTACAGGGTCCTGAATGATTCCTTATTAAGATGTCGGAATGCTGTTCTGAGGTTTGCTAGGCGCCCATATGCTGCAGCAGTTATTTGGTTGATGTGCGCTTCAGGAGATGTGCCTGGTGTTATACTCACCCCAAGATCTTTTTCCTTGAGTGAGGTTAGTAGTCTCTGGCCCCCTAGACTGTACTCCGTCTGCGGCCTTCTTTGCCCTTCCCCAATCTTCATGACTTTGCACTTGGTGGGATTGAACTCCAGGAGCCAATTGCTGGACCAGGTCTGCAGCCTGTCCAGATCCCTTTGTAGTTCTGCCTGGTCTTCGATCGAGTGAATTCTTCTCATCAACTTCACGTCATCTGCAAACAGGGACACCTCAGAGTCTATTCCTTCCGTCATGTCGTTCACAAATACCAGAAACAGCACTGGTCCTAGGACTGACCCCTGCGGGACCCCGCTGGTCACAGGTGCCCACTCTGACACCTCGCCACGTACCATGACTCGCTGCTGTCTTCCTGACAAGTATTCCCTGATCCATTGTAGTGCCTTCCCTGTTATCCCTGCTTGGTCCTCCAGTTTTTGCACCAATCTCTTGTGTGGAACTGTGTCAAACGCCTTCTTGCAGTCCAAGAAAATGCAATCCACCCACCCCTCTCTCTCTTGTCTTACTGCTGTCACCATGTCATAGAACTCCAGTAGGTTTGTGACACAGGATTTCCCGTCCCTGAAACCATGTTGGCTGCTGTTGATGCGATCGTTCCTTTCTAGGTGTTCCACCACTCTTCTCCTGATAATCTTCTCCATGATTTTGCATACTATACATGTCAGTGACACTGGTCTGTAGTTTAATGCTTCATGTCTGTCTCCTTTTTTAAAGATTGGGACTACATTTGCTGTCTTCCATGCCTCAGGCAATCTCCCTGTTTCGATAGATGTATTGAATATTGTTGTTAGGGGTACACAT
Organism: Cherax quadricarinatus; assembly: GCF_026875155.1. Classification (NCBI taxonomy): domain Eukaryota; kingdom Metazoa; phylum Arthropoda; class Malacostraca; order Decapoda; family Parastacidae; genus Cherax; species Cherax quadricarinatus. The sequence continues at coordinate 46,453,710 of NC_069415.1, forward strand.
AGCGCCTCTGCTCCCTTTCTCAATACCCATGGGGAGATGTTATCTGGCCCCATTGCCTTTGAGGTATCTAGCTCACTCAGAAGCCTCTTCACTTCTTCCTCGGTTGTGTGCACTGTGTCCAGCACTTGGTGGTGTGCCCCACCTCTCCGTCTTTCTGGAGTCCCTTCTGTCTCCTCTGTGAACACTTCTTTGAATCTCTTGTTGAGTTCTTCACATCACGGTCATTTCTTGTTGTCTCTCCTCCTTCCTTCCTTAGCCTGATTACCTGGTCCTTGACTGTTGTTGTCCTCCTGATGTGGCTGTACAACAGTTTCGGGTCAGATTTGGCTTTCGCTGCTATGTCATTTTCATATTGTCTTTGGGCCTCCCTTCTTATCTGTGCATATTCGTTTCTGGCTCTACGACTGTTCTCCTTATTCTCCTGGGTCCTTTGCCTTCTATATTTCTTCCATTCCCTAGCACACTTGGTTTTTGCCTCCCTGCACCTTTGGGTAAACCATGTGCTCATCCTGGCTTTTTCATTATTCCTGTTACCCTTGGGTACAAACCTCTCCTCAGCCTCCTTGCATTTTGTTGCTACATATTCCATCATCTCATTAACTAGCTTCCCTGCCAGTTCTCTGTCCCACTGAACCCCGTTCAGGTAGTTCCTCATTCCTGTGTAGTCCCCTTTCTTGTAGTTTGGCTTCATTCGTCCTGGCCTTCCTGCTTCTCCCTCCACTTGTAGCTCTACTGTGTATTCGAAGCTTAAAACCACATGGTCACTGGCCCCAAGGGGTCTTTCATATGTGATGTCCTCGATATCTGCACTACTCAAGGTGAATACTAAGTCCAGCCTTGCTGCTTCATCCTCTCCTCTCTCTCTCTTGTAGTGTCCCTTACGTGTTGGCACATGAAGTTTTCCAGTACCACCTCCATCATCTTAGCCCTCCATGTATCTTGGCCCCCATGTGGGTCCAAGTTCTCCCAATCGATCTCCTTGTGGTTAAAGTCACCCATGATCAGGAGCTTTGCCCTGCATGCATGAGCTCATCTGGCCACTCTAGCCAATGTGTCAACCATCGCTCTATTGCTCTCGTCGTACTCTTGCCTTGGCCTCCTGCTGTTCTGTGGTGGGTTATACATCACTGCCTCCAGAGTGAAGTGTTCCCGCTATGTAATCACTTTCTTCTCCGCTGTCTCCTCTCTCCAGTTCATCAAAATTCCAGCGATTTTTGATCAGCAACGCCACTCCTCCACCCCCCCCCCCTGTTCCCTCTGTCTTTCCTCAGGATTTGGTATCCCGTTGGAAAGATGGCATCTGTTATCATACCTGTAAGCTTAGTTTCTGTGAGAGCTATGATGTCCGGTGATGCTTCTTTGACTCTTTCATGCCACTCCTCCCACTTATTTGTTATTCCATCAGCGTTTGTGTACCATACCTTCAGTTTCCTTTCCAACGTGTGTGTGTGTGTGTGTGTGTGTGTGTGTGTGTGTGTGTGTGTGTACTCACCTAATTGCGATTGCAGGGGTCTATTCACAGCTCCTGGCCCCGCCTCTTCACTGGTCGCTAACAGGGCACTCCCTCCGTGCTCCATGAGCTTTATCATACCTCATCATAAAACTATGTATGGATCCTGCCTCCACTACATCACTTGCCAGACTATTCCACTTACTAACAACTCTGTGGCTGAAGAAATACTTTGTAACATCCCTGTGCTCATCTGAATCTTCAGCTTCCACTTGTGACCTTTTGTTGCTGTGTGTGTGTGTGTGTGTGTGTGTTTACCTTCTAATCCATTTTCAGATTTTCCTCAAAATTCCCCAGAGTGCCGCCGCAATCATGCTAAATCCTTTTACCGTGGCACCTGGCATCTTAACCCTTATATAGTGCCTTCTTAACCTTTATGCAGTGCCACCTTAACTTTTACACTGCCACCGTAACTCTTACACTGCCACCTTAACTTTTACAGTACCATTTAAACTCGTGCAGTGCCAGATTAACACTTTTGCAGCACCAGCCCTTATACACTGCTACATAAATTTTATACAGTGCCTCATAAACCCTTATACAGTGCCACCCTAATCTTTATACAGTGGTATACAGTGTTATCTGAAACCCCATACAGAGCCACATGAACTTATATATAATGCCATACATGTGCCCAGCGAGCCCTTGCATAGTGCCACTAACTCTTAAACAGTGAGAGTCTAGAGCTCCTGGGAGTGCCTCTTTAAAGCTCCAAGGAGAACAACATAAAGGCTTCAGTGAATGCCACTTTAGGACTCTCAGAGCTGTCACTTTAGGGCTTCCAGCGGTGCCACTTTACGGCTCAGAACGGTGCCACTTTAGAGCTCTCAATATGACCACTTTCAGATTACCAGGTGTTATACTCTGGGTGCCACTTCAGGACCCCCAGAATTGGCAATTCAGAGCTGTCAGTAGTGCCACTTCAGAGCTCCCCCAAGATTACAACTTCAGGGCATCTACCAGTGCCACTTCAGATTTCACAGGAATTCCACTTCAGATATCCCAGGAGTGTCAAATTAGAACTTCAGGGCACCTAGGAGTGCCACCTCAAGGCTCTCAGAAATGCTGAATAAGAGCTCCCAAGTTCTAAGAGTGCCAATTCAGAACTCCCAATAGTTCTCCATTGCTCCCTGAAACTCTGTTTCAGGACTCTCAGAACCACCATTTCAGGGTTCCCAGAAACATTATTTCAGGGCTCAAAGGAACACTATTTCAGGGCTCCCAGGAACACTATTTCAGGGCTCCCAGGAACACCATATCAGGGCTCACAGGAACACTATATCAGGGCTCCCAGGTACATCATTCCAGGACTCGCAGGAACACCTCATTAGAGCACTCAGAAGTAACAACTCAGAGCTTCTAGGAGTGCCACTTCTGGGCTCACAGGGGTGGCATCAAAGGCACACTCGCTAACTTTGAACTACTCTCACCATGTGCTTCAGAAACACTCTTAATTCTTACACTCAACAAGAACTCTATCACAAAGACCGCGACTAGAACAATACCAGCCACTACCATGGCCTGGTGGCTAAAGCTCTCGCTTCACACGGCGAATATCTGGGTTCGATTCCCAACGAGGGTGAAAACATTGGGATAAGGCTGGTAGTGGTGGTAGTAGTAGTAGTAGAGGTAAGGCTGGTAGTGGTAGAGGTAAGGTTGGTAGGGGTAGTAGTAGTAGTGGTAGAGGTAAGACTGGTAGTGGTAGTAATAGTGGTAGAGGTAAGGCTGGTAGTGGTAGAGGTAAGACTGGTAGTGGTAGTAGTAGTGGTAGAGGTAAGGCTGGTAGTGGTAGTAATAGTGGTAGAGGTAAGGCTGGTAGTGGTAGTAGTAGTAGTAGAAGTAAGACTGGTAGTGGTACTAGTAGCGGTAGTGTAAAGCAGGGAGAGTGGTTGGTGGGACAATAGAAACGGGGGGGGGAGAAAAAGGAGGCAAAAGTGAAGGTAGGAGTTAAAGGTAGTAAGAAAGGAAGTAGTAGTAGTAGTAGCAGTAGTGGAGATAGTCTCATTCCCTCCCTCCCTCCCTGGTAAGAGTACCAAAAGTGCTTTACTAACAAACACCTGTTATCCTAAATCAACTCATTGTCAAGACTCACCCAGGAATTTCTTGCACCAGAAACCACAAGCATCACCACTACCACCATTACCATTATATTATGACCCAGGTATTCATGACCTGTTATCCTGGGCGTCAAGGACAGCAAGGAGCAGAACAAATACAGCTGAATGATTTTGAATTATATTTTCCTTCACCAAGTGTGATTATAAGTATTTACAAGTATGTACATTATATACAGTTGGAAATGTATGTGTACAACACGGTAAAGCAAAGGCAAAGACACAACCTGGAGACAGAATGGACAACCGTGTTCAACCAGCAGCTGGGTGAAAATGACAGCGGTGAGAATGTGAGTGGTGTCCACGTCACCGTCACAATTGCCAGATCCACAATTTGATTGGCTAAACCTAGAAACTGATCTGAAATGGTAATCCGATAGTCCGACCCTTAGTTACCTGGTTTGCTGGTTGCTGAGGCAGCCTATGTGAGTGTTAACATGCTCCGAATAAAGGGTACATACTCTTTGCATGCAACCACCATCACCACTAACACCATTACCATTACCACCACCACCACAACCACCATTACAACCACCACTACCACCACCACTACTACTACCACTACCACCACCACCACTACTACTACCACCACCACACCACCATCACCACTAACGCCATTACCATTACCACCACCACCACCACCACCACCACCATTACAACCACCACTACCACTACTACTACCACTACCACCACCACCACCACCACCACCACTACTACTACCACCAATACCATCACCACCACCACTACCACCATTACCACCGCCACTATCACCACCACTACCACCATTACTACCACCACTACCACGACCACCACCACTACCACCATTACCAACACCACCACAACTACCACCATTACCATTATAATACCACCCCACTACAACTATCACCATTACCACTACCACCACTACCACCACCACTACCACCACATTACCACCACCACCACTACCACCACTACCACCACTACCACCACCACTACCACCACTACCACCACCACTACCACCACCCCTATCACTACCTATCATATACTCTTTGCATGCAGCAACCACCACCACCACCACTAACACCATTACCATTACCACCACTACCACCATTACAACCACCACTACCACCAAAACCCACCACTACACCATTACAACCACCAATACCACCACCCTACCACCACCACCACCACTACTACCATCACTACCACCACCACTACTACCACCATTACCATCACCACCACCACTACCACCACCACTACCACCACCGCCACCACAACTTCCACCACCACCACCACTTCTACCATTACCACCACCACTACCACCACCACCACCACCACCACCACCACCACCACTACCAAAATTACCATTACAATACCACCACCACTACAACTATCACCATTACCACTACCACCACTACCACTACCACCACCACTACTACCACTATCACCACTACTACCACTATCACCACTACTACCACTATCACCACCACTACCACTACCGTCACCCCTACCCCTACCACCACACCTATTACTACTACCACCACCACCACCACCACCACTACCAATACCACTATGTTACACTCCCTAGGATGTAACCACTCAGATAGTTTCCTTCTGGTTAGAGCATAACAACAATGATCAGAGAGGTTAGGGTAATAATAGTATTCCTCCGGAAATCTTATTTTAATGAAGTATATTTATAATACAACATAAAGCCAATAATAATACTATACGAATTATCGTATATAAGTTATGAATGCTTGTTTGTTCTATATTGTCTGAAATATATATACAAGGCTTTTATAACAGATGGTTAGGATGAGATCCTAGACATAACATATATGTACAGAGATTACTTTAGTGAATAATGTCTTATTTCCCATAAGGAAGCAGTCAGAATACAACAGAATAAGTCCAGGCCAGATAATCAACCTTGGCCAGCTACCAGAGACGAGCAGGAGTGTTCTCGTTGGCTGCTACTTCCTCACTGCTCGTCCCTCAACCTTGAGTATACAGGTCAGGTGGGTCACGTGACTCACCAACACTCAGTAGAGTAGTTGACCAAAAAAAGGGGGGGAAGGAGGGGGTGTAACCACTAAACACCACAGATTAACCATCCACCAGTACACAGAGTGGCAGGCACGTTGCTATACCTTCAGTTTAACTAATCATGGTCATTATCATTAAGTATATAAATAATAATAAGAATAAGCCTTAATAATACAAGGACGTTCATTTCCAATTTAGCTATTAAAGGAAATGGCCGCAATGTAATATTAAACAAAGGTTAACAATAGGGGCATGACACACTACCACCACTACTACTATAACCACTACCACCACCAACACGACTACCACTACCCCTTCCACTACCACCACTACCACTAACACCACCACTACCACCACCACCACTACCACTACCACCACTGCCACCACTGCCCCAACCACTACCTCCACCAGGACTACCACCACCAAAACCACTACAACGACTACCATTATCACTATCACTACTACCACCACGACTACAACTACCCCTTCCACCACTACCACTAACACCAACACTAACGCAGACACCATTAGCACCACTACTACAACCACCATTACCACCACCACTTCTACCACCACCACCTCCACTGCCACCACTTTCACCGCCAAGACTACCTCCAACACTACCGCCACCACCACTAACACCACCACCACGAAAACCACCACTACCACCACGAAAACCACTACCACGACTACCACTATCACCATCACTACTACCACCACTATTACAACCTAGGATTTCAAAGGCCTGTTATCCCAGGTGTAATGGGAGCAAATAAACACAGTAGAAAAAGTTTAGACTTATATTATCCTTCACCAATTTATAACAGCAATATGTACACTATGTACAGTGATAAGTATAGTGCACTCCACGGTAAGCAAAGCAGAAATAGAAGCCACAAGATAGCAGACCGTGCTTCAACCAGCTCTAGAATGGGAATGACAAGGGCAGACAGGAGAGCGGTATCCACATAACCTCTGCGATTGCCAATCCCACCTTCTTATTGGCTAGAACCTGGTCACTAGTTGAACGATGGGGCCCCATCACCAACTCTTAGCAACCTGGTTCGCTG
>NC_069415.1:46460931-46468431 GCF_026875155.1 Cherax quadricarinatus
AAGGGTGTGAAAAAAGGAAAAAAAGGTAGCTTATGACAGGTATTTACAAAGCGGGAATGTTATAAGAAGAGTAGAGTATATGAAGAGTAGAAGAAAGGTGAAGAGATTGGTGAGAGAGTGCAAAAGGAGAGCGGATGATAGAGTGGGGGAGGTACTGTCAAGGAATTTTAATGAAAATAAGAAAAATTTTTGGAGTTAAACAAGTTAAGAAAGCCTAGTGAACAAATGGATTTATGTGGCATGCAAAGAGTACGTAACCTTTATTCGGCGCATGGACACACCCTCATTTACAGGCTATCTCCCCCAACCAGCGAACCAGGTTGCTAAGAGTTGATGATGGGGCCCCATCGTTCAACTAGTGACCAGGTTCTAGCCAATAAGAAGGTGGGATTGACAATCGCAGAGGTTATGTGGATACCGCTCTCCTGTCTGCCCTTGTCATTCCCACTCTAGAGCTGGTTGAAGCACGGTCTGCTATCTTGTGGCTTCTATTTCTGCCTTGCTTACTGTGGAGTGCACTATTTTTTATCACTGTACATAGTGTACATATTGCTGTTATAATTGGTGAAGGATAATATAAGTCTTAACTTTTTCTACTGTGTTTATTTGCTCCCTTTTACCCGGGGATAACAGGCCTTTTGAAACCCTGGGTTTTTGTAATATGGGTAGCCTGTCCGAGAGCTGGACTTAGAGAAACGGTTGAGCTTGGGTGAAGCTTGTAGCAGGAACATTGTGTAGCTTGCGTTTCGCTTCGCTTTACAAATTTTGCGTGTCAGTTGCTTAAAATCAGCCTTGCTATTTTTGTGATCGTTCAGCAGCTCGCTACTAGCTGTTCAGTGTGCTCGCTTCGCTACGGTCAGTCTTGTGTGCAGTCGGCTTTGCTTGTATGCGTATTCTGCAATGTACTGTGCATAGCTAAGCGTGTTCTGCAAATTAACGTGTTACGTTGGGGTATTCGTACTGTGCATAGCGAATAACTTATGCCACCTAGACGATTTCAGACGCCTGTGTCGGCATATACTTTGCATAACCTACCTAAATTGTCCCTACACGCGTTTGGAAAAATTGCTCGTTCCATTGCATTCCCTATAAACGCACTCTTACAGCTGCGCAACTGCGTTCACTTTATTGCTGACTACTTATTGAAGAAGAGATGGCACATCAGATCCTCCCTCTACGGGAGCTAGGGCAAAAACTACTATGTTCTCGCAGGAGGAAGTTTGATACACCTACGGAGCAAAATGGTCAGTATAGTGCACATGGGTTGTCTCAGGGTGAACCCAGCGTCGTTGGCACTTCAGCTGGCAAAAATCAATCTTGAGCAAACTAGGGAACAGAGAGCATTCGCAAGGGAAGAATTTGATAGGGAAAGAGAAAGGAGGCAGTTTTCGCATTCTGTAACGATTTCGTTTACAAAAAGCAGTACAGCTTTTTCCCCCCCGCTTCAATGAGGCCGAACCGGGAGCAATTTTTCGAAAGCTTCGAAAACAGGCTCGAGCCTTGAGGTGGCCGGAACAGCACTGGGCAGCGTTGGTTCATACAGCATTATTGGGTAAGGCACAGGAATTTACGTCGGTTTTTAACTGACGCTGAATTCTCTGATTATCAAGTAGTGAAGACCACAGTGTTGGGAGCATATACATGTATCCCAGCTAAATATCGTAAGACCTTCAAATTGAACAGGCGGCAGCTTGGTCAATCCCTGGTGGACTTTGTGAGACAGCAAACCAAAGCTTTTACCAGCTGGTATAAAGCAAAGTGGTGTCTCTAACTTTGAGGAGCGGTGCAGCTTATTCTGATTGATAACCTGCTGGAGTCTGTGGGACCAGGGGTTTTTCGTGTCTTTCTGCAGGATCGTGACTTAACCACTGCATTGGAGGCGGCCAGGTTGGCTGATACCTTCGAAACGAACCGCTCCTTGTCCGAGGGGTCCCGTCTCTCTTTCAACAGTCTGGCGTGAGCAGAGATCGACAACATTGGAGAATGAAGTGCCGCCGGGGGGAGAGCGTCAAACGACATCCAACCAAGTCACCTGGTGAGCCACGCTTCTCAACATATGGTCCCCCTGCGGAGAGGCAAACTACTTATGGAGCATCTCGACAAACAATATCCAGAGAGGCACCACCAGAACGACACCACTTGCAACGTCATCAGGGAGTAAAGGGCAAGCCTGTCGTCTGCTTCAGGTGTAATAAAGTAGGTCATATCATTTCCCAACTGCCCCCAAAAACCTCAACCCATCGGGAAAATCTCTAATATCCCTAGTAACATGCCCCCTAGAGAAGTAGAAAAAGGTAGGGCCCCCTTATTATTGCGAAAGTCTTATTTCCCTTCAGGAAAACTCAGAACCAACTAAAGTAAATACCTTTAGAGATACTGGAGCATAATTGCTCACTTGTCAGAGAAGGAATATTACCCCTTTCAGAGAATACTTCCTTGAATTCCTCAGTTTTATTGGAAGCTTTACGGAGGAGCTATATATTCAGTTCCTTTGCAAAAAATTTATGTACAGTGCAAATATTACACTGGGTACTTGACTGTAGGTATCTCAAAAGGATTTCCCATGAAAAATGCCATGTTATTACTGGGTAATAACATTACTACTGTTATTTTCGTGTCCGAACCTTTAAATGTTTAATGCTTCTCCAGTGTTGGCCATAACTCGGGCAACATCCCAAGGGTTGTCTGGGGGGGAATGTTGACCTATCCTTGGACGACTCCGATCTCGGAATAGCCACGTTGTTTTATGAGACACCCCGGCCGGAGTCTCGTAAATCAAGTGAACAGACCCGATCAACCCTTTCCCTATTCCCAGGTTGCAGGATTGCCAGATGTCTCTTTTTTTCCATGCCCGAGGGATGTCCTTCCGGGGGGAACAACGTAAGGACCCTTCGTTAAAATTCACTTTTGAGGCAGCCATGGTAAATCCTCTTTGGGTCATCCAGTCAAGTATGAATTTAAAAAATGATTATTTGGTATGCACTGGGGACGGGTTAAGGAGACAGAGGGCCGGGCAATTATACGACAGGTTAGTGGTTCCAACCAAGTATAGACCTCAGATATTAAATATAGCTCATAATACGTCATCAGGAGGTCACTTAGGAATTACAAAAACCTTGTATAGAATCAAAAAAAAGAATTTTATTGGCCCAACATTAAGAAAGATGTGAAGAATCATATAAGGTGTTGCCGAGAATGTCAGCAAGTTGGAAAACTGGACATTCATTAAACCTGCACCTCTCCAACCCATACCTGCTGATGGGGGAACCTTTTGCAGATTTAATTATAGATTGTGTAGGTCCACTACCTAAGTCAAAGTCTGGAAATCAGTATTTATTTACAATTATGGATAAGTAACCAGATATCCTGAAGCGATCCCAATGCGTAGTATAAATACTAAAGCTATTCTCAAAGCTTTAACAAAATTCATTTCTTGTTTTGGCATTCCTAAAACTATACAAAGTGATCAAGGTACTAACTTCACTGCCAAAGCATTTAGGGAAGTATTAACTAGGTTAGGGATAATTCACAACTTATCCACTGCCTATAAACCCCTCAGTCCCAAGGCGCCTTGGAAAAGATTCCACCAAACATTAAAAACAATGATGAGAAGTTTTTGCATGCACTTTCCGACAGATTGGGATGAATCTCTACCGTTGTTGCTATTTTCAGTACGAGAGACGGTGCCAGAGTCTACAGGGTTTTAGTCCGTTTTTAGCTGATCTTTGGGCACAATGTACGAGGTCCTCTTCGGGTGCTCAAAAAAGGATGGATGGGAGAAGACGTTAAACTCAGCACTCTACAACCCGTCTTTAAGGTTGCAGGTGGCACGTGAGTTAGCCCCCGGCTAACCTAAAGATAGTCAAAGTAAGATGAAACAAAAGGTATGACAAAAATGCACAATTCCGCTCCTTCCATCCAGGAGACAAGTGTTGGTGCAGGAACCTATACCTGGCCACACCTTGAAAGCTAGATTTCGGGACCTATGCAGATAGTAAGTAGATTATCTGATTTAAATTATGTGGTAGCTCCCATTGATAAGACCTCAAAAACAAAAACTTACCACATAAATTTAAATCAAGGCCTTTCATACACCCGATAAAGTCCCATAATGACTCTGTCCTCTACCTCTGAGGACGACTCTGACTCTTTGCACTCTATCTCTGAAATTAAAACTAAATTTCAAATTCTGTCCTCCTCAAGGATCCTAGCCCGTTAATGGATGGATTATCTGAAATACAAGCAACCAATTTAACTGAGCTTCTACAGTCATATCCTAATTTTTTTCGGATGTGCCGAAAAAATGTACGTTTGGTTACCATGTGTAAGTGGGAAAATCTAAACCAATTAAACTCTCCCCCTACAGAGCTAATCCTGAAAAGCAAAGGTTACTTCAGCAGGAAGTAGACTTCTTGTTAGAACATGGTTTAGGGAGGAGTCATCTATCCATGGGCTTCACCGTGCATCCTAGTAAAGAAGGCTGATGGAGGGTTTCGTATGTGCACAGGGCTACCGTAAAGTGAAAGAGGTCACAATTACAGATGCTTACCCTTTCCTCGTCTGGATGACGTAATTTGACTTTGTGGGTAAGGCTTTCTTTTGTGTCCAAATTAGATCTCCTTAAAGGTTACTATCAGGTACCTTTGACAGATAAGGCGAAGGAATCTCTGCCTTCGTAATTCCAGGAGGTCATTATCAGTTACAGTTACCCCCTTCGGAATAAAAATTTCCCCTCTTCATTCCAGAAACTCATCCATCAGGCTATTAAAGGACTTGAAGGCACGGCAGCATACCTAGATGATATTGTTGTTTGGGGTCTGATACTTGGGATCAACACCTACTTAGACTTAAAGCTCTGTTGAGACCTTTTAAGAATTCCCAAATTTAAAAGTTAATTTATCTAAATCTTCCTTTGGCCAGGCCACTATCCCCTTTTTCTAGGCCATGAAGTAGGTATTGGTAATGTTGCAAACCCAAACTTGCTAAAATTCTTTTCGATTAAGATTATCCAGTTCCTCATGATAGGAAATCTCTTTTAACGTTTCCTAGGCATGATAGGATTTTACAGAAAGATTCTGAAGAATTTCTCAGATATTGTAACCCCTCTTACCTCTCTTACCAGTCATAAAGTTCCCCTTTTAAAAAGGACGTCAGATTGTAACACTGCTTTTAATAAAGCAAAAAGATTATTGTGCTCTGCACCCATTCTCCTGTCTCCAGACTTCTCCAAACCTTTTTCATTACAGGTTGATGCTTGTGGTCTGGGGTTGGGGCGGTACTATTACAAATCGGGAACAAGGAGTTGCAGCCTGTAGCATACTTTTCAGCTAAGTTCCAGCCACATCAGAGAGCTTACTCTACCATTGAAAAAGAAGCCCCCGCGCTGGTTTAAAAGGGTTTGGAGCATTTCGATGTTATGTGGGCCCGACAAACGCAGGTGGTCACAGTCTACAGTGATCACAAAACCCCTTAGTCTATCTCCAAGCCATGAAGAAATCACAACACAAGGCTTATGCGTTGGACGCTCAGGCTGCAGCCCATAACTTCAAAATTCGTTACATTGCCGGCAAAGAAAATGTGTTGGCAGACTCTTTGTCAAGGGGTTCTAGTTTAATATTTTATTTAGGTTAGGATGTATTTGTGGTAACCCCCCTTTCAAGGGTCTTTTTTTTATCCCCTGATGTGGGGGTTTTTTTTAGTGAGGGGATACGGGCTACCCTCCGCTTGATCTTGGACCTATGTTGGCTTATCTGACTGCTGTCTCACTCTGAGTTTGGGTTTGGCTTTCAGGCACTAGGAAAGCTGAGCTCTATCTAAGAGTTGGATGGTGGAGAGGATAGGCGGTCCCTTATTTTGTGCCATGGCGGCACCCGGTTTTCCACTGGGAGTGGCAGCCTAATCCTGAGCCTTCTCGGGGGTGGGGGTGTGGCATGCAAAGAGTACGTAACCTTTTTTTCGGCGCATGGACACACCCTCATTTACAGGCTATCTCCCCCAACCAGCGAACCAGGTTGCTAAGAGTTGATGATGGGGCCCCATCGTTCAACTAGTGACCAGGTTCTAGCCAATAAGAAGGTGGGATTGACAATCGCAGAGGTTATGTGGATACCGCTCTCCTGTCTGCCCTTGTCATTCCCACTCTAGAGCTGGTTGAAGCACGGTCTGCTATCTTGTGGCTTCTATTTCTGCCTTGCTTACTGTGGAGTGCACTATATTTATCACTGTACATAGTGTACATATTGCTGTTATAATTGGTGAAGGATAATATAAGTCTTAACTTTTTCTACTGTGTTTATTTGCTCCCATTACACCTGGGATAACAGGCCATTTGAAATCCTAGGTTGTAATAATTTATCAGTTAAAAACAGAGAAGGGGAGTTAGTAGATGGGGAGATGGAGGTTTTGGGTAGATGGCGAGAATATTTTGAGGAACTTTTAAATGTCGACGAAGAAAGGGAGGCGGTAATTTCATGCACTGGCCATGGAGGTATACCATCTTTTAGGAGTGAAGAAGAGGAGGATGTGAGTGTGGGGGAGGCGTGTGAGGCATTACGTAGAATGAAAGGGGGTAAAGCAGCTGGAACTGATGGGATCATGACAGAAATGTTAAAAGCAGGGGGGGGGACAGTGTTGGAATGGTTGGTAATTTTTGTTTAATTTAAATGTATTTAAAAAGGGAAGGTACCTAGGGATTGGGCAGAAGAGCGTGTATATTCCTTTATATAAAGGGAAGAAGGACAAAAAGATTGTAAAAATTATAGGGGAATAAGTTTACTGAGTATACCAGGAAAAGTGTACGGTAGGGTTATTATTGAAAGAATTAGAGGTAAGACAGAATGTAGAATTGCGGATGAGCAAGGAGGCTTCAGAGTGGGTAGGGGATGTGTAGATCAAGTGTTTACTTTGAAGCATATATGTGAGCAGTATTTAGATGAAGGTAGGGAAGTTTTTATTGCATTTATGGATTTAGAAAAGGCATATGATATAGTGGATAGGGAAACAATGTGGCAGATGTTGCAAGTATATGGAATAGGTGGTAAGTTACTAAATGCTGTATCGAGTTTTTATGAGGATAGTGAGGCTCAGGTTAGGGTGTGTAGAAGAGAGGGAGACTACTTCCCGGTAAAAGTAGGTCTTAGACAGGGATGTGTAATGTCTTCATGGTTGTTTAATATATTTATAGATAGGGTTGTAAAATAAGTAAATGCTAGGGTGTTCAGGAGAGGGGTGGGATTAAATTATGGGGAATCAAATACAAAATGGGAAGTGACACAGTTACTTTTTGCTGATGATACTGTGCTTATGGGAGATTCTAAAGAAAAATTGCAAAGCTTAGTGGACGAATTTGGGAATGTGTGTAAAGGTAGAAAGTTGAAAGTGAACATAGAAAAGAGTAAGGTGATGAGAGTATCAAATGATTTAGATAAAGAAAAATTGGATATCAAATTGGGGAGGAGTATGGAAGAAGTGAATGTTTTCAGATATTTGGGAGTTGATGTG
>NC_069415.1:46473431-46498431 GCF_026875155.1 Cherax quadricarinatus
TGTGGGTTCCAAATTGAAGCTGCATACTCTAATATGGGCCTGACATACACGGTGTCCGGAACGACTCCTTACTGAGATGTCGGAATGCTGTTCTTAGATTCGCTAGTCTCCCATATACTGCAGCAGTTATTTGTGCGCTTCAGGAAATGTGCTCGGCATTATACACACTCCAAGACCTTTTTTCTTGAGTGAGGATTGTCGTCTTTGGCCCCCTAGACTACTCTGCGGTCTTGTTTGCCCTTCCCCTATCTTCATGGCTTTGCGCTTGGTGGGGATGAACTCCAAGAGCCAGTTGCAGGACCAGTCCTGAAGCCTGTCCAGATCCCTGTGTAGTTCTGCCTTATCCTCTTCCGACTGAATTCTCATTAACTTCACATCGTCTGCAAACAGAGACACTTAAGAACATAAGAAAGAAGAAACACTGCAACAGGCCTACTGGCTCATACGAGGCAGGTCCTAGTCCCCCACTGGCTTAATCCAATGACCCAACCTAATTAGGTCAGGTCACATCCACTTAAGGCAGGAGCACGGCATCAGACCTATTAGCACAAGCTAGACAGGTCCAACTCACACCCACCCACACCCACTCGTGTATTTATCCAACCTATTTTTAAAACTACACAACGTCTTAGCGTCTATGACGGTACTCGGGAGTTTGTTCCACTCATCCACAACTCTATTACCAAACCAGTGCTTTCCTATATCCTTCCTGAATCTGCATTTTTCCAACTTAAAACCATTGCTGCGAGTCATGTCTTGATTAGACATTTTTAGCAAGCTATTTACATCCCCTTTATTTATTCCTGCTTTTCATTTATACACCTCAATCATATCATTCCCAATTCTACACCTTTCTAGAGAGTGCAGATTCAGGGCCCTCAGTCTATCCTCATAAGGAAGATTTTTGATACATGGGATCAACTTTGTCATCCTCCTTTGTACGTTTTCCATCCATTCTGTAATACGGTGACCAAAACTGTGAAACATTATCTAAATGAGGCCATACTAAAGATATATAGAGTTGAAGAACTACCTGAGGACTCCTATTATTTGTGCTTCTTGATATGAGGCCAAGGATTCTGTTCGCTTTACTGCGAACAATTATTCACTGTTGTCTTGGTTTCAGATTACTACTAACCAGAACTCCCAAATCCTTTTCGCAATCAGTAGTATTAAGATCTACATTATTTAGTTTATATGTGGCATGGTTATTTTCCTGTCCAATGTTTAGAACTTTGCATTTGTCTATATTAAACTGCATGTACCCCTTCTTCGACCACTGCATCACTCTATTCAAATCTTCCTGGAGTGCTCTAATGTCCTCGTCAGAATGAATTCGACGGTCTATTTTGGTATCATCGGGAAACTTGCTTGTGTCGCTATTTATTCCCTTATCTATGTCGTTTATGTAGACTGTGAACAACATGTAGATTTTGAACTTCTGAGTCTATTCCTTCCGTCATGTCATTCTCATGTAGCAAGAACAGCACCGGTCCTAGGACTGACCCCTGTGGAACCTCGCTCGCTACAGGCGCCCACTCTGACACCTCATCACGTACCATGACTCGCTGATGCCTTCCCGTCAGGCGTTCCCTGAGCCATTGCAGTGCCTTCCCTGTTATATCTGCCTGGTCTTCCAGCTTTTGCACTAGTCTCTTGTGTGGAACTGAGTTAAAAGCCTTCTTGCAGTCCAAGAAAGCACAATCTACCAACCCCTCTTTCTCTTGCCTTGCTGCTGTCACCTTGTCTAAGAACTGCAGTAGATTTGTGACACAGGATTTCCCGTCTCTGAATCCGTGCTGGTTGTTTTTTATAAGCTCATTCCTTTCTAGGCGGTCCACCACTCTTCTCCTGACTTTGCACACAATACATGTCATTGACACTGATCTGTAGTTTAATGCTGCTTTTTTTTGTGTGTACGTACATATATATGCATTTCACACACAGCATAAATCAGTTTAAATCTTGCTATGAAAATTTAATCTAATGTTTCCTTCTCTTTCTCTCCTATTGATTTAGCTCACATTTGAGACTCCTGAAAATGGTCAACGAGAAACATTTACATTATATATTATTATTGTTATAAGATATCTTGTGAAAATGTGCACCCCACTGCAACACCGTCCATTTTATAAACGAACGAACATTTCAATCCATACATTGCTCCGGGCACTAGAGGTCAGGGTGGTTTCAGAAATATTGACTCAGGCACCAGAGGGCACGACGATCTTTAAAGCATTGACCTGGTAACTTGGGGACACAGCGATCTTTTATATATATTAACCTGGCACGAGAGGGAATAACGGTCTCAGAAATACTGACCTGACACTAAGGGATATAACGGTTTCAAATATTGACCTGACACTAGGGGACAAAACGGTCTCTTAGAAATATTGACCCGGTCACTAGAGGATATAACGGTCTCTTAAAATTATTGATTCTTGCACCAGATGGCGTTGTGGTCGTAGATATTGTGATCTTGGTAGATGCCGCTGCATTATATTTGTAAATGTTAAGCGCAGTTGTGTTGAGCGAGTTACAGAGTAGCAACCTCCAGGATGATGAATTAGAAACATGTACGACATCTGGGCATCTTTTACTCGAAGAAGTTTCGCCATCCAGTGGTTTTATCAGAACATGTAGTACATGGACATAATAGAAATATAAACAGCAAATAGTGGGAGACGAGGTAATCAGTCCCTCAGCCTAGGAGCAGGTGATGAGCACCGTAGTCCTGAAGAATCTGAAACACAGGCAGGAAGACTAGTGCGAAAAGTCTACTAGTAAAGATACTCCAGATGTTGCTCATGTGGTATTGAATACCACTGATATACAACCTCTAAGATAGTGTTGTTGTGTTGACGATACTGTAGACTGTGATCACAAACCTTGGACTTTGCACGAGTAATACTTTCCTTCCCTAATACTAGTGGTATTATCCTTTCCTTAATACAAGAGGTACTTTTCTCTCCAACCCCAAGTAAATTTCCTCCTTAACACAGTAGGTAGGTCCATGCCTCCTACAAGTCGTAATTTCCCCACCTAACAGATGAGGTATTTTTCCCTGCCTCCCACAAGAGGCATTTTTCCTCATGGCCACAAGCAGTGTTCTCAAGCAGCAATGACGAACATCAGAATGTTTTTGCACAGTCAGTAAGATGTATAAAGACATATTTTCCAAGAATTTGCCCTATTGTATACACACGAAAAGAAAATGCCATCTGTTCGGTAGATTCAGAGGCGGTATCTGATCGTACAAGTGCCCACGAGAGCACCCTGAATATTACCAGGCAGAAGTTGTGGGCAGAAGAGTGGGTGTGCGCGCGCCACAAAGCACTTCTGCCGCTGCTGTCGCTGTTGTTGTTGTTGCTGCTGCTGCTGCAGCTTCAATCAGTGCTCGGGCCAGTAGGGATCATACCCTCGACTCGAGAGAACGTGTTGTCGCTCGCGAGCACCTCACAGACTTGCACTAGAACGCTGCCATGCTGGGGAAACTATGAGACTTGAAACTATAGTCAGAAGCGTCGCTGTTGATGGTGCTAAGTGCGTCCTGGCTTGCAACGAGTGCCAGGCGGAAATTGATGTGAAAATAAAGGCGTGAAAGGCGCCTCTCTCACCTGTAGAGTCTCGTGTACCTGACAGGGGACTCCAGTCATACGTTTTACTTACCCCTGAGTTAGTGTAGGCAATGAAAGCGAGTGTGATGTACGCGGGGAGCTGCTACGCCAGTCACTATGTAGAAATGAACACTGACTTACATATAAGCTTGATATTAAAGGTGAGAGGAAGCGAAGGATGGCGTGGAGGAGTGTCCCAGCTGCTCCAGGTTCTCTGTACACAGGTAACTCATGTCAATACACCGTGTCCAACACTCCTGCCCCCTCAAGACTGCCTTACGCACCTGTCTCACATGCTTGAGTCACACACTTACGTCACCCACCTACGTCACATACCTGCCCCAAACACCTGCCCACACAACTCTTTTCCCCCCCTCACCTGCCTCACACAACTGTCTCGCTTACCTCATGCCCACACCTGCCTCACATACCTGCCCAACACACCTACTACCTCATGCGCTTTTCCTGTACTCCAGTCTCACACACCTGCCTCATATACCTGCCTCACACACCTGCCTCACACACCTGCCTCACACACCTGCCATACACACACCTTCCTCACACACCTGCCTCACACACCTGCCACACACACACCTGCCTCACACACCTGCCATACACACACCTTCCTCACACACCTGCCTCATACACCTGCCACTCACACCTGTCTCCAGCTTCCCTCTTTATGTTCAGTTTAGTCACAAGTTTGTACTCGCCTTCGTTGCCTTGCTGGCGTCAGATAACTGCCGTATTTCAGCTACAGGAACCAGCTATACTTGTGTTGTACCGTTTTAAGTTAACAAATGATTCCTAATTATTTTATTTATATATGAAATGACAATTACACTTTCTACCCGCTTGTTCCACTACCCAGTTAAAAACTTGTTTCACTACCCAGTGAAAAACTTGTTCCACTACCCAGTGAAAAACTTGTTCCACTACCCAGTGAAAAACTTGTTTCACTACCCAGTGAAAAACTTGTTCCACTACCCAGTGAAAAACTTGTTTCACTACCCAGTGAAAAGCTTGTTCCACTACCCAGTGAAAAACTTGTTCCACTACCCAGTGAAAAACTTGTTTCACTACCCAGTGAAAAACTTGTTCCACTACCCAGTGAAAAACTTGTTTCACTACCAAGTGAAAAACTTGTTCCACTACCCAGTGAAAAACTTGTTTCACTACCAAGTGAAAAACTTGTTTCACTACCCAGTGAAAAACTTGTTCCACTACCCAGTGAAAAACTTGTTTCACTACCCAGTGAAAAACTTGTTCACTACCCAGTGAAAAACTTGTTCCACTACCCAGTGAAAAACTTGTTCCACTACCCAGTGAAAAACTTGTTCCACTACCCAGTGAAAAACTTGTTCCACTACCCAGTTAAAAACTTGTTTCACTACCCAGTGAAAAACTTGTTTCACTACCCAGTGAAAAACTCGTTTCACTACCCAGTGAAAAACTTGTTTCACTACCCAGTGAAAAACTTGTTTCACTACCCAGTGAAACACTTGTTTCACTACCCAGTGAAAAACTTGTTCCACTACCCAGTGAAAAACTTGTTTCACTACCCAGTGAAAAACTTGTTTCACTACCCAGTGAAAAACTTGTTTCACTACCCAGTGAAAAACTTGTTTCACTACCCAGTGAAAAACTTGTTTCACTACCCAGTGAAAAACTTGTTCCACTACCCAGTGAAAAACTTGTTTCCCTACCCAGTGAAAACTTGTTTCACTACCCAGTGAAAAACTTGTTTCACTACCCAGTGAAAAACTTGTTCCACTACCCAGAGAAAACTTGTTTCACTACCCAGTGAAAACTTGTTTCACTACCCAGTGAAAAACTTGTTCCACTACCCAGTGAAAAACTTGTTCCACTACCCAGTTAAAAACTTGTTTCACTACCCAGTGAAAAACTTGTTCCACTACCCAGTGAAAAACTTGTTCCACTACCCAGTGAAAAGCTTGTTCCACTACCCAGTGAAAAACTTGTTCCACTACCCAGTGAAAAGCTTGTTCCACTACCCAGTGAAAAACTTGTTCCACTACCCAGTTAAAAACTTGTTCCACTACCCAGTGAAAAACTTGTTTCATTACCCAGTGAAAACTTGTTTCACTACCCAGTGAAAAACTTGTTCCACTACCCAGTGAAAAACTTGTTTCACTACCCAGTGAAAAACTTGTTCCACTACCCAGTGAAAACTTGTTTCACTACCCAGTGAAAACTTGTTTCACTACCCAGTGAAAAACTTGTTCCACTACCCAGTGAAAAACTTGTTCCACTACCCAGTGAAAAACTTGTTCCACTACCCAGTTAAAAACTTGTTCCACTACCCAGTGAAAAACTTGTTTCACTACCAAGTGAAAAACTTGTTTCACTACCCAGTGAAAAACTTGTTTCACTACCCAGTGAAAAACTTGTTTCACTACCCAGTGAAAAACTTGTTCCACTACCCAGTGAAAAACTTGTTCCACTACCCAGTGAAAAACTTGTTCCACTACCCAGTGAAAAACTTGTTCCACTACCCAGTGAAAAACTTGTTCCACTACCAGTGAAAAACTTGTTTCACTACCCAGTGAAAAAACTTGTTCTCACTACCCAGTGAAAAACTTGTTTCACTACCCAGTGAAAAACTTGTTCCACTACCCAGTGAAAAACTTGTTTCACTACCCAGTGAAAAACTTGTTCCACTACCCAGTGAAAAACTTGTTTCACTACCAATGAAAACTTGTTTCACTACCCAGTGAAAAACTTGTTTCACTACCCAGTGAAAAACTTGTTTCACTACCCAGTGAAAAACTTGTTCCACTACCCAGTGAAAAACTTGTTCCACTACCCAGTGAAAAACTTGTTTCACTACCCAGTGAAAAACTTATTCCACTACCCAGTGAAAAACTTGTTTCACTACCCAGTGAAAAACTTGTTTCACTACCCAGTGAAAAACTTGTTTCACTACCCAGTGAAAAAACTTGTTTCACTACCCAGTGAAAAACTTGTTTCACTACCAGTGAAAAAACTTGTTCCACTACCCAGTGAAAAACTTGTTCCACTACCCAGTGAAAAACTTGTTCCACTACCCAGTGAAAAAACTTGTTCCACTACCCAGTGAAAAACTTGTTTCACTACCCAGTGAAAAACTTGTTCCACTACCCAGTGAAAAACTTGTTTCACTACCCAGTGAAAAACTTGTTCCACTACCCAGTGAAAAACTTGTTCCACTACCCAGTGAAAAACTTGTTTCACTACCCAGTGAAAAACTTGTTCCACTACCCATTGAAAAACTTGTTCCACTACCCAGTGAAAAACTTGTTCCACTACCCAGTGAAAAACTTGTTTCACTACCAGTGAAAAACTTGTTCCACTACCCATTGAAAAACTTGTTCCACTACCCAGTGAAAAACTTGTTCCACTACCCAGTGAAAAACTTGTTTCACTACCCAGTGAAACAAAACATTGTAGTACAGTTTTAAGAAACCATCTTCGTGTATATATTTTTTAATCTTCGCTAATGATCGTTTATGTGGTAATCATATTTTTATTTTTCTCTTATCAGCCAAAAATTATATAAATATATATTTTTTTTCGACCTGTCGTTGTAATTCTTATAAGATCTCTTATTGCTTGGACGGCTCTATAACTCTTGGACGGCTCTATAACTCTTGGACGGTCTATAACTCTTGGACGGCTCTATAACTCTTGGACGGCTCTATAACTCTTGGACGGCTCTATAACTCTTGGACGGCTCTAAAACTCTTTGACGGCTCTATAACTCTTGGACGGCTCTATAACTCTTGGACGGCTCTATAACTCTTGGACGGCTCTATAACTCTTGGACGGCTCTAAACTCTTGACGGCTCTATAACTCTTGGACGGCTCTATAACTCTTGGACGGCTCTATAACTCTTGGACGGCTCTATAACTCTTGGACGGCTCTATAACTCTTGGACGGCTCTAAAACTCTTGGACGGCTCTATAACTCTTGGACACTCTATAACTCTTGACGGCTCTATAACTCTTGGACGGCTCTATAACTCTTGGACGGCTCTATAACTCTTGGACGGCTCTATAACTCTTGGACGGCTCTATAACTCTTGGACGGCTCTAAAACTCTTGGACGGCTCTATAACTCTTGGACGGCTCTAAAACTCTTGGACGGCTCTATAACTCTTGGACGGCTCTATAAGTCTTGGACGGCTCTATAACTCTTGGACGGTCTATAACTCTTGGACGGCTCTATAACTCTTGGACGGCTCTATAACTCTTGGACGGCTCTATAACTCTTGGACGGCTCTAAAACTCTTGGACGGCTCTATAACTCTTGGACGGCTCTATAACTCTTGGACGGCTCTATAACTCTTGGACGGCTCTATAACTCTTGGACGGCTCTATAACTCTTGGACGGCTCTAAAACTCTTGGACGGCTCTATAACTCTTGGACGCCGCTCTATAACTCTTGGACGCTCTATAACTCTTGGACGGTCTATAACTCTTGGACGGCTCTATAACTCTTGGACGGCTCTATAAAACTTTGGACGGCTCTATAACTCTTGGACGGCTCTAAAACTCTTTGACGGCTCTATAACTCTTGGACGGCTCTATAACTCTTGGCGGCTCTATAACTCTTGGACGGCTCTATAACTCTTGGACGGCTCTAAAACTCTTTGACGGCTCTATAACTCTTGGACGGCTCTATAACTCTTGGACGGCTCTAAAACTCTTTGACGGCTCTATAACTCTTGGACGGCTCTATAACTCTTGGACGGCTCTATAACTCTTGGACGGCTCTATAACTCTTGGACGGCTCTATAACTCTTGGACGGCTCTATAACTCTTGGACGGCTCTATAACTCTTGGACGGCTCTATAACTCTTGGACGGCTCTATAACTCTTGGACGGCACTAATAACTCTTGGACGGCTCTATAAACTCTTGGACGGCTCTATAACTCTTGGAGAACGGGCTCTATAACTCTTGGACGGCTCTAAAACTCTTGGACGGTTCTATAACTCTTGGACGGCTCTAAAACTCTTGGACGGCACTAATAACTCTTGGACTACTCTTTAACTCTTCAAACGACTCTGATATTAAATTCCGGTGTTTATAAGTGGGCACCAGACAGGTACTGCGCTACATGTTCCAGTCTTGTTAACTGTTTAAGCAGTGGAAAGCTGATTAAGTTAGTGTAGAGTGCGTGCATGTGCTCAGGAATATTTTTCCATGTACAAAGAGAAGTCAACAACTTGCAACATGCGTTGCAAGCAGCGTTCCGGGACCAATTTTTTTTCCATCTATGTTTTTGAGATTTTTTTTTTTTTTAATTATCGGTAAATGTAGCACTTATATTTCTTAGATTTCCGTTTATGGTCTCATAGAAATTTTATGTTAATATTAACTCCGGAAACATTGTTTTCAGCTGCCACTTTTCAGTATTTTGTAATTTGCATGTTGCTTGGTTTCGCTCTGCATCATTTCGATCATCATCTTCCACTTTGTTTGGTCAGTTTAACAAAGTCATCTAATAAGAGTTTACTGTTATGTTAGTCATTATTCTGCGTACACTTTCTTGCGTTATCTTCAAGTTTATTTATAGAGTTTTCTAAGTTTTTTTTCAGTCGGGTTATTTATAAGTAATTTACAGTTATTATAGTGGTAAGTGGCGGTACTTGTGGCACTCCGCTGCTGACACTGGTAAGTGGCGGTACTTGTGGCACTCCGCTGCTGACACTGGTAAGTGGCGGTACTTGTGGCACTCCGCTGCTGACACTGGCAAGTGGCGGTACTTGTGGCACTCCGCTGCTGACACTGGTAAGTGGCGGTACTTGTGACACTCCGCTGCTGACACTGGTAAGTGGCGGTACTTGTGGCACTCCGCTGCTGACACTGGTAAGTGGCGGTACTTGTGGCACTCCGCTGCTGACACTGGTAAGTGGCGGTACTTGTGGCACTCCGCTGCTGACACTGGTAAGTGGCGGTACTTGTGGCACTCCGCTGCTGACACTGGCAAGTGGCGGTACTTGTGGCACTCCGCTGCTGACACTGGCAAGTGGCGGTACTTGTGGCACTCCGCTGCTGACACTGGCAAGTGGCGGTATTTGTGGCACTCCGCTGCTGACACTGGTAAGTGGCGGTACTTGTGGCACTCCGCTGCTGACACTGGTAAGTGACGGTACTTGTGGCACTCCGCTGCTGACACTGGTAAGTGGCGGTACTTGTGGCACTCCGCTGCTGACACTGGTAAGTGGCGGTACTTGTGGCACTCCGCTGCAGACACTGGTAAGTGGCGGTACTTGTGGCACTCCGCTGCTGACACTGGTAAGTGGCGGTACTTGTGGCACTCCGCTGCTGACACTGGTAAGTGGCGGTACTTGTGGCACTCCGCTGCTGACACTGGCAAGTGCCGGCACTTGTGGCACTCCGCTGCTGACACTGGCAAGTGCCGGCACTTGTGGCACTCCGCTGCTGACACTGGCAAGTGCCGGCATTTGTGGCACTCCGCTGCTGACACTGGCAAGTGGCGGTACTTGTGGCACTCCGCTGCTGACACTGACAAGTGGCGGTACTTGTGGCACTCCGCTGCTGACACTGGTAAGTGGCGGTACTTGTGGCACTCCGCTGCTGACACTGGTAAGTGGCGGTACTTGTGGCACTCCGTGGCTGACACTGGTAAGTGGCGGTACTTGTGGCACTCCGCTGCTGACACTGGTAAGTGGCGGTACTTGTGGCACTCCGCTGCTGACACTGGTAAGTGGCGGTACTTGTGGCACTCCGCTGCTGACACTGGCAAGTGCCGGCACTTGTGGCACTCCGCTGCTGACACTGGCAAGTGCCGGCACTTGTGGCACTCCGCTGCTGACAATGGCAAGTGCCGGCACTTGTGGCACTCCGCTGCTGACACTGGCAAGTGCCGGTACTTGTGGCACTCCGCTGCTGACACTGGCAAGTGGCGGCACTTGTGGCACTCCGCTGCTGACAATGGCAAGTGCCGGCACTTGTGGCACTCCGCTGCTGACACTGGCAAGTGGCGGCACTCGTGGCACTCCGCTGCTGACAATGGCAAGTGCCGGCACTTGCGGCACTCCGCTGCTGACACTGGCAAGTGCCGGCACTTGTGGCACTCCGCTGCTGACACTGGCAAGTGCCGGCACTTGTGGCACTCCGCTGCTGACATGGCAAGTGCCGGCACTTGTGGCACTCCGCTGCTGACACTGGCAAGTGCCGGCACTTGTGGCACTCCGCTGCTGACACTGGCAAGTGCCGGCACTAGTGGCACTCCGCTGCTGACACTGGCAAGTGCCGGCACTTGTGGCACTCCGCTGCTGACACTGGCAAGTGGCGGCACTTGTGGCACTCCGCTGCTGACACTGGCAAGTGCCGGCACTAGTGGCACATCCGCTGCTGACACTGGCAAGTGCCGGCACTTGTGGCACTCCGCTGCTGACACTGGCAAGTGCCGGCACTTGTGGCACTCCGCTGCTGACACTGGCAAGTGCCGGCACTTGTGGCACTCCGCTGCTGACACTGGCAAGTGCCGGCACTGTGGCACTCCGCTGCTGACACTGGCAAGTGCCGGCACTTGTGGCACTCCGCTGCTGACACTGGCAAGTGCCGGCACTTGTGGCACTCCGCTGCTGACACTGGAAAGTGCCGGCACTTGTGGCACTCCGGCTGCTGACACTGGAAAGTGCCGGCACTTGTGGCACTCCGCTGCTGACACTGGAAAGTGCCGGCACTTGTGGCACTCCGCTGCTGACACTGGAAAGTGCCGGCACTTGTGGCACTCCGCTGCTGACACTGGAAAGTGCCGGCACTTGTGGCACTCCGCTGCTGACACTGGCAAGTGCCGGCACTTGTGGCACTCCGCTGCTGACACTGGCAAGTGCCGGCACTTGTGGCACTCCGCTGCTGACACTTTCCCATCAAAAGAAAAAATCTTTTTATCAGTTCATTTTCATAATTAACAACATGGATGTATCTATGACAATAATTTTTAAAGAGGGTGGACCGGTAAGCCAGCGGAAGGCCTCGGTCAGATGACCAAAAGCTCCAACTGCGAGTCATCACCTAAGACCCGCATCAGGAAACACCTGTCCTGTTTCCTAACAAACCTGACCTAACCTTGTATTTTCATCTAGAAAAAAATAAATATTGAAATAAATTTTCTCTAATTCTTCACATGTTCAGCTGTGTCCAAATAAGTCTTTTATGGGAACTCTATCAAACGTTTTGTTTTCAATTCAAGTTTTAAATACAATTGGACAATCCATAACTTTCGTGAAAAAATTCTGTGATTTTTTTTTTTATACTATTGAATTTATACGTTTTAGAGAAGTTATTCCATCTCAATTTATTCCGAGGGTCAGCCCTTTCTAAGGTGCAGTAGACCTCAAGTTACGACCCACAACAGTAGCTAACACTCAGGTACCTATTTAGTGGTAGGTGAACAGGAGCAACGGGATCTAATCTGGGTTCTTTGGTTGTTAGTTGAAGATGCTGCAGCTAAGTCATAAGTCACCTTCTCCGCTAAAATTGCTTAATAGCTCTGATATACAGGCATATGCTGAATTTAAACTTGCTTGTTTAGCAGTTAGTAGGTTCCTGCTCTGCAGTTTACCAGTAAGTAGGTTCCTGCTCTGCAGATTACCAGTTAGTAGGTTCCTGCTCTGAAGTTTACCAGTTAGTAGGTTCCTGCTCAGCAGTTTACCAGTAAGTAGGTTCCTGCTCTGCAGTTTACCAGTTAGTAGGTTCCTGCTCTGCAGTTTACCAGTTAGTAGGTTCCTGCTCTGAAGTTTACCAGTTAGTAGGTTCCTGCTCTGCAGTTTACCAGTTAGTAGGTTCCTGCTCTGCAGTTTACCAGTTAGTAGGTTCCTGCTCTGCAGTTTACCAGTTAGTAGGTTCCTGCTCTGCAGTTTACCAGTTAGTAGGTTCCTGATCTGCAGTTTACCAGTTAGTAGGTTCCTGATCTGCAGTTTACCAGCAAGTAGGTTCCTGAGCTGCAGGTTACCAGCTAGTAGGTTCCTGATCTGCAGGTTACCAGCTAGTAGGTTCCTCATCTGCAGTTTACCAGCTAGTAGGTTCCTGAGCTGCAGGTTACCAGTTAGTAGGTTCCTGCTCTGCAGTTTACCAGTTAGTAGGTTCCTGATCTGCAGTTTAACAGTTAGTAGGTTCCTGCTCTGCAGTTTACCAGTTAGTAGGTTCCTGATCTGCAGTTTACCAGTTAGTAGGTTCCTGCTCTGCAGTTTACCAGTTAGTAGGTTCCTGCTCTGCAGTTTACCAGTTAGTAGGTTCCTGCTTTGCAGTTTACCAGTTAGTAGGTTCCTGCTCTGCAGTTTACCAGTTAGTAGGTTCCTGATCTGCAGTTTACCAGTTAGTAGGTTCCTGATCTGCAGTTTACCAGCAAGTAGGTTCCTGAGCTGCAGGTTACCAGCTAGTAGGTTCCTGATCTGCAGGTTACCAGCTAGTAGGTTCCTGATCTGCAGTTTACCAGCTAGTAGGTTCCTGAGCTGCAGGTTACCAGTTAGTAGGTTCCTGCTCTGCAGTTTACCAGTTAGTAGGTTCCTGATCTGCAGTTTAAACAGTTAGTAGGTTCCTGCCTGCAGTTTACCAGTTTAGTAGGTTCCTGATCTGCAGTTTACCAGTTAGTAGGTTCCTGATCTGCAGTTTACCAGTTAGTAGGTTCCTGATCTGCAGTTTACCCAGCTAGTAGGTTCCTGAGCTGCAGGTTACCAGTTAGTAGGTTCCTGATCTGCAGTTTAACAGTTAGTAGGTTCCTGATCTGCAGTTTACCAGTTAGTAGGTTCCTGATCTGCAGTTTACCAGTTAGTAGGTTCCTGATCTGTATTTTAAACAGCTAGTAGGTCTCCCTCTGCAGTTTACCAGTTAGTAGGTTTCCTGCTCTGCAGCTTACCAGTTAGTAGGTTCCTGTTTCTGCAGTTTACCAGTTAGTAGGTTCCTGCTCTGCAGTTTACCAGTTAGTAGGTTCCTGATCTGCAGTTTACCAGTTAGTAGGTTCCTGCTCTGCAATTTACCAGTTAGTAGGTTCCTGATCTGCAGTTTACCAGCTAGTAGGTTAATGAGCTGCAGGTTACCAGCTAGTAGGTTCCTGATCTGCAGTTTACCAGCTAGTAGGTTCCTGAGCTGCAGGTTACCAGTTAGTAGGTTCCTTCTCTGCAGTTTACCAGTTAGTAGGTTCCTGATCTGCAGTTTACCAGTTAGTAGGTTCCTGATCTGCAGTTTACCAGCTAGTAGGCTCCTGATCTGCAGTTTACCAGTTAGTAGGTTCCTGATCTGCAGTTTAACAGTTAGTAGGTTCCTGATCTGCAGTTTAACAGCTAGTAGGTTCCTGATCTGCAGTTTAACAGTTAGTAGGTTCCTGATCTGCAGTTTAACAGCTAGTATGTTCCTGATCTGCAATTTACCAGTTAGTAGGTTCCTGATCTGCGGTTTAACAGTAGGTTCCTGATCTGCAGTTTACCAGTTAGTAGGTTCCTGATCTGCATTTTACCAGCTAGTAGGTTCCTGAGCTGCAGGTTACCAGTTAGTAGGTTCGTGATCTGCAGGTTACCAGCTAGAAGGTTCCTGATCTGCAGTTTACCAGCTAGTAGGCTCCTGATCTGCAGTTTACCAGTTATTAGCTTCCTGATCTGCAGTTTACCAGCTAGTAGGTTCCTGATCAGCAGTTTACCAGCTAGTAGGTTCCTGATCTGCAGTTTAACAGTTAGTAGTTTCCTGATCTGCAGGTTACCAGCTAGTAGGTTCCTGATCTGCAGTTTAACAGTTAGTAGGTTTCTGATCTGCAGTTTAACAGCTAGTAGGTTCCTGATCTGCAGTTTAACAGTTAGTAGGTTTCTGATCTGCAGTTTAACAGTTAGTAGGTTCCTGATCTGCAGTTTAACAGTTAGTAGGTTTCTGATCTGCAGTTTAATAGTTAGTAGGTTCCTGATCTGCAGTTTAACAGTTAGAAGGTTCCTGATCTGCAGTTTAACAGTTAGTAGGTTCCTGATCTGCAGTTTAACTGTTAGTAGGTTTCTGATCTGCAGTTTAACAGTTAGTAGGTTCCTGCTCTGCAATTTATCAGTTAGTAGGTTCCTGATCTGCAGTTTAGCAGTTAGTAGGTTCCTGACCTGCATTTAACAGTTAGTAGGTTCCTGATCTGCATTTAAAAAACACTTAGTAGATTTCTTCTCTTTAATTTAACAGTTAGTAGGTTCCTGCTCTGCAGTTTAACAGTTAGTGGGTTTTCCTGCTCTGCAGGTTAACAGTTAGTAGTTCCTGATCTGCATTTTAACATTAATAGGTTCCTTATCTGCAGTTAACAGTTTGTAAGGTTCTGATCTGCATTTTAAAACAGTAAGTTCCTGATCTGAAGTTTAACAGTTGTAGGTTCCTGCTCTCCAAGTGTGTTATCAACGTTTGTGAATGGCTTTCTCTGGTGTTTTTGCAACACCACTTGAGTGAAGAGATAATAGGTTAAAGGTCTTTCCTGTCGCCTTTTTAAAATATTAGCGTAGCCGTGGCCGAGTGGTTCACGCAATGACCTAGAGTTTACGACTCGCAAAGGGTTTCACCCCACCCGTTCTGTGATTTGTTAGCATATTATGCTCCATCTTCTGGATGTGTTTTCAATCTACCTTCTTGTATTGGAATTCCCAAAATATTCCGAGCTGTGTGGGGTACCATGTGTATACATTAATCTATTTGTGGCTAGAGGAATCGAGCCTTAGCTCCTGGGCCCCGCCTCTCATCTTGCCGCTTGTCAGATTCAGTTCCTTCTAGCATCGTAGGCATTATTTGTACCTGCCTGCTCGTAAAACTATGTATGGAGCCTTCTTGATTGAGATGATCGTTTTAGTTTTCGACCACCCTTTTTGTGTGTTGTTGTGTTTGTGTGTGTGTGTGTGTGTGTGTGTGTGTGTGTGTGTGTGTGTGTGTGTGTGTGTGTGTGTGTGTGTGTGTACTCACCTAGTACTCACCTAGTTGAGGTTGCGGGGGTCGAGTCCGAGCTCCTGGCCCCGCCCCTTCACTGATCGCTACTAGGTCACTCTCCCTGAGCCGTGGCTTTATATACCTCTGCTTAAAGCTATGTATGGATCCTGCCTCCACTACATCGCTTCCCAAACTATTCCACTTACT
The DNA here is from genome assembly GCF_026875155.1 of Cherax quadricarinatus. Taxonomy (NCBI): domain Eukaryota; kingdom Metazoa; phylum Arthropoda; class Malacostraca; order Decapoda; family Parastacidae; genus Cherax; species Cherax quadricarinatus. The sequence goes on from NC_069415.1 coordinate 46,489,168, forward strand.
GACTACTCTGTGGCTGAAGAAATACTTCCTAACATCCTGGGGATCATCTGTGTCTTCAGCTTCCAACTGTGTCCCTTGTTACTGTGTCCAATCTTGGAACATCCTGTCTTTTTCCACCTTTTCAATTCCTCTCAGTATTTTTGTATGTCGTTATCATGTTCCCCCTATCTCTCCCGTCCTCCAGTGTCGTCAGGTTGATTTCCCCTTAACCTCTCCTCGTGGAATACCTCTTAGCTCTGGGACTAGTCTTGTTGCAAACCTTTGCACTTTCTTAGTTTCTTCACGTGCTTGGCTAGGTGTGGGTTCCAAACTGGTGCCGCATACTCCAATATGGGCCTAACATAACGGTGTACAGGGTCCTGAATGATTCCTTATTAAGATGTCGGAATGCTGTTCTGAGGTTTGCTAGGCGCCCATATGCTTGCAGCAGTTATTTGGTTGATGTTCGCTTCAGGAGATGTGCCTGGTGTTATACTCACCCCCAAAATCTTTTTCTTGAGTGAGGTTTGTAGTATCTGACCCCTAGACTGTACTTTCCGTCTGCGGCCTTCTTTGCCCTTCCCCAATCTTCATGACTTTGCACTTGGTGGGGTTGAACTCCAGGGGCCCAAATTTCTGGACCAGGTCTGCAGCCTGTCCAGATCCCTTTGTAGTTCTGCCTGGTCTTCGATCGAGTGTATTCTTCTCATCAACTTCACGTCATCTGCAAACAGGGACACCTCAGAGTCTATTCCTTCCGTTATGTCGTTCACAAATACCAGAAACAGCACTGGTCCTAGGACTGACCCCTGCGGGACCCCGCTGGTCACAGGTGCCCACTCTGACACCTCGCCACGTACCATGTGTGTGTGTGTGTGTGTGTGTGTGTGTGTGTGTGTGTGTGTGTGTGTGTGTGTGTGTGTGTGTACTCACCTATATGTACTTGCAATATTTACAAAAGTTCCTTCTCAGCTCCTGGCTTCGCCTCTTGATGTGCAGATGTGGACATTATTAATAGGCTACTGGCTCTTTAAGCCCTGTCGTACGTACTCTTGAAATTGTGTACGTTATTTGCCTCACTAAACAAGTGGAATGAGCACATTCCATTTGTTTATCACCCTAAAACTGAAGAAATATTTTCCAACTCCTGTGGCTCGTTGTATTTTCAGTTTCCATCTGTGTTCTCACTCCTGTGCCTCTCGCCCCTATTCAATATCTCTTTCCGTTATGGCAAGTGTCTTGAGTATCATGTACGCCGTAACTATGTCTCCTATAATCCTAATTCTGTGCTGCTGTGTTGCTGTGTTGAAGACTGAGACACTTGTGCAACATATGGGAATGAAAATTAAGGCACATGTGCAACATCTGGTTATCTTTATTGAAGACGTTTCGCCATCCAGTGGCTTTATCAGTACAGATTCTAGGACATAATTCGAGGGACTGATTACCTCATCTTTTGTATATAGTTCTACTGTCTTCTAATTATGTCCAAGAATTTGTATTGATAAAGCCACTGGATGGCGAAACGTCTACAATAAAGATACCCAGATGTTGCACATGTGTCTTAACTTTCATCTTGTCGGTATTGTTTACCTTTCTTTCACAACATACGGGAATCTTTATTAGGGAAACGTTTCGCCACACAGTGGCTTCATCAGTCCAATATAAAGCAGAGAGAGGTAAGGTGAGGAGGAGTTGAAGTAATCAACCCCATTTATCACAACTGTCAGACACTGCAACATCATGGGATCTTGATACAAGGAATTCTTCAACACTTGTCCAATCTTTTGACTTAGACCTACTTACACTAGTGGCAGGTCCCACTGTGATCCCGCCTCCTCCTGCTGCCGCTCACCTAACTACAGTATATAAGCCACTTTTCAGGCCATATGCTGTACTTTTTACAAGACTGATGGACTGAGCACATCGATTCCAGGCTGAGGGACTGATTACCTCAAACTCCTCCTCTTCATACCCCTCTCTGCTTTGTATTGGACTGATGAAGCCACTGTGTGGCGAAACGTTTCCTTAATAAAGATTCTCATATGTTGCATAAGTGAAAAAATATATTTCATTGCCTTTGTTTATTAAATTATTGTAAACTTATCTAGGCTAAATTAAATTGCACTTTTTATAATGAGGTTAGGTAAATTTTCTAAGGTTCTTTTGGTACAAAATTATTAGTTTTTACATTACATAAATGAAAAAATATATCTTTAAACGTATAAGAAAAAATTTAAGAAAGGATTCACCAGTTTTACCTATTCGGCACGACACACACACACACACACACACGCACACACACACACACACACACACACACACACACACACACACACACACACACACACACACACACGCAAATCTGCAGTTTAACAGTTAGTAGGTTTCTGATCTGCAGTTTAACAGCTAGTAGGTTCCTGATTTGCAGTTTAACAGTTAGTAGGTTTCTGATCTGCAGTTTAACAGTTAGTAGGTTCCTGATCTGCAGTTTAACAGTTAGTAGGTTTCTGATCTGCAGTTTAATAGTTAGTAGGTTCCTGATCTGCAGTTTAACAGTTAGTAGGTTCCTGATCTGCAGTTTAACAGTTAGTAGGTTCCTGATCTGCAGTTTAGCAGTTAGTAGATTCCTGATCTGCAGTTTAGCAGTTAGTAGGTTCCTGATCTGCAGTTTAATAGTTAGTAGGTTCCTGATCTGCAGTTTATCAGTTAGTAGGTTCCTGATCTGCAGTTTAGCAGTTAGTAGGTTCCTGACCTGCAGTTTAACAGTTAGTAGGTTCCTGATCTGCAGTTTAACAGTTAGTAGATTTCTTCTCTGTAATTTAACAGTTAGTAGGTTCCTGCTCTGCAGTTTAACAGTTAGTAGGTTCCTGCTCTGCAGTTTAACAGTTAGTAGGTTCCTGCTCTGCAGTTTAACAGTTAGTAGGTTCCTGATCTGCAGTTTAACAGTTAGTAGGTTCCTGATCTGCAGTTTAACAGTTAGTAGGTTCCTGATCTGCAGTTTAACCGTTAGTAGGTTCCTGATCTGCAGTTTAGCAGTAGGTTCCTGATCTGAAGTTTAACAGTTAGTAGGTTCCTGCTCTCCAAGTGTGTTATCAACGTTTGTGAAATGGCTTTCTCTGGTGTTTTTGCAACACCACTTGTCAGTGAAAGAGATAATAGGTTAAAGGTCTTTCCTGTCGCCTTTTTAAAATATTAGCGTAGCCAGCTGGCCGAGTGGTTCACGCACTGACCTAGAGTTTTACGACTCGCCATGGGTTCAACCCCCACCCGTTCTGTGATTTGTTAGCACATTATGCTCCATCTTCTGGATGTGTATCAATCTACCTTCTTGTATTGGAATTCCAAAGTATTCCGAGCTGTGTGTGTACTCATGTGTATACATTAATCTATTTGTGGCTAGAGGAATCGAGCCTTAGCTCCTGGGCCCCGCCTCTCATCTTGCCGCTTGTCAGATTCAGTTCCTTCTAGCATCGTAGGCATTATCGTACCTGCCTGCTCGTAAAGCTATGTATGGAGCCTTCTTGATTGAGATGATCGTTTTAGTTTTCGACCACCCTTTGTGTGTGTGTGTGTGTTTGTGTGTGTGTGTGTGTGTGTGTGTGTGTGTGTGTGTGTTTGTGTGTGTGTGTGTGTGTGTGTGTGTGTGTGTGTGTGTGTGTGTGTATGTGTGTGTGTGTGTGTGTGTGTGTGTGTGTGTGTGTGTGTGTGTGTGTGTATGTGTGTGTGTGTGTACTCACCTATATGTACTTGCAATATTTACAAAAGTTCCTTCTCAGCTCCTGGCTTCGCCTCTTGATGTGCAGATGTGGACATTATTAATAGGCTACTGGCTCTTTAAGCCCTGTCGTACCTACTCTTGAAATTGTGTACGTTATTTGCCTCACTAAACAAGTGGAATGAGCACATTCCATTTGTTTATCACCCTAAAACTGAAGAAATATTTTCCAACTCCTGTGGCTCGTTGTATTTTCAGTTTCCATCTGTGTTCTCACTCCTGTGCCTCTCGCCCCTATTCAATAATATCTCTTTACGTTATGGCAAGTGTCTTGAGTATCATGTACGCCGTAACTATGTCTCCTATAATCCTAATTCTGTGCTGCTGTGTTGCTGTGTTGAAGACTGAGACACATGTGCAACATCTGGTTATCTTTATTGTAGACGTTTCGCCCTCCAGTGGCTTTATCAGTACAGATTCTAGGACATAATTCGAGGGACTGATTACCTCATCTTTTGTATATAGTTCTACTGTCTTCTAATTATGTTCAAGAATTTGTATTGATAAAGCCACTGGAGGGCGAAACGTCTACAATAAAGATAACCAGATGTTGCACATGTGTCTTAACTTTCATCTTGTCGGTATTGTTTACCTTTCTTGCACAACATACGGGAATCTTTATTAGGGAAACGTTTCGCCACACAGTGGCTTCATCAGTCCAATATAAAGCAGAGAGAGGTAAGGTGAGGAGGAGTTGAAGTAATCAACCCCATTTATCACATCTGTCAGACACTGCAACATCATGGGATCTTGATACAAGGAATTCTTCAATACTTGTCCAATCTTTGGACTTAGACCTACTTACACTAGTTTACCTGGAGTTTACCTGGAGAGAGTTCCGGGGGTCAACGCCCCCGCGGCCCGGTCTGTGACCAGGCCTCCTTAGGTCAGTGTCCCAGGATGCGACCCACACCAGTCGACTAACACCCAGGTACCCATTTTACTGATGGGGAACATAGACAACAGGTGGAAAGAAACACGTCCAATGTTTCTACTCTGGCTGGGAATCGAACCCAGGCCCTCACCGTGTGAAGCGAGAGCGTTAACCACCAGGCCACTAGTGGCAGGTCCCACTGTGATCCCGCCTCCTCCTGCTTCCGCTCACCTAACTACAGTATATAAGCCACTTTTCAGGCCATATGCTGTACTTTTTACAAGACTGATGGACTGAGCACATCGATTCCAGGCTGAGGGACTGATTACCTCAAACTCCTCCTCTTCATACCCCTCTCTGCTTTGTATTGGACTGATGAAGCCACTGTGTGGCGAAACGTTTCCTTAATAAAGATTCTCATATGTTGCATAGGTGAAAATATATATTTCATTGCCTTTATTAAATTATTGTAAACTTATCTAGGCTAAATTAAATTGCGCTTTTTATAATGAGGTTAGGTAAATTTTCTAAGGTTCTTTTGGTACAAAATTATTAGTTTTTACATTAACATAAATGAAAAAATATGTCTTTAGACGTATAAGAGAAAATTTAAGAAAGGATTCACCAGTTTTACCTATTCGGCACGACACACACACACACACACACACACACACACACACACACACACACACACACACACACACGCAAATCTGAGAATAGCATGCCGATACCTCAGTAAGGAATCGTTCAAGATTCTGTATACCGTGTACGTCAGGCCCATACTGGAGTATGCACCAGTTTGGAACCCACATCTGGTTAAGCTCGTCAAAAAATTAGAGAACGTGCAAAGGTTTGCAACAATGCAAGTTCCAGAGATCAGGGGAATGTCCTACGAAGAAAGGTTAAGGGAAATAGGCCTGACGACACTGGAGGACAAGATGGTTATGGGAGACATGATAACGACATACAAAATACTGCGAGGAATAGATAAGGTGGACGGAGACAGGATGTTCCAAGGAGGAGACACAGAAACAAAGGGTCACAATTTCAATCTGAAGACTCAGATGAGTAGCAGAAATGTTAGGAGGTATTTCTTCAGTCATAGAGTTGTCAGGAAGTGGAATAGTCTGGTAAGTGATGTAGTGGAGGCTGGAACCATAGTTTTAAGACGAGGTATGATAAAGCTCATGGAGCAGGGAGAGAGAGGACCTAGTAGCGGTCAGTGAAGAGGCGGGGCATGGAGCTGAGTCTCGACCCCTGCAACCACAGTTAGGTGAATGCACACACACACACACACACACACACACACACACACACACACACACACACACACACACACACACACACACACACACACATATATATATATATATATATATATATATATATATATATATATATATATATATATATATATATATATATATATATATATATATATATTTTTTTATTATCACACCGGCCGATTCCCACCAAGGCAGGGTGGCCCGAAAAAGAAAAACTTTCACCATCATTCACTCCATCACTGTCTTGCCAGAAGGGTGCTTTACACTACAGTTTTTAAACTGCAACATTAACACCCCTCCTTCAGAGTGCAGGCACTGTACTTCCCATCTCCAGGACTCAAGTCCGGCCTGCCGGTTTCCCTGAATCCCTTCATAAATGTTACTTTGCTCACACTCCAACAGCACGTCAAGTATTAAAAACCATTTGTCTCCATTCACTCCTATGAAACACGCTCACGCATGCCTGCTGGAAGTCCAAGCCCCTCGCACACAAAACCTCCTTTACCCCCTCCCTCCAACCCTTCCTAGGCCGACCCCTACCCCGCCTTCCTTCCACTACAGACTGATACACTCTTGAAGTCATTCTGTTTCGCTCCATTCTCTCTACATGTCCGAACCACCTCAACAACCCTTCCTCAGCCCTCTGGACAACAGTTTTGGTAATCCCGCACCTCCTCCTAACTTCCAAACTACGAATTCTCTGCATTATATTCACACCACACATTGCCCTCAGACATGACATCTCCACTGCCTCCAGCCTTCTCCTCGCTGCAACATTCATCACCCACGCTTCACACCCATATAAGAGCGTTGGTAAAACTATACTCTCATACATTCCCCTCTTTGCCTCCAAGGACAAAGTTCTTTGTCTCCACAGACTCCTAAGTGCACCACTCACTCTTTTTCCCTCATCAATTCTATGATTCACCTCATCTTTCATAGACCCATCCGCTGACACGTCCACTCCCAAATATCTGAATACGTTCACCTCCTCCATACTCTCTCCCTCCAATCTGATATTCAATCTTTCATCACCTAATCTTTTTGTTATCCTCATAACCTTACTCTTTCCTGTGTTCACCTTTAATTTTCTTCTTTTGCACACCCTACCAAATTCATCCACCAATCTCTGCAACTTCTCTTCAGAATCTCCCAAGAGCACAGTGTCATCAGCAAAGAGCAGCTGTGACAACTCCCACTTTGTGTGTGATTCTTTATCTTTTAACTCCACGCCTCTTGCCAAGACCCTCGCATTTACTTCTCTTACAACCCCATCTATAAATATATTAAACAACCACGGTGACATCACACATCCTTGTCTAAGGCCTACTTATATATATATATATATATATATATATATATATATATATATATATATATATATATATATATATATATATATATATATATATATATAACCAATTTGTTATTACCTATTAAGGTTTGCAAGGGGAATGTGTGAGCTCCAGCTCTTGATCCAGCCACTGAGGATCGTCATATATATTGACGTGTCAGTCCCTGTGTGGAGTTTACGTCCTCTGTATCATTACTTAACTCATCCTACTTACCAGTCATACTTTGAAGAAATTCTTTCTAATTTCCCTGTGGTTCATTTGAGTGTGCAATCTCCAGTCAGGTCTCCTTGTTCTTGTTGCATCTTTGATAAGGAGATTATCTTTGTCTACCCTGTTTATGCTCCATTGTATTTTTTTTTGTCGTGATTATATTTCCTTTTTTTCCTTGGTTCTCCAGTGAAATGAGACCTAGTTTTTGCATTCTTCATAATTCATTCTCCTCAGCTCACGTACTAGTGTTAGTGCTCTCCTTGACACAGTGACGCTTCATTTTGTGTTTTACTCAGTGTGAGTCTCACACTGACATTGCATATTCAAGAATGGGTCGTACATATGAAACAGAACGTGTTTTAAACGTGTTTTTGCCTTGGTTCCTTAGAGTTACTTATTTAGACTCAGTGAGGTTGTTCTTCCATGTGTCTGGCCATGTACCTCTATGTTCTTTCAGCTTCTGTCTTCTAGGTTGTGATCTCCAATTGTCATTAGGTTAGTTCTTGTTTCGTCTGCTTCCTTTGCCATCTTATTTATTGTTTATTAATGCTGCATTATTCTTATATTGTTGTATAGGTTTTTTTTCCAATTTGGTGGCAGGTTGTATAAGACGGTCTGGAGTTTTGAGACTCTGACCGCGGGTTAAAACCCCGCCCCAGGTATTTTTTTTCCTTTTTTACTCGTAAGCATTTTTTTTTTCAAATACCAATTATTTTTGTATTTTACCAGAAGTGCTGCTTTTCTCACATGACTTTTTCTCTCCTCATAAAATATTTCGTTACGCCAGTGAAAGGCTTCTGCCTCAAGCTGTTAAGGATTTCTTCCCATTTTTCAGATGAGTATCAATACTGCTATAAATCATTTCAAATATTTTAATACTTCACATAATTTATTACAGAGTGTATTAGTAATCAGACCAACTAGCTAGGTTTCTGTGTTGGCGATGAGGTTCTTTTACTTTCATTAAATTCCTGAATTGTATATTAGTAATGGCATCTGTGTTTGTGTACATTACGTTGAAATTACTGTCTGACCACTATATGTTTAAATATTGGGAGGCTGGATATAGTCTGAATTAGAAGAAAGGAGGTGGAGCATGGGGGATGTGGCAGTTTCCCGGGGAGGAATGGAGGGCGAGGAAAGTGCTGAGGTAGTAACGATGGCTGTCATGTTGAGCCTCGTGAATGTATGTAGGTTTACATGGTATGGTTTATGTAGGTTTACCTTGGTGGAAAAGCTCTCGTGCAAGTCTGTATGCTGCTAGTATAATCTGAATGACCATGGGCTGAATGTCTTCTTGTCTTGCTATGGAACGGAATGTTCGTGTCAGATATCTGGCTACGTTGTGGCTACATGGACTGGTGTGGGTTGGAAAGGAGGGTTATTGGTTCATTACATTTTCGATTTCGGAGTCGATGCGATTAATCTGTTTTGCACTGTATATTCACCCTGTGTATGGTAGAGAAATAGTTTATGGATGCTATAAAGATCTAGAAATTAGGTCCAAAAGGGTTAACATCAATATATCTTGACATACATAAAAAAAATACTTTCCAAGTAAATTTAGGTCACTTGTTTAAATTGTCTGTTATCTTATTTTCATTGACCACGTACCTTAACATATCTCAGAGGGTATTATACTATCTTTATATTTCTCAGTAACTGGAAAATCAAGCACAAAATATCCAAAAGTGTAACTAAGGGCTGGCCATATACTTTGCAGTTAATAGTATCATCTGCGTGTCTGCCAAACTGTCAAAAGTACTTATAACAAAGACTGAG
>NC_069415.1:46505931-46550955 GCF_026875155.1 Cherax quadricarinatus
TCCCTCTTTAAGGATCCACGGAAAGATGTTGTCTGGTCCCACCGCCTTTGAGGTATCAAGTTCGTTTAGCAGCTTTTTCACCTTATTCTTCTTTGTGTGTACCTCATCCAGCACTTGTTGGTATATACCTTGTTGGTGTACCCTCCTGTTCTGACTTCTCGGAGTCCTTTCTGTCTCCACTGTAAATGCTTCCCTAAATGTCATGTTGAGCTTCTCACATACTTCTTGGTCATTTCTTGGGAGCTCCCCACCTTCCTTCCTCAGCCTGATTACTTGGTCCTTGATTGTTGTCTTCCTCCTGAAGTGGGTATGCAACAGTTTCAGGTGTGCCTTGGCTTTCAATGCTATGTCGTTTTCGTTTTTTCGCTGGGCCTCCCTCCTTATCTGTGCATATTCGTTTCTGGGTCCTTCGTCTTCTGTACTTTTTCCATTCTCTAGTGCACTTAGTTTTTGCCTCCCTATACATTTGGGTAAACCAGGGGCTCGTTCTGGTCTTTCCATTATTTCCGTTGCCCCTGGGAACAAACCTTTCCTCTGCCTCCTTGCATTTTGTTGTCATGTAGTCCATCATTTCGTTTACTGATTTTCCTACCAATTCTCTTTCCCACTAAACCTCCTGCAGGAAGTTCCTCATGCCTGTGTATTCCCCCCCTTTTGTAGTTTGGCTTCTCCCATCCTGCTTCTGTTACACTTTCCACTTGTAACTCTATGTATTCAAAGCTCAGAACCACGTGATCACTAGCTCAAAGGGGCCTTTCACCTGTAATGTCCTCAATGTCCAAACTACTTAGGCTGAATATGAGGTCCAGTCTTGCTGGTCCATCCTCACCTCTCTCATGAGGTTTTCCAGTACTATATCCCTCAACTTGGCTCCCCATGTCTCAGGACCCCTCATGTGACTCCAAGTTTTCCTAGTCAATCTTCTTGTGATTGAAATCGCCCATGACTAGTAGTTTTGCTCTACCTTAGTGAGCTCTTCTAGCCACCTCAGCTGGTGTATCCACCATTGCCCTGTTCCTCTGTTCATATTCTTCTCTTGGCCTCCTGCAGTTCTGTGGTGGGTTGTACATCACTGCAATGATTACCTTGTGTCCCCCAGACTGAATTGTACCTACTACATAGTCCCTTTTGCCCATTTCGTCTATTCCTTCTGCTTCCTCAAATCCCCATCGGCTTTTAATGACCAGTGCAACTCCTCCTCCCCCTCTGCTCCCTCTATCTTTTCTCAGGATCTGATATCCAGGTGGAAAGATTGTGTTTGTTATCATCCTAGTTAGTTTTGTTTCTGTAAGTGCTATGATGTCTGGGAACATCTCCTTGATTCTATCATGCCACTCCTCACATCTATTTGTTATTCCATCTGCATTTGCATACCAAACCTTCAACTTCTTTTCTAAAACTGTGGTCTGGGGAGAAAATTGGGGTTGAGGGAGCGGGAGACCTGGCAGGGAACTATTGGGGGTTTCTGTGGGGTGGAGTGTGTGATGAGGGGAATGGTGGCAGTGGATACAGTGTGTGGGTTTTTAGTTAGATTATTTGGTTGCATTGGGGGTTGTTGTGGTTGAGGTCCTTCTGTAGGTGGTTCTGAAGGAGGTTGTATTTGCTCTTCCTCCTGAGTCTGGGTTCTCCTGCTCATCTCTGTCTTTGCCTCTCTTTCCTCCTTGCATCTTCGTACCCTCTCTTTCAGTTTCTGCCTTACTTCTTGTGCTCTGTCATGGTTGAGGTACACCCTCCAGTACATTAATATGTCTCTTAGTCATTCTTTCTCCTGCAAGATCCTGTTTCAAGCTGATTCTGCCTTGAAAATCACTTTGGCCATTTTTTCCTCTCTCAAATCCCCCTATTCTCAGAAAATTTGTCAACTGGGTCATGTCGTCCTCTCCTATTGCTTTCATGATACTTTCATTTTTTTTCCTTCTGTCTTCTTGCTTTATAAGTTTCTGCTTCAACTTCTTCGAGCCCATAAACAAAAACTGACTTCTCCCTTTCATCCTCCCATTGCATTTCTTTTTGAATCCTCTGAGTCGATTTAGTTTCCTCCATTGCAGCATTTCTTCCTTCAGTCTATTTTCTGTTTGATATCCCTCTGTGCAGTGGTCTGTCATTTGCTCTTAGCTTTTCCTGGGCACTGCTGTGGTCTGTTAGGGCCCCTGCATACAGCTTGGCTCTTTCATTTTCTTCAGTCCCTTTGTTAGTTTCTGGTGTGCTCCTCATCTTTTCCTGAGCTCCAGAGTGGTCTGATATGGCCTCCACGTTCAGTTTAACTTTATTTCTTACAGTCCCCTCGTTTGTAACGTACCTAGCAGTTCCTGATGTCATGCCCGTACTGCTCTTTGCTTCTTTTTGACTGTTTCAGCTTATGTAGCTCCTCTTCTAAGCTCTGCATCTTTGATTCTGCTGCTGTGGCTTGTAGCTCCCATTTCCTGCTCTCTGAAGCTATCCTCTCCATTTTCTTGCTAAGCTCTTTTTGCTTTCTTTCAAACTCTTCTTCTTCCCTTTTCAGGAGCTCTGCCACCCAATCCTCCCTCTCAGGCTCATCCACCAGTCCCCTGGTTCTCCATCCTGCTCTTTGGCAACCCATTTTTTTTGTCACCACAGAAAGAAAAAACATATGTGCTTTCGTGTTGTCGTTTATGATGTGTGTTCGTGAGTGAGTGTGTGTGCGTGTGTGTGTGTGTGTGTGTGTGTGTGTGTGTGTGTGTGTGTGTGTGTGTGTGTGTTTGTGTGTGTGTGTCAGTAGTACTGTGTATGTGTGTACCTAGTTAAACCGTTACAGTAAGTCGCTGCTGCTACCCTGCTAGCATGACGTCATGAGTCCCCTTTTGAAAGTGTGCCTTGGGCACTAACCTCAGTTGAAGACAGGATATAGCAGAGTATACAAGTCAGGCTCTGGGCACTCTCTCTTTCATCTTAATATACCCTACCAAGACAACCAACGTGTTCGTTTATTACTAGAAATCCACCACTGAACCCCACGACATGTGTGTGTGTGTGTGTGTGTGTGTGTGGTTGTGTGTGTGTGTGTGTGTGTGTGTGTTGTGTGTTTTGTGTGTGTGTGTGTGTGTGGTTTGTGTAGGTGAGTACGTGTGTGGAGGTGGTTGTTGAACGGAGGGCGAGGGGTGTGTGTGTGTACTCACCTAGTTTTAGTTACCTAGTTGTGGTTGCAAGGTCGAGTCACAGTTCCTGGCCACGCCTCTTCCCTGGCCGGTTCTGGGCCACTCTTCCTGCTCCATGAGCTTTATCATACCTCTTCTTAAAGCTATGTATGGATACTGCCTCCACTACATAGCTGTGTGTGTGTGTGTGTGTGTGTGTGTGTGTGTGTGTGTGTGTGTGTGTGTGTGTGTGTGTGTGTGTGTGTGTGTGTGTGTGTGTGTGTCTTTGTGACTTGGTTACTTCAAGGCCACCCCGAACACTCTTAATATCGGGGAACAAGGACATTCCACCTCTTGTTTACTCAACAAAGGCGAGAGAAAAATCAGGAAAATTATTCAGTTTAGAAGAATTGTTTACGATGGCTCTTGACTTGTGCAGAGGTCACCAGATGGCTCCACATGGTTGATGTTTGTAGGGGGCACATGCGTAAATATTATTACACATAAATTGTCTCCCTTAGCAGTAGTGACTTTCCGCTCTCCAAGTCTACTTTGATCTTTAGGTTCAAGCGAACATAAACCCCAATGTTCAACTTCAACTCTGAGGTGCATAAACCAATAACAAAAAAAAAATCGGCCGTCTACCAAATAATAATCGACTGTAGAACATAATCACAACAAAAGACGAATGACTGACGTCTGTTTAACGTTTAACCGAATATTGTGCTTTAGTTAAAAGCTTATAAAAAAATCTGCGAAAGTAATAATTCTTTGCGTGCATTTGCTCAAGTTTCAACATTAACTTAGTGTTTACTAAAGTCCTGAGGGTCACAAAGTTAGCGAATCTACAAGAGTTTGAGCGGGTGAGCGAATCTTACTTCTGCACTGAGACTTCCACTGTACTATTACCGCGGCGCTGTAATAACAGCAGTCAGAGCAACAACAACAACAGCAGTCAGAGCAACAACAACAACAGCAGTCATAGCAACAACAACAACAGCAGTCATAGCAACAACAATAACAGCAGTCAGAGCAACAACAACAACAGCAGTCAAAAGCAAAACAAACAACAGCAGTCATAGCAACAACAACAGCAGTCATAGCAAAACAACAACACAGTCAGAGCAACACAACAACAGCAGTCAGAGCAACAACAACAACAGCAGTCATAGCAACAACAACAACAGCAGTCATAGCAACAACAACAACAGCAGTCATAGCAACAACAACAGCAGTCATAGCAACAACAACAACAGCAGTCAGAGCAACAACAACAACAGCAGTCATAGCAACAACAACAACAGCAGTCATAGCAACAACAACAACAGCAGTCAGAGTAACAACAACAACAGCAGTCATAGCAACAAAAAACAAACAGCATCATAGCAACAACAACAACAGCAGTCATAGCAAAAACAACAACAGACATAGCAACAACAACAACAACAGCAGTCATAGCAACAACAACAACAGCAGTCATAGCGACAACATCAACAGCAGTCATAGCAATAACAACAACAGCAGTCATAGCAATAACAGCAGTCATAGCAACAACAACAACAGCAGTCATAGCAACAACATCAACAGCAGTCACAGCAACAACAACAGCAGTCATAGCAATAACAACAACAGCAGTCATAGCAATAAAAACAACAGCAGTCATAGCAACAACAACACAAGTCCCTAGCAACAACAACAACAAACAGTCATAGCAACAACATCAACAGCAGTCATAGCAACAACAACAACAGCAGTCATAGCAATAACAACAACAGCAGTCATAGCAATAACAACAACAGCAGTCATAGCAACAAAAACAACAGTCATAGCAACAACAACAACAGCAGTCATAGCAACAACAACAACAGCAGTCATAGCAACAACATCAACAGCAGTCATAGCAACAACATCAGCAGTCATAGCAACAACAACAGCAGTCATAGCAACAACATCAACAGCAGTCATAGCAACAACATCAACAGCAGTCATAGCAACAACAACAACAGCAGTCATAGCAACAACAACAGCAGCAGTCATAGCAACAACATCAACAGCAGTCATAGCAACAACAACAACAGCAGTCACAGCAACAACAACATCAACAGCAGTCATAGGAACAACATCAACAGCAGTCATAGCAACAACAACAACAGCAGTCATAGCAACAACAACAACAGCAATCATAGCAACACAACAACAGCATCAAGCAACAACAACAACAGCAGTCATAGCAACAACATCAACAGCAGTCATACAACAACAACAACACAGTCATAAACAACAACAACAACAGCAGTCATAGCAACAACAACAACAGCAGTCACAGCAACAACATATAACAGCAGTTCATAGCAACAACATCAACAGCAGTCATAGTAATAACACAACAGCAGTCATAGCAATAACAACAACAGCAGTCATTGCAACAAAAACAACGTCATAACAACAACAACAACAGCAGTCATAGCAACAACAACAACAGCAGTCATAGCCAAAAAAACATCAACAGCAGTCATAGCAAAAACAAAAACACAGTCATAGCAACAACAACAACAGCAGTCATAGCAACAACCAAAAAACAGCAGTCTTTGCAACAACATCAACAGCAGTCATAGCAACAACAACAACAGCAGTCATAGCAACAACAACATCAGCAGTCATAGCAAAAACAACAACAGCAGGTCACAGCAACAACAACATCAAAAAGCAGTCATAGCAACAACATCAACAGCAGTCATAGCAACAACAACAACAGCAGTCATAGCAACAACATCAACAGCAGCATAGCAACAACTCAACAGCAGTCATAGCAACAACAAACAAACCCGCAGTCATAGCAAAAACAACAACAGCAGTCCCTAGCAACAACAACAGCAGTCATAGCAGCAACAACAACAACAGCAGTCATAGCAACAACATCAACAGCAGTCATAGCAACATCAACAGCTGTCATAGCAACAACATCAACAGCAGTCATAGTCAACAACAACAACAGCAGTCATAGCAACAACAACAACAGCAGTCATAGCAACAACAACACAGCAGTCATAGCAACAACAACAGCAGTTCATAGCAACAACAACAACAGCAGTCATAGCAACAACAACAACAGCAGTCATAACAACAACAACAACAGCAGTCATAGCAACAACAACAACAGCAGTCATAGCAACAACAACAACAGCAGTCATAGCAACAACAACAACAGCAGTCATAGCAACAACAACAACAGCAGTCATAGCAACAACAACAACAGCAGTCATAGCAACAACAACAACAGCAGTCATAACAACAACAACAACAGCAGTCATAGCAACAACAACAACAGCAGTCATAGCAACAACAACAACAGCAGTCATAGCAACAACAACAACAGCAGTCATAGCAACAACAACAGCGGTCATAACAACAACAACAACAGCAGTCATAGCAACAACAACAACAGCAGTCATAACAACAACAACAACCAGCAGTCATAGCAACAACAACAACAGCAGTCATAGCAACAACAACAACAGCAGTCATAGCAACAACAACAACAGCAGTCATAGCAACAACAACAACAGCAGTCATAGCAACAACAACAACAGCAGTCATAACAACAACAACAACAGCACCTGCTGTAATATCAACAGTCATAGTAATCAGAGTAACTACTGTAATAATAACAGTAGTCACAGTAATGGCAATAGTTGCTGTATTAATAACAGCAATTTGAGTAATAGTTATAATAACAATGTTTTTGTTATAATAACAGCAATTGCTGTAATAATAACAGCATTAGTTACTATAATAATAACAGCAGTTGCTGTAATAATAACAGCATTAGTTACTATAATAATAACAGCAGTTGCTGTAATAATAACAGCATTAGTTACTACAATAATAACAGCAGTTGCTGTAATAATAACAGCATTAGTTACTATAATAATAACAGCAGTTGCTGTAATAATAACAGCATTAGTTACTATAATAATAACAGCAGTTGCTGTAATAATAACAGCATTAGTTACTATAATAATAACAGCAGTTGCTGTAATAATAACAGCATTAGTTACTATAATAATAACAGCAGTTGCTGTAATAATAACAGCATTAGTTACTATAATAATAACAGCAGTTGCTGTAATAATAACAGCATTAGTTACTACAATAATAAAAGCAGTTGCTGTAATAATAACAGCATTAGTTACTATAATAATAACAGCAGTTGCTGTAATAATAACAGCATTAGTTACTATTATAACAGCAGTTGCTGTAATAATAACAGCAGTTGCTGTAATAACAGCAGTTACTATCATAATAAAGTTGCTGTAAAAATAGTCGTAACAGCAGTAACAGCAGCAATATTAAAAATGTGTGAAGGAGAGCTTCCCGGAGCCTGGTGCCAGACCAGGCCTCCTGGGTGAGCTTCCCGGAGCCTGGTGCCAGACCAGGCCTCCTGGGTGAGCTTCCTGGAGCCTGGTGCCAGACCAGGCCTCCTGGGTGAGCTTCCCGGAGCCTGGTGCCAGACCAGGCCTCCTGGGTGAGCTTCCTGGAGCCTGGTGCCAGACCAGGCCTCCTGGGTGAGCTTCCCGGAGCCTGGTGCCAGACCAGGCCTCCTGGGCGGTGGCATGATCATCCAGGTTATTGGTGCTAACCTCACGCTGCTCAACTCATTCATCACAGACCAGGTGATCAGTCCAGTTCCCTCTTGAAGATAGCGTGAGGCCTGTTGGTAATTCCCAGCATGTATGAAGGGAAGGTGTTGAAAAGTCTTGCTTCCTTTACACTTGCTGAATTTTCACTAAGAGTTGTGTATCTCTCAGTGTATATACAGAGGTGACGTTAATCCTCACTTTACTTATAACAATATCCTTGACTTTGTTATTATTATACTTACCATTATTATTATTATTACTATTATTATTATTATTATTATTATTATAACAGTTACCATTATTATTATTATTATTATTATTATTATTATTATTATTATTATTATTATTATTACAGTTACCATTATTGTTATTATTAATATTATTATTATTATAACAGTTACCATTATTATTATTATTATTATTTTATTATTATTATTATTATTATTATTATTATTATTATTATTATTATTATTACAGTTACAATTATTGCTATTATTATTATTATTATTATAACAGTTACCATTATTATTATTATTATTATTGTTGTTGTTGTTGTTGTTGTTGTTGTTGTTGTTATTATTATTATTATTATTGTTGTTGTTGTTGTTGTTGTTGTTGCTGTTGTTGTTGTTGTTGTTGTTGTTGTTGTTGTTGTTGTTGTTGTTGTTGTTGTTGTTGTTGTTGTTGTTGTTGTTGTTGTTGTTGTTATTATTATTATTATTATTATAGCTGTTGGCATTATTGCAGCTACCTTTGTATTAATACATATGCTTCCGTTATTATTACAGCTGCTGTTGTTACTCCAGCTGCTGTTGTTACTCCAGCTGCTGTTGTTACTCCAGCTGCTGTTGTTACTCCAGCTGCTGTTGTTACTCCAGCTGCTGTTGTTACTCCAGCTGTTGTTGTTACTCCAGCTGCTGTTGTTACTCCAGCTGCTGTTGTTACTCCAGCTGCTGTTGTTACTCCAGCTGCTGTTGTTACTCCAGCTGCTGTTGTTACTCCAGCTGCTGTTGTTACTCCAGCTACTGTTGTTACTCCAGCTGCTGTTGTTACTCCAGCTGCTGTTGTTACTCCAGCTGCTGTTGTTACTCCAGCTGCTGTTGTTACTCCAGCTACTGTTGTTACTCCAGTTGCTGTTGTTACTCCAGCTACTGTTGTTACTCCAGCTGCTGTTGTTACTTCCGCTGCTGTTGTTACTCCAGCTGCTGTTGTTACTCCAGCTGCTGTTGTTACTCCAGCTGCTGTTGTTACTCCAGCTCCTGTTGTTACTCCAGCTACTGTTGTTACTCCAGCTGCTGTTGTTACTCCAGCTACTGTTGTTACTCCAGCTACTTTTGTTACTCCAGCTGCTGTTCTAACTCCAGCTGCTGTTGTTACTCCAGCTGCTGTTGTTACTCCAGCTGCTGTTGTTACTCCAGCTGCTGTTGTTACTCCAACTACTGTTGTTACTCCAGCTGCTGTTGTTACTCCAGCTACTGTTGTTACTCCAGCTGCTGTTGTTACTCCAGCTACTGTTGTTACTCCAGCTGCTGTTGTTACTCCAGCTGCTGTTGTTACTCCAGCTGCTGTTGTTACTCCAGCTACTGTTGTTACTCCAGCTACTGTTGTTACTCCAGCTGCTGTTGTTACTCCAGCTACTGTTGTTATTATGACTGTTGCTGTTCTTATTATCTTAGCTACTGCTGCTATTATTACAGTTGCTCCTGTTAATACAGTTGCTGTTGTTAATGAATTAAGTTTAAAACTCTCGACTACGTGGGGATATTAATCCTCCATGTAACCAGCATGTACTCAGATAAGTCGTAATGAACGACTGACACTAAATTTACCTTAAACTGAACGGGAATGAAAGGCTGTGTGTGTGTGTGTGTGTGTGTGTGTGTGTGTGTGTGTGTGTGTGTGTGTGTGTGTGTGTGTGTGTGTGTGGAGTGGTGTGTGTGTATGTATGTGTGTGTGTGTGTATGTGTGTGTGTGTGTGTGTGTGTGTGTGTGTGTGTGTTACTCACCTATTTGTGGTTGCAGGGGTCGAGTCCTAGCTCCTGGCCCCGCCTCTTCACAGGTTGCTACTAGGCCCTCTCTCTCCCCGCTCCATGAGCTTTATCAAACCTCGTCTTAAAACTGTGTATGGTTCCTGCCTCCACTACGTCATTTTCTAGGCATTCCACTGCCTTACAACTCTATGACTGAAGAAATACTTCCTACTATCTCTCTGACTCATTTGTGTCTTCAACTTCCATTGTGGCCTCTTGTTTCTGTGTCCCTCCCTGGAACATCCTGTCCTTGTCCACCTTGTCTATTCCACGCAGTATTTATATGTCGTTATCATGTCTCCCCTGACCCTCCTGTCCTCCAGTGTCGTCAGGCCGATTTCCCTTAATCTTTCTTCATAGGACATTCCCCTTAGCTCGGAACTAACCTTGTTGCAAACCTTTGTACTTTCTCTAGTTTCTTGACGTGCTTTATCAAGTGCGGGTTCCAAACAGGTGCTGCATACTCCAGTATGGGCCTGACATACACGGTGTACAGTGTCTTGAATGATTCCTTACTAAGGTGTCGGAATGCTGTTCTCAGGTTTGCCAGGCGCCCATATGCTGCAGCAGTTATCTGATTGATGTGTGCTTCCGGAGACATGCTCGGTGTTATACTCACCCCAAGATCTTTCTCCTTGAGTGAGGTTTGCAGTCTTTGGCCACCTAGCTATACTCTGTCTGTGGTCTTCTGTGCCCTTCCCCTATTTTCATGACTTTGCATTTGGCAGGATTAAATTCGAGAAGCCATTTGCGGACCGGGTGTCCAGTCTGTCCAGGTCTCTTTGAAGTCCTCCCTGGTCCCATCAGTTTTTAATTCTCCTCATTAACTTCACATCATCTGCAAACAGGGACACTTCTGAGTCTAAACCCTTCCGTCATGTCGTTCACATATACCAAAAATAGCATGGTCCTAGGACCGACCCCTGTGGACCCGCTCGTCACAGGTGCCCACTGTGATACATCATTACGTACCATGACCGTTGTCCCCTCCCTGTCAGAATTCCCCTGACCCATTGCAGTGCCCTTCCTGTTATATGCGCCTGATGCTCTAGCTTCTGCACTAATCTCTTGTGGGGAACTGTGTCAAAGGCCTTCTTGCAGCCCAAGAAGATGCAATAAAACCCACCCCTTCTCTCTCTTGTCTTACTTCTGTTATTTTATCATAAACTCCAGAAGGTTTGTGACACAGGATTTGCCTTCCGTGAATACGTGCTGGTTGGCATTTATACTCCTGTTCCCTTTTCCCGGTGCTCCACCACTTCTCCTATAAAACTTCTCCATAATTTTGCATACTATACACGTCAATGACACAGGTCTATAGTTTAGTGCCTCTTTTCTGTCTCCTTTTTTGAAAATGGGAACTACATTTGCCGTCTTCCATACCTCAGGTAGTTGCCCAGTTTCCAGGAATGTGTTGAAGATTGTGGTAAGTGGTATGCACAACATATCTGCTCCCTCTCTAAGGACCCACGGAGAGATGTTGTTCCGGTCCCATTGCCTTTGAGGTATCGATGTCCCTTAGCAGTTTCTTCACCTACCTCCTCATCTGTATGTATGTCGTCCAACACTTGTTGGTGTATTCCTTGTTGGTGTCCCCATCTGGTCTGTCCCCCCAGAGTCCTTCCTGTCTCTACTGTAAATAACTCCTTAAATCTCGTGTTGAGCTCCCACATACCTCTTGATCGTTTCTTGTGAGTTCTCCACCTTCTTTCCTCAGCCTTAATCACCTGGTCCTTGACTGTTGTCTTCCTCCTAATGTGGCTATACAGCAGTTTTCGGGTCAGATTTGACTTTCGATGCTATGTCGTTTTCATACTGTCGCTGGGCCTCCCTCCTTATCTGCGCATACTCGTTCTGGCTCTTCTACTAATCTCCTTGTTTTCCTGGGTCCTATGCCTCCTGTACCTTTTCCATTCTCTGTTGCACTTAGTTTTTGCCTCCCTACACCTTCGGGTAAACCAAGGACTCGTTTTGGTCTTTCCTATTATTTCTGTTTCCCTTGGGAACAAAACTTTCCTCTGCCTCCTTGCACTTTGTTGCCACATATTCCATCATCTCGTTTACTGATTTTCCTACCATTTCTCTGTCCCACTGAACCTCCTGCAGGAAGTTTCTCATACCTGTGTAGTCCCCCCTTTTATAGTTTTGGCCTGTCCCCCTTCAGTTCCTGTTACCTTCTCCACTTGTAACTCTACTATATAGTCAAAACTCAGAACCACATGATCGCTAGCTCCAAGGGGCCTCTCGTAAGTGATGTCCTCAATGTCTGAACTGCTCAGGGTGAACACAAAATCCAGTCTTGCTGGCTCATCCTCCCCTCTCTCTCCGGTTGTGTCCCTGACATGTTGATGCATGAGGTTTTCAAGTACCACATCCATCATCTTGGCTCTCCATGTTTCGGGACCCCCATGTGGCTCCAGGTTTTCCCAGTCGATCTCCCTGTGGTTGTGTGTGTGTGTGTGTGTGTGTGTGTGTTTGTGTGTGTGTGTGTGTGTGTGTGTGTGTGTGTGTGCGTGTGTGTGTGTGTGTGTGTGTGTGCGTGTGTGTGTGTGTGTGTGTGTACTCACCTAGTTGTACTCACCTAGTTGAGGTTGCGGGGGTCGAGTCCGAGCTCCTGGCCCCGCCTCTTCACTGATCGCTACTAGGTCACTCTCCCCGAGCCGTGAGCTTTATCATACCTCTGCTTAAAGCTATGTATGGATCCTGCCTCCACTACATCGCTTCCCAAACTATCCCACTTACTGACTACTCTGTGGCTGAAGAAATACTTCCTAACATCCCTGTGATTCATCTGTGTCTTTAGCTTCCAACTGTGTCCCCTTGTTTGCTGTGTCCAAACTCTGGAACATCCTGTCTTTGTCCACCTTGTCAATTCCCCTCAGTATTTTGTATGTCGTTATCATGTCCCCCCTATCTCTCCTGTCCTCCAGTGTCGTCAGGTTGATTTCCCTTAACCTCTCCACGTAGGACATACCTCTTAGCTCTGGGACTAGTCTTGTTGCAAACCTTTGCACTTTCTCTAGTTTCTTTACGTGCTTGGCTATATGTAGGTTCCAAATGGTGCGCATAATCCATATCGGGTTAAACGTACACGGTGTACGTGGGTCCTGAACGATTCTATTAAGATGTCGGAATGCTGGGTCGAGGGTTTGCTAGGCGCCCATATGTGCAGCAGTTATTTGGGTTGATAGAGCGTTTGGAGATGTGCTGGTGTTATATTTCACCAAGATCTATTTCCTTGAGTGAGGGTTGTAGTTTGCTCTGGACTGTCCTCCGTCTCGCGCGTCTGCTTTATCTTCCCCAAGCTTCATGACTTTGCACTTGGTAGGGGTTGAACTCCAGGAGCCAAATGCTGGACAGGTCTCAGTGTCCAGATCCTTGTTGTTCAGCTTGTCTGTTGATTGAATTCTTTCCTCATCCAATTTCACATCATCTGCAAAAGGGACAATTCGGAGACTATCCCTTCTTAATATCGTTCACAATACCAGAAACAGCACCGGTTAGGATGACCCTGTGGAATGCCGTCGTCTCAGACGCCCACTCTGAACCCTTCGCACGTACCTGTCTTGTGCTGTCTTCCTGACAGTTCTTCCTGATTAATTGTCTGTGCCTTCCTTGTTATCCTGCTGGTCCTCGTTTTTGCTTAACTCTTGTGAGGACTGTGTTCAAAAGCCTTCTTACAGTCCAAGACAACTGCATTCGTCTCTCTTCTTGTCTTCATGCTGTCCACCCTGCATAGACTACGGAGGTTTGTTGACACAGGATTTCCGCTACTGAAACAGTAGGTGTGATGATTAGTCATATCCCTTTCTGGTGTTCCACCATTCTTCTGATTAATTTCTCTCTGGCTTGTACTTCTACTGGTCTGTTAGGTTGAGTGCTTCATGTATGTCTCCTTTTTTAAAAAATGGGACTAATTTGCTGTCTTCCATACCTTAGGTATCTCCGTTTCGACAGATGTGTTGATATTGTTGTAGGGGTTACACTAGCCCCTATGCTCTCTTTCAGGACCATGAGAGATGTTATCAGCCATCGCTTTGAGGTGTTTAGCTCGTGCAGCAGCTCTATACTCCTTCCACTGTTGTATTTATTAGTCACACTGGTGGTGTACCACCACCTCTCCTTATCGGGGCCCCTCTGATTCCTCTGTTGACACTTCTTTGAATCTCATTGTTGAGTACTCACATACTTCATGGACGTTTCTTTGTGATATACTTTCCTTACTTAGCCTGATGATCTAGTCTTGATGTTTGTTTTCCTCCTGATGTGGCTGTACAGCAGCCTTCAGTCAGATTTGGCTTTCGCTGCTTGTCATTTTTTTGTCGTTTGGGGCCTCCCCTTCTTACTGTGCTTATTCATTTCGGGCTATAAGACTGTTATCCTTTTTCTGGGTCCGTGCCTTCTATACTTCTTCATTCCCTAGCACCACATGTTTTGGCCTCCTGAACTTTGGGAGACCATGGGCTCACAATGACTTTTTTTTATTATTCCTGTTACCTTGGTACAAACCTTTCTCAAGCTTCCTTGCTCATTGCTATCACGTATTCCATCGTCTCTTTTACTGGCTTTCCTGCCAGTTCTCTGTCCACTGAACCCTCACATGTAACCTCTTACTGTGTATTCGATTTAAAACCACATGATTGTTTGTCCAAAGGGGTCTTTCATATGTGACGTCTCATATCTGCACTACTCAAGGTGTGAATCTAGGACCGTCTCAAGGATCCCTACCCCTAACACTCTTCTCTCTCTCTCATCTCTCTATCTCTCTTCTCGGGTAGGGTTCTTACTGTTGGTACAATGAAGTTTTCCAGTGCCACCACATCATCTTAGAACTCTACGCTTTTTGGCCCAATGTGGCTTCAAGTTCTCAATCGATTCCTTGTGGTTGAAGTCACCTATGATCAGTAGCTTTGCCCTGCTCGATGAGCTTCTTGCCACTTCAGCCAATGTGTCAACCATCACTCTCTTACTCTCATCATACTCTTGCCATGGCTCCTTCTTTCTGTGGATGGGTTAATACTTCACTGCATTACCACTTGGACCTCCAGACTGAAGTGTTCCTACTTTGTTAATCTCGTGCTTCTCCTTCTGTCTCCTCTCGCGAGCTCGTTCAAAATCCCATTGGTGGAGGAGTCGCAGTGCTACTCATCCAACCCCTCTGTTCCCTCTGTCTTTTCAGGATCTGATTATCCGTTGGAAAGATGTTAGTGTTATCATCCCTGTGAGCTTGGTTCATGAGTGGCTATGATGGTCCGGTGATGCCTTCTTTTACTCTTTCGTTGCCACTCCTCCCAATTATTTGTTTTCTATCAGCGTTGGTGTACATATTCAGTTTTCCTTCCAGTTTTGGAGGGTCTGTGAGGGTGGGGACCGGGCAGTGTACTGTGGTGATTCTACAGCTGTGTGTTGGGTGGAGCTGTGGGGTGTGGATGTGGTTTGTGTGGGATGGCATAATTGGTTGTGGAGGTTTGTGGTACTGTTCTGTGTTGCTTGCTCTTGTTGCTTGCCCTGCTCTGGTTGTCCTTTGCTCAATTCTGTCCTTGTCCCTCCTCTAGCATCCTTTGCTTTTGTGTCCTCTCCTACAGCTGCTGTAATTCTGTGTTCTGTCTAGATTAGAAACAACCCTTTGTATTCTGCGAGTCCTCCATCGTTGATTCTCTTGCAGGATGTCCTGTTCCACACTGTTTCTGTTTGAAAATCACTGGATCGGTCGTTTTCGCCCTTCAAATACCCTATTCGTGAAAAATTATATCGCGAGCATTGTCTCTTCACCTATATCTGTTGATGATGTTTGAATCTACTTTCTTTGCTGCCGTCATTCGGTATAGTGTTGCCCTGGCCTCGTCCTGAAGCCCATGAATAAACACACTGACTTCGCCCTCTCCTCCTCCATTAGCCTTTCCTTCAGTGACTTGGTTTCTGTCTGCATATGCATTTTTTTCTTGTTTTTTTTCAAGTAGCTCTTGGTGGATGTTGGTGCCACTGGATTTGACCTATCCACTCTCCACGCTGCACTCAGCTGCTCTCCACTTCAGTTTTGGCCCTGTTTGAGTAGGTTGATATGCATTATAGTTTACTCCTTTCCTTCCGTTAGGCCTCCCAGCTAATATTGGCTGTGTTTATATCGGTCAATAACCCTGATAACTCCCTTCAGCTTGATTTTTTACTCATCTATCTGGATCTTATCTGGCTGTGCCCCGTTTTCGACTTGTGACTCATCTTCACTCCTCCAAACCTTCTTTTCCAATTTCACAGGCTGGTTGGCATTTATACTCCTGTTCCGTTCCAGGTGCTACCACTCTCCTTCCTGATAATCTTCTCCTAAATTTTGATATATAACTCAATGACAAGGTCTATAGTTTAGTGCCTTTTTCTGTCACCTTTTTTGAAATTGGGCAACTACATTTGCGTTGCCATACCTAGGTAGTTGCCCCAGTTTCAAGGATGTGCTTGAAGTTGTGGTAAGTGGTATGACATGCATATCTGCTCCCTCTCTAAGGACCACGGTGAGATGTTGTCTGTCCCATTGGCCTTTGAGGTATCGATGTCCCTTGCTGTTTCGTCACCTCTCCTATATCTGTATGTATGTCGTCAACACTTGTGGTGTTTCTTGATGTGTCCCATCTGGTTGTCCCAGAGTCTTCCTGTCTCTACTGTACGATACTTCCTTTAATCTGTGTGAGCTCCTCACATACTCTTGTGTTTTGTGAGATTCACCTTTTTCTATCCTTTTCCCTGGTCCTTGACTGTTGTCTTCCTCCTAATGTGGCTATACAGCAGGTTTCGGGTCGATTTGACTTCGAAGCTATGTCGTTTTCATACTGTAGCTGGCCTCCCTCCTTATCTGGATATCGTTTTGGTCTTCTACTAATCTCTTGTTTTCCTGGGTCCTATGCCTCCTGTACCTTTTCATTCTCGATGCACTTAGTTATTGCTCCTAACTTCGGGTAAACCAAGGGACTCGTTTGTTTTTTTCTATTATTTCTGTTTCCCTTGGGGAACAACTTTCCTCTGCCTCTTGCACTTTTTGCCACATTTTCATTCATCTCGTTTACGGATTTCTACCATTTCTCTGTCCACTGAACTCTGCAGGAAGTTTCTCATACTGTGTGTCCCCCATTTTATAGTTTGGCTGTCACTTCAGTCTGTTCTTCTGCACTTGTAAACCCTATACTATAGTCAAAATAAGAACAACATGATCGCTAGCACAAGTGGGCCTCTCGTAAGTGATGTCTCAATGATGAAAACTGCTAGGAGGTGAACTATACAAAATCCAGTCTTGATGGCTCATCCTCCTCTCTCTCGGTTGTGTCTGACATGTTGATGATGAGTTTTCAAGTACCAATCATATCTTGGCTCTCATGTTTCGGGACCCCATGTGGCTCCAGGTTTTCCAGTAGATTCCCAGGGGTTGTGTGTGTGTGTGTGTGTGTGTGTGTGTTGTGTTGTGTGTGTAGGAGTGTGTGTGTGTGTGTTGTGTGTGAGATTTGTGTGTGTGTGTTGATGGTGTGTTGTGTGCGCTGTGTGGGTGTGTGAGTGTGTACTCACTAGTGTACTCACCTAGTTGGAGGTTTCGGGGGTCGAGTCCGAGTTTGCCGCTTTCATGACTCGCTATAGGTCATCTCCGAGCGTGAGCTTTTTCATACCTTGCTTAAAGCTATGTAAGGTTGCCTCCTACATCGCTTCCAAACTATCCCTTATGACTACTTGTGGCTGAAGAAATACTTCTAAACATCCCTGTGATTCATCGTTGTCTTTAGCTTTCAACTGTGTCCTTGTTGCTGTTGTCCAAACTCTGGAAACATCTGTTTTGATCCACCTTGTCAATTCCCCTCAGTATTTTGTATGTCGTTATCATGTCCCACTATCTCTCCTGGCTCCAGTGTAGTCAGGTTGATTTCCCTTAACCTTCCACGTAGGAAACACCTCTTAGCTCTGGGATAGTCTTGTTGCAAACCTTTGCACTTTCTTAGGTTTTTTACGTGCTTGGTAGCGGTGTGGGTTCCAAACTGGTGCCGATACTCCAATATGGGGCCTAAGTATAACGGTGTACAGGGTCCTGAACGATTCCTTATTAAGATGTCGGAATGCTGTTCTGAGTTTGCTAGGCGCATTGCTGCAGCAGTTATTTGGTTGATGTGGCTTCAGGAGATGTGCTGGTGTTATACTCACCCAAGATCTTTTTCCTTGAGTGAGGTTTGTCGACTTGACCCTAGATGTTACTCGTCTGCGGCCTTTCTTTTCCCTTCCCAATCTTCATGACTTTGCATTGTGGGATTGAACTAAGGAGCAATTGTGGACCAGGTCTGCAGCTGTCCCAGATCCGTTGTAGTTCTGCCTGTCTTTCTATGAGTGTAGTCTTTCATCAACTTACGTCATCTCCGCAAGGGGGAAACCTTGAGCTATTCCTCTCCGTCATGTCGTTCACAACTACAGATACAGCACTGGTCTGTATGACAAGCGGGACCCCCGCTGGTCACAGGTGCCATCTGACACCTCGCACGTACATGCATCGCTGCTGTCTTCTGACATGTATTCCCTGATCCCATTGTAGTGCTTCCTGTATATCTGCTTGGTCCTAGTTTTTGCACAATCTCTGTGGGGAACTGTGTCACGCATCTTGCAGTCCAAGAATGCAATCTCACCCTCTCTCTCTTTTGTCTTACTGCTGTCACATGTCATAGAACTCAGTAGGTTCTGTGACACAGGATTTCCCGTCCCTGAAACCATGTGGCTGCTGTTTGATGAGATCATTCCTTTCTAGCGTGTTCACCATACCTCTTCTCCTGATATTTCTCCATGATTTTGCATACTATTACATTTGTTCAGTGACGACTGGTCTTTAGTTTAACGTTATGTTGTCACCTTATTTAAAGATTGGGAGTACATTTGCTGTTTCCTTTTCGTAATCTCCTGTTTGATAGATGTATTGAATATTGGTTGTTAGGTTTAAAACATTAGCGCCTCTGCTCCTCTTCAATACCCATGGGGGATGTTATCTGGCCCATTGCCTATGTGTATCTAGCTCCATCAAAGCCTCTTCACTTCTTCCTCGGTTGTGAGCACTGTGTCCCAGACAGGTGGTGCTGCCCTGTGTGTTTGAGTTGTTGAGTGAGTGTGTATGTGTGTGGTGTACTCACTAACTGTATCACCTAATTGTGGTTGCAGGGGTCGAGACTCAGCTCTGGCCCCGCTTTCACTGCGTGTCTTGGGCTTCTCCCTGCTCAAGGCTTTAATCAAACCTCGTCTTAAAGCTATGTATGGTTCCAGCCTCACTACATCACTTGCTAAGTATTCACTTCCTGCTACACTAAGCAAATCCGGACTCTACTTCCTAACACCCTTTTGACTCGTTGTAAATAAGGTTGGTAGACTTCACGCATTATTTAAAAGTAAAAGGACACAGTGAACTAATGAGACATTTTATTGTGCACGTTTCGTCTCAGGAGCTTGTCAAGCATTACGGCTTGGACAAAATCTCTGGAGCGCGAAACGTTGTCACATAAAAAGTACATTAGTTGACTTGTGTCTTTTACTTTACATTCCTTGACTCATCGGTCTTCAACTTCCTTGGTGACCCATTGTTTGTGTGGTCCCCTGTGTGGAAGGTTTCTTAAATGGAGATATCCGTAGGTTGAAAGTAGACACACTTTAGGATGGTAATACCCTCTTGTCGACTGCTCCGAGGGATGGGCCCAGCTGCCTTGCCTGTCTACGCCTGTATGGTCTGCCGGCCGAGTGAGGCCGGGACAGAGGAATGGCCTACTAGGGTGCATCCGTGAGTCACACAAAGCACAAGGCCTACGAGGGTTCTCGTGTTTAAAGCACATGGATGTCCTAATATGCTTTGCTAATATAATACAGGGATACTGGATCGCAACTATGTGACAGCTCGGTTATGTTCGTTTATGTCGTCCGACATACACTACTATTCTATAGGTTGAAAGGCAGGCGGATCTGGGATGATTCTATAAATAACAATTTATATATAAACTTAAATAATGGATGGTACAACTTGATTTTTGACGTAATGGGTGTTAAGTAATCATTACAAACTATAAGAAACAAATCAATTATACCAATATGGGGGGGGGGTTTTGGGGGGGGGGAAAATAAATAAATAAAAAATTTGATCGATCGATCTGTCTCATGCACTCTCGGATTCTGAGGAAGAATAAATATTATACAAGAAGGGATAACAGAATGGCAGATTAGATTCGGTGCCTCAAATCTAGGACTGAGTTAATTTCAGAATACGGGGGACGTGAACACGAAAATTTCTGACAAAAAGGAAATCAGCTAATAATAAAACACACAGTTGACAATTTCATTCATTCTGGAATCTAATTATACAGACCTATGTACATTTAAAACCATTACTGCGGGGTTAAGGTTTACTATGCAGAATGGTTATCATCTCTGGAGGATGAAATCTCTGCAATGGCTAACAATGCCTTGATGAGAGAGATTGAAGGAATATCTACAAAAGATCCAGGTACAATTCATTGAGACGTGGATTACTAATTCGTTGCTAGGGTACTCCAGAACTCGACTTTGATACAGTACTTCTTGGGAGCTATTACAAAGTCATAATGGCTGCTGGTGGCTTCACAGAAAGAATAGATCTTCCTGAGCAGGCCTCGAAGTATCACACAGAACACAAGGGATCTATTTTGGGCATATATTGAATCTCGACGTAATGGAGGATTGCAGTAACTCACTAAGTGACGAGTTATAGCATCTGCGGACTTAATCGACTTGCCAGGTAAATTACACAGTGGGATTGGAACTCTTGGATAGTCAAGGTCATTGGCTAACCTACCAGTAGGCGGTTGTTCTGGAAAAAAAAGGTAACAGTTTTCCTTTAAGGAGGAAAGAACAAAAATCCCCCATCGAGGATGACTTCCCCCCGGTTGAAAACAATTAACGCTATACACGCAAATATGAGCAAGGGAGAAGAATCTACTTATCTCAACTGCAAGACAGGTGAAAAGAATGAACACGAGGAACAATGCTGATATTCAATCTGGTCGCACACAGTGACACGAGGTATCAGCTATAAAGAACTAACTTACAACGTTACATGTGAAAGTTACTCGCGAATAACAATGCACTGATACTGTCAATAGGATGGGATCACATCTGGAACCTTAGGAACAACAACAGAACTTAGTGAGAAAAAAAAACCCCCCCCCCCCGCCTCGCTGTAACCAGAGACGTCTTTCTGAGCAGCATGTACATCAACAAGAGATGCATTACTAGTTGAGTAATCGTTCTCTGACAAAGGCATCCCTGTGGAGAAACTACTACTCGAACTAGCAGTCATTGCAGGGATAGGCGGTGCACTCAAGGCAGTTCTGAGTGTCCCGGACACTTTAGGCAACGGAAACACTATCTGCAAGTTGAAGGTATAGGTGGAATACAGATGGGAATGAAAGAATTCCTATTGCCTGACGATCGGGCTTACGTTAATAAGTAATTCACGGTCTATAGGAACTTAATCTGTACTTCACATTTCACAGCACTTTAACATCTCAGATACAATTGTGAGACAAAGCCATTGCTCAAGGGCTAGATATTGACTTTCAGTCAGTAAGGAATGTGGTATGTGGACTGATTCATATTGACTTTTCCAATTTCCCCCCCAAAATTTTTACGGGAATGATACACTAAGTAACGTTCAAAAGTGATGGGACATTCTTTAGTGGAAAATACTGAAGGGCTAGTCCAAGAAAAAATGGAGAGAATGACACCGGTTATAGCTTAAATGAAAAAATATGCTTAAACTATTTGCATAAGTAATTAAACTTGACACGTTACACAGTAAGCAAATAAATCACACAAGAAGAATATGCAATTTAACAAACTCTGAAAATCAAGAGAACTTGTACTTGGGTCAAGCTATTTTGCTCAACTTATACTTTAAATTGAATAAATGGCACAGTTAGTTGTCTTTACTTTCAATGAAAACAAGAAATAACAATAAAATGATAAAATGGACTCAAAGAAACTTGTGAAAAATTAAAACTACAACAAGTCACTGAAATAAAAATTAAAAATAAAATGACAAGTACAGTGAAAAATACTATGCCACAGAACAGAGCATAAGAACTGCACTGTCAATAAGTAGCAATATATCAAATAATTGCTAATCAAAAAAAGTTTATTGCACAAAAACTGCATAAAATTTTTTGCAAGGAAAAACTTTAAATAGCAAAACACAATATTGCAAAATTTATTGCAAAATGCGTCAATGTGCATAATAAAAAATATAACACACAAGAAAAGAAATATATCAAGGATATGACACATTTAACTTCATAACTGCACTTAATCAACATTAAAAGCAAAAAGAACAATTTACTTTAAGGAGACTTAAAAATTGCACTTAAGAGGAATTTGTTCAATAAAACATGAAACAATAATAGGTTGCAAAAATATAACATAAAACAGAGGACCTTGAAACACTTACAGTTATGCAGACACACCACTTCAACATAAACACAGTCTTAGGATTTCTTGCAATGACACTTGATGTGTGAAAAAATTTTGTAAAGTGAGTTCTTGCTGGGACTTTAATAATGGGCTCTATTGTCTGTGGAAATAAGACAAAATTAAAAATGGCTGAATAAAAGAATATGAAAACAAGAATGTTCAAACACATGGAACAACACAAAAATACACAAATGCTAGGAAGAAAAAAAAAATTAACAGACAACACTGAGTTGTGATGCAGAATATGAGGTATGATAATTAATGATTAATTCACTGAAATTCTGACGTTTAAACACAGTTCTATATTGCTCAAAGGTTGCACAACACACAAAGTAAACTTAAGTTACTTACTTCAAGTGTATAACAGATACACAACACAACAGATATCAAATTAGGCACATCGAAAAGAAAATATAGGAAGAATTAGGTGAATAAAGCAATTTATGCAATCGTACTTGATTTACGTTTCTACGCTGAGTCTGCTAAGAGTACTGCTGTCATACGGAGAAAAAATTCACTGGGAACACAAAGCCGCGAAATGTCTCACACTCGCAATGTTCAAAAAAATTATTATCGCGTTTAACAACTTGAAGAATGAGATTGTGGATTGTTTATATCGTCTTGTGCTGTCCTCTGCACAGATGATCGTAGAATTGCGCTTTAAATCGGACGATAGACAAACACCAGGAGGCTTTTAAAAGTGGGCGCGCACACTTCGTCTTGACCCCCTAATGTGGTCCTTAATATATGGTGCTACACCTTAGCGTGCCCCAAACCTTGTAGAGGAGGAGAGTTGTAATGGATGACTGTAGTTGGGGGTTTGTTGGTTAATGGCTGAGCGAGGCGTCTGAGACGGCCATGTTGCGACACACGTGATCTGGTTGGCTGGCTTATGGGTTGAAGGTCGTAAGCCTCACTCGAGACACCAACCACGGCGCGAAGATCTTTCCTCAGCCGTTGGCTTAAATTAAACCACGAAATACTAAACACCCACACGGATGACAATGAGCACTCAGAGTGCTTGGAGCTGGAATCACAAGCGATGAAGACTACTCACGTGGCTGCCTGAGTACTGGGGTAAGGAACCTGGGTTTTGTTGCTAGCTGGCTTATCTTAAACCCTTCACACAGAATGTCTTGATAAATTCACACGATTGAGCCAGCTGGGGTGGGAAGCTGGCTTTGCAGCCAAAAATATATGATGGGAGTAGGCTAGGCTGGACTGGGACTCGGTTGTTCTGACTCCCACCCACAGACGGAAACTGGTTATTTCTGCCAAAAACTCGGGTCAACCCCTCGTGAGTGATGCACAAAAGCAGGACACCTAATACAAAGAGGGACTGACCGTGAATAATGTAGAAGCTGGTTAGAGTAGACTGGCTTGAGGTCGCTGGATGGGGTGACTCGGTAGGGCCTACTGGAGACACGAAATGGCCGTCTTGCCGGTCGACAATTTTATCTCAGAAATAGTGTAATCGTAGAATTCAGGCCCTAGCTGGCCACCATTTATCGTATGGGTTCTTAATTGGAGATTTCGTAGGTTGAAAGTAGACACACTTGTAGGATGGTAATTATTGTCAGACTGAGATGAGGGATGGAGCCCAGCTGCCTTGCTGTCTACGCTGTATGACTGACGCCGAGTGAGGCGGGAAGAGGAATGGCCCTCCTCGTTTGCATCCCGTGACGTCACACAACACACAGGCTACGAGGGGTTGTGTCTTAAAGCACATGGATGATATTATTTTGCTAGGCTTATATAATCAGGGAATACAGGGTCAGCAACTATGCTGACACACTGTCTATGTCACTTGTGTATTCACCACGTATTTTGTTGTAGTTATCTGTCTCCCTTACCCTCCTGTCATCCAGTGTCTTTCAGGCGATTTCCTTAACCTTTCTTCTTAGGACATTTCCATTGAGTTGGAATAACTATGTCGCAACTTTCACTTTCTCTAATTTCTTGACGTGCTTGTCAGTGTGGGTTCAAACTGGTGCTGCATATACGTATGGGCCTGACATACACCAGTGTACAGTTGTCTTGAACGATTCTTACTAAGGTTCGGAACGCTGCTTCAGTTGCAGGCGCCCATATGCTGCAGCAGTTATCTAGTTGATGGGTTGGAGTGCGAAGAGTGCTCTGGTGTTATACTCACCCAAGATCTTTTCCTAGAGTGAGGTTTGCACTCTTTGGGCACCTAGGTTTACTCCGTCTGAGGTCTTATTCTGCCTTCACCGTTTCATGACTTTACATTGACGGGGTTAATTCGAGAAGCCAGTGCTGGACAGATGTCCAGCCTGTAGGTCTCTTTGAAGTCCTGCCTGATACTTCATCTGATTTTTTCTCTCATTAACTTCAGTCATCTGCGAACGGGGATATCTGAGTCTAACCCTTCCATCATGTCACTTACATTTACCAAAAATAGCCATGGGACTACCCTGTCGGGACCCCGCTCGTCCCTGGCCACACTGTGACTACTCTCACGTACATGGACTCGTTTTGCCTACCTGAAAGGTAGTCTCTGATCCATTGCAGTGCCCTTCCTGTTATACGCGCCTGATTCCTATGTTTCTGCACTAATCTCTTGTGAGGATCTGTTTGTCGAAAGCTTCTTGCAGTCAAGAAGATGCAATCAACCCACCCTATTCTAGTGTTTCTGTTACTTTATCACAAAACTCCAGAGGTTTGTGCACAGGTTTGCCGTTCGGTTCCAGGTGCTACACCATTCTCTTCCTGATAACACTTTTTCCATGACTTTGCATGCTATACACGTCAGATACAAGGTCTATAGTTTCGTGCCTCTTTTTATCTCTTTTTTTTTAAAATGGGAATTTGTATTTCAGTCTTCCATACACAGGTAGTTGCCAGTTTCAAGGGAATGTGTTTAAGGAATGTGGTTAGGTGGCACACACAGCTTCTCTGCTTCTTCTCTAAGGACCCAATGGGAGTTGTTGTCTGGTCCCATGCGTTTTGAGGTACTCAACGTCACTTAGCAGCTTCTTCACCTCCTCCCTCAGTGTGTGTATGTCATCCAAACATATGTTGGTTATTCCTTGTTGGTGTCCCCTCCTTTTTTGTCTCCAGGGCTTCCTGTTCTCCACTGTAAATATTCTTAAATCTCATGCTGATTTCACATATCTCTTGATCGTTTTCTTGTGAGTTCCCACCTTTTTTCCTCAGCTTGATCACCTGGTCTTTGACTGTGGTTTCCTCCTTAATGTGGATATACAGCAGGTTTAGGGTCAGACTTGACTTTCGTGATATTTCGTTGTCGTCTGTCGCTGGCCTCCCTCCTTATCTGTGCTGGACTCATTTCTGGGTGCTCGAACTAATCTCTTTATTTCCATGGTTCTTTGAATCCGTTATACTTTTCCATTCTCTGGTACACTAAGTTTTTCCTCCTCACTTTCAGGTACAAGCAAGGATCGCTTTGTCTTCATTATTTCTATTGCTCTAGGGAAACAAACCTTTCCTCTGCCTCCTTGCATTTTGTGGCTTACATATTCCATTCATCTCGTTTACTGACTTTTACTAGTTCTCTGTCCAATGAACCTCCTGCAAATTTTCTCATACCTGTGTAGTCCCCCTTTTATTGTTTGGCTTTCCCTATTCAATTCTGTTACTTTATCCACTTGTAATCTACTATAAGTTAAAACTCTGAATCACGTGATCGTTAGGCTCCAAGGAGCCGCTCATAAGTGTGTCCTCAATGGTCTGAATTGCTCAGGGTTGAACAAAGGTTCCAGTCTTCCTGGATCTTCCTCCCCTTTCTCTCTGGTAGTGATCCCTGACATGTTGATGCATGACGTTTTCATTACCACGTCCATCCATTTGGTCTCCATGTTTCGGTGACCCCACGTGGCTCCAGGCTTTCCAATCGATCTCCCTGTGGTGATGCCTATAACCACTAACTTTGCTCTAAATCGAGTGAGCTTCTACCTTGCACTCAGCCAGTGTGTCACTTAGCTCTGTTGTTTTTTCATATCCTCTCTTGGCCTCATGCAATTCAGATGGTGGGTTATACCATAACTCAAGGACTATGTTCCCCAGCTGGAATTGTACCTACTTGTAGTCCTTTCCCTCAATCTCGTCCATGCCTTCCATTTATTCATATTCCCCATCGTGTGTGTGTGTTGTGTGTTGTGTGTGTGTGTGGTGTGTGTGTGTGTGTGTGTGTGTGTGTGTGTGACTGTGTGTGTGTGTGTGTGTTTGTGTGTCTGTGGGTGTGTGTGTAGTGGGTCTGTGTGTGTGTGATGTGTATGGTGGTGTTAGTTACATTCTTGTCTAGGCACTTGTGATTAGAACACCTGCGGGTGCGTATGTATCACCTATTTGTGGTTGCGGGGTGAGTCCTAGCTCCTGGCCCCCCTCTTCACCGGTTGCTATAGGCCCTCTCTCTCCGTCCATGAGCTTTATCAAACCTCGTCTTAATAATGTGTATGGTCTGCTCACTACGTCATTTTCTTAGGGCTATTTCACTGCCCTTACCACTATATGATGAAGAAAGATTCTACTATCTCTCTGACTCTTTGTGTCTTCAACTTCCATTGTGGCCTCTGTTTTCTGTGTCCCTCCCTGCGAAAATCCTGTCCTTGTCCACTTGTCTATTCCACGCAGTATTTATATGTCTTTATCATGTTCTCCCTGTCCCTCCTGTATCTGTGTCGTCAGGCCGATTTCCTTAATCTTTCTTTTAGGAATTCCTTAGCTCTGGAACTACTCCTTGTTGCAAACCTTTGTACTTTATCTAGTTTTCTGACGTGCTTTATCAGTGCGGGTTCCAAACAGGTGCTGCATACTTCAGTATGGGCATGACATACACGGTTTAAGTTGTCTTGAATGTTCCTTACTAGGTGTCGGAATGCTGTTCCAGGTTTGCCAGGCGCCCATATGCTGCTGCAGCAGTTATCTGATTGATGTGTGCTTCGGGGAGACATGTCGGTGTTATACTCACAAGAATCTTTCTCTTGAGTGAGGTTTGGCAGTATTGGCAAATAGCTATACTCTGTCTGTGGTCTTCTGTGCCCTTCCCCTATTCCATGACTTCTTGCATTTGGCAGGGATTAAATTCGAGAAGCATTTGTGGACCTGGTGTCCAGTCTGTCCAGGTCTCTTTGAAAGTCTGGCGGTCCTCATAGATTTAATTCTCTCAATTAACTTTCACATCTCTGCAAACAGGACATTTGAGTCTAACCCTTCCGTCATGTCGTTCACATATACCAAGATTTGCAATGGTCTCAAGACGTCTGTGGGACCCCGCTCGTCACGGTGCCCTCTGTGATACAGCATTACGTACCATGACTCGTGTTGCTCCCTGCAGGTATATCTCTGATCCTTGCAGTGCCTTCCTGTTATATGCGCTGATGTCTAGCTTCTGCACTTAAATTATTGTGAGGAACTGTGTCAAAGGTTTTGCGTCCAAGAAGTATGCAATCAACCCTCAACCACTCTCTTCTTGTCTTACTTCTGTTATTTTATCATTTAAAACTTCCAGAGGTTTGTGACACAGGATTTGCCTCCGTGAATCCGTGCTGGTTGGCATTTTAATCCTGTTCGTTGCCATGTGCTCCACCACTCTCTCTGATAATCTTTCCCTAATTTGTTACTATACACGTCAATGACACTGGTCTATGTTTAGTGCCTCTTTTCTGTCTATTTTTTGAAATGGGAATACATTTGCCTTCTTATACTAGTAGTTGCCAGTATCAGGTACGATGTGTTGAAGTTGTGGTAAGTGGTGACGCACAACATATTGCTCCCTACTCTAAGGACCCACGGAGAGAGTTGGGTCTGTTCGCCTTTTATGAATAGAACTTCATTAGGGAATTCACCGCGGTCCCCCGTGGTGTGTCTGTGTGTGTGCTACCTTAAGTGTACTCACCTTGTTGAGGTTGCAGGAGTCGAGTCCAAGTCTGGCCCGCCTCTTCATGGTCGCCACTAGACACTCTCCTGAAACCATGCGCTTTATCGTACCCTCTGCTTAAAAGCTATGTATGGATGTGGTGTGTGGGTGTGTGTGTTTGTGTGTGCTTGTGTGTGTGTGTTTGTGTGTGTGCGCTTGTGTGTGTTTGTTGTGTGAGTGGTGGTGTGTGTGTGTGTGTGTGTTGTGTGGTGTGTGTGTGTGTGATGTGTGTGTGTTGTGTGTGTGTGTTTGTTAGTTTCCATTTTAGCTAGGACATGTCGATTAGACATAGGCTGGAGTGTTGTGTTGTGTGTGTGTGTGGTGTGTGTGTGTGTGTGGTGTGTGGTGTGTGTGTGTTGTGTGTGTGTGTGTGTGTGTGCTTGTGTGTGTGTCTTGTGTGTGTGAGCTTTGTGTGTGTATTGTGTGTGTGAGCTTGTGTGTGTCTTGTGTGTGTGTGCTTGGTGTGTGTGTGTGTGGGTGTCTAGTGTGTGTGAGTGTGTGTGTGTGGTGTTTTTATGTGTGTGTGTGTGTGTGATGTGTGTGTGTGTGTGTGTGTGTGTGAATGTACTCACTTGTTGTACTCACTAGTTGAGGCTGCAGGGGTCGAGTACGAGCTCTGGGCTCCGCCCTCTTCAATGGTCGCGGCTACTAGGTCACTCTCACTGAACGTGAGCTTTAACATTATCTCTGCTTAAAGCTATGTATGGATCCTGCCTCCCTACATCGCTTCCTAAACTATACCACTTTCTGACTACTCTTGTGGCAGATGTAAAAAGTTCCTAATTCCCTGTTGATTCATCTGTGTCTCTCAACTTCCAACTGTGTCCGCTGTTGTGGTCTTCATCTCTGAACATCTGGTCCTTTGTCCACCTTGTCAATTCTCTCCAGTATTTTGTTGTCGTTATCTGTCCCCTATCTTCATGTCCTCGTGTGTAGTTCGTTTTCCTTAAACCTCCTGTGGACATACGCCTTAGCTTTGGAATAGTCTGTTGCAAACCTTTGCACTTTCTTAGTTTCTTTACGTGCTTGGCTATATGTAGGTTCCAAATGGTGCGCATAATCCATATCGGGTTAAACGTACACGGTGTACGTGGGTCCTGAACGATTCTATTAAGATGTCGGAATGCTGGGTCGAGGGTTTGCTAGGCGCCCATATGTGCAGCAGTTATTTGGGTTGATAGAGCGTTTGGAGATGTGCTGGTGTTATATTTCACCAAGATCTATTTCCTTGAGTGAGGGTTGTAGTTTGCTCTGGACTGTCCTCCGTCTCGCGCGTCTGCTTTATCTTCCCCTATCTTCATGACTTTGCATTTGGCAGGATTAAATTCGAGAAGCCATTTGCTGGACCAGGTGTCCAGTCTGTCCAGGTCTCTTTGAAGTCCTGCCTGGTCCTCATCAGATTTAATTCTCCTCATTAACTTCACATCATCTGCAAACAGGACATTCTGAGTCTAACCCTTCCGTCATGTCGTTCACATATACCAAGAATAGCACTGGTCCTAGGACCGATCCCTGTGGGACCCCGCTCGTCACAGGTGCCCACTGTGATACATCATTACGTACCATGACTCGTTGTTGCCTCCCTGTCAGGTATTCTCTGATCCATTGCAGTGCCCTTCCTGTTATATGCGCCTGTATGCTCTAGCTTCTGCACTAATCTCTTGTGAGGAACTGTGTCAAAGGCCTTCTTGCAGTCCAAGAAGATGCAATCAACCCACCCCTCTCTCTCTTGTCTACTTCTGTTATTTTATCATAAAACTCCAGAAGGTTTGTGACACAGGATTTGCCTTCCGTGAATCCGTGCTGGTTGGCATTTAACTCCTGTTCCGTTCCAGGTGCTCCACCACTCTCCTCTGATAATCTTCTCCATAATTTTGCATACTATACACGTCAATGACACAGGTCTATAGTTTAGTGCCTCTTTTCTGTCTCCTTTTTTGAAAATGGGAACTACATTTGCCGTCTTCCATACCTCAGGTAGTTGCCCAGTTTCCAGGGATGTGTTGAAGATTGTGGTAAGTGGTACGCACAACATATCTGCTCCCTCTCTAAGGACCCACGGAGAGATGGTTGGGTCTGTTGGGTGTGTCTGTGTGTGTGCTCACCTAATTGTACTCACCTAGTTGAGGTTGCAGGAGTCGAGTCCAAGCTCCTGGCCCCGCCTCTTCACTGGTCGCCACTAGGTCACTCTCCTGAACCATGAGCTTTATCGTACCTCTGCTTAAAGCTATGTATGGATGTGAGTGTGTGGGTTGTGTGTATGTGTGTGCTTGTGTGTGTGTGTCTTGTGTGTGTGCGCTTGTGTGTGTCTTGTTGTGTGGTGTGTGTGTGTGTGTGTGTGTGTGTGTGTGTGTGTGTGTGTGTGTGTGTGGTGTGTGTGCTTGTGTGTGTGTGTTTGTTAGTTACCATTTATCCTAGGCACATGTCGATTAGACACTAGGCCGGTGTGTGTGTGTGTGTGTGTGTGTGTGTGTGTGTGTGTGTGTGTGTGGTGTGTGTGTGTGTGTGTGTGTTGTGTGTGTGTGTGCTTGTGTGTGTGTCTTGTGTGTGTGAGCTTGTGTGTGTCTTGTGTGTGTGAGTTGTGTCATTTGTCTTGTGTGTGTTGTGTCTTTGTGTGTGTGTGTGTGGGTGTCTAGTGTGTGTGAGTTGTGTGTGTGTGTGGTGTGTGTGTGTGTGTGTGTGTGAGTGTGTGTGTGTGTGTGTGTGTACTCCACCTAGTATGTATCACTTGTTGAGGCTGCAGGGGGGTTCGGTACGAGCTCCTGGCCCCGCCTTTCACTGGTCGCTACTAGGTCACTCTCCCTGAAATGAGCTTTATCATATCTCGCT
Source organism: Cherax quadricarinatus (assembly GCF_026875155.1). Taxonomy (NCBI): domain Eukaryota; kingdom Metazoa; phylum Arthropoda; class Malacostraca; order Decapoda; family Parastacidae; genus Cherax; species Cherax quadricarinatus. Next base: position 46,536,920 of record NC_069415.1, read on the forward strand.
TAAAGTATGTATGGTCTGCCTCCCACTCATCGTTCCTAACTATTCCTCTTTCTGACTACTCTGTGGCTGAAGAAATATTTCCTAACATCCAGTGATCATTCTGGTGTCTTCAACTTCAACTGTGTCCGCTTGTTGCTGTGTCTCACTCTGAAACATCTGTCTTTGTTCCATACTTGTCAATTACTTCAGTATTTTGTTTGTCGTTATCATGTCCCCCTATCTCTCCTGTCATCCAGTTGTAGTAGGTCGCGATTTTTCTTAACCCTCCTCGTTGGACATTCGCCTTAGCTTTGGAACTAGTCTGTGCAACCTTGCACTTTCTTCTAGTGTCTTTTCGTGCTTGCTATTATGTAGGTTCAAAACTGGTGGCCGTAATTAATCCTATGGGTCTAACGTACACCGGTTACAGGGTCCTGAACGATTTCCGTATTAAGATGTCGGAGAATGCTGTTCTGAGGTTTGCTAGGCGCCCATATGCTGCAGCAGTTATTTTGGTTGATGTGCGCTTCAGGAGATGTGCCTGGTGTTATATTCACCCCAAGATCTTTTTCCTTGAGTGAGGGTTTGTAGTCCCCCTGGCCCCCTAGACTGTACTCAGTCTGCGGTCTTCCTTTATCCTTCCCCAATCTTCAGACTTTGCACTTGGGGGGGTTTGAACCCCAGGAGCCAATTGCTGGACCAGGTCTGCAGCCTGTCCAGATCCCTTTGTTTTTTCCCAGCCCTTGTCCTCGTCTGATTGAATTCTTCTCATCAATTTCACATCATCTGCAAACAGGGACACTTCGGAGACAAATCCCTTCCTTTATATCGTTCACAAATACCAGAAACAGCCCCGGGTCCTAGGACTGACCCCCTGTGGAATGCCGCTCGTCACAGACGCCCACTCGGACACCCGCCACGTACCATGTTTTTGTGCTGTCTTCCTGACATTTTATTCCCTGATTCATTGTAGTGCCTTCCTTGTTATCCCTGCCTGGTCCTCCAGTTTTTGCACTAATCTCTTGTGAGGAACTGTGTCAAAAGCCTTCTTACAGTCCAAGAAAATGCAATCTAGCTACCCTCCTCTCTCTTTTTGTCTTACTGCTGTCACCCTGTCCATAGAACTCCAGGAGGTTTGTGGACACAGGATTTTCCGTACCTGAAACCATGTTGGCTGCTGATGATTAGCTCATTCCTTTCTAGGTGTTCCACCATTCTTCTGATAATCTTCTCTATGGCTTTGCATACTATACTGGTCTGTATTTAGTGCTTCTTGTCTGTCTCCTTTTTTAAAAAAGGGACTACATTTGCTGCCCTTCCATACCTTAGGTAATCTCCCTGTTTCGACAGATGTGTTGAATATTGTTGTTAGGGGTACACATAAGCACCTCTGCTCCCTCTTCAGGACCCAGGGGAGAGATTTTATCCAGCCCCATCCCCTTTGAGGTGTTTAGCTCGTGCAGCAGCCTCTTTACTCCTTTCCTCTGTGTATATATTATGTCCAACACTTGGGGGTGTACCCCACCCACCCCCTCCGTCCTTCTGGGGGCCCCCCTTCTGTCTCCTCTGTGAACACTTCTTTGAATCTCATGTTGAGTTCCTCACATATTTCATGGACGTTTCTTGTGATCTCAACCTCCTTCCTTCCTTAGCCTGATATCTAGCCCCTTGACTGTTGTTTTCCTCCTGATGTGGCTGTACAGCAGCTTCCAGTCAGATTTGGCTTTCGCTGCTATGTCATTTTCATATTGTCGTTGGGCCCTTTCCCTTCTTACCTGTGCATATTCATTTTCTGGGGCTCTACGACTGTTCTCCTTATTCTCCTGGGTCCTTTGCCTTCTATACTTCTTCCATTCCCTAGCACACTTGGTTTTGGCCTCCCTGCAACCTTTGGGTGAACCATGGGCTCACCATGGCTTTTTTATTATTCCTGTTCCCCTTTGGGGTACAAACCTCTTCTCAGCTTCCTTGCACATTGCTATCACGTATTCCATCGTCTCGTTTACTGACTTTCCTGCCAGTTTTTCTGTCCCCCCTGAACCCCCCTCCACTTGTAACTCTACGGGGTATTCGAATCTTAAAAAACCCCATGATTGTTGGTCCAAAGGGGTCTTTCATATGTGACGTCCTCATTAAACTGCACTACTCAAGGTGAATACTAGGTCCAGTCTCATTGGTTCATCCTCTACTCTCCTCTCTCTCCTCTCTCTCCTCTCTCTCTCTCTTGGTAGTTTTTCCTTACGTGTTGGTACATGAAGTTTTCCAGTGCCACCTCCATCATCTTAGCACTCTACGTTTCTTGGCCCCAATGTGGCTTCAAGTTCTCCCAATCGATTTCCTTGTGGTTGAAGTCACCTATGATCAGTAGCTTTGCCCTGCTCGCATGAGCCCTTCTTGCCACTTCAGCCAATGTGTCAACCATCACTCTATTACTCTCATCATACTCTTGCCATGGCCTCCTTCTCTTCTGTGGTGGGTTATACATCACTGCAATTACCACCTTGGGACCTCCAGACTGAAGTGTTCCTACTTTGTAATCTCTTGCTTCTCCTCTGTCTCCTCTCTCTAGCTCGTCAAAATCCCATTGGTGGAGGAGTAGCAGTGCTACTCCTCCACCCCCTCTGTTCCCTCTGTCTTTCCTCAGGATCTGATATCCCGTTGGAAAGATGTTAGCTGTTATCATACCTGTGAGCTTGGTTTCAATGAGAGCTATGATGTCCGGTGATGCCTCTTTTACTCTTTCGTGCCACTCCTCCCACTTATTTGTTATTCTATCAGCGTTGGTGTACCATACCTTCAGTTTCCTCTCCAGTTTTGGAGGGTCTGTGAGGGTGGGGGACCTGGCAGTGTACTGTGGGATTCTACAGCTGTGTGTTGGGTGGGAGCTGTGGGTGTGGACTGTGGTTTGTGTTGGGATGGCATAATTGGTTGTGGAGTTCTGGGTACTGTTCTGTGTGTGCTTGCTCTTGTTGCTCTGCCCTGCTCTGGTTGTCCTTTGCTAATTCTGTCCTTGTCCCTCCTCTTAGCTCCTTTTGCTTTTGTGTCCTCTCCTTCAGCTGCTGTAATTCTGTGTTCTGTCTCGATCTAGAAACACCCTCTTGTATTCTGCCGAGTCCTTCAATCGTGACTTCTCTTGCAGGATCCTGTTCCACACTGTTTCTGTCTTGAAAATCAGCTTGATCGGTCGTTTTCGCCCCTTCAAATACCCCCCTATTCGCTGAAAAATTATAATCTCGAGCATGTCCTCTTCACCTATTTCTGTGATGATGTTCTGAATCTCCTTTCTTTCTGCCTGCCGTCTTTCGGTGTGTGCCCTTGCCTCGCTCTCCTGAAGCCCATGAATAAACACTGACTTCGCCCTCTCCTCCTCCCATTGCCTTTCCCTCTGTGACTCTGGTTTCTGTCTGCATATGGCCATTTTCTTCCTTGTTTTTTTTCCAGTAGCTCTTGGTGGCATGTTCGTGCCACTGGATTTGACCTATCCCCCTCTCCACCTGCACTCAGCTGCTCTCCCACTTCACTTTTTGGCCCTGTTTGGTAGGTTGATATGGCATTATAAGTTATACCTCCTTCCTTCCCGTTAGGCCTCCCAGCTTCATATGCTGTGTTTTATCAGGTCAATACCCCTGTAACTCCCTTCAGCCTGTTTACCTCATCTTCTAGGATCCTTATCCTGGCTGCTGCCGTTTCGACTTGTGACTCCCAATTCTTCACCTCCTCCAAACCTCTTTTCCAATTTCACAGAAAGCTCTGTCTCCATTTTTGTAGAAAGCTCTCCTAATTTTCTCTCCCACTCTTGCTCCATCCTTTTGCACTGCTCTTCCAGCCACTCCTTCCTACCAGAACCATTCTCCCCCGATCCCTGGGTCCTTCGAGTTCCTCTCTGACTCACCATTTTTTTTGGGGGGGAGAGAAGGGGAAAGTAGAGGGTAAAGAGAGAGAAAGAGAGAGAGAGGTGGGGAGGGAGAGAGAGAGATGGGGAAATAGATAGATAGAGAAGAGAGAGAGAGAGAGAGAGAGAGAGAGAGAGAGAGAGAGAGAGGAGAGAGAGAGAGAGAGAGAGGAGAGAGAGAGAGAGAGAGAGAGAGAGAGAGAGAGAGAGAGAGAGAGAGAAAAGGGAGAGAGATGGAGAGAGAGAGAGAGAGAGAGAGAGAGAGAGAGAGAGAGAGAGAGAGAGAGGAGAGAGAGAGAGGAGAGAGGAGAGAGAGAGAGAGAGAGAGAGAGAGAGAGAGAGAAGGGAGACTGTGTGTGTAAGTGTCCAGAGAGACTTGTGTATGTGAGTGTACAGTGAGGCTGTGTGTGTGTGTCTAGTGAGACTGTGTGTGCGCGTGTCCAGTGAGACTGTTTGTGAGCGTTCTGCGCCATACAACAGGATAGGGGTAGTTACTATAGGAAGTCGCAGACAGCTTATTTTTTTAATGCCTGCAAATATCACCTTCTGCAACGTCAGCTGCAGGTGTTTGACTGCCACATTCCCTTCACCCAATAGCAACACAAGTGGAGATTCAGCTCTTGTCCCTTCAAAGCCAATGTCACAACCAGTGTTGATGTGTTCTCCTCACTGCCAGTAGTAATCCACCCGTCTCTTTTAATATGTTTACTCCCAGGTAGTTATACGGGAAATTAGGTTAATATACTTCAACCTAACCGTTTTCCGGACCTAATCTAACTTAACCTAATCAATCCTAGCCTAGAATAACAAATAAAATTTACGTGAAATTTCAAACATGTAGAAATTCACGAATGGAAATTCGTGTGACACTGGTTGTCTTAATTGGAGAGGACGTCAATATGCATGGCGACCAGGGGACAATTTTCACAGATTCTCTACAGAGAATCTACCCCTACCTCACCTGTGCTATTTGTGCCAGGGGCTCCACAACGACACATCACCTAAAGGCAATAATAGCCCAACAAAAAACTGCAGTGTGAATGATCACACAGTCCACAGCTAGACAACCCCTTCCCTTTCCACTTGAAGTACTGTGCAACCTACATTTACAGAACAATTGATTCTAATATAAATCCTGACCTGAAACGCTTTCTTGACAGTTGAAACAGGACCCATAAACACAATACTAGACACAAAAATCTCTATGACATTCCCTGTGTCAGGTTAAATCTTTTCAACTCAATGTACAAAAAAGGGCCCAAAATCTGGATCTCTCTGCCAGAAATCTCCAGAACCACTGACTCAGCTAGCATTTTTAAACTACAGTTAGAAAATACTTTATCTCCTTAAAGTGAGATAGCAGAGGACAACGAGTGACTAGCTCCCTTAATTAAGATTTACTATACAAATATTAGGACTCTAAGAAATAAGATAGATGAGCTAAGATTACTTGCAAGCGTAGGTAATATAGATATTATTGGTATAACAGAGACTTGGTTCAACCTGAAAGATAGAAAAATGCCTTCTGAATGCAACATACAGGGTTATAAACTGATAGAGTCAACAGGAAGGGTGGTGGAGTGGCGATGTATGTCAGAGAAATTTTAAATTGTTGTCTTAGACATGATATAAGATTAGAAACATTGAACACAGAATCTGTTTGTCTACAGTTTCTCGAGGGTCGTGACAAATTAATTTTGGGTGTGATTTATAGGCCCCCAAACCTTGATAGGGAGTGCAGTAAGCTGTTATGGGACGAAATTCATAAGGCATCTAGACATGAAAATGTTGCTATAATTGGAGATTTTAACGTTTGACAGTGAGTCTAGTGACTTTCTTGATACGATCCAGGATTGCTTTTTAGAACAGGTTGTGACTGAACCAACTAGAGGAAACAATCTGCTTGACTTGGTTCTTGCCAACAAAGATTCACTAATTAATAATCTTGAGGTTAATGATGAGCTTGGGGAAAGTGACCACAAATCACTTAGTTTCAATATATCATGGAATTACCCAGATAACTGCAATCAAATCTCTGTCCCAGATTTTCGCTTGGCCAACTTCATGGGACTGAAAAATTACCTGGGTGGGCTAAACTGGGATGTCCTGACTATGGGTCAGGTTGCCAATATGAGGTTTTTCAGAACATAGTTCTAGCTGCCCAGACAACTTTTGTTCTTAGTAGGGAAATTAGATCTAACAAAAATGATCCCAGAAGGATGAACAATAGATTAAAACATCTCATTGGTCAAAAGAGAGGCATATATAGGCGTATCAAAAGAGGGGAGGGGCAGTTAAGAAATCAGTATATTCAATTAAAGAGAGAGAAATGAAGAAAGAAATACGAAAAGCAAAAAGGGATTATGAGGCTAAGGTCGCAAGGGATTCAAAGACTAACCCAAAAGGGTTCTTTCAGGTATACAGAAGTAAGATTAGGGAAAAGATTGGCCTACTTAATAGTAACTCTGGTCAGATCACTGACAGTGATAGGGATATGTGTGAAATTCTCAATACCTACTTCCTCTCAGTTTTCACCCAGGAAAATACTAGAGATATTCGTGAAATAATAGATTATGTAAAACAGGGCGATAATAAACTATGCACGATTGCGGTAACTAGTGACATGGTCCTCAGACAAATAGAGAAACTAAAACCTAACATATCCCCAGGCCCTGATGAACTGTTTGCAAGGGTGTTAAAGGAATGTAAAGAGGAACTTAGCATACCTTTGGCTAATCTTTTTAACATATCGCTACAAACTGGCATAGTGCCTGATAAGTGGAAAATGGCAAATGTAATACCTATTTACAAGGCAGGTGATAGGTCCTTGGCTTCGAACTATAGACCAATAAGCCTTACCTTCATAGTGGGAAAATTTATGGAATCAATAATTGCCGGAGCAATTCGTAGCCATCTTGATAGGCACAGATTGATTAATGAATCTCAACACGGTTTTACAAAGGTGCGTTCCTGTCTTACGAATTTACAAACATTTTTCACTAAGATGTTTGAGGAGGTAGATCATGGTAATGAATATGATATTGTGTATATGGACTTCAGTAAGGCTTTCGATAGAGTTCCACACAAGAGGCTATTGAGGAAGGTTGAGGCACATGGAATAGGAGGAGAAATTTTTTCCTGGGTAGAGGCATGGCTGACAAATAGGCAGCAGAGAGTTTGCATAAATTGGGAGAAATCGGAATGGGGGCACGTCACAAGCGGTGTTCCTCAGGGGTCAGTGTTGGGCCCGTTGTTGTTCACAATCTACATAAACGACATAGACTATGGAATAAATAGCGACATAAGCAAATTTGCTTATGACACCAAAATAGGCCGTCCAATTCATTCTAATGAGGACACTAGAGCACTCCAGGATGATTTGAATAGACTGATGCACTGGTCGGAGAAGTGGCAGATGCAGTTTAATATAGACAAATGCAGAGTTCTAAATGTTGGACAGGAAAATAACCATGTGTCATATAAACTAAATAATGTAGATCTTAATAATTCTGATTGCGAAAAGGATTTAGGAGTTCTGGTTAGCAGTAATCTAAAACCAAGATAACAGTGCATTAGTGCTCGCAATAAAGCTAACAGTATTCTTGGCTTCATATCTAGAAGTATAAATAATAGAAGTCCTCAGGTTGTTCTTCAACTCTATATATCCTTGGTTAGGCCTCATTTAGACTATGCTGCTCAGTTCTGGTCACCGTATTATAGAATGGATATAAATGCTCTGGAAAACGTACAGAGGAGGATGACAAAGATGATCCCATGTATCAGAAATCTTCCCTATGAGGATAGACTGAGGGCCCTGAATCTGCACTCTCTAGAAAGGCGTAGAATTAAGGGGATATGATTGAGGTGTATAAATGTAAAACAGGAATAAATAAAGGGAATGTAAATAGCGTGATGAAAATTTCCAGCCAAGACAGGACTCGCAGCAATGGTTTCAAGTTGGGAAAATTCAGATTCAGGAAGGATATAGGAAAGTACTGGTTTGGTAATAGAGTTGTGGATGAGTGGAACAAACTCTGAGTACAGTTATTCAGGCTAAAACATTGTGTAGTTTTAAAAATAGGTTAGATAAATACATGAGTGGGTGTGGGTGGGTGTGGGTGTGGGTGGGTGTGGGTGGGTGTGAGTTAGACCTGACTAGCTTGTGCTACTGGGTCTGGTGCTGTGCTCCTTCTTTGAGTGGAGGTGACCAGTCTGGATGGGTCATTGGGCTTATCCGGGGGGGGGGGGGGTACATTGACCTGCTCCTCATGGGTCAGTAGGCCTGTTTCAGTGTTCCTTCTTTCTTATATTCTTATGTTCTTAACCTATCCCAGCCCATCGTAAATAAATATGTAAAAACTATACACGCATTTGCTCAATATGACGGACATAGGTAAAACATTATAATCAATATATATTTACTCTCACTGTCTGTAATCCTCTCAAATGTTAAACATTCTATAGTGTCCACCTTAAGTTAATAATCAAAACTATAATTATTCTGTACCAAACCTGTTAAAGTCATATAGCAGAAGCTGTTAGAATATTCAGTTTTCTTCTGTTCATTGTAACTCACCTAATGACCATATGTATTATTACTGCATTTTATTTACTTTATTAATCTTAAGTTAGTCTTAAGTTTACCTGAAATGCTCTACATATAAAGGGGCTTTTGGCATGTACACCCAAGTGTTACTCCTGTGTACAAACATGTATCATGCTAAAATAAAAATTATTATTATTATTATTATTATTATTATTATTATTATTATTATTATTATTATTATTATTATTATTATTATTATTATTAATAATATTTTTATTACGGTAGTTGTGGAAAATTGCATTTATGTGAATGTATCATTATATACATAACAGTAAATGAACAAAGATAATTATTATTTATCAGTTAGACAAGTAGGAATTTGGGACACCTAGGTCGCAAAAAATGTTCCCCTTCGATACCTACCACTGTTATATCCACAAGTTGCTCTGGACCTATTAATTACAAATAAAATATCACCAGGAATGCTGGTAAATATATAAATTTGTGGACTGTATTTTAAAGATAATAAATGGTTATATACATACACATATACATAACAGAAAGAGAATATCTTAATATCACTCACCAATTTGACTGGAGACCCAAGTTGTATCATACTCAGAAAACCACACTAACTAAATTTATGAAAACACTGGCCAGAATTATAACATAAATCTAAATAGCTTATCTGAGGTTCCTGGAGCTGTCTTGTCCAGTCGTTGATATCTAAGTATGCGGAAATGCACATCCAACAATTTTCGCCCCCTACTTGGAGGTGTCACCCAAAATTTTTCCCCTCTAGAGACAAAAATTCTTACATTTTAATTAAGTCTGTTACTTTCAATTAAACAAAAAAAGGCCAGCCCCCTTCGCGCAGGCGAAAGGGTTTTTCTCTTTTTCGATACATATTTTTTTAAAAAATACATTTTAATCAGGTTTATTTACACAGCATAGATTGGGAAATTATTTTCCACGTAGTCACTGATTTAGCAGTGTTGTACAGTAAAATTATAAATCTGTTTTCCCCCCTCATCGGATCGTCATCACCTGGGAGTTTGTAGATACAAAGAAGTTGTAAGAAAACTTCTCGGGTTTAACAAAAAGACTCGGGGTATAAAATTTTTTTATTCGTCAAATCCCCCGACCCACTCGTGGGAAAAAGCTAAGAAATTTAATTGGAAGAAAACAATATCAGAGTTCCGAAATCTTAAAAAAACAAATTTGCAAACAAATACTGAAGGGTGGGGGGTCGAACCCCTAGCTTGAGTTCTATAACTCGGGGGTTTCCCGGGTTTAACCCACTACCCACTGGTCAGTGGGGTTTGAATCTCTTGTTTTGGGTTCAAACCCCCAGCATTCTTATTTGAAAAAAATCAATTTTATCCTGTCTAAAGAGAACAGTCTGATTCAGTCCCTGGAATCTTCAAGTGGAACACATTTCCCAGTGGCACGTAGACCGCAGAGAATAAAACCCTGCGTCGAGAAATAGGCTTAATTTTAAAAAAACAATTTCTTTTGTTTTTTTTTTCCTAACGCCTCAAATCAAATAAAAATATGTCTAAAATTAACAAGTAGTTCAATACTTTTTTACAGTTAACTTATTTTCAAGAAGGGATGTACAAAGTCCCGACATGGGTTGGTAGGGCCCATTTTTACATTTTGGTGAAAAAAAAGGCCGATCCCAGTCGATACTTTAAAATTTAATGTTAATGTGTGTTTAAAAAATTAAAACACCACACAAAACACACACCCACAACACACACAACCCAACATACACAACCACACACACACACACACCCACACACACCACACACAAAACACACACACCCACACACACACCACACACATCCCCCCAAAGTGCAAGTCATAAAGATTGGGGAAGGGCAAAAAAACCCGCAGCGGAGTCAGTCTAGGGGGCCAGAGACTAAAAAAACCCATAAGAAAAAGATCTTGGGGGGAGTATAACACCAGGAATCTCTGAAGCGCACATCAACCAAATAACGCTGCGCATATGGGCGCCTGCAAACCTCGAACAGCATTCCGAATCTTTATAAAGGGGTTCAGGACCTGTACCCGTGTATGTTGGCCCTATTGGAGTATGCGGCACCCGTTTGGAAACCCCCCCCCCCGCCCAAACTGAAAAAAACTAGAGAAAAAGGGAAAGGTTTTTCAACAAGACTGTCCCAGAGTAAGAGGTATGTCCCCGAGGAGAGGTTAAGGGAAAACAAAAGAGAACGGGGGCCCGGAGGATAGGGGGGGGGGGGGGGGATGATAAAGACTTACAAAAAAACTGGAGGGAAATTGACAAGGTGGGCAAAACAGGATGTTACGGATGGAACAACAAAACGGGGACACAGTTGAAAGTGAAGAAAGATGAATCAAGGGGGTTTGGAAGTTTTTTTCAGCCACGAGTGTCAGAAAATGGAATAGTTTAGGGGAAACGATGAGTGGAGGCAGGTCCATACATAACTTTTAAACAGGGTATGTAAAGCTCATGGTTTAGGGAGAATGACCTAGTAGCGACCAGTGAAGAGTCGGGGCCAGGAGCTTGGACTCGACCCCTGCAACCTCAACTAGGTGAGTACACACACACACACACACACACACACACACACACACACACACACAGGCTGGACACGTGGTTCAGAAACTGGCTTCTCGAATTCAACCCTGCCAAATGCAAAGTCATGAAGATTGCGGAGGGGCAAAGAAGACCGCAGACAGGCTAGGTGGACAAAGACTACAGACCTCACTCAGGGAGAAAGACCTTGGGGTGACCAGAACACCGAGCACGTCACCGGAGGCACGCATCAACCAGATAACTGCTGCAGCATACGGGCGCCTGGCAAACCTGAGAATAGCGTTCCGATACCTTAATAAGGAATCGGTTTTAAGACACTGTACACTGTGTATGTTAGGCCCATACTGGAGTATGCAGCACCAGTCTGGAACCCACACCTGGTCAAGCACGTCAAGAAGTTAGGGAAAGTACAAAGGTTTGCAACAAGGCTAGTTCCAGAGCTAAGGGGAATGTCGTACGAGGGAAGGTTGAGGGAAATCGGACTGACGACACTGGAGGACAGAAGGGTCAGGGGAGACATGATAACGATATACAAGTTACTGCGAGGAATAGACAAGGTGGACAGAGACAGGATGTTCCAAAGAGGGGACACAGAAACAAGGGGTCACAATTGGAAGCTGAAGACTCAGATGAGTCACAGGGACGTTAGGAAGTATTTCTTCAGTCATAGAGTCGTCAGGAAGTGGAATAGCCTAGCAAGTGAAGTAGTGGAGGCAGGAACCATACATAGTTTTAAGAAGAGGTATGACAAAGCTCAGGAAGCAGAGAGGGAGAGGACCTAGTAGCGATCAGTGAAGAGGCGGGGCCAGGAACTGAGTCTCGACCCCTGCAACCACAATTAGGTGAGTACACACACACACACACACACACCACCACACACACACACACACACACACAGAGGTACGTATAACAGAAAGGGCACTGCAGTGGATCAGAGAATACCTGACAGGGAGGCAACAACGAGTCATGGTACGTGACGAGGTATCAGACTGGGCACCTGTGACGAGCGGGTTTCCACAGGGGTCAGTGCTAAGACCAGCGCTATTTTTGGTATGTGTGAAGGGATACTCTCAGAAGTGTCCCTGTTTGCAGATGATGTGAAGTTAATGAGGAGAATTAAATCGGAAGAGGATCAGGCAGGACTACAAAGAGACCTGGACAAGCTGGAAGCTTGGTCCAGCAACTGGTTCCTTGAATTTAACCCCACCAAATGCAAAGTCATGAAGATCGGGGAAGGGCAAAGAAGACCGCAGACAGAGTATAGGATCCTGGGGTGAGTATAATACTGAGCACATCTCCTGAGGCACACATCAACCAGATAACTGTTGCAGCATATGGGCGCCTGGCAAACCTGAGAACAGCGTTCCTATACATAGTTTTAAGACGAGGTTAGATAGAGCTCATGGATCCGGGAGAGAGAGTACCTAGTAGCAATCAGTGAAAAGGCGGGGGCAGGAGCTATGTCTCGACCCCTGCAACCACAAATAGGTGAGTATAAATAGGTGAGTATACAAACACACACACACAATTAACAAGTGCCTTTGACAACCAGTAACTAACATACCAGACCAAGTGATGATATTAACATTATCATCTCAGATAAATCAAGTTATTTAATAATTAACCTTCCTGTGTTATTTAATATCTATTGTGCAATAGCAATTACCTTATATATTGAACATAGTCATTATAATTTGAAAAATAAAAAATACAGGTAAAGCATCCGTTTCGGTATCTGTATCAGCCGAAAATTGGGTATCGGGATCAGCAAAAAAAAAAAAAAAAAAAAAAAAAAAATTAGTAACGTTCCATTCATAGGTATAAAAAAAAATTGGCAATTTAATAACGGCTTAACATAATTTTGAATCCAACGTCACTTACGGAGACTGTGTTTATAAATACAATATACAAATAACCGGCACATAGAAACTTATGACGACGTTTCGGTCCGATTTGGACTATTGACTAGTCACACTAACACACCAAGTTGTCGACCGAAACGTCGTCTTGAGTTGCTCGTATGTACGGGTTATTTATGTATTGTTGCAGTCACGGTATTGTAAGTTTTTATTCAAACGAAACTCGTCATTATCATGTGATGTTGCCACAGCTAGAAACTACATGAAAAAATACCACAGTGAAAATAGGAAATGAAATCTGAGCGCTTTCATGTGCTTACACACATCTTCAGGGGAATTCCTCTGAGGATGTGTGTGAGCACATGAAAGCGCTCAGGTTTAATTTCCTGTTGTCACTGTGGTATTTTTGTCATATTTGCAATCACGAGTTTTATTGTGATTTCTTCCCTAAGACTGCATGTACGAAGCTACGGACGGTTTAATTATGTATGACTTCCTGACCTCATAACCTGGATGAGGTCAGACGCTGATCTACACAAATTATTCAGAAATGCTAGGATTTTTTGTGAATTTGTTTTCACATAGGTCTCCGAGAACATGGTTAGGTCTATGCTTAGGCTCAACCAGTAATCAGCAAAATTATATTTGACATTCGCATATAGTTTTGGTCTCTCACTCAGACGTTCAGAACTTCTTATCCTGTCATGGGAGGTTTCAAAGAATTGGATCTGACCTTCCTTTCGTCGGATCGAACCTGTCTGTCTTTCATTCCACAGAGTGCCGTATAACCCCAACGTATTTAGCGCTTCAATGTGAATTTAGTAGTAGTAGTAGTAGTAGTAGTAGTAGTAGTAGTAGTAGTAGTAGTAGTAGTAGTTGTTGTTGTTGTTGTAGTAGTAGTACTAGTAGTAGTAGTACTAGTAGTAGTAGTAGTAGTAGTAGTAGTAGTAGTAGTAGTAGTAGTAGTAGTAGTAGTAGTAGTAGTAGTAGTAGTAATAATATATAATAATAATAATAATAATAATAATAATAATAATAATAATAATAATAGCAATAATAATAAATAACCCCAAACGGGGACCCTTAAGTGGTTGCCAAAATTATTTTTCTTATTTTTCATCCAACTTGTCTATTACTCTCATAACTCAAGAACCTTTCATCCGATGGAGCTCAAATTTT